>CM075977.1:134213581-134266081 GCA_038087875.1 Malacoraja senta
GAATAAATAACAAAACACACACTCAACACAGTTTAACATCCACCACAGTGAGTCCACCAGGCACCTCCTTACTGTGATGGAAGGCAAAAAGTCCCAAAGTCCTTGTCTCTTCCCTCCTTGCTCTCCCTCTGGGCTGAGGTGATCCAGGCCTCCGATGTTGTGACCCCGCCGGGTGATGGTAAGCAAGTCCCGCGGCTGAATCCGAGTTCCGCGAACGGGCCGGTTCAAACTCCGCGGCCCGGGGCGGTCGAAGCTGCCGAAGCTGCCTCACCACCCACAAGTGGTGAAGCTTGTGGAATTTGTTGCCACAGATGGCTGTGAAGGCCAAGTGTTTAGGTATTTTTAAAGCAGAGATTGACGGCTTCTTGATTAGTAATGGGGTCTGTTACAGGGAGAAAGCAGGAGAATGAAGGTTGCAAGGAGAAGATAGATCAGCCATGATTGAATGGCGTAGACTTGATGGATTGAATGGTCCATGAGTTATGAAAATGTAATTATGCACAAAAGACATTTGGACAGGTACATAGTTAGGAAAGGTTTCAGAGGGATATGGGCCATACGCATGCAGGTGGTACTAGTGTAGATGGCGCATCTTAGTCAGCATGGACAAGTTGGGCCGAAGAGCCTGTTTCCATGCTGTTTGACTCCTAAGCCCTATGTATTCACCACACCCCAAGGACTTCTTTCAACATCCAGTCATATGGAAAAGCAGGAACAATTTGAGGCTTGTGGACGGATGGAGAGTTATCAATGGTAATGAGTCATGGAAAGGGTGAGGCAGAGAACCCTGGAGAGTCAGATTGAACCATATATGGCAAAAATCCAACAAATCAAAATGGGACTGGATTTGTTAACACAATTAGCTCTTGATGAGAAACATTGGGTCATGATGAACTGACGAGGTGATATTTCCACATTTCCTTATAATATTGATATAATGCCATTTGGATCATTCAATCTATGCTAGTTCATATAGCAATCCAATCCCCGTCCATTTTTCCTGTAGTCTGTTTTCATCACATTAACTCTCAGCTACACACTGGAGCCACCTCCCACCCACCCACCTTCATCCTTTATTTTCTGGGTTTTGACCCTTCCACCAATGACAATAGGCTTCATGCCAAATCTATCTCAATTCTTTGCTATTTTAAATACCTCTTTCGGATCATTTCTCTCTTTTCCATGAAGAACAACTGCAACATTTCGAGTCTATCCACTTAGCTAACCTTATTCAAAGTTATTCATGCCGAAAGAGTCCTGAACTAAAGCTAACTAGTAAAACTCAACCACACCATCTTTAAACCCTTGACATTTTTCTTAAAGTGTCATGCCCCAAAACTTCACACAATTCCATTTGTGTAGCCAAACTGATGTTTTATAAACATTCGGAACATCTCAACCCAAAATGTCACCAATTCCTTTTCTGCAGTGATGCTGCTTGACTCGCTGAGTTACTCCAGCATTTTGTGCCCATGTTCGATGTTTTATAAAGGTTCATTGTAACCTCTTTGCAATTTTGCTTTATGGCTCTATTTATAAATTCCAGGATCTTCGACTACTTTCTCAGTCTGTGCTGGAACTCAATGATATATGTGTCTATATTGCCAGATCCTTCTGTTCCTTAGCCCCTTTTTGAATTGTGCCCTCTGGCTTATACTATCACATAAATCTTGTAAAGGCCTGTTTCAGCATGAATGGCTCACACCATCCACAGGTCATGCATGCACCAATAAAACTCACCAAAGGGCATCCAGATGTACATTGCATGTCATTGAGTATCACTGCACAAAGGGTGCCTCTCTACACTAGCGTGAAACAATCATGGCAAAAATCACAGACTCAGCAATTATTAACTTTATACTACATGATGGAATTTCACTGAATCCCTCATGTTTCACTGATTGTTTTAACACACTTTAATTGGGAACATGTGATGCTGAAAACATGCGTAAATCTATTTTACAATTATATTTGCCTTGAAAAATCAACAGTCTTAGATAAGTGCTTTAAACAGGCATTGGACAATATAATAATGTTCAGTTTGATTGTACACAGGGCCCAATGTGTTGACAGGCTTTTATAAACTCAACGATTTTACCCCTGTGAACGCTGAATTGCGGACGCAGTGAAGGTCTCAGATTCAGATTCAGATTCAACTTTATTGTCATTGTGCAGTGTACAGTACAGAGACAACGAAATGCAGTTAGCATCTCCCTAGAAGAGCGACATGAATATGAGCAGTAAATAAATAAATCTAATAAATCCTGGTGGGAGGAGTGTCCGGGGGGGGGGGGGGTGATTGGCAGTCACCGAGGTACAGTGTTGAGTAGTGTAACAGCCGCAGGGAAGTAGCTGTTCCTGGACCTGCTGGTCCGGCAACGGAGAGACCTGTAGTGCCTCCCGGATGGTAGGAGGGTAAACAGTCTGTGGTTGGGGTGAGAGCAGTCCTTGGCGATGCTGAGCGCCCTTCGCAGACCACGCTTGCTTTGGACAGACTCAATGGTGGGGAGTGAGGAACCGGTGATGCGTTGGGCAATTTTCACCACTCTCTTCAGTGCTTTCCGGTCGGAGACAGAGCAGTTGCCATACCATACTGTGATGCAGTTGGTAAGGATGCTCTCGATGGTGCAGCGGTAGAAGTTCACCAGAATCTGAGGAGACAGATGGACCTTCTTTAGTCTCCTCAGGAAGAAGAGACGCTGGCGAGCCTTCTTGACCAGAGTTGAGGTATTGTTGGTCCAAGAGAGGTCATCGGAGATGTTGACCCCCAGGAACCTGAAGCTGGAAACACGTTCCACCTCCGTCCCGTTAATGTGGATGGGGGTGTGCGTGCTGCCCCTAGACATGGTACTAACACCATCATCAAGTATGTAGATGATACAACGGTGATTGGCCTCATTAGCAACAACGATGAGTCGGCCTCCGTACTCCTGTTCTTGCGGTAGGCAAACTGATAGGGATCCAATGTGGGGGGTAGGCAGCCTTTGAGGTGTGCCAGGACCAGCCTCTCGAAGCACTTGGCGATGATGGGAGTAAGTGCAACTGGGCGGAAGTCGTTGAGGCTTGCCGCAGTGGAGTGTTTTGGTACCGGCACGATGGAGGTGGATTTAAGGCACGTGGGGACAACTGCTTGGGCAAGTGACAGGTTGAAGATGTCAGTCCAGATGTCTGTCAGCTGCGCAGCACAGGCCCTGAGGACGCGCCCGGGGATGCCGTCAGGGCCAGCAGCCTTACGTGCTTTAGTCCTACTCAGTGCCACATACACGTCGTAGGGGGTGAGTGAGAGGGGCTGGTGATCGGCAGGGAGCACCGCCTTGATGGCCAACTGCCGATTGTCCCTATCGAAGCGGCCATAGAAGTGGTTAAGCTCCTCAAGGAAGGAGGCGTTGCTGGTTGTGGGGGTGGTGTTGGTGGGTCTAAAGTCCGTGATGGCCTGGATGCCTTGCCACATGCGTCGGGGGCCAGAGTTGTTGTTGAAGTGCTCCTCAATCCTGAGCTTATGGCAGTGCTTGGCCTTCTTTATGCCCTTCTTCAGGTTAGCCCTGGATGAACTATAGGCTCGGGCATCGCCTGACCTGAAAGCGGTGTTCCGTGCTTTCAGCAGTAGCCTGACCTCGCTGTTCATCCATGGCTTCTGATTCCGGAATATGGTCACCCGTTTGAGGGAGGTGACACTGTTGATGGTGGAGTTTATAAAGTCCAGAACAGAGGATGTATAGGAGTCAATGTCCGTGTGGAAGTCAAGGGTGGCCTGGGCTGCAAACGCCTTCCAGTCAGTATTTCCAAAACACTGCTGAAGTGTCTCAGGCCTGGGTCCTTGGACAAATGGGGAATGTCAGCAGGCTGTGAGTTTTTAGAAATACAGTGCGTAAACGTGCCTTTCGGCCCACCAAGTCCGTGCTGACGAGTGATCCCCACACACTAGCATTATCCTACACACCAGGGAAAACTCCATGCAGACAGCACCCGCGGTCAAGATTGAACCCGCGTCTCTGGTGCTTTAAGGCAGCAACTCTACCGCTGCGCCATTCTGCTGCAACGAGTCTTTGAAGAGGATTGGGCATTTAAGGATTGGATCAGAGCATTGGGAGGACATTTGTGATTGTCTACTGGGGCTGGAGTCATTGTTGAACAAAGATGCTGGGGGCTAGTGCTTGTGATCAACAGGTGTAGGTGTAGAGATTATCAGCTGATGGGGTGGTGGAATGAGAGGAGATTGCTTCGGTAGGTTGGATAATCATGAACAGTGGCGTAGCGGTAGGGGTGCCTTAAAGCACCAGAGACACAGCATGGAAACAGGTCCTTCAGCCCACCGATTTCACGGACCATCATTCACACTTTTACCCACTAGTTTATCCCTCTTTTGCATCCACTCCCAACATACCAGGGGCAATTTACGGATCCAGTTAACCTACAAACCCACACAACCTTGGGACATGGGAAAAAACAGAGCACCCGGAAGAAACCCATGCAGTCACGGAGAATGTGCAAACTCCACACAGACAGCACCCAAGGTCAGGATTGAACTCTGGTCTCTGATGCGCCGAGGCAGTAGCTCTACCAGCTGCACCACTGTGCTGCCCAATTTCTGTCATGTATCAAACAAAGATGTTATGAGTAGAAACAAGGAACTGCAGTTAAAGGTCTACACCAAAGATAGACACAAAGTGCTGGAGTAACTCAGCGGGTCAGGCAACATCTTTGGAGAAAAAGGATGGGTGATGTTTTGGGTCAGAACCCTTCTTAAGAGTCTGAAGAAGGTTTCTGATCTGAAACATCACCCATCCTTTTCTGCAGAGGTGCTGAGTACATGTAAATTTTTAAAGGATTGGACAGGCTAGATGCAGGAAAAATGTTCCCGATGTTGGGGAGTCCAGAACCTGGGGTCACAGTTTAAGAATAAGGGGTAGGCCATTTAGGACTGAGATGAGGAAAAACTTCTTCACCTAGAGAGTTGTGAATCTGTGGAATTCTCTGCCACAGAAGGCAGTGGAGGCCAATCACTGGATGTTTTCAAGAGGGAGTTAGATTTAGCTCTTAGGGCTAAAGGAATTAAGAGATATTGGGAAAAATCAGGAACAGGGTACTGATTTTAGATGATCAGCCATGATTATATTGAATGGCAATGTTGGCTCGAAGGGCCAAATAGCCTACTCCTGTACATATTTTTCTATGTTTCCATGTTTGTGTGTGACCCTCTGAGTTACCCCAGCACTTTGTGACTAAGGAGTTCTGAGTGGCTGATCTGATGCCAGGATAGTAGTGTTCTAAAGCTGTCCAGACCCGAGGGCCCTTTTGGAAAGTGAAATATTCTTTATTTAAGTATTCTTTCTCCAGTTTTATAACTTTAGTTTTATCTAACAAAAAAATGGACCAAATATTTTGGTAACGATACATCACTTGGCTTAAGTTCATTTGTGGCTGAGTTACATCAGCCCAGGTGTCGAATTCCTCAGGAACCACCAGCATTTACCCGAATAGAACAGAGCTAACAGAGCTCACAATGCTGGGGTAAAGTGGTTTAAAATATGAGGAAAATAATTTTCCCTTTCGAGTGAAATCGGAGACTGAAAGCAATTACTTTTCCATCCTGCAACCCTATTTTTCCTTCTAGAGAAAAGTTATAAAATTGTTTATTTGACTTGAGACATCTAATTATCTGAAAGAGGCACAACTCTAATTCCAAGAATGGGAATCAAAGCAACAATGTGTTTTATTTGAGGAAACAGATTACATTGTCAGAAATAGTCCATTCCTAATTTTCTCCCCAGTGACAGCTAATGATAACTCTCAACTAGCCAATTAAGCTGACCAATTTATTGAATAATTAAGGCAAGACTGATTCATTGCAAGACTTGTCCATCAGAATTAATTATTTCTGGAAGGCATTGGAATCCAGGCCTGGAGAAGTTTTAAAGACACACTGCCTGAAAAGAGTACAAAAAATATTTATAATTCAGATCATTATATCACATTCTTTACATAACACTTGACACTACTTTGTCTCCATTCCAGGTAGCTATCTATTGTTTGTCTTAGAAACAAGGAAATGCAGATGCTGGTTTACATAATAGGACACAGAGTGCTGGTGTAACTCAGACCAGTCTCTGTCTTACAGCTTCTGCTTTTATCTCTTGCCTTTATTCCATCCATCTGCCTATCAAAAATCCTCCTCACCTGTGTCCACCTATTACCTGCCAAGCTTTGTTCTACCGCTCCTCTCTCCCAATCTTCTCCCCCCCCTCCCTCCCACCCCTTACAATTAGTCTGAAGAAGGCTCCCGACCTGAAAGGTCGTCTATCCATGTTCTCTGCAGATGCTGTCTGAACCACTAAGTTACTCCATCACTTTGTGTCCATTTGTGTCCATTTGTCCTGTTGTGTGTGATAATATTGAATAGCGGTGCTGGCTCAAAGGGCCGAATGGCCTTCTCCTGCACCTATTTTATTTTCTTTGTATATTTTCCATCAATTTAATTTAATAGTTGCCCTTTAATAGTTCCCCAAAAGTCCATTCATCAAATATAATTATTAACGGTCATTGTTAACTAATTATTTAATCAAGGAAACAACTTATTTGAACCAAATTCTTTCCTCTGATGTCAATATCAATGAACTCCCAGGCAATCATTGGGGTGAGCCTGGGCTCCAATGAAGTACAATAAATATAGACACCGACTTCACCACTGACCCTCACCTGTACTCCAGCCCCCTGCAGGCCATGGCCATTGATTGTGCCGATTCTCTCCTCTCCCCTGCACACCAGCAGGCTGCAGCCATTGACCCAGCGAGGTCCAGGCTCAGCTTCAGGCTAAGAGCCTCCAGCTGTCAGCTCTAACATTACGTGGGTCTGACTCTCCTGGGTCCTGCTGCTCCCCCCCCCCCCCTGCCAACAGGTAACCTCAGTAATAGTGCCACTGGATCCTGCTGCCCTTCATCCTGTTTCAACCACATTGCCCCTACCACTCCTCACCCTTAAACCACTCCTCACACCTCCCCCCTCCTCTCTGAACCCCCATCATCCCCCCCACAGTACCTTTCCCAAGGCTTCTTCCATCTGTCAGCCCACCCTCTGACCCCAGCCCTCGCCCCTAACTTCCCACTTTCTGATAAAGAATGGACTGTCCTCAACAGAGATCTTACCTTTGTACCCTTCCATTCCAACCTCAACGTGTTCCGCGTTCACATGTTGTAGAGCTTTTATTTTGTCGCCTCCACCTCTGTGCCTTCTTCTAAGGGAACTAGTCCTCACCACCCAGCGATGACCCCTTCTACCATCTCGAACATTCCTCCTCCTCCTCTTGGACTCCCCGGACAGCCATCTACCCTCTTTGGACCCTTTTATATCTAATGCTAGCCGTCTGAAGAAGACAGAACCGAAACGTCACCCATTCTTTTTCTCCAAAGATGCTGCCTGAATTGTTGAGTTATTCCAGCACAGTGTCTATCTATGGTATGAGCCACATGTGCAGATCTTTGTTTCTACAATAAAAAAATAGCTTATCTGTTTACAAATAATTGTCAAAATAACAGGAGATTAATCATTTAAACCTGAATTTATTTTTTAACAATTTAACAAAGATGAATTTTGTAGCTCAGTTAGTCATTGGACTGGTAGTTTTCAGTGCTGAGGTACATAACCATATTCTGACATTGATGGATTTTGTGGAAACAATAATCTTGCAAAACATAGTTATAAAGATTTCTGACATTCAAAAACAAACGCAGAAACTTTGAAGTGGTCAAATCAAACCATCTTTGCCATGTGGGCAGAAGGTCCGTAAGCTTTACATCTAAGGAAACGTTATTTATACCTGGGGCCGAGGGTGAACATGGATAGCTAAACAACAGTAGCAGGGATTGCAATTATCCCACACCTGTTGCTGCTGATGTGAGCAACATGCCAACCATTCCTCACTGATTTGTATAATCGGTGACTTTGGGGTCAACGCTAGAAGTGTTACCAGCCAACAGGCTGCACAACTCAGCAGGTGGCCAATATCGTGAGTGATTTGCACCACTTAAAGTCAGCTTGAAACTCTGAAAGGGGAGGTAGTCTGCATCTGCAACAGTCAGGCATTCTTGCAGATGTCCTGATGAATGGCACTCATGGAAGAGAGCAGGTGTCAGTGCACTAGAGGCCTTGATAGAGGAAACATGGTGTTGAGCGATCTACAGGGCCATAAGAAGCTCTCCAGGTACACATTCCACAATGCCATACTTTGGCAAAGTATGTCAAGAGTCAACTTCTGTCAGTTTCTTGGTTGCAAGGGTGGACGATTAATTGCCTCTATTCTATGATCATGATCAATTGTGTGATGGTCTGGGCTATGTCCACAACTCTATACAATTTCTTGCGCCCTTGGATGGAGCCATTCCCAAACCATACTGGGATAGATCCGAATAAAATGCTTTTTACGACGCTTTTGTAGATGTTGGTGAGGGTTGTTGGAGACATGCTGAACTTCCTTAAGGGCCTGTCCCACTTACGTGATTTTTTTGGTGACTGCCGGCACCCGTCATAGTCACAGCAGGTCGCCGACAATTTACAACATGTTGAAAATCCAGCAGAGACCAGAAAAAGGTATGACTATTTGGGCGACTACTCACGACCATACAGGCGTCACCCCACGACATGGTCATGAGTAGTCGACCAAACAGTCGTACCTTTTTCTGGTCTCCACTGGATTTTCAACATGTTGAAAATTTTCGGCGACCTGCTATGACTATGACGGGTGCCGGCAGTCGCTGAAAAAATCGCGTAAGTGGGACAGGCCCTTTAGTCTTCGAAGGAAGTAGAGACATTGGTGTGCTTTCTTGACCATTGCTTCAATGTGGCTGGTCCAAGACAAATAGCTGATGATATTTCTTCCACTATGAGGATTATCATTGAGGATGATTTATCACTGGAGTTGAAAACAAGCTTAATCATCCTGATCGAAAAGCAAAACACAGCAGATGCCGGAATTGTTACAAACAAAACTGTGTGTAGTTTAGAGGGGAACCATAGGTAGTGATATTCAGCTGAATATTACTACCTATGGTTCCCCTCTAAACTACACACACCACCTGACCTGCAAATATATTACTGGTCCTTCACGAGTGATTAGTCTAATCCTGGAGCTCCTTACCCAACAACTTTGTCAGAGTGCCTTCACCAGAAGCTTTGCAGTGGCTCATTATCATTACTTCAAGGGCAACTATGACTGGAAAATAAACGTTGGCCTTGCCAGCAACGCAAAGATCCTAAAAATTGAATAAAGGGAAAAAAAGGTATTTACCCACGGTTTCTAAATATGTCTGATTATCAGGCACATTTAGAATCAAGCGAAAAATGCTTCAATGATTGTAAAGACCATTCAAAAAATCAATTTGAAACCACATCTAACTTAAATGGATTAATTAAAAACAGTATTAGTTAAAATGAAGTAGCAAGAAGTATATTATTTCCCTTTTTCGTGACAGATACGACCCCATTCAAACTTACATATTTCCACCCTGCAGTTCACAGTCAGGGAAGTCAGGATTGGACTTGCATTTGCAGTGTAGTCAGCTGGTGTTTCATCACAGAACCACCAGCAAGCCGGTACACTATTGCTGCCATTCAAACATTTGAGCCTCATAATATATAAACAGAATAATATAATAACTGATTTAATTTATCCAGAGCTTTATCCTTTAAAATTGTACCTCCACATTATTGTAATAATCTATTTATTTGAATCCAAATTAGTTGAAGCAGCGATAGTCATTCTTTAGATATGTCTATGTATATTAAATTGACCTAAGGCTACATGTGCTTTGTTAGGAAGAGACCAACAGCCATCTAATCACCTCACTTTATCTATTTTTATTTTTAATGAAAGTATTCTATAGTTAATTTCATCCCTTAAAAATATTGCTGCTGCGGTGAGATTTAATAAAGGCTTAATCAACATCAGTTTTGAGAGTTCTTTATGTGCAATCCACTACTAGATAAATTACTAAACACAGGGAAATTGAACACTAATGTATTATGCAACAGATTAGTTTTTGCATTTGCATAATGTGTTACAAATGACCTGCAGTTACTAGCAATAGAAACTCAATAAAATGCAAGTTGAAAGAATGAGTAATGTCAATATTCTAATTATTTCATGTTTGCCTGTGGATCAAATGTGGCTTGTTATTATCAAATATGCAGCTGGGCTTGTGCTGTCAGATCATTTTGCCACACTGTTATCTTTTCTGAAGTTGCGTGTTATATATTCTGCTTCTTTGCGACGTGAGATTTTATTTGCTACAGGATCTGAACTCAGATAGCTGACTGCCTTTGAATCATTGGGTCAAGGACAAAGACCCATCTGCTGTCAACATCATGCTTGACAACCGCTATCCTCGATTTATATAATAATCTGCTTCTCTTCTAACAGCTCAGACTACTTAAATACCTGTATGGGTACTGTCAATAGTGTTTAGCTGAAGTGTAATATTACATGAATCACAGACCCTTTAGGCTATATAATGGACTGGTAATTTATTACTGAAGGACAGGGCTGCTCTGAAAATTCTTATAGCACATGTGGCATGGTATGAATTATCTAAGCACAAGGGCAGCAGGTGATCTCATTAAATTTACAGTCACTGCCAGTGGAGAGTGAAGTGTTTTTTTTAAAGCATATCTGCAGCTGTGGCCTTACAGTGATATATGTGGCTATAACACAAGACAAGCACTAAATATAACAGGAAGATCGAACCCCCCATAGAAACTGTGAGAAAACACCTCCATTTGATCAGAGAAATTGGGCTTTAATCAACTAAAGCCTTTTACCTTAATTAGACTTGACAATATTATGCCCACACCCCCTTTTCTGTGCATAGGAGACTGCGATCAATTTACTCAAGTCTTTTATAGCCATTTGTGCACACTAAAACATTTATATATTGTGGGGAACAGATCACTACTGCTTACTACATGGCTTAAGAATTGTGTCTCAGTCAGAAAAAAAATCCAGACACACAACATGTACTGGCAGCGTCCCTGAAATAGAACTTAACTTTTCACCATTTTGTTTTGTCTGTAAGTAACATCCATGAACTGCCTCTACCGTTTAAGAAAACTACGCAATCACCTTCTAATGGTCCTAGCTGCTGAGTTTATTCATGATTGACTTCATTGAGGACCAATATTCTCTGGCATTTTACAAGACATACACTGTATTTCACCATTTAACATTACATCCAGCAATCATGGTTGAGAATAGGGAGCAGGTGGATAAGGAAATCAAATCGTAAGTACGAACATGTAGCCCTTTCTCCTGTAACATTTTCCAGAAAGACCTCTACTGCTCTGCCAAAAACATAATTCTTCTGGAGAATTTTACTTTAATTATTAAGATTTCAGGAATCTCCACTTAAAGTTCAACAAAGATCTTTTTTTTTAAATGAAGTACTTTATTTCTAAATGTTGGTGGAATTATATGTTTGGGGGAAGGGGCATGTGGGGAAAACTGGCAGGAACAGTTTGGGCAGTCATTTTACTTTCCACCTTGATATTCATAATTGTATTAGAAAATGCAGTGTCATTGGCACTGTTAGCATGAGAGGTCATGCTTTAAGCACAAATTTCTGATCTCACAGAAATAGCTCACTTGCACTTTCAAAAAGCATTGAACAAAGTTTGTTTTTATGAGAGTAATAAGAAAGTTTAAGACTCACGAAAAAGACCATAGACAAATTGTCTAGACAGTATTGAAAATTAGTTTGGCAAAGGAAGACAGAAAGTGGAAATAAATGGAAAGTGCTTCACTTGGGTAAAATTAACTAGTGGAATTGTATGCATATCTTTTCCAGGATCCCTGCTATCTAGTCTATTCATTACTAATGTGGAGCACAATCACTATAGTAATAGCTTTGCATTTGCTTCAAACTTGAGCTTTGTAAGCAATTAATGAGTAATATAAGGGTTAACCATTTTCAGGGAAATATTTAAACTATTATGGCTTGAAATATGGCAGAGATGAACAATGGAAAAAGGGGAAGAAGGAACTTCAATAAAAATAAACTGCATTTCCTGCCCTAAGGATGTCCTTCTCTGTCCCTAATGTGTTATAGGAAAATTCAACGGCCAAATTGTCTTCCGCAAGTTCTCACAGGCTGTTCAGATGGTAATGGTTTAGGGATATGTAATGCACAGCTGGTCCTCTATATACACTTAGAGCGCAGATTTGGCTCGATTTAATCTGTTATCTGAAAGTTAGCAGGATGGAAACTCATCCTGGATCACTAGTACAAAATATGCAATATGTAACCAGAATTTAGCTTCCAAAATGTAGTTGCTCTGAAATTAATTTGAATCAAGGGAATGTAAATAGTTGACCAAATGTTTTAGTTTTGAATAACAGGTACTTTCACCAATGTTTATATGTGTTATAAGGATTACTAAGGGATAAATCATCTGAGATCCTGCCAGATTCGGAGGCAGGTAAACTCATAAATGATCTTGAACTCACAGATCTCATTCCTTAATGAATACCGTCCTGTGGCCTTGACATCCACATTTGAGAAGTTGATTATGGCACATATTAACTCCAACCTACCAAACAGACTTGATCCAGACTTGAGCCCTGGCCACTACATTCATATCAGGCACACCTGGATATAAGAAGCCACTTACGTCAGACTCCTATTCATCGACTATAGCTTTCAATACCTTTATCCCAGCCAAACTCATCTATACACTTGTGAAACTTGGAGTCAGCACTCCCCTCTGCAACTGGATACCCAACTTCCTGACCAAAGGACCACAATCAGTAAGGTTAGCAAATCACCCTTGACAATAATTCTAACCACTGGTGCCCTACAAGGATGTGTTTTCAGCACACTACTATACTCCTTATACACTCACATCTGTGCAGCCAAATACTAATCCAACTCGATCTACAAGTTTGCAAATGATGCCACCATTGTGGGCTGGATATACAGAAAGGAGATTGAGAACCTTGTAACTCGGTACCCAGACAACAACCTCTCCCTCAATGTCAGCAAGACAAAGGAGATTGCGATTGACTTCAGGAAGTTAAGCGGTACACACACCAGTGTACAATGATGGTGCCAATGTAGACATGGTCACAAGCATCAAGTTCCTAGGAATATATATCACCAGCAACTTGTCCTGGATCAGCTACATCGAAGCTATGGCCAAGAAAGCACACCAATGCCACTACTTCCTTAGAAGGCTTAGGGCATTTGACATGTCCCCAACAACCCTCACCAATATCTTCAGATGTGCCGTAGAAGGCATCTTATCGGGATGTATCACAAGCTGGTTTTGGAACAGCTCCATCCAAGACCACAAGAAATTGCAGAAAGTTGTGGACGTAGCCCAGACGTTCACGCAAACCAGCCTCCTGTCTATTAACGCCATTTATACCTCACGCTGCCTCGACAAGGCCACCAGCATAATCAAGGACCAGTCTCATCCTGGCCACCCTCTTCTCCCCTCTCCCATCAGGCAAGAAGTACAGAAGATTGAAAACGCATACCAGGTTTAGGAACAGCTTCATCCCAGCTGTTATCAGGCAACTTCATGATCCTCTCCTTGGCTTGAGTGCAGTCGTGACCTCCCATCTATCTCATTGGAGGTCTTTGAACTATCTTTAATTGGACTTTATACGACTTCAATGTTATATCTTGCACTGAATGTTGTAGCTTTGATCCAGTGTCTGTATACTCATCGAGGCTTGTGGTTGCTTCCCTGAACCCATTCCAATCCTTGTGGAAGTGCTTGATGGTATTCATGTATAGTCGTTTCTCTGACTGGATAGCAGGCAAACAATGCTTTTCACTGTATCTTGTTACATATCGCTCTGTTCCCCGGGTGGGTCTGGGTCTCTCTGATCATTGTCTAGTTCACCTTATTCCGACCTACAGGCAGAAACTAAAATCTGCTAAGCCTGTTGTCAGAACAATGAAAAAGTGGACAAGCGAGGGCATTGAGAACCTACAATCCTGCTTTGACTGCACGGATTGGAATGTGTTCAGGGAAGCAACCAAAAGCCTTGATTAATATACGGACACTGTATCATCATATGTCAGCTTTTGTGAGGACAGTTGCATTCCAACTAGGACCCAGACCTGGTTCAACAACGACAAGCCCTGGTTTACTGCAGAACTCTGACAGCTCTGATAGTCTAAAGAGGAGGCCAACAGGCCAAGTACGAGCTGAGAAGAGGAATCAGAGCTGCCAAGGAAAGGTACTCTGAGAAGATGAGGAGAAAATTCACAGCTAGTGACTCTTCTTCAGGGATTGGAAGGGCTTGCAAGAAATCAGGAAAGCCCCCCCGCTCTTTGGACAATCGTCAGCTGACTAATGACCTGAATGAGTCCTACTGCAGGTTTGTCAAGCAGAAACGTAACCATGGTACCCCCTCCACACCTCCCCAACAAACACAGCCAGACCCCAGTCTGTAAAGAATGGACCCTTCTGCACCCACTGCTCCCCATTCACCACTTCACACCTACTTAAAGCAAGACTCCAATCTGAAACGACTGGACCCTTTTCCACCCCAACCAACACTTCACACCCACTCACAGCCTGACATCAGGCTGCAAAGACTGGGCCCTTCTACACCGACAAGCCCTGGTTTACTGCAGAACTCTGACAGCTCTGATAGTCTAAAGAGGAGGCCAACAGGCCTCCCCATTCAACACTTCCCACGTACTTAAAGCAAGACTCCAATCTGAAAAGACTGGACACTTCCCACCCACCCCTCTCCAATCACCACATCACACCCAATTACCCACACCCTCCGTGCTGCACAACATCACTTCTCCATGATCAACAAAGGGCTTAATTAGGAAAGGGAAAATAGATTATGAAAGGAAACTGGCAGGGAACATAAAAACTGACTGCAAAAGTTTTTATAGATATGTGAAGAGAAAGAAATTAGTTAAAACAAATGTAGGTCCCTTGCAGTCAGAAACAGGTGAATTGATCATGGGGAACAAGGATATGGCGGACCAATTGAATAACTACTTTGGTTCCGTCTTCACTAAGGAAGACATATATAATCTGCCGGAAATAGCAGGGGGCCGCGGGTCAAAGGAGATGGAGGAACTGAGTGAAATCCAGGTTAGTCGGGAAGTGGTGTTGGGTAAATTGAATGGATTAAAGGCCGATAAATCACCAGGGCCAGATAGGCTGCATCCCAGAGTACTTAAGGAAGTAGCTCCAGAAATAGTGGATGCATTAGTGATAATTTTTCAAAACTCTTTAGATTCTGGAGTAGTTCCTGAGGATTGGAGGGTAGCAAACGTAACCCCACTTTTTAAGAAGGGAGGGAGAGAGAAAACGGGGAATTACAGACCAGTTAGTCTAACATCGGTAGTGGGGAAACTGCTACAGTCAGTTATTAAAGATGGGATAGTAGCACATTTGGAAAGTGGTGAAATCATTGGACAAAGTCAGCATGGATTTATGAAAGGTAAATCGTGTCTGACGAATCTTATAGAATTTTTCGAGGATGTAACTAGTAGAGTGGATAGGGGAGAACCAGTGGATGTGTTGTATCTGGACTTTCAGAAGGCTTTCGACAAGATATCACATAAGAGATTAGGATACAAACTTAAATCACACGGTATTGGGGGTTCAGTATTGATGTGGATAGAGAACTGGCTGGCAAACAGGAAGCAAAGAGTAGGAGTAAACGGGTCCTTTTCACAATGGCAGGCAGTGACTAGTGGGGTACCGCAAGGCTCAGTGCTGGGACCCCAGCTATTTACAATTTATATTAATGAACTGGATGAGGGAATTGAAAGCAACATCTCCAAGTTTGCGGATGACACTAAGCTGGGGGGCAGTGTTAGCTGTGAGCAGGATGCTAGGAGACTGCAAGGTGACTTGGATAGGCTGGGTGAGTGGGCAAATGTTTGGCAGATGCAGTATAATGTGGATAAATGTGAGGTTATCCACTTTGGTGGCAAAAACGGGAAGGCAGACTATTATCTAAATGGTGGCCGATTAGGAAATGGGGAGATGCAGCGAGACCTGGGTGTCATGGTACACCAGTCATTGAAAGTAGGCATGCAGGTGCAGCAGGCAGTGAAGAAAGCGAATGGTATGTTGGCCTTCATAGCAAGAGGATTTGAGTATAGGAGCAGGGAGGTTCTACTGCAGTTGTACAGGGTCTTGGTGAGACCACACCTGGAGTATTGCGTACAGTTTTGGTCTCCAAATCTGAGGAAGGACATTATAGCCATAGAGGGAGTGCAGAGAAGATTCACCAGACTGATTCCTGGGATGTCAGGACTTTCATATGAAGAAAGATTGGATTGACTTGGCTTATACTCGCTAGAATTTAGGAGATTGAGAGGGGATCTTATAGAAACGTACAAAATTCTTATGGGGTTGGACAGGCTAGATGCAGGAAGATTGTTCCCGATGTTGGGGAAGTCCAGGACAAGGGGTCACAGCTTAAGGATAAGGGGGAAATCCTTTAAGACCGAGATGAGGAAAACCTTTTTCACACAGAGAGTGGTGAATCTCTGGAACTCTCTGCCACAGAGGGTAGTTGAGGCCAGTTCATTGGCTATATTTAAGAGGGAGTTAGATGTGGCCCTTGTGGCTAAGGGGATCAGGGGGTATGGAGAGAAGGCAGGTATGGGATACTGAGTTGGATGATCAGCCATGATCATATTGAATGGCGGTGCAGGCTCAAAGGGCCGAATGGCCTACTCCTGCACCTATTTTCTATGTATCTATTTCTAACAATAAAAATAGAGGAGGTGCAGAGGCTTTTCAGAAGAGAGAAAATCCGGAAATGTCCAGGACGGGACAATGTTTCCCCCTCTACTCTCAAGCTCTGTGCCGAACAACTGGCACCAGTTTACACAGACATTTTCGACTAGTCCCTGTAAACCTGTACTGTCCCTGCCTGCTTCAAAGTCTCCACTATTGTCCCTGTACCCAAAAAGGCAAGGATTACTGGTCTTAATGACTACAGGCCTGTCGCACTGACCTCTGTAGTCATGAAGACCCTTGAAAGACTTGTGCTGGCCAAGCTGAAAAATATCACGAACCCCCTGCTGGACCCTCTGCAGTTTGCTTATCGGGCCAATAGATCTGTGAATGACACATTCAACCTGGGCCTGCACTTCATTCTCCAGCACCTAGACCGCCAGGGGACCTATGCGGGGATTTTGTTTGTTGATTTTAGGCCTGCATTCAACACCATTGTGCCAGAGCTACTACACTCCAAACTTTCCGAGTTGACTGTGCCTGAACCCCTCTGTCAGTGGATCACCAGCTTCCTGACAGACAGACAATAGACAATAGGTGCAGGAGCAGTCCATTTGGCCTTTCGAGCCAGCACCGCCATTCAATGTGATCATGGCTGATCATCCACAATCAGTACCCCGTTGCAGCCTTCTCCCCATATCCCCTGACTCCGTTATCTTCAAGAGCCCCATCTAGCTCTCTCTTGAAAGCATCCAGAGAACCTGCCTCCACCACCCTCTGAGGCAGAGAATTCCACAGATTCACCACAGACAGAAAGCAGCATGTGAGGCTGGGAAAGCATATCTCGGACCCCCAAAACTTCAGCATAGGAGCACTCTCCCTTTCCTCTACTCTCTCTACACCAATGACTGCACCTCCACCGACTCCTCTGTCAAGCTTCTCAAGTTTGCGGACGACACAACCCTGATTGGCTGATTCAGGATGGGGAGGAATCTGCCTACAGACAGGAAGTGTCACAGCTGGCGTCCTGGTGCCATCGCAACAACCTGGAGCTCAATGCTCTTAAGACAGTAGAATTGATTGTAGACTTTAGGAGAGCTCCCCCTCCCCTCACCCCACTCACCATCAACAACGCCACAGTCACATCTGTGGAGTCTTTTAAGTTCCTGGGAACCATCATCTCCAAGGATCTTAAGTGGGGGGCTACCATCGACTCCACAGTCAAAAAGGCACAACAGAGGATGTACTTCCTGTGGCAGCTGACCCTTCTCACCCTGGCCACAAACTCTTTAAATCACTTCCCTCTCAAAGGCGACTCCGGATTGTCAAAGCTGCCACAGCCAGACATAAAAACAGTTTTTTTCCACGAGTCGTAGCTTTTCTCAATAACCAAAAATCTGTAGCCTCCTTTTGCTCTGGTATTTTATTTAATTCACATGTTTAATCAATAATATTTTATTATTAATATTTAATGTTTTATGTATCATTCTTAACTGTCACTGCATGTCATGTTGTCACTTGTGTGCGGAGCACCAAGGCAAATTCCTTGTATGTGAATACTTGGCCAATAAACTTATTCATTCATTCATTCATTACATGTGATGATAATAAACTAAGCTAAACTAAACTAAACTAAACCAAACTAAACTAAACTGAAATAGGCATTTCTCCAGCATTTGTGGATGCTTTTGCTCTGCAGTACGACAATGCAATGCACTGGGTGCACTCCTTGTGAGAAACAACAGAGCAGCATAACAGGAGAACAGTTGTCAGGGTAAGAAATTTGCACAATGAACTTTTTCCAGGTTAACTCTGGCACAAGGATGACCAGTTCCATTAATTCAGAATCGTAGAGAGAGTTGTATTGTTCTAAGGTAGGGTCCCAACCCGAAATGTCACTTGTCCATGTTCTCCAGAAATGCTGCCTGACCCGCTGAATTACTCGAGCACTTTGAGTCCTTCAGAGAGCTTTTTATTTGATTTAATTAAATTAATCAAAAATGTGCGCGTGCATGACTTTTTTTTTCAATAGTTGCATTTTCTTGAACATATTTACTTTCTAATTGGTTCTAATGGATTTCTAGTTCATTTTTAGTGCTTAAGAATGCAGGCTACTCTCTGCAATGGGTTTCCACAATGAGCTGGGTGCTGGGGTTCTAGAGGAGGTGCCTATCTGGTACCATGCAGGGAAAACTACGCTCCAAGCAGCTAGAAGATGAATGGTCAATGGAAGATTGGCCCCAGTATGTTTTCTGGTGTTGACCTGTTATAATTTGTGAAGTTAAGATAATATTGTTATTATAATTATCAATTTGCCTGAAATGTAATATGGTTCAAAAAATTTGCATTCTTGAAGAATATATATTTTTCTTGTGGATACCAGGAACTGCAAATGCTGGTTTACAAAAAAAATAAACAAAGTGCTGGAGTAACTTACTGGGTCAGGCAGCATCTTTGGAGAACATAGAGAGGTGATGTTTCAGATCGGGATGTTGAAGATGCCTGTAGATGGATTCCGACCGTAAACGTCACCTATCCATATTTTCCAGAGATGCTGCCTGACCCGTTGAGTTACTCCAACACTTTGTATCATTATTTATTTTTCTTGGTTTAGATGTTCAACTGTGCATGAAAGTTCATACTAAATTGTGTTGTATGAGGAACCTGATCTGCTATCTTAACCAACTTATGCTGTCACAGAAGATGACCACTTTTCGCGTTGGGTCCATGTGACTTCAAGAGAGCAATTTTATTAGTCCCAATGCCCCCTCTTCTTATTCCTCTGCATACCTTTAACAAGTTCTCTCTCACACGTGTTCCTCAACCTTCATTCTTTTTGCCCATATTAACTCACATTAAGGGGCCATTTAAAGTAGACAGTTAACCTACCAGCATTTGTCTGGGACTTGGGGGGACACTAGAATGTCTGGACAAAGCAACCCGGCCACAGAGAGAATATAACAGTTCTGCACAGAACTGTCCTCAAGTCCTGAGTTCCTGAGGTCAGGATCATACCTGGATCCCTGGAGATGTGAGACAACAACTGAGTGCTTCCCCACTCTGCCACACAATTGTTCTGATCCACAGAGGAATGATTCCCATTGCTTCATTCTTGCAAGCTATTGTGCAACAAATATCACAAATTGTTACTTTGTGTCCTGTTATGCACAGTAAAAGGCCTGTCTCACGAGTCTGCGGTCATTGGCGGCAAAACGGGAAGAATCTGCCGCCATAGACCGTGCACTCGTGAGAACGTACAATTCCGGGGCCGTGCGGCGGTGTTCCCAACACCGCACGGTGCTAAAATAAAACCGACAATGTCGAAAACTATATACTCACCGCACAACCTCCACCAGTGATGCACAAGTGCGGCACGGCCGCCCGCACGGGACGCCGCCAGTGTGGCTCGAGCGCCGTGCGTCAAACCTCCACTGCCACAGCCTCCGCCAGTGAGGCACGTGCCTCCGCTAGTGAGGCACGTGTGCAGCACGGCCACAGGCACAGCCACCGCTACAGCCTCCGCGATCAGGATGGCCGCCGCCACAGCCGCCGCTAGTGAGTCACGTGCGGCGGGCCGACGTCATCGCAGTCGGCCCGCCCTTTTTTTTACTTACCGCAAGCACGTGGGACCCGCCGTGTTTGAATTAACTCGGCCGCCGCGCAGCATCCGTGCGGCGCTCCGGTGGATAGGCTCGCCGCTCTCGCCATTGCCGCGCGGTCCTCGCTAACGGCGACGCCAGGCTTCACCGCCGATGACCGCAAACAGGTAAGACAGAGCCTTAATGGGCCTGTCCCACTTAGGCAATTTTTTTGGCGACTGCCGGCGACTGTCATAGTCATAGCAAGTCGCCGAAAAACCGGCGACTGGACCCCCCCTATGACAATGTCTATGACAATGTCTACAACAAGTCCAGCTACGGCAAGTTACGGACAACTGCCGACCCATTAGGACGTCCACCTATGACCACACCTGCGACAACCTACGACAACCTATGTCCACCCGCGACAAGCTATGACAAGGTAAGACAATTCAGTCGCCGATACCTGTCGTCGGTTGACATAGGTTGATGTAGGTAGTCGCCAATGGAATTCACCGAAGTCAGCAACGCCGCCAACCTACGTCATCCTGGCGACAACCTACAACAGCACCTACATAAGGAGAAGTCAAGCTACGCTCATTGGCGTCAAGCCCACTGTCGCTGACTGTTGCCGAAAAGTATTAAACATTTCAAAATCCAGCGGCGACTCAAAAAATGCTACGATTCTTTGGGCGAATGAGTAGACTACTCACGACCATATAGGCGACACCCCAGCGACCATGTGGCGACAGCCTAGTTGCCTGTAGTTGCCTAATAAATCGCCTAAGTGGGACAGGGGCATAACTGTGTGATTTCAGGATTTTTTTGTCATATAGTGAAACAGCACGGAGGCAGGCCCTTTGGCCCAACTCATCATTGCTGACCAAGATGCCCCATCCAGCGAGTCCAATTTGCCTGCATTTTGCCCAAAGCCCTCTAAATCTTTCTTGTCAAGTATTTAAAGATAAATTGATATAGAGTGTACTGATACATTTTTGATGACTTAATCATGATGCAGAGGCTGTTACACAGAGAGAGTATCGATGCACACACGTCCTGGAAAATAAATGGAATAGCTCATTTTAACAACAATTGGAAATCAAATGTTTTATAACTAGGTAGATGCTATCACAATGTCTATTGTAATGGATTCTCCAAAAGAAATCTAAGGAAGATGTATCATATCAAATCATGCATGAGAGGGACTGCTTCCTCTGTTAGGACCTGTTTATACTTCAGTTTACTTTAGACTTTAGAGACAGCGTGGAAACAGGCCCTCCGGCCCACCGAGTTCCCTCCGATCAGTGATCACCCCATGTACTAACACGATGCTGCACACTAAGGAAAATTTATCATCTTACCAAGCCAATTAACCTACAAGCCTATACGGCTTTGGAGTGTGTGAGGAAACCGGAGCACCTGGAAAAAAAACAAATGGTCACAGGAAGAATGCTTCCTAGGCTTCTTGCACTGGCGGTTAGTGTGCTGCCTGTGAGTTTGCTTCAGTGTCTGGTGTAACTTAGAAACATAGAAACATAGAAAATTGGTGCAGGAGTAGGCCATTCGGCCATTCAATATGATCATGGCTGATCATCCAACTCAGTATCCTGTACCTGCTTTCTCTCCATACCCCCTGATCCCTTTAGCCACAAGGGCCACATCTAACTTCCTCTTAAATATAGTCAATGAACTGGCCTCAACTACATTCTGTGGCAGAGAATTCCAGAGATTCACCACTCTCTGTGTAAAAAATGTTTTTCTCATCTCAGTCCTAAAAGATTTCCCCTTTATCCTTAAACTGTGACCCCTTGTTCTGGACTCCCCCAACATCGGGAACAATCTTCCTGCATCTAGCCTGTCCAACCTCTTAAGAATTTTGTAAGTTTCTATAAGATCCCCCCCTCAGTCTTCAAAATTCCAGCGAGTACAAGACAAGTCTATCCAGTCTTTCCTCATATGAAAGTCCTGACATCCCAGGAATCAGTCTAGTGAACCTTCTCTGTACTCCCTCTATGGCAAGAATGTCCTTCCTCAGATTAGGAGACCAAAACTGTACGCAATACTCCAGGTGTGGTCTCACCAAGACCCTGTACAACTGCAGCAGAACCTCCCTGCTCCTATACTCAAATTCTTTTGCTATGAATGCTAACACACCATTCGCTTCCTTCACTGCCTGCTGCACCTGCATGCCCACTTTCAATGACTGGTGTACCATGACACCCAGGTCTCGTTGCATCTCCCCTTTTCCTAATCGGCCACCATTCAGGTTATAGTCTACTTTCCTGTTTTTGCCACCAAAGTGGATAACCTCACATTTATCCACATTATACTGCATCTACCATGCATTTGCCCACTCACCCAGCCTATCCAAGTCATCTTGCAGCCTCCTAGCACCCTCCTCACAGCTAACACTGCCCCCCAGCTTCGTGTCATCCGCAAACTTGGAGATGTTGCATTCAATTCCCTCATCCAAATTATTAATATATATTGTAAATAGCTGAGGTCCCAGCACTGAGCCTTGCGGTACCCCACTAGTCACTGCCTGCCATTCTGAAAAGGACCCGTTTACTCCTACTCTTTGCTTCCTGTCTGCCAGCCAGTTCTCTATCCACATCAATACTGAACCCCCAATACCATGTGCTTTAAGTTTGTATATTAATCTCTTATGTGGGACCTTGTCGAAAGCCTTCTGAAAGTCCAGATATAACACATCCACTGGTTCTCCCTTATCCACTCTACTAGTTACATCCTCGAAAAATTCTATAATATTCGTCAGACATGATTTACCTATCATAAATCCATGCTGACTTTGTCCAATGATTTCACCATTTTCCAAATGTATTGCTATCCCATCTTTAATAACTAACTCTAGCAGTTTCCCCACTACCGATGTTAGACTAACTGGTCTGTAATTCCCCGTTTTCTCTCTCCCTCCCTTTTTAAAATGTGGGGTTACATTAGCTACCCTCCAATCATCAGGAACTACTCCAGAATCTAAAGAGTTCTGAAAAATTATCACTAATGCATCCACTATTTCTGGGGCTACTTCCTTAAGTACTCTGGGATGCAGCCTATCTGGCCCTGGGGATTTATCGGCCTTTAATCCATTCAATTTACCTAACACCACTTTCCGGCTAACCTGGATTTCACTCAGTTCCTCCATCTCATTTGACCCCCGGCCCCCTGTTATTTCCGGCAGATTAATTAAGTCTTCCTTAGTGAAGACATAACCAAAGTAGTTATTCAATTGGTCTGCCATGTCCTTGTTCCCCATGATCAATTCACCTGTTTCTAACTGCAAGGGACCTACATTTGTTTTAACTAATCTTTTTCTCTTGACATATCTATAAAAACTTTTGCAGTCAGTTTTTATGTTCCCTGCCAGTTTTCTTTCATAATCTATTTTCCCTTTCCTAATTAAACCCTTTGTCCTCCTCTGCTGGACTCTGAATTTCTCCCAGTCCTCTGGTAGGCTGCTTTTTCTGGCTAATTTGTATGCTTCATCTTTTGTTTTGATACTATCCCTGATTTCCCTTGTTATCCATGGATGCACTACCTTCCCTGATTGATTCTTTTGCCAAACTGGGATGAACAATTGTTGTAGTTCATCCATGCAGCCTTTAAATGCCTTCCATTGCATATCCACCGTCAACCCTTTAAGAATCAATTGCCAGTCTATCTTGGCCAATTCACGTCTCATACCCTCAAAGTTACCTTTCTTTAAGTTCAGAACCCTTGTGTCTGAATTAATTATGTCACTCTCCATCCTAATGAAGAACTCAACCATATTATGGTCACTCTGGCCCAAGGGGCCACGCACAACAAGACTGCTAACTAACCCTTCCTCATTACTCAATACCCAGTCTAGAATAGCCTGCTCTCTCGTTGGTTCCTATACATGTTGATTTAGAAAACTATCCCGCATACATTCCAAGAAATCCTCTTCCTCAGCACCCCTGCCAATTTGATTCACCCAATCTATATGTAGATTGAAGTCACCCATTATAACTGTTTTACCTTTGTTGCACGCATTTCTAATTTTATTGTTTGATGCCATCCCCAACTCCACTACTACTGTTAGGTGGCCTGTACACAACTCCCACTAGCGTTTTCTGCCCCTTAGTGTTTTGCAGCTCTACCCATATCGATTCCACATCCTCCAAGCTAATGTCCTTCCTTTCTATTGCTTTAATCTCCTCTCTAACCAGCAACGCTACCCCAGCTCCTTTTCCTTTCTGTCTATCCCTCCTGAATATTGAATATCCCTGGATGTTCAGCTCCCAGCCTTGGTCACCCTGGAGCCATGTCTCTGTGATCCCAACTATATCATAGTCATTAATAGCTATCTGCACATTCAACTCATCCACCTTATTACAAATGCTCCTTGCATTGAGACACAAAGCCTTCAGGCTTGTTTTTAAAACACTCTTACCCCTTATACAATTATGTTGAAAAATGGCCCTTTTTGATTTTTGCCCTGGATTTGGCTGCCTACCACTTTGACTTTTCACCTTGCTACCTATTCATTTTACCCTCATTTTACACCCCTCTGTCTCTCTGCTCACACATTTAAGAAACCCACCACCTCTTATTCTCTGTTTATTATCTTTTTCTTCTTTCCCCCCTACATGTTGGGTCTGAGTGCTTCCCTTCTCTGCCTCCTGCTTCACACCCTGTCTACTAGCTTTCTCTATTTGAGTCCCTCCCCCCAACCGTTCTAGTTTAAAGTCTCCCCAGTAGCCTTTGCAAATCTCCCCGCCAGGATATTGCTCCCCCTCGGGTTCAAGTGCAAACCGTCCTTTTTGTACAGGTCACACCTTCCCCAAAAGAGGTTCCAATGATCCAGAAACTGGAATCCCTGCCCACTGCACCAGTCCTTCAGCCACGCATTTATCCTCCACCTCGCTCCATTCCTACTCTCACTGTCACATGGCACAGGCAGTAATCCTGAGATTGTTACCTTTGCTGTCCTTTTCCTTAACTCTCTTCCTAACTCCCTAAATTCTCCTTTCAGGACCTCTTCCCTTTTTCTACCTATGTCATTGGTACCTATATGTACCACAACCTCGGGCTCCTCTCCCTCCCATTTCAGGATATCTTGGACACGTTCAGACACATCCCAGACCCTGGCACCAGGGAGGCACACTACCATCCGGGTCTCCCGCCTGCGTCCACAGAATCGCCTGTCTGACCCCCTAACTATAGAGTCCCCCATTACTACTGCCCTCTTCTTCTTTTCCTTACCCCTCTGAGCAACAGGGCCGGTCTCTGTACCGGAGGCCCGGCCGCTGTCGCTACCCCAGGTAGGCTGTCCCCCCCAACAGTACTCAAACAGGAGTACTTATTGTCAATGTGTACAGCCACCGGGGTACTCTCTAGTCCCTGCCTCTGCCCCTTGCCCCTCCTAACTGTGACCCACTTGTCTGTCTCCCGTGGTTTTGGAGTGACCACCTCTCTATAACTCCTCTCTATGACCTCCTCAATCTCCCTGACCAGACGGAGGTCATCGAGCTGCTGCTCCAGGTTCCTAACACAGTCCCTTAGGAGCCCCATCTCGACGCACCTGGCGCAGATGTGGACGTCTGGAGGGCTATCAGATTCCATGACTTCCCACATCTGACATCCAGAACAGTAAACTGCCCTGGCCCTCATACTCCTCCCTTACCCTGGATACAATACAAAGTGCAATACAATACAATACCATAAAGAAGTCTTTGGCATCCACTATTTCTGTGGTTCCTCGCAACAGCGGGACAGAAATTGGAAAATGACCACAGGAGGATTATGTACTTGTAGTGAAACTGCTTTTCACTACTCTGACATGACAATGTAGAGTTGCAGATTGCTATCGCTCCTCCCGTTAAAAACATTGTGAAGGCATACATTTTATCTGGATTAACATCTGCTTACTGGGGTTTTTTAAGTTTTATTTGCAAGTGGAGAATAACATTCTTCAATAAAACCCACATGGTCACAGGAAGAATAAACTCCGCACAGACAGCACTCATAGTCAGGATCAAACCTGGATCTTTGACGCTGTAAGGCAGCAACTCTACTGCTGCGCCACCGTGCCGCCCTGTTTGAGGCCATGCAGTTTCTATAGAGTGTACATTCAGTCCAATGTGTCATCAACAATGTTAAAGGTGCTTTGCATGATATTTGATGTCATCGCTGCATGCTCATACTCCCCCATCCATTAGCTCAGCATATACATAAACTTGTACTATCTAAAACCTCATCATGTACAATATACGCTATAAAGCTTCATCCACGTTCAGAAATTGATTTTACAGTGCAATGCAATTCTGTAGGGCATACAATCCTCAAACTATGGAATTGAATTTCAAGACCCATGTGTTTTAAGCTAAAAGAAAAATGACACAATATGTATTATTCCTGTCCCTTTCATAATATCTAAGTCCCTTCTCCAGGCAATGTTTTATCCCAAAGGGTGGCATTGTGATAGCTGAAACATACCTCAGTGAGCAAATTAGTGTTTCAGCAGTTTGCTTAGATTATTCCCTGCTCTTTCCTGAAAGCATAAAAATGCACCGAATTTCTGAGCCCATTGTATTTGACCACAATGCTTCAAAACTCAGTATTAATGAAGACACAATGATCAAACAGTTTTTGAAAATCTTTACCATTTTCTGAATTATATCATTGCTCAGATAATGTTTATCTACTGGACTATCATTAAAATGATTTTCACACTTCTTAAAAAAGTGAGAAATATGTTTTGTTATATTTGCCCTCTTTGTTTATTTCATGATGACATTCAATGCTTCCTAGGCTTCTTGCACTGGCGGTTAGTGTACTGCCTGTGAGTTTGCTTCAGTGTCTGGTGTAACTTCCTCCATAAAGGAAGTCTTTGGCATCCACTATTTCTGTGGTTCCTCGCAACAGCGGGACAGAAATTGGAAAATGACCACAGGAGGATTATGTACTTGTAGTGAAACTGCTTTTCACTACTCTGACATGACAATATAGAGTTGCAGATTGCTATCGCTCCTCCCATTAAAAACATTGTGAAGGCATACATTGTATCTGGATTAACATCTGCTTACTGGGTTTTTTAAAGTTTTATTTGGAAGTGGAGAATAACGTTCTTCAATAAAAGTTTTAAAATCCCACTGTGACAGCACTGCGGTTTCAATCATTCAGCATTAATACAGAGTGTTCTCATAACAGCTCCCTTTACTTGTTGAGAGGCTGTCAGACTGATACTGCTTTTTGGTAAAGAACCATTCAAAGATCCTATTTTGCATATTATACAGATTAATAATCTCTGATAAAATATAAATGACATGATCAAAATGCAATTTACTACTGATCTAAAGAGGGCATTTTACTTATAGTCAATAGTAAATAAAGTCTCCACAAAGAAACAGTCCAAACAGAAATGTCTCTGATTCAGGCAGTGCCAGCTAATGGCCCTGTCTCATGGTGCGAGTCCACCCACGAGTGATCCCGAGTGAAAGAAAAAATCAAACTCGTGGTTGTCTGCGAGATTCCAAGTTTATGTTCACGAGTTTAAACAAGTTCCCATGTGTATGTCTAAGTTTGCCGTTTATTTCTAATTTCTGCGATGTACCAAGTTCCTCTCCCGAGTTACTCTTGAGCCAACAACGACTACCAACGTGTGGAAAAATCATCGCATGGTAAAAATGATGTCATGCAGTTTTTTTTCACTATAAAAAGACCCAGCCTGAAGAACGATCTCCACCGAAACATCACCTATTTATTTTCTACAGAGAAGCTGCCTGACCAGCTGAGTTAGTCCATCATTTTGTGTCTATCTTTGGTTTAAACTAGTATTTGCAATTCCTTCCTTCAAACTTTTAGAGCAGTTTGTTTCAAGAAACAATCCTTCCAAAATTGCATTCAAAAGTCCATTTGAACTGCATTTGTTCAAGGTGTGGCATCAATCATTGAAAGGCATAGGCTGTTTTGCGTCAGGAGGAACTGCAGATGCTGGTTTACACCAAAGATAGACACAAAATGCTGGAGTAACTCAGCGGGACATGCAGCATTTCTGGAGAGAAGGAATGAGTGACGTTTCTGGTCGAGTCCCTTCTTCAGACTGAAATAACGTTTCGACCCTTCTCTCCAGAGATGCTGCCGGCATCGCTGAGTTACTCCAGCTTTTTGTGTCTAGTAAGATTGTTTTATTCCCTTAATTTATCTCTCATCAAAACGTTGGTAAACTTCTAACAAAAAGATGAGGTAAATTGAACATTAATGTTATTTTTTCCCCCGACAGCAAGGTCCGTAGACCAGAGGGATAGCAGTGTGTGTCTCTCTACTCACCCAGTATGTCCGTCAGAGCAGCCGTCCCACCGTTGCGACTTAACTGTATAAAAAGCAGCGGCTCAAAACATTGCTGATTGGGCAGATCTGCCCAGAAACCACCCCTTTCACACTCACCCCAGCCCTGGGAAACAAAGTTTTCAGTGCCCTACAGTCACCCCAGCCCGACAGCTCCAGCACAAGCCTGGCTGATGGCAAGTCATAAGTTGGGATCGAACCCAGGCTCTGGCGCTGTGGGGCAGCAACTCTGCCACTGTGCCACCGCGCCACCTAACTTAGTGACATTGAGAAGCAAGAGATGGAATCTTGAACAAATAAATAATAAAATGCTGGAAGCCCTCCAACATTTTTGTGTTTGGCAAAAAAAAAAAAATATTCATTTATCGGGATCTGGCTGTTAATGACAAGGCCAATATCCTTGACCGAATGGCTTGCTTGCCCATTCCAGAGTCGGTCACATTACAGGCGACCAGGAGTTGCACGTGTTTCACACCGGGCAAGGATGTCAGATTCCTGCACTCAGAAGCAAGAGAAAACCAGATGTTTTTACAGTCATCTGTCATAGCTTTGTTGACACCATTATCAATAACAATTTATATCCCATAGCCGCCCTGGTGGGATTTGAACTTGTCATTTGATTGTAACTGCGTGTCTCTGGAAGATATAAGAATATATCAGGTATAATTACGTTAACCGCCGTGGTATCTCAAGTTGGGAATACTGGGAGGCTGGAAACCCAGTGATGGATGAGCCGCGCTTCCCATTACCTGGGAAGACAAACGCTTTCATCCCATCCCAAAATGTCCCCTGCGCTCTAGCCGGTCGTGTATGGAAGCTGTGTGGGAAAGAACTGCAGAGGCCGGTTTACACCGAAGGTAGACACAAAAAGCCGGAGCAACTCAGGCAGCATCTCTGGAGAAAAGGAGCAGGAATAGGAATAGGAATAATTTATTGTCACATGTGACGAGGCACGGTGCAATTATTTGCTTGCATACACAATGTATACGAATAGCAGTCGCCTACGGCGCTGACAAAGTTACAAAGAACGCTGCTCTTCCTATTTATTGTCCCCCACGTTTCGGGTCCAGACCCTTCTTCACACTACTGACATTTCTGGGCCTATTTCCCCGCTGTCCTTCATATTCCCTATTTAGTTTTTAGTTTTACAGATACAGCGCGGAAACAGGCCCTTCGGCCCACCGAATCCGCACTGACCAGCGATCCCCGCACAATGACATTTACATCAAGCCCATTAACATACCCACGTCTTTGGAGCTTACACCATTTTCTTATTTGACCTATATGTTAAAACTTTCACGGTGTAAATATCAGCTGGATATTTAAAATCACGTTCATTTATTTATCGGTATTTTTTGGCATTTAGGTCTGGGGCGGGTTACCGAGCGGAATATATTTTTTGTCCACTTTTTTCCCCCTACTGCCTGAATTCTCGGGACTGTATTTGACGCTGGTGTATGTGAACTGTCTCCTCTTCCACCATCCGCACTCACCAACCGGGCACAGAGTTTCAACTTTTGATATGTGTTTGCCGTCCGGTCTTGTGTTTAGTTAAGTGAAACATGTCATTATTCATATCAGGACACCTTCTGCTTCGGGAGCTCTCCATTTACACCAAGCAGTTGAGGAGAATTGACTCCAATATCACAGAGACTGATGCATTTTAACGATGGGCCGTAGACAATGCTGATTAAAACCGACAGCTTCCACACATAAACACAAAAAACAACATAAACATACAGATAGTACCCACGGGTTAATACGGTAAACTCACGAGTCACTATGGTAAATTCACGGGCTATTACGGTATTACAACGTGTTTGTTATGCGCTCCCCCTCCTGGTCAATGTTATGTATTAACCTTTCTCTGTTTCTTTCCCGAGTGCAGGCTAAAAGGCTCCTGTACCCGATTGGCCAAGCTGCGTCAGGTGACGGGTGACTCATCTGAAGCATAAATAGCAGAGTTCCCAGAATTCTCGTTCTCTCTTTGACAACCCTGCCTCGTGAGCTGATTGCTGGTGTGAGCTGTGGAAAGGCCTGGCCACATGGCATAGAACTTCGTGTAATTGCAACATTACGTAGTACCAAATATTGAATTGGGCTGTCCTTAGAAGTTATCGGTATTTTGTTTCAGGGATAGCTTTCTTTTAGGCAGGTTTAGAGTCTCAGGTTCGACAGTCCATCGTGTGGCTGGCCTGAGCACTTTTAAGTTGTTTGTTAATCCATTCATATCCTTGTTTGGGTTGTTTGAATCAGGTTTGGGTTTTGGGTGTGTTATTGCGTAATTAAAAACTATTATTGAACTTAAACCTGGTTTTTGACTTATATTACGCGACTCTGAAGTACCTGCTTTCGGGAGTCGTAACAGTGTTTAAAAGTTTCAAATTTTTTCTTCAAGAGTAAATTTGACTCATGGAAATCTTACAGCATATTGACCTTTTTTTACGAGTTAACAAGTTTCCCGAGTACCTGCCGTTAGCGTTACGAGTGGCTAAGTTATGTCCACAAGCTCTGACGTTCCCGCTACATTAATTGTACGTGATTACCACGAGTTTGATTTGTTTTTAAATCAGGATGACTCGTGGTTGGACTCGCACCGTGAGACAGGGGTTTAACTATTACCTTGCACGTCCCATGGAGAATCACAGGCAGTTTCTCACACATTGCCCAGTACCTCTTTGGACCCATGCATGTAGGGTCAAACACTGAGCCCAAGGGGAGCTGAAGACACATCTGGGCTGCTGCTGGACTCACCATTGGGTCCAGTGGTGGACTACTCTCATGCTGTTAAGAAGGTCTGTATTATCGAATTATTCTTATAATGAGGCTCGTACAACGACGTAATCGGAGTCTGTCTTTATTTAGCAACTCACTACAGCAGCTGCCTCGTGCTGCATCCCCGGGCCCTGCTGCTAGGCCTCTCCCCGGTTACGCCCACAGCCCCACCTTCAGGCCGGATGCTGTCACTGCAGCCTGACCACTGGCAGCAGAATAAAGGCATTCCTTACTCTATTATTCCATAATACCACATCTCCCTTTCTTTGAGAACAAAGGGTGGACTACCTTTGTCTCTGCAGGTCTTAAGGGGTTTATTCTGCCCTTTTGCTGAAAGACCTGTCCCTGATCAAATAAATCAATAAATCACCAATCAAGTCTCTGCGGCTTTCTAACCTCTCTCCCACACCTGGTCCGCACAGGCTCTGTGGTGGGGCCCTCTCTGCTGGGTGATGTTGTCACTGGTGGAGCTGGCTCTGGTGTAGGTGAATCTTCTCCCACCGGTGGCTCATCAGCATCGACTACCCCACTGTTGGTCTGCAGCGGCACCAAGTGATGCCGGTTCCTCCTCAGTGTGCCCTGAGGCACCTGGACGATATAAGAGCGAGGGGTGTTGTGTGTAGATAGCACTGTGCCCTGGACTCGTGCATCGGTGATCCACACATCCTCCCCAGGTATGAGTGGCTCCAGGTTTCTCGCTCCGTGCCTCTTGTCGAAGGATCTTGCGTCGTTCCTCCTCTTCTCCCTTTCTTTGGCCCCCAGCGCGTTGTAGTCAGGCAAAACTGGATTCAGCAGGGTTGGAAGGGCAGGAACTGTAGTGCGGAGGCGGCGCCCCATCAACAGCTCGGCCGGGCTATAGCCGTTCTGTAGAGGGGTTGCTCTGTAGGCCAGCAATGCAAGATATGGGTCTGATGCCTTTGTTAGCAGGTTTTTCACGGTTTGTACAGCGCGTTCCGCCTCCCCATTGCTCTGAGGAAACTTGGGGCTGCTCGTGATGTGCACAAAGCCATACTCTGCTGCAAAGGCTTTAAAGTGGCTACCTGAGAACTGGGGCCCATTGTCACTTTTAAGAAATTCCCCAATTCCATGACGACAAAACATGGATTTCAGGTGCACCACCACATCTGTGGACCTTGTGTGTGTCAGCAGCGCAACTTCCACATACCTTGAGAAATAATCTACTACTAGTAGATAAGTCTTGTTTTTCAGCGTGAACAGGTCAGCTCCCAAGGTTTGCCAAGGCCTGTCTGGCATCTCCGTTGGCATCAGCGGCTCTTTGACGTTCCTTCTCTCTTGGATGCAGGTTCTACATTTCAGCACCATGTCATTCAGCTGGCTGCTGAGTCCTGGCCACCATACCGTCTGTTTGGCCCGGCCCCTGCACTTTGTCACCCCCAGGTGTCCCTCATGTAGTCTCTGCAGCACATCACCTTGTAAGGCTGTTGGGATGACGAGTCTCGTGCCCCGCAGCAGCAGCCCATCGTGCACAGTCAGCACTGCTCTATCAGCCCAGTAATGTCTCAGCACTCCCTGCAGTTGGCTTTTGTCGGGCCACCCGTCTGTGCAGTACTCCATCAGTGCAGAGCATGTGCTGTCTGCCTTCAGGTGCTCACGTAGGCTGCTCAGATAATCTCCACTGACAGGAATGTTGCTGATGACAGAGTCTACATAGATGTTGGTGTCCTCTAATAGGCTTATGTCTGTGTGTGCTCTTGCGGCTCTCAGAGGAGCACGAGATAAGGTGTCGGCTGTCCACAGGCTTTTGCCAGGGACATGATTGACTGTATAGTTGTACCTCATGAGTCTCATCCTAAATCTTTGGATTCTTGGTGGGAGGTCATCCAAAGCTTTCCTTCCCAGCAGACTCACCAACGGCTTATGGTCAGTTTCCAGCTCGAATGGTCTTCCCAGGATGAAACAGCTGAACCTTTCACATGCCCACGTTGCAGCCAATGCCTCCTTCTCTACTTGAGCATAGCGCTGCTCTGTTGGCGTCATTGACCTGGACGCATATGCCACAGGTGACCACATGGCATCGCTCTTCTGCAGCAGGACTGCCCCCAGGCCAAAGGAAGAAGCATCAGCAGAGATCTTTAAAGCACTGTTTGGGTTGTATAATGTGAGCACTGGTGTGGATGACAGCTCTGTTTTTAACTGATCAAAGGCGGCCTGCTGCTCTGTCCCCCAGTACCAGTGGTTCTTCTTGGACAGCAGGTCTCGTAGCACTTTGTCTTTTTCAGCCAGGTTAGGCAAGAAGCGGCCCAGCTGATTGACCATGCCCAGAAAACTCCTGAGTTCGCTGACATTTTTGGGTGCATCCATCTCTTGTACTGCTCTCGTCTTCTCTGGATCTGGCTTCACTCCATCTGCTGAAATCACATGACCCAGGAATCTGACTGTGTGGCGTGTGAGCTCACATTTGTCCATGTTGAGCGTAATGCCGGCCTTTTGTGCCTTCTTTAGCACCGCATGTAGCCGCACATCATGCTCCTCCTGCGTCTGTCCCCAGACCAGGATGTCGTCCATGTGACACAGTACCCCCTCCAGGCCACCGGTCACTTCTGTCACCATCATCCTTTGAAAGTGCTCGGGGGCTGATGCTATGCCAAAGGGTAGACGGTTAAAATAGTAGCGCCCATAAGGCGTGATGAAGGTGGTGTATTTGGCAGACTCTTTTGTCAATGGTACTTGCCAAAAGCCCATGTTGGCATCTAATTTGCTGAAGACTGTTGCGCCAGCTAGCATGCCCAGAGTGTGCTCGACAGAAGGCAGGATAAACTTTTCTCTGCATACTGATTCATTCATCATTGTGAAATCCACACAAATGCGAACATCACCTGCTTTTTTCGGCACCACCACCATCCCGGCACACCAATCAGTCGGCTCCTCAATCTTGGTGATTACGCCCATCTTCTCCATACGGTCTATCTCCTCCTTCACTTTTCCCATAAGCGGCAGAGGGACTCTGCGTGGTGTGTGGAGAGAGAAGGGCACAGCCTCTGGCTTTAATTTAATTGAGTATGGCCTCAGAACAAGACCCAAGCCGCTACACAGCTTCGGATATTGTTGTTTCATTGATTCCATGGTGATGCTGTCAACCCTGCACACAAGCTGAAGCTGTTCTATGGCAGGCCTTCCCAACAGTGCAGTGTGCAGGTCTTTTACTACATAAATGTTCTCTATGGCTGTCTTTTTGCCTCTGCGCAGTGTTTCTCTGGCTACACCTAGGACAGAGAGTGCATTGCCCCCTGGCCCAAACAACGGGCGTGTCGGCACTGCCAGGCGCTTCACATCATGCCCCCCTGTAATGTCATGGTACACCTCGGCTGGCATGGCGGTGACATCAGCACCAGTGTCTATTTTAAAGCACACTTTTTTTTGTCTCACTTGTAGCTGCACCGTCCACGGGTCTTTTCCAGCATCCACGGCTCCCAGGAAAAAGCTCTCTTCTTCCTCTGTAGTGACAGCATTCAGAGATTTTGCACTGTTTCTGCACACTTTGCCATAATGTCCCTTTTTGCCACAGTTGTGACACACAGCATCTTTAGCAGGGCATTCCCATTTTCCATGCGAGGGCATTTTTCCACATCTATAACAGGCCTTTGAACCTGGCTGTGGCCGTATATTAAGTTTATTTTTGCCTGGTGTTTGTGCTTGTGGCTGAGGCTTTGAGGGAAATTTGGGTTTTCTGTAGCTTTTAGCATGCACAGCATCAACATTTGAGCACTTGCTAGCACCGCCATTTTCTCCTCTTAAGTCAGACCGCTGTCGTCTAACTTCTTCAGACTGCCTTGTCTTTGTTATCGCAGTTCCAAGGGTTAGGTCTCTGTCTAGCTGTAGCTTTTCTGACAATGAGACGTTTCTCAGCCCGACCACTAACCTGTCGCGGATCAGCTCGTTCTGTAACTGTCCATAGTTGCAGTGTTCAGCTAATCCGTATAGAGCAGTGATGAAGGAATCCACCGTTTCTTCTGGCAGTTGCACACGCTGATTGAACTTGGCTCTTTCGTAGATTACATTCTTTTTAGGCACAAAAATGCATCAAAGCCAGCCTTAACATCCGTGTACACCTTCCTCTCATCTGCAGTTAGCGTTAGCCCCTTTAGCACATCTTCGGCTTCATCACCCATGCAGTACACTAACGTGTTCACCTGGTTTTCTTCCGACGTTGCGTTTAAGTTGCTTGCAAGCCGAAAGCGGTCGAATCTCCTGATCCAACGCTCCCATTCTTGAGGCTTGGTAAAATCGAATGGCTCTGGAGGTTGTATTGTGAACGTAGCAGTTGGTGTAGGTTGCGCCATATCTGCCAGCTCATCTCACCTTTCTCCGCCAAAACGATACACTTTCCTCTTCTTCTTTTTTTTTTTTTCGCTTACAAGTATCCCGTTTCTGACACCATATCGAATTATTCTTATAATGAGGCTCGTACAACGACGTAATCGGAGTCTGTCTTTATTTAGCAACTCACTACAGCAGCTGCCTCGTGCTGCATCCCCGGGCCCTGCTGCTAGGCCTCTCCCCGGTTACGCCCACAGCCCCACCTTCAGGCCGGATGCTGTCACTGCAGCCTGACCACTGGCAGCAGAATAAAGGCATTCCTTACTCTATTATTCCATAATACCACATGTATGGTCTCAATGGGGGGCCCCTTCAGCTCTAGGACAGGAATTATGGCTTTAACAACCAAAACACAATTCACTTGAATGGAGAGGTGTAGAAAAGAACTGCAGATGCTGGTTTAAGTTGAAGATAGACACAAAATGCTGGAGTAACTCAGCGGGACAGGCAGCATCTCTTGAGAGAAGGAATGGGTGACGTTTCGGGTCTACTCCAGCATATTGTGTCTCACTTGAATAGAGATACTGATCTTGTGGAAAAGGTTAAGGGCACGTACGCTGCTCATATATTGTACTCTACTTTAATGCTTTGACTATTTCCAGCATTTAAAATCATTTTCAATCAATTGTATTTAAGAAATATATATATGTTTAAAAAAACTTTTAAATATAGTGGAGCCACAAGAAATCGGCAAGTTACTCAATGAATGTTTCTCCTCTTTTATTACAGCAGAGAAATACATCAAGATTAGGGAACTTGGGAAAGTTAATGTAGAAGTCTTGAGGACAGTCTGTATTATAGTCAAAGATGTGCTGGACAACCTAAGATATATGAAGGTAGATAAATCTCCTAGGCCTGATCAGATATATCCAAGGACACAGTGGGAAGTTAAAGTAAAAATTGCAGGAGCTCCAGCTGTGATATATTAACAATCAGTAGAAATGGGTGGGTGGCTAATATTGTGCTCCTATTTAAGAAGGGCTTCAAAGAAAAACCTGGGAATGATAGATCAATTAACCTAACATCTGTGGTATGACATTTGCTGGAGAGAATTCTGAGGGATAAGGTATATATGCATTTAGAAAGATGGGGGATGATTAGGGATAGTCAGTATGGTTTTGTATGTGGGAGATAGTGTCTTACAAATTTGATTGAGTTTTTTGAAGAAGTAACCAAGAAGGTTGATGAGGGCATGGTTGTAGATGTAGCCTATATGGACTTCAACATGTCCTTTGATATGGTTCCATAAGGTAGGCTGCTCTGGAAGGTTAGATCACATGAAAGGAGCTAACTAGATGCAGAATTGGTTGCGTGGTAGGTAGCAGGCAGTAGTGGTGGAAGGTTTTCCACACTGGAGCCCTGTGACTAGTGGTGTGCCTCAGGGAATTACGCCGGGCATTGCTATTTGTTATTTATGTCAATGTTGGATGAGAATATGCAAGGCAAGATTAGTTAGTTTACAGATGACACTAAAATAGCTGGTATCATAGACACTGAAGATGGTTATCAAGAATTATAGAGGGATTTTGATCAACTGTGCATGTGGACTGAGGTATGGCAAATGGAGTTTAATTCAGATAAGAACAAGGTGTAGTATTTTGAGAAGTTAAACCAGAGCATTTAAATGGTCAGGTCCTAGAAAGTATTGCGGAGCGGTGGGATCTAGGAATACAAGTACATATTTCCCTGAAAATGGCCTCACAGATAGATTTTGAAGTTATTCATGAACACCCCTGCCAACTGGTTCATGCAGGTCCTAAGGACGTGGCCAGAAACTCCATTAGGGCCTGTTGTTTTTTATGGGTTCACTCTCTGGAAGGCTGATCTGGCATCTGCATCAGTGACTCAAGTAGACCAAAGGCTATTGGGACAGGTGAGTTACTCCAACACTTTGTGTATTGCACAAAGCGTGGTAATTTGCTTAGGTTATTCTGACAGAACCTGCCAAACACACAACCTGTACAACCAAGATAAATAGGGAGAATGTAGCTGACAGAGATCATTTGCTTCCAGGACAATGCAACTTGCAAAATTGTTTCGACAGCTTGACTTGGGTTGACTTCATTTTTGGTAATTTGTTCAGACCAGTTACTGCCAAAGTTATTTTTGGTTTGTCTGCCCTAAAGAAATAAAGAAATTAAAGAAAGCCTAAAGGGCCTGTCCCACAGGCATGCGACTCCATGCGGCCAGCGCAACCTAACCGCAAGCGGGGGCCGCGCGGAGGTCGAGTGATTCCCGCACAGGGCCGGTCCCACCAGCATGCGGCTGCATGCGGCAAGCGCTACCAAACTGGAAGCGGGGGCCACGCGGAGGACAAGACGGTGCGTACGGCGGCGAGGGAGTGCGCATGACCGTTGAGGCGGTGCGCACGGCCGTCGATGCGGCTGCATCCGGCGTTGAGGCGGTGCGCACGGCCGTCAATGCGGCGCGTACGGCCTCGATGCGGCTGCGGGGCGGCAGGCCCGTTGCCGCACGGAATTTTTGAACAATGTCAGTTTTTCGGAGCCCCCGCGATGTCGGGACCAGCTCCGCACAACTCCATGCGGCTCCCGCGACCTCCGCGCGGCACCCGCATGGCCCCCGCTTGCGGTTAGGTCGCGCTTGCCGCATGGAGTCACATGCCCGTGGGACAGGCCCTTTACAGTTCTGTAACTGTAGCAATTGTAAGCACCTTCTCCAGGTAAGTGTCCACAAAATGTCAAATTTGATACTGGCTTTGACTTGATCTCAAAATGTTTTCTCCTCCCAGCCTTCTTTGGATCCTGGAGAGTCATAGAGTCATAGACTTACAGCATGGAAACGGGTCCTTTGGCCCATCTTGCTCACACCAGGAACATGTCCCAACTACACTAGTCCCACCTGCCTGCATTTGGCCCATCTATCTATCTATCTATTTTTAAAACTCTCTGGCTGTCGTCCGTCTGTACGTCTGTACGTCTGTACGTCTGTACGTCTGTACGTCTGTACGTCCAACGTTCTGCTTGACTTGTCCCGCCTTTGATACCACCCCGCACCCGCGCGGCGCGCGGAAACGCCGATATTTTTTACCGTTTATAAAGAGGTTACGTTTATCTTTACGAATAGACGATCCTGATTAAATTTGGTCGTGTTTAGGTACGCTTTTTAAAATAAAATACCTCTACCCCCCCCAAACCAAACATTTCAAAATGTTTAAAAAAACAGCTCAGCCATAGAATGTTAGTAAAGATTCCGTTGTGTGATGTCACAATGCACAATGGTCACAGATGTCCAATCGGAATGGATCCATTTACATATGCCTTTGCAGCGGCCCCAGCCCCGGCCCCTCCCCCCAACCCCTGCAGCATTGGGCATTGTGACATCACAAAACGGAACCTTCATTTACATTCTATTGCTGAGAGCTGTTTGTTTAACATTTTGAAATTTCCCCATTCCCTATCACCCCCACACACGTGGCGACGCCCTGCGACACGTGTGACAAATCGAAATGAATCTGTTTACATATGCCTTTGCAGCACCCACAGCCCAAGCCCCTCCCCCCCAACCCACAGCCTGTGTCGAAAGGCGTCGCCACGTGTGTGGGGGAATAGGGAATGGGGAAATTTCAAAATGTTAAAAAAAACAGAGCTCTCAGCAATAGAATGTTAATGAAGGTTCCGTTTTGTGATGTCACAATGCCCAATGCTCAAAGATGTCCAATCGAAATGAACCAATTTACATATGCCTTTGCAGCAGCAACAGCACCAGCCCCTCCCCCCCACCCCCGCAGCCTGTGTCGAAGGGCGTCGTCACGTGTGTGGCAATAGAGAAAGAGGATTGGGGGTGATAGAGAATGGGTAACAGATGGACTGTCCCTACCCCTCCTACTTCAACTCTCCCTCCCCACTCTTCCCCTCTCTCCTCTCCCCCTCCCTCCCCTCCCACACCCTCTCTTCCCCCTCCACCACCCCTCTTCACCCCCATCTCCCACCCACCCCCTTCACCTCTCTCTTGCACCACTCCCCGTTACCCCTCTGCCCCTCACTCCCCACTGTTCCCCTCTCCCTCCCCCACCTCTCTCCCTCCCCCTCCCTCTCTCCCTCTCTTCCCCCTACTCCTCTCCCCTTCCCCTCATCCCCTTCCCCCCTCTTCCCCCTTCCTGCCCTCCCCGCTCTCCTCCCACTCCCCACTCTCCTCCCCCTCCCTCTCACCCACCCTGCTCTCCTCTCCCTCCCCAATCTCTCCCCTTTCTCTCTTCCCCTCTCCCCTCCCTCCCCCTCTCCTCTTCTCTCCCCACCCCGTCTCCCTCTCCCCTCTTCTCTACCCACCATGTCTTCCTCTCCACCCCTCCCCCGCCTGTGTTTGGGGGTGGTTAGTGTGAGTGTGATGCCGCGGCCCCCACCTCCCGCAAACGCGCGTTGGGAAAACAGCCCGCCAACAGTCTCTCTGTCTTTAAGACAGAACTGCAGATGCTTGAAAATCAAAGGTACACAAAAAATGCTTCATAACCTCAGCGGGTGCAGCAGCATCTATATCAAAAGAAATAGACAACGTTTCGTGAAAAAACCCGTCTGAGGATGCGTTTCCGCCAAAAGCATTGCCTATTTCCTTCACTCCATAGATGCTGCTGCACCCGCAGTGTTGCTCGAGTTTTATTGTGTGTACCAGTCTATCTGTCTCTCCCCTCACTCTCTCTCTCTCTGCCCTTCTCTCTTCACAGCCCGCGGCTCAACTCATGCACGCCTGCTCCAACCCACCCCTTCACCTCTTTCCCCCATCCTCTTCTTCCTCTCTCCACCCTCTCCTCTCTCACCCTCCTCTCTCCCCACCTTCCTCACCCCCCTTCCTCTCAACCCTCCTCCTCCCCCACCTCACAATTTTTTTTTTCTAACATTAAATTTTCTCTCTCTGCACCCCCCCCCTCGAGACGCACCTGAGAGGTGATGGCTATTCGTCAGTGGATGGGGTGGAGATGGAATAAAAGAAGAAAATTAAAATATTAATATAATATCAAGGGGTGTGATGAGTGTGTGTGTTTGTGGGTGCCAGATTCACACCCCGCAACCCTGCTTTGGAGGTACAGACCCAATGGGTGGTTAGTGTGACGTCACAGCCCCCCGCCCAAACGCACGTTCGGTGTCCAGACCCAACGGTCTGCACTTGGTCTGCCTGACTTGTGTCTGCCATCCACCTGACGTGTCACAAATCCCCTTTGATACCGCTCTAGGCCACACAGCACGCGGAAACGCCAATATTTTTTACCGTTTCTAAAGAGATTACGTTTATCTTTACGAATAGACAATCCTGATTAAATTTGGTCGTGTTTATGTACACTTTTTAAAATAAAATAACTCTCCCCCCCAAACCAATCATTTCAAAATGTTAAAAAAAACAGCTCAGCCATAGAATGTTAGTAAAGATTCCGTTGTGTGATGTCACAATGCACAATGCTCACAGATGTCCAATCGGAATGAATCCGTTTACATATGCCTTTGCAGCAGCCACAGCCCCAGCCCCTCGCCCCCCACCCCCGCAGCCTGTGTCGAAGGGCGTCGTCACGTTTGTGGCAATAGAGAAAGAGGATTGGGGGTGATAGGGAATGGGAAACAGATGGACTGTCCCTACCCCTCTACTTCAACCTCTCCCTCCCCACTCTTCCCCCTCTCTCCTCCCTCCCCCCCTCCCACCCCCCTCTCTTCCCCCTCCACCACCCCTCTTCATCCCCATCTCCCCCCCCACCCCCTTCACCTCTCTCTTGCACCACTCCCCGCTACCCCTCTGCCCCTCACTCCCCACTGTTCCCCTCTCCCTCCCCCACCTCTCTCCCTCCCCCTCCCTCTCTCCCTCTCTTCCCCCTACTCCTCTCCCCTTCCCTCATCCCCTCCCCCCTCTCCCCCCTTCCTGCCCTCCACGCTCTCCTCCCACTCCAAACTCTCCTCCCCCTCCCTCTCACCCACCCTGATCTCCTCTCCCTCCCCCAACCTCTCCCCTTTCCTCTTCCCCCTCTCCCCTCCCTCCCCCTCTCCTCTTCTCTCCCCACCCCGTCTCCCTCTCCCCTCTTCTCTCCCCACCCCGTCTTCCTCTCCCCCCCTCCCCCCTCCCCCCGAGTGTGTTTGGCGGTGGTTAGTGTGAGTTTGGGGGGCGGTTAGTTTGAGTGGGATGCCGCAGCCCACCCCCCCTCCCGCAAACGCGCGTTGGGAAAACAGCCCGCCAACAGTCTCTCTGTCTTTAAGACAGAACTACAGATGCTGGAAAATCGAAGGTACACAAAAAAAACCTGTATATCATCAGCGGGTGCAGCAGCATCTATGGATCGAAGTAAATAGGCAATGTTTCGGTAGAAAACCAGTCTGAGGATGGGCTTCGGCCCAAAGCGTCTATTTCCTTCGCTCAATAGATGCTGCTGCACCTGCTGTGTTTCTCAAGCTTTTTTTTGTGTACCAGTCTCTCTGTCTCTCCCATCTCTCTCTCTCTCTCTCTCTGCCCTTCTCTCTTCACAGCCCGCGACTCGACTCATGCACGCCCGCTCCAACCCCCCCTTCACCTCTCTCCCCATCCTCTCTTTCCTCTCTCCACCCCTCTCCTCTCTCCCCCTTCCTCTCGACCCTCCTCATCCCCCTCTTCAAATTTTTTTTTCTAACATTAAATTTTCCCTCTTCCCCAACACCTCTAGATGCATCTGAGAGGTGAGGGCTATTCGTCAGTGGATAGGGTGGAGATGGGATAAAAGAAGCAAATTAAAAAATTAAAATAATATCAAGGGGTGTGATGAGTTTGTGTGTTTGTGGGTGCCGGATTACGTGCTTTGGAGGAAAGGGGGTGATTAGTGTGATGCCACAGCCTTCCCCCCCCCCCACAAACGCACGTTCGGTATACTTTTAAAACTCTCTGGCTGTCGTCCGTCTGTACGTCTGTACGTCTGTATGTCTGTACGTCTGTACGTCTGTACGTCCGTACGCCGCCTTTGATACCGCCCCTGGCCCACACAGCGCGCGGAAAGGCCCATATTTTTTACCATTTCCAAAGAGATGACATTTATCTTTACGAATAGCCACTCCTGATTAAATTCGGTCCTGTTTATGTACACGTTTTTTAATAAAATCCATCGCCCCCCCCCCCCACCCCCATGTGATTTTCTCCAATTGTCTCCGATTGTCTCCGAAAACGACGCCATCTTTTTTTCTCCGATTTTCTCCGAAAACGACGCCATCTTTTTTTCGCCGATCTTCTCCGATTTTTTCCGAAAACGACGCCATCTTGTTTTCAGCAGATTTTCACCCCAGGGTCTGAAGCACGTTCGGGAACAACACCCCGGGGTGTCAAGCACTTTCGGGGACCAGACCCAACGGGTCTGCACTTGGTCTCGTATTCCTTTAAACCTGTCCTATTAATGTAGCTTTCTAAATGTTTCTTAAATGTTGCAATAGTACCTGCCTCAACTACGTCCTCCAGCAGCTCGTTCCATAGACCTACCATCCTTTGCATGAAAAAGTTACCCCTCAGGTTCTTATTAAATCTTCCCCCCCTTACCTTAAACCTATGTCGTCTGATTCTATATTCCCCTACTCTGGTTAAAAGATGACAATTAATTTATGCAATCTATTCCTTTCATGATCTTATACACCTCTATAAGATCTCCCCTCTAGTTCTCAATTCCCCTACTCTGGGCAAGAAACTCTGGGTATATACCTGATCTATTCCTCTCGTGGTAGAAGTATATGAAGGACTGGTGTTAATGTGGTGAAAAGACTCTTAATAAAGTAGCTACAGCTGCTAAGAATACATATTGGACTAATCCAAATGAAGTATTTGCCTCCTGGTTTCATCTCTGCCGTGGACAATCTCTGGATATGTGAGACTTTACAATGAATGTCACTGTGAAGAAATATATTCCCTCTTGACACTGTTGGCCCTCTGGAACAAATGTCAAGCATAGCCATACCTTGACGAAACCCGTCTGAAGAAGGGTTTCGGCCCGAAACGTTACCTATTTCCTTCGCTCCATAGATGCTGCTGCACCCGCTGAGTTTCTCCAGCATTTTTGTGTACCTTCAAGCATAGCCATGTTGGAGACCATATTGCCAGAATGCCCACGTCACTAATCCTCTGCAACCCCCTCCCTATGATTGCTGTATTTGTTGTGTAAGAGACTCCCTTGAACCTAAATCTTGACTAAGCACTTTGCCATCCCTCATAATAGCTCCTTCATTGGTTAATTTGATTATGCCTCTGTAAAGTGTCCCAATTCATTTTTTTACTTTAAAATAGTTGTATTAATATATGTTGCATTATACTTAACCCATAAACTGTTATTCACCACAGAACATTTACTGTTAAATACACATCTGCATGTTGGCAGCATATTAAAAATGATAAAGGCATTTTTAAAATAAATGTACTGACGGACATGTAAATCTTTGCATCTATCCCAGTTTAAGCCAGCATCTGCAGCTCCTTCCTACACATGTAAACCTCTAGGTTAGTTTACCTCAGGCAAGTGAATGAACATGTTAGAGACACCAATATTTCAAGGATTATTCATTGTTTTATTGGAAGTCTTGCTTTAGACTTTCAGGAACAAACAACTAATGACATGAATTATTAATGAATGTTTGATTTGGTCATTATGAGCCAAGTACTAAATGAGGTCATCACAGAATGCAGTTTTATTTAGCTAACTTCCTTCATCAATTTTCCTCCTTCACTAAATTCTTATGGATAGCGATTCCCGTGCCATGTCCTATTCCCCAATGGGGATCAATTTAACTGCGCCCTCACTTGACATTCAAATGGAGTTAACTGGATACCAAACCAGAAGCCTTTTCTCATGTGACAAGAGGCACATAATAAAGTGCAGTGTCCCTAAAATAACCCTGACTGTGATACCCAAAAGCATTATGTATCTTTTAGAGGATTAACGAAGGAACAAGTGAAACTCCTTCTGCTTTGCCACAGTTACCCTATAATTTCTATTTATTCTTTCTGGTTGGTTTCAAAGTTGAAAAATTGATCAGATTTGCTTATAACACCAAACTAAAGCCCAACTTTAATCTGCAAAGACAATTGGGAAACTTATCAACATACATTTTTGGTATAGTCTTACAATAATTACAAATACATTTCAATACAATTATATAAAATGTCACAAAGAGGGACACAAAATGAATAATACATGATTACAGTGAAGGGAGACAAAAATGCTGGAGGAATTCAGCGGGTGAGGCAGCATCTATGGAGAGATGGAATAGGCAATGTTTCGGGTCCAGACCCTTCTTCAGACTGAGATTTCCTGGAGTGAATTAGCCAAAACTGTCATCCTGCAAAATTCAGCCAATCTAACCACTTCATCCAACACAATTTCCACATGGTGATATAATTCCTTTTTTGAAATGCCTTTTTTGAAGTTCTCTTGAGAACAAAGGTTTGAAGTAATGAAAGGCAAATTCATGACTGATATCAGAAAGTTATTTTGGCATGGTGTCATAGTATTGTGGAGTCATTGGCATTTGCCCAGGAATTTGCAATAAGAACATGGTTCTCTTGGAATTATTAATTGATTGCTGCTCTCACACCACATGGGCTAATACCAAGCAGTGCACTAATAAGTGCATTGCAAGGAAAATACATCACCTAATGTGGAAATCATATCAGATGAACAAGGGTGAGATACCTGGTTGAATTTCCTCAAATATTCATTATCACTTTTTATTCCTGGTACCTGGAGATAGAGTCATGGAGTCATACACCATGGAAACAGGCCAGTGTTAATCATATATTGTTACATTTGCATACCTAGGATCCTGTACTTTAGGAGATTATAAAATTCAGAAAACTCTGAGTCATAGAGTCGTATCATAAGCATGGAAAGAGGCCCTTTGGCCGAACCTGCCCCAAAATGTCCCATATATCTCTAAATTATCTGTCCATGTACCTGTCTAAATATTTCTTAAACATTGCAATAGTACCTGCCTCAACTACCTCCTCCGGCAGCTCATTCCATACTCCCGCCACCCTTTGTGTAAATAAGTGACCACCCAGATTCCCATTACATTTTCCCCCCTCACCTTAAACCTATTTCGTCTGGTTGTCAATCCCTCTACTCTGGGCAAAAGACTCCGTGCGTTTACCCGATCTTCACATTACTGTGTCTTATCTTAATATGTGGGTTGTCACTTTCTGTAGAAAATCACCAGAAGTGAGGTTGGATGTTGAGATACTGATGCAGCTGCCCCTTATCGAATTTTTCCTTCCTTGTTTGGCCAGCTTACACCTATTTGTAACTGTGTCAGAAGAGGAAATTTGACATGGCGGTGTTTATAATTCATTTATTCTCACCATTTATTTCCACAATCCCAATGCAGTATATGTAATGCAGGCTTATCTAAAAAACATTTTCCAGTCCAGGTGCTTGTTGTTACTATTGAAAATCAGATTGAATTCAAATTGGATTGTTCTGAACTGGTTCCAATCTGCTTACAGTATGCTTTTGGCTCTGTTTAATGCATGTGTCAGATGGCATTAAATTTCTGGCTGACAGGTGGACTGTGGTGTAATCCAAAACATGATAGGACTGAGGACTCAAATTGGACTCTGTACAGCATCCTTAAGCTGCGCTTCGAACACTCTCAGGAATTGGCAGACTTACTCAGAACTGACAGTAGATGTATCATTTAGACAAATTAAAAGAACGGTAAAGTAAGAACAACCATCCACGCAATGCAGAAACATGAAAATTAATATGGAACATGTACCAAGTTTAGTGCTAACGATTCTGAAAGGAACGATGGTGATCACAGATAACGTGGAGAGGAAGAAACAAAACACGGGAATGTTAAAAAACAATATCAAGGAAAATAATTAGAAAAAGGAAAAATAAAATCTTATAAAAGCTGTACGTAGTGACAACGTTTTTGTCAGGCAGAGTGAAGATGACTGGATAAGTTCATATTCAATCAATTGTCATAATTCTCCTACAAACTCCCCAAACATTTCCCAATATCTAGGAGTGTGATTCAAAACTCTTTACTTTGCCAGGGTACACAAAAATGCTGGAGAAACTCAGCGGGTGCAGCAGCATCTATGGAGCGAAGGAAATAGGCAACGTTTCGGGCCGAAACCCTTCTACATACTGGAATAGGCAACGTTTCGGGCTGAAACCCTTCTTCAGACTCTTCGATTTTCCAGCATCTGCAGTTCCTTCTTAAACTCTTTACTTTGCTAAATGGGTAAAGCAACAACAAACAAGAAGCTTGACATCATCTAAGCCAGAATGGACCTCTTAAATATCCCCCTCCCTCCCCATCCATCATATTAAACATTAATTTCCTCCACTGCTGGCACATTGTCACTGCAGTATGGCATCTACCAGATGTATTGTAGCGACTCACGGAGGATTATTTGATGTCAATTCCCAAACCATCACCCTACCCCTTAAAATGACCAGGCACATGTCACCATTATAGTTTCAAATTCCCTTGTACATTATGTGCCTTCCTGACATCGATATTCTTCACCGTTTCTTCAGCAGCACTGGATCAAAATCCTGGAGTTCTTCATCCAATGGCAGAGATGTCCTCATCATATGAAGTGCAATGATTCAAGGTGTCTGAAGAAGGATCCTGACCCGAAACGTCGCCTGTCTATTCACAGATCCTTCCACAGATTCTGCCTGATCCATTGAGTTAGTCCAGTACTTTGTGTTTACCTCAAGCTTCTAGCATGTGCAGTGTCTCTATTCAAGGTAGTTACCCAACAGTGCATTCTCAGGAGCTTTTAGGATTAGGACAATAAATGTTTGCCTGGCCAGTAATGTTCATATCTCATATAGAATAAGTAATCCCCCTTCATAGTGAATATACCCAGTGAGTCATATGAAAAATACAGTCCCAGTTTTGCAAAAAAATTATTTGGAACACTGGTTTATGTACTGAGATCATTAAAGAGGCTTTGATCGTATAAAATGGTTGATGGAAGGATAGGCAATCAGGGCAAAGTTCATGAATTTGACCTCCAGAAATAAATATGTAGAACCACTTGCAGACTTTCTCACCTCTGCACTCGAAGTCTCAGTTTACGGGGTAGTCAAGCAAAGCTCCAATTAGTAGAAACCCATCCTACTATGTAAATCTCCATACCTGTTATTTTGAGTTTAAAATATTTTGACTGGTTGAATGAATTCAACAGTTGTTTTTGAAAGGGTTTGTGATTTCTATGAAAATAGAAAGGGTAAGCCTGTGATCCCGAGTGCAAAGCTGTTGGGAGCACAGCATTCCACCGATACTTTACGTTCCTGAATTCAGTTAGGTCACTGTCATAATAGATTTTCTGTTTATTTTTTCATGAGGTGAAATGGATAAGGGGATGGCTCACTGCAGACCAGCTGCTCTTGAATATCTATTCTCTGGTTATCTTTTAAAATCTTGGTTCCTCATTTCAAGCAGTCTGGGCTGTAGAAATGTTATCAATAGAACCGTGGAAGGAAAAAGAAAAATGTGTCTAGGCCTGCCTGAATTGACGAAGAAAGCTTTTGAGATCTGGTTAAGAGATGCAACAGATAAAAAAGGCCTCTTCTCTGTCACAGTCAGCAGCAAGCATGACAGGACGTGGCACATTGGCATTGCTGTCTTCCATCGTATAGGCCATGGGAACAGATGAATACGAAATATTCTGGATAAATGTCAAGGGAAATATAGCAAAGGCTTGCCAGCTTTAATAGATTCACCAACCACTGCAATTGTTCAACGTTCACTGTGTCTTTAACATGGTGCAAAATCAGTAAGTATAGAAAACACTGACATGTGTAAGAATGAACTGCAGATGCTGGTTAAAACCGAAGATAGACACAAAAACCTGGAGTAACTCAGCGGGACAGGCAGCATCTCTGGAGAGAAGGAATGGATGACGTTTCGGGTCAAGACCCTTCTTCAGACTGGTTAGGAATAAGGAAATAAGAGATATAGATGGTGATGTGGAGAGAAAAAGAACAATGAATGAAAGATATACAAAAAAGTAATGATGATAAAGGAAACAGGCCATTGTTAGCTGTTTGTAGGGTGAAAATGGGAAGCTAGTTTCCTCCAATAAAAATAAATTAAAAAAAAAAGAAAATGAGAAGCTAGTGTGACTTGAGTGTGGGAGGGATAGAGAGAGAGGGAATGCAGGGGCTATCTGAAGTGAGAGAAATCTGAAGTGAGAGAGCCTAAGCAAAATATGTGATGCTGTTTCTCCAATTTGCGTTTAGCCTCACTCTGACAATGGAGGAGACAGAAAGGTCTGTATAGGAATGGGAAGGAGAATTAAAGTGTTCAGCAACCGGGAGACTCAGGTGGTTCACATGGGCTGAGCGAAGGTGTTTCTGTGAAACGATCGTCCAGTCTGCGTTTGGTCTCGCCGATGTATAAGAGTCCACATCTTGAACAACGGATACAGTAGATGAGGTTGGAGGAGGTGCAAGTGAATCTCTGCCTAACCTGAAAGGACTATCGGGGTCCCTGGACAGAGTCAAGGGAGGAAGTATAGCAACAGGTTTTGCATCTTCTGTGGTTGCAGGGGAAGAGACCTATGTTTTTTCACAGATATGCCAGCATATGCAGTTCATCTGCCTAATCAGATATTGTTGAGACAATGGATTTCACAATGAGGACACAATGGAAACTATCAGGGTTTTGTGAAGTAATTTGCTTGATGTGTTTCCTGTTTTAAAAAAAACTGTTAATTAATTTAAAGTATTCCTATCCCAACAAGCAATGAGATTTTGTGCTCCAAACAATTTTTTTCATGCATGCTGTCAGTAAGGCACTGCAGATTTTGGGAATTCTTATTAAAAGTGTTGTGGCTATTTGTGTTCCTGCTGCTTCCCAGAGAATACAAGTAGTGAGCATGCTGCAAATGTCTGGAGTTGTTTAATTTTCAGCTGTGCTATGTTCCAATCCCTCAAAACAATTGATTCATTCATTCTGTCCTCACAAACCAGAGAAAGCTGTCATGGGATCATTTCAACATAAACAGAATAAATTAACAAAACACAATGATATATTCAGCTATGGAGGACTGGTCATATTGATGACTTTCAAACAATTAGGCTGAATGGGAGCAATGCTGGAATATAATGGTTCCAATGCAGTGGCCAAATATTCTGCAGTGTTACGATGCAGGTATTGAATGAGAGGAAACAAAACATGCATCAATCACATAAATTGTGTTAAAACTCTCAGAAACATTTTGCCAAACAGTAGTGTGGGAAAAGGAAATTGAAGTGAAGTTCCTTAAAAAGATTATTGAAATAAATAATTTCACATGGTGTTATATGTATTCCAACCAACATTGCATTAAATGCTGTTGACATACTACTGAATGCTCCAAAATCTTTAAAATCTGATGCAACTGATAGGGCTATGTGTATGTTGATATATATGAGATTTGTAAGTTGTTATTTCATTCAACACAACATAAACTTAAAACTCCTTCGTCAATGAGCAGGCTGTTAGTGACTACATTTGATTCAATCCAGATTCAACTACATCTCCAGTAGTACACCTCAGCATTGGCAAGACAATTGAATTGCTGTTTATCATTGTATGGGTGTATTTAGAGGTATTGATATTGGTTTTTGAGCGCATCGTTCTGAATCTTTTCACTGAGACTGTGATGGTAGTAATATTTTTACCCACCACTGAAATAGGTAGAGTTTTTGTACTTGCCATTCCATTAACTGCAAATCCATTTGTAGGCATCTGCAGCACACCGTAACACAATGGCTTGCACTCACAGTCAATTAATGGATTCTGTGTTGGCAATGTAATAATGTTAAAAAGGTACAAATATTCCATTAACGCAATTAAATAAATGCAGCCAAAACAATGATGCACCAATGGTGCAGCATAGTTTATAGTTGTAACTGTGTGTAAAACCACACAAGATGCTGTACAACTTAACCAATCATAAATTACATATTTGATCAATCTGGCATTTGAATCTGAGGGTGAATTGTTAAGTGAGTACAGGTCCACCACTGATTTTCCGACACCAACTTGAATCCGGACAAAATTACAAGAGCGCACTTGAAATCCCTCCCGGATATCCACCCGGAAATGTGGTGCCTAAACCGGGTAAGGTGGTCAATCTTGACCTCATCGGGACTTCTGTGGCCGATCGGTGGGTCAAATTTGCCCCCTATGGCAATGTCTCTGGAACTCCGGGCCGGCTGGAGCCAGCAGATTTGTTCCCACTTTGCGGGCCAGTAACTCGGCTCCCCGGCGGCCTAGGTGGATCATTCCAGTACCGTGGGACTCCTCTCAGAGCACGTGACCTCTGTTCATCCAGCAAAACGGATAATCCACCAAGGCTCAGGAACCAAGGGTGCCGTAATATCAGTGGTGGGCCTGTATTGTGTTCCTACTGCAGATTCAAATAATCGACCAAAAACTGACCTGTTGAAGATGGAGGGAACTAGAATGAATCCCATGACTTGCAATGTCTGCATGATCCTATTAAAGCAATTGAAGAAAAAAATATTTTGCTCCTTGCTTATCTCCTTTTCTCTAAAATGCTTTTTATCTCAATGTTTTGTTTTGCTTTGGCTACTTCATTCTTTGTTTACATACATTCACCTTTCTCCTACAATATATATTCCTCCTGTTGTTGTTCCATCCCATTTACGTCCCTGAAATTCATTTTTATATTTGTTTCATTTATTTCATCATTTTAAATATTAACTTTTTGCTGTTTTCCCCTTCTTCTCTCACCTACTGACAATTGGTGGCGGAGATTGGAACCATCTTCACCCAAGTTCTTGGTGTGTTGTGCTACCACAAATATATATTTTCTTGACCTTTTCCCTTCTTGTGAAGCCTTTATTTGGAACTGAAATACTGGACTTTACCAGTTGGTCCATCCTTTGCCAAATTCTCATTCATGTTTGAAATCAGTCAATGAAACCAGTCAATGCACAATATTTGGTTACCCAATTGTAGTGAGTATTACAGGTAAGCCTGATATATATCCACATAAACATACATATAGAACAAAATGCAGAAATATCCACATCAATGCACTATTTTTTTTTAATGCTATTTTATTCAAAAAATTTGCAAATATTTAACACAAAATGTCATCATTTTAAGTTCAAGCCATGCCAGAGCATTTATCATGACATCAATTTACGTAAATTACATGCATTTCTTGAACAACAGTCCAAGGTGTTTTTACAGAGCTTCCAGCCCCTCAGTGTGCATTGGTGGGAGGCCCTTAAACTCTGACCCTTTCCCCATTGAATCTTTGTTACAGCTGCACTAACCTTCAGCACATCTCTCAACACATGGTTCTGGGCCATGGAGCAGCTTGTCTGCAACAGATTCGTGGATAGCTCCTTGTCCAGTGAGTTCAGGCACACTAGACGTTGAGTTGATAATCTTCCAACAGCAGTCAGGATTTGCTTCCATGGGATCAGCACATATAGTTATGCAGCTGTTCGGGATGAACCTTAACAAAGACCTCTTCATCCCTGACCAGACCTTCTTGGCAAACACATAATCAAAAAATGGATGAATTGGATGGAGTCTCATTCCAACCACGACTCCCTCAAGAACCCTGTGCTTTGTCAATGGCTGCATATTCTGACAGGAAGGCTTCTACTTACCGCTTGCCAAGCAATGTCATAGTTCAAGAGTTCTGGCGATGAGACATTTTCCCAAATGACTTCAACCATCTGCTTGGGAAACCATTTAATAGGATCTATGGTCTTCTTTTCCGATTGTCCAATGAGAACCTTTATTGCTCAATTGATTTGTGGTCAACGGTGTTCTTCGGC
>CM075977.1:134273581-134292001 GCA_038087875.1 Malacoraja senta
CATCTTTCAGTCTGAATAAGGGTTCTGACCTGAAACATCACCCATCTTTTTTCTCCAGAGTTGCTGTCTGACCCGCTTATCAATGTCCAAGCTAAAAAAGCAAGTGTCGACACTCCAATCACGTCACTGAGTGGCATGGAGGTGTTGGAGATCTTCCCGATGGGTACGAAACAGGTCTGATCTTGCAGCCCACTGCAGGCTTGATCCCACTGGTGATCACTTTGTCAGAATCACCTTGCCAATTTCTGATCTCTCTTTCTTCCCATTTTACATGTAGAATGAGGATGATGATGACCTTGCACGTGGATTCTGACACCCTGACAACCAACCGTTCCCTTCCAGCTGTCTCGGGCAATCCATTCCTGCAGTGCTAAGTCTTCTTCTTACCAGTCCCATGGCATTGAGGATGGTTTGGTTCTAACGTTTAGTGGGTTCCAATGAGAGTGATAAGCCTAATGTGGAAATTTTGGATTCTATTAGAGATAGGAATATAGACAATAGACAATAGACAATAGACAATAGACAATAGACAATAGACAATAGACAATAGACAATATGTGCAGGAGTAGGCCCTTTGGCCCTTCGAGCCAGCACCACCATTCAATGTGATCATGGCTGATCATCCCCAATCAGTACCCCGTTCCTGACTTTTCCCCATATCCCCTGACTCCGCTATCTTTAAGAGCCCTATCTAGCTCACTCTTGAAAGCATCCAGAGAACCTGCTTCCACCGCCCTCTGAGGCAGAGAATTCCATACACTCACAACTCTCTGTGAGAAAAAGTGTTTCCTCGTCTCTGTTCTAAATGGTTTACCCCTTATTCTTAAACTGTGGCCCCTGGTTCTGGACTCCCCCAACATCGGGAACATGTTTCCTGCCTCCAGCGTGTCCAAACCCTTAACAATCTTATATGTTCTCAGTAAGATCTCCTCTCATCCTTCTAAACTCCAGAGTGTACAAGCCCAGCTGCTTCATTCTTTCAGCATATGACAGTCCCGCCATCCCAGGAATTAACCTTGTAAACCTACGCTGCACTCCCTCAATAGCAAGAATGTCCTTCCTCAAATTAGGGGACCAAAACTGCACACAATACTCCAGGTGTGGTCTCACTAGGGCTCTGTACAACTGCAGAAGGACCTCTTTGCTCCTATACTCGACTACTCTTGTTATAAGGCCAACATGCCATTCGCTTCCTTCACTGCCTGCTGTACCTGCATGCTTACTTTCATAGACTGATGAACAAGGACCCCCAGATCCTGCTGTACTTCCCCATTTCCCAACTTGACGCCATTTAGATAGTAATCTGCCTTCCTGTTTTTGCTACCAAAGTGGATAACCTCACATTTCTCCACATTAAACTTCATCTGCCATGCATCCGCCCACTCCCCCAACCTGTCCAAGTCACCCTGCATTCTCATAGCATCCTCCTCACAGTTCACACTGCCACCCAGCTGTGTGTCATCTGCAAATTTGCTAATGTTACTTTGAATCCCCTCATCCAAATCATTGATGTATATTGTAAATAGCTGCGGTCCCAGCACCGAACCTTGCGGTGCCCCACTAGTCACTGCCTGCCATTCTGAAAGGGACCCGTTAATCCCAACTCTGTTTCCTGTCTGCCAACCAATTTTATATCCATGTCAGCACTCCACCCCCAATACCATGTCCCTTAATTTTGCCGACTAATCTCCTATGTGGGACCCTATCAAATGCTTTCTGAAAGTCCAGGTACACTACATCCACTGGCTCTCCCTTGTCCATTTTCCAAGTTGCATCTTCAAAAAATTCCAGAAGATTAGTCAAGCATGATTTCCCCTTTGTAAATCCATGCTGACTCAGACTGATCCTGTTACTGCTATCCAAATGTGTGGCTATTTCATATTTTATAATTGACTCCAGCATCTTCCCCACCACCGATGTCAGGCTAACTGGTCTATAAATCCCTGTTTTCTCTCTCCCGCCTTTCTTAAAAAGTGGGATAACATTAGCTACCGTCCAATCCACAGGAACTGATCCTGACTCTATAGAACATTGGAAAATTATCACCAATGCATCCACAATTTCTAGAGCCACTTCCTTAAGTACCCTGGGATGCAGACCATCAGGCCCTGGGGATTTATCAGCCTTCAGTCCCATCAGTCTACCCAACACCATTTCCTGCCTAATGCGGATTTCCTTCAGTTCCTCTGTCAACCCAGATCCTCTGGCCACTACTATATCAGGAAGATTGTTTGTGTCCTCCTTTGTGAAGACGGATCCAAAGTACCTGTTCAACTCATCTGCCATTTCCTTGTTCCCCATAATAAATTCACCTTTTTCGGTCTTCAAGGATCCAACTTTGGTCTTAACTAATTTTTTTCTCTTCACATACCTAAAGAAGCTTTTACTATCCTGCTTTATATTCTTGGCTAGCTTACCTTCGTACTTCATCTTTTCTCCCCGTATTGTCTTTTTAGTTATCTTCTGTTGCTCTTTAAACATTACCCAATCCTCTTGTTTCCCGCTCATCTTTGCTATGTTGTACTTCTTCTCTTTTATTTTTGTACTGTCCCTGACTTCCCTTGTCAGCCACGGTCGCCCCTTAGTCCCCTTGGAATCTTTCTTCCTCCTAAGAATGAACTGATCCTGCACCTTCTGTATTATTCCTCGAAATACCTGCCATTTTTGTTCCACTGTCATCCCTGCTAGTGTATCTTTCCAGTCACCTTTGGCCAGCTCCTCCCTCATGGCCCCATAGTCCCCTTTATTCAACTGTAACACTGACACCTCCGATCTACCCTTCTCCCTCTCCAATTGTAGATTAAACCTGACCATGTTATGGTCACTACTTCCTAATGGCTCATTAACCTCGAGGTCCTTTATCAAATCCGGTTCATTACATAACACTAAATCCAGAATTGCCTTCTCCCTGGTAGGCTCCAATACAAGCTGCTCTAAGAATCCATCACGAAGGCACTCTACAAAGTCCCTTTCTTGGGGTCCAGTACCAACCTGATTTTCCCAGTCTACCTGCATGTTGAAATTTCCCATAACCACCACAGCATTATTTTGCTACATGCCAATTTTAACTCCTGATTCAACTTGCACCCTATGTCCAGGCTACTGTTTGGGGGCCTGTAGATTAGTCCCATTAGGGTATTTTTACCCTTACAATTCCTTAGTTCTATCCATACTTACTCCACATCTCCTGTTTCAATGTTACCCCTTGCAAGGGACTGAATTTCATTCCTCACCAACAGAACAACCCCACCCCCTCTGCTCACCTGTCTGATTTTCAATAGGAGGTATACCCTTGAATATTCAGTTCCCAGCCCTGGCCCTCTTGCAGCCATGTCTCTGTAATTCCCACAACATCATACTTGCCAATTTCTAACTGAGCCTCAAGCTCGTCCACTTTATTTCTTATACTTCGCGCATTCATATCCAACACTTTGACCTCTGTATTCACTTCCCCCCTCGCACTGCTCGCAATTGGCCCTGACCTTACTCTGTTGTCCCTTCTCAAACTTTCCTTCTCATTAATTCGAGAATCTTTTGTAATTTTTCCTGTAGTCACTTCCCCTTCAACTCCATCTTTATACTCCCAATTTGTCAATCCCTCCCCCCCACTATTTAGTTTAAACCCACACGTGAAGCCCTAGCAAACATGCCTGCCAGAATGTCTGTCCCCCTCCAGTTAAGGTGTAACCCGTCCCTTTTGTACAGGTCACCCCTACCCCAGAAGAGATCCCAGTGGTCTATGAATCTAAATCCTTGCTCCCTGCACCATCCCCTCAGCCACACATTCAGATCCCCTATCTCCCTGTTCCTGTCCTCACTAGCACGAGGTACTGGAAGCAATCCAGAGATAACCACCCTAGAAGTCTGGCATTTCAGTCTTCTTCCCAACTCTCTGAACTCATGTTGGATAACCTCCTTCCTCTTCTTCCCGATGTCGCTTGTGCCCACGTGCACAACTACTACCGGCTGTTCACCTTCTCTCTCGAGGATGTTCAGAATTCGGCTCGTGACATCCTGAACCCTGGCACCAGGGAGGCAACAGACCATCCTCGCATCTCGTCTGCCGCCACAGAATCTCCTGCCACTCCTCGGACAATGGTGTCACCCACCAATAGGGCTCTGCCCGACGTCAGTCTCGCCGGATGAGTCCCATCTCTAGGTTTGGAGCCACCGACGTGTCCGCCGCTCGGACTAGAAACAACGACTCCCCCGACAGTTCCCAAGAGGGCGTACCTGTTTTCAATAGGCAAAGCCACCTGGGTCTCCTGCACTCCACGATTACCACCCTTTCTCTCAGTCATACACCTTCATTCTTCCCTTATCCTCGGCGTGACAACCTCACTGTAGGTTCTGTCCAGGAAACTCTCATTTTCCCGGATGGCTCTGAGGTCATCCAGCTGCTCTATTTCCCCAACACGGTCCTTCAGGAGCTGAAACTGGACGCACTTGTCACAGTTGTAGCAGCCAGAGGCTCCATCCGTGTCCCTGGGCTCCCACATTCTGCAAGCCTCACACTGTCTCATCTGTCCTGTCATGTGTTGACCGCGTTCCGTCCTCTCGAGCTTTTTGCGTAGTCTCCTCTTCTCAGCCTCCTCGCCGAATACTCTCGAGCCAAAGACTCACACTTTACTCACAAAGACTCTCGAGAAAAGAGATGCTTGCTAGGGGAAGCCGGTGGTTAGTTGGCAAATTGGTGCATTCAGGTATGAAATCTTGATCTTCGAACATTCTTTTCCTCAGAAGTGATGGGAAATGATTATCTCCAGGCCCCCATTGACTTTCCTGAAAATTGCATTAAAGTATTCACTCCAAGGAAACTCCTGGAAGGCAAATATATTATCAGATTAAAGGCACAAACCTCAAGCAACAGTTTTGTCATGAAAAAGTTTTGTTCCCAAAGCGGATTTGCCTCGGAAGGTTCCAAATTCAGTAAGGTGTTCAACATCCCATGCCTGAGGACTGAATGTCTCTCATGGTCCTGGCTCCTGGGAGAACTGCCTTAATGATTACAAGCTCTTTCCTGCTAGGTTAGCACATATACTGAAGAATATTTGGGAGTGGAACCTTCCCATCGAGGAGCATTGAGGCCAGCTCTATTATCTCTACATCAATTTGAGCTGTAATTATTTAATTCAACACAGACCAAGACTTAACAATAGTTATCTTTGAACTGAGTAATGCATTTCACATTTTCTTGCATGCAGTTGCCAGTTTGGCAGGGCCACATTTGACATGGGGATTACCATTGATGTTGAAAGGCCAACTTTAAATCTTGATTTCAATTTATCTAATTGGTGAATTATAGCTTTTGCGAAGGGGATTAGGAGGGGCTGGTGAATCCTGGCTTTGAAACATGTATCTACTTTTGCAGTACAATCTTCATGATTTGTTGGCTGTATATCCAGATTATAATTGAAATGTGGAGGTAATTAAAAATGGAACACATCATTTACTTATTAATTATTACTTTATCCTATGAGGGTTCAGCGGATTGCATAACATTATAGATATTTAATGTCATTATTCACAACATTACAATTAATATTGATTGCATTCTCAAAGCACTGGCTCCAGTTTCCTGAGACTTTTGTTGCTTATAATTACTAATGCCCCTCTCCTCCAGAGATCAAATATAAAACAGCCAACTTCATTAATGAATGCATTTATTTGTGGTTATTTTGCTACTCTTGTGTTGATACTGTACAAGTTGATGTGCTAGCATTGCTGGCTTGTCACCTCTCTTCCATTACATTTTTTCATTTTCTTAATCTTACTATACAATATTTATGTAAAGGCTATAAGTCATCTGCTATATGAGAATTTTGCCCGAACAGTCTGTGACCCATAGCACTATTTTTAAAAACCTTAAGCGCTGTGTTTAAAGCCCATAGCGTTGTGGCCGGTAACACTATATTTAAAACCATAGCACTCCAGCTGACAGCGCTATGTTTAAATTCCCATGCGCTAAGCTGACAGCGCTCTGTTTAAAACTTTGCGTGCCAAGTCTCTAGCGCTGTGTGTATTGCTTTACGCACCCAGTCTGCAGCTGATAGCGCTGTGTGTATTACCTTGTGCACCAGGTCTGTAGCTGATAGCACTTTGTTTCCAAAGGGGGAGGGGGGGGGGCTTGCTCGGATGCAGTCCCCTGCCATTGGTCGTAGTTTGAACTTGGAAGTAGCGATATTGACCAGGACTTACCAGCGGTCATTTCAATAACTGATTTCTGCCTGTATAAAGGCAGGCGATGGTAAGCCATAAGGTAGTTCTTGATGAGAGGGGTTGACCGACGGGCTGGGTTGGGATCAGCGCTGTGGGCGGAGGCTGAGAGAGAGAGGGAGGTGTGCTGCTGTAAAACGGGCCCCCGCGCATACCGAGATAAGTATTGTTCTTGTTCTCCCTTGCCAATAAAACCAACCTGTAACTTAACAGACAAGTGTGCCTTTTTTCTGTTCTTCTAGACAGATCCTTGAACCTGTTCCCTTGTAACATCATTAATGTTCATTTCTTTAGTATTTAGTCACAAAAAGACATAATCAATGATTGTGTTATTTTAATGGGTGAATATTTTCAATTAACCAGCAGATACAACAAGGACATATGAATGGGAGTCTTTTGTTTATTTTAAAACAACAACAACTTCCTTTCTTTTTGAATGCTGTTGATAATATCCTGATTCTCCGATATACTAAATAAAACAAAATAAAAGCAGTTTGGTTGCTTAAGTAAATTGGTAGAATTTATTTACTTGATAAAGTAATGTTTTACATAAACTTGCTCGTCTGATTCAAAAGCCATAATCTCTTGCTAGAATCATTGTAGACATTCCTCAAGTGCCAGCAGTCAATGTTTTTCCTTTTTCTCTTCCAACTATACATTTATGAGCTGAGAATATGATACTGAAATTTCAGAGAGTTACATATAGATGTTAGGGCTGTCACTGCAGTCCAATATTGAGGGAGAATTGCACTTATGAAATCCTTCAGATGAGTTATGGACCAAAGGTACACACAAATGCTGGAGAAACTCAGCGGGTGCAGTAGCATCTATGGAGCGAAGGGAATAGGCAACGTTTCGGGCCGAAACCCTTCTTCAGACTGATGGGGGGTGGGGAGAAGAAAGGAAAAAGGCAGAGGAGGAGCCCGAGGGCTGAGGGATGGGAGGTGACAGCCCGAGGGCTGAGGAAGGGGAGGAGACAGCAAGGGGTAACAAAATTGGGAGAATTCAATGCTCAGCACTTCAACTCCCCCTCCCATTCCGTATCCGACCTCTCTGTCCTGGGTCTCCTCCATGGCCAGAGCGAGCAACACCAGAAATTGGAGGAACAGCACCTCATATTCCGCTTGGGGAGTCTGCATCCTGTGGGCATGAACATTGAATTCTCCCAATTGTGTTAGTCCTTGCTGTCTCCTCCTCTTCCTCAGCCCTCGAGCTGTCTCCTCCCATCCCTCAGCCCTCGGGCTCCTCCTCCGCCTTTTTCCTCTCTTCTCCCCACCCCCCATCTGAAGAAGGGTTTCGGCCCGAAACGTTGCCTATTTCCTTCGCTCCATAGATGCTGCTGCACCAGCTGAGTTTCTCCAGCATTTTTGTGTACCTTTGATTTTCCAGCATCTGCAGTTCCTTCTTAAACGAGTTATGGACCAAGTCCACTTTCTCAAGTTGACAAAAAATATTTCAATATTAAGAGGAGCAACATCATAATCAGTATTTATCCCTTAGCCAATATCACACATAAAAAATCCAGTCATTGACACATTGCAGTCTGTGTAGATCATGTGACAATGTTTGTGAATTCTGTTGAACCAATGAGTGGAAATGTTGCTACTTGGATTTACAATTCATGTCTGGGATGAGAAGAATTTCTCTTTAGTCAATGGTAGTGAACTTTGGAAACTCTGTGCAGTTGCAGAATATATCCAAGAGAGAGGTTGGTGCCTTGATTTAAAAAAGGGAGTCAGACAGAATGCAAGAATTCAAAGGTCATTAAATATTTCCTAATTCTGGGAATAGGGAAGGTTTAGAGGGATAGGGGCCAAATGCAAGCAGGTAAGGCTAGCACAGATGGGGCATTTTGGTCAGTATGGACAAGTTGGGCCGAAAAGACTATGATGCTAAAATTGAAAAAAAAAAGCTGCAGTGGCTGGAATTCTGAAATTTAAAAAAACGTTGGGAAACACTCATCAGATCAGACAGAATCTCTGGAAAGAGAAAAAAAAGTTATTATATCGGATCTGGGACTCTTCATTATAACTCAGTTTATAAACATGTTATCTTAACATCTTTTATGGAGAAGATGCTAGAAACTATTATTGAAGAGTTTATCGCAAAGTAATCAGGCAAAGTTAACATAATTCTGTGAACAAGGTCATGCATGATCAATATCTTTTTTCTTTTTTTTTTGAAAATATTTTTTATTGGGGGTAAATACATATCATATTAAAGTCGTTACCAGTCTTACATTTTTAAGTTAATAATATTGTCAAATATTATTACATTGTCTCCAATACTTTTTTTAAATTAAAAAAAACCAACTAAATAGAACTAAAAATATAGATGAAATAAAGAAAGAAAAGAGAGAAAAGAAAAGAAAAAAGAAAAAAAAAAGAAACAAAAGAAAACAAAAAAGAAAGAAATAATAAAGAAGAATGGAATAACTTACTAAGATAAAAAACTTCATTCGAGATATATTCGTACATTTCAGAATATAACATTTCATCTATTCCTTGGCTCGAGTGCCAGTCAGGTTCTCGTGCTGAACCGTTCTGACCCTTTAGATAATCAATAAAGGGAGACCATGTTCCAGCAAATAGTTCCTGTTTGTCCAACAGGACAAGTCTAATTCTTTCCAAGTGTGAGGTCTCCGTCATTTCTATAATCCACATTTTAATTGTGGGGGTTATAGGGCCTTTCCAAAATTTTAGAATTAATTTTTTCCCAGTTATTATACTATAATCAATAAAGTTTCTTTGAGTTGTTGTAAATGTTTGATTTAGTTCTAATGTTCCTAGTATTATTAATTTTGGATCTGGGTCTAATTGAGTGCTGGTCACTTTAGATATTATTCTGAAAATATTTGCCCAGAATTTTTTAATTTTTATGCAATTTGCAAACATATGAGATAAGTTAGCTTCTAAATGTTGACATTTATCACATATAGGTGAAATATGTGGGAAGATTTTATTTAATTTTGTTTTAGAATAATGTAACCTGTGTATTACTTAAAATTGTATTAGAGAGTGTCTGGCATTTAATGAACATTGATGTATGTGTTGTAAACTTTCTTCCCAAGTATCTTTCGTTATTATTTGATTTAGTTCTTTTTCCCATGTTTGTCTATGTAAGTCCGTCGATGGGATATCGCTGTCTAATAAAATATTATATATGTAAGATATACATTTTTCTGTATTAGGATGTTTATTCCAACAGTCGTCAAGAATTTCTGAATTTCTAATTCTAAAGTTTTGAGTATTTGCTTTTACATAATCTCTAAGTTGAAGATATCTGAAAAAATCATTTACTTGAAGTCCATAAGTTTGTTGCAACTCCTGAAGTGAAAGAAAAGTGCCTTCCTTGTAAAGTTGTCCCATCTTTTTAATTCCATAGTTTTTCCATTGTGTAAAACCTTTGTCCAACCATGAGGCCTTAAATAAAGGATTATTCACAATTGGAAGAAAAAGTGATAAGTTATCTAATTTTAATGTCTTTTTTAATTGTTTCCAAATTCGCATAGCACTATATATTATAGCAAATAGTATCGAGCCGATTTCAAAAGGTGAACAATCTTCCTTTTCCATTTTTAACCAATCTGGTTGTTGATCTATTTCTTCAAACCAAAAATTCATATTTTTAATGTTAACTGCCCAAAAATAAAACAAAAAGTTTGGTAAAACCAAGCCTCCATTTATTTTTGATTTGCACAGATGTTTTTTGCTTATCCTATGATTCTTATAATCCCAGATAAAGTCACTGACAATGGAATCCAACTTTTTAAAAACGTTTTTTGACAAGTATATCGGAATTGTTTGAAAAAGGTATAATATTTGCGGTAAGAAAATCATTTTTATGGCATTAATTTTACCAACCATTGAGATAGGAAGTGTTTTCCAATACTGAATATTCTTATGTAGTTTATTCAGTAATGGGGGAAAATTTGCTTTAAATAATGATGTATATGTCTTAGTGACATAAATGCCTAGGTATTTGAATTTTTAGTTTACTATTTTAAACGGAAATTGTTGTAATATATGTTTATTATGTTCCCTTATTGGCATAATTTTGCTTTTATTCCAATTTATTCTGTATCCAGAGAGTGAACCAAATTGGGTTATTAGCTTTAATAAATTTGGAACACTAATTTCTGGTTTTGTAATGTAAATTAATACATCATCTGCGTATAAAGAAATTGTATTCACTGTATCCTTTGTGTTATACCCATATATTTCCAGATGAGTCCTAACTCTTTCTGCGAGTGGCTCAATAGCAAGCGCAAATAATAATGGAGACAACGGGCATCCTTGTCTGCAACCTCTAGATAGGTTAAATTTGGATGATAACCTTTTGATTTGTTAATATTCTAGCCGTAGGGTTGGTATATAACAGTTTTATCCATGCACAGAATTTCTCGCCCAGCTGCAATTTTTCCATCACCGAAAATAAATAGGGCCATTCCACCTGATCAAAAGCTTTTTCAGCATCAAGTGAGATTATTGCTAGATCTTCATTAATAATTCTCTTTGAATATATTATATTAAATAAACTTCTTAGATTATAATATGAATACCGTTTCTGAATAAAGCCTGTTTGGTCAGGGTGTATTAATTTATTCATCACTGTACTTAATCTGTGCGCTAAAATTTAAGTTAGTATTTTCTGATCTGTATTTAAAAGTGCAATTGCTCTATATGATCCTGGATCTTCCGGATCCTTATCAGCTTTAGGAATAAGTGTTATTATAGATTCGTTTAAGGTATCTGGGAGTTTCTGTTGAGTATAAATATGCTCATACAGCATTTGTAAATGTGGAGAGAGCAAGTCGTAAATTTTTTAATAAAATTCAGAGCCTAAACCATCTGGTCCTACTGCTTTACCATTTTTTAAAGATCCAATAGACTCTTCAATATCTTTTATCGTAATCTCCGCTTCTAATAATTCTCTATCTTTTGAGTCTTAACCTTTTAAATTACATTTTTGTAAAAATTCTGCTATTCCTTCTGGTTGTACTACAGTTTTAGTTGAATAAAGATTGTGATAATATTGGAGAAATCTCTCGTTTATATCCTTGGGCAGTTTTAATAATTCTCCTGTATCTGTTCTAATTTTATGAATTATTTTTTCCCCCTCCATTTTTCGTAGCTGACGTGCTAATAGTTTTTGTGGTTTGTCTCCGAACTCAAAATGTAATTGTTTAGTGTGTTGATAAAGTTTTATTACTTGTTCTGAATACATTTTGTTTAGTTTATATTTCAATACAGCAATTTTATTATGTTTTAACATAGATGGCATTCTCGCATTTTCTATATCTAGTTGCTTTATTTCCCTTTCCAATGTTTGTTGTTTAATCCGGTTCTCTTTGTTATAAAATACTTGGGCAGAAATTAATGCGCCTCGGACAAACGCTTTAAATGTTTCCCAAATAAGAGAAACAGATGTGTCAGGGTTGTCATTAGCCTCGAAAAATATTTGAATCTGTTTAATAAGATATTCCTGGCATGATCTTTCATTCAATATTTGTTGGTTAAATCTCCAATATGTTTGTTTCTCAGACATTCCATTTAATTTAATCATAAATGTTACAGGTGCATGGTCTGAGATTATAATATTATGGTATTTTGAGTTATAAGTAAATGGGGTAAATGTGGAGTCAACTAAAAAATAATCTATTCTTGAGTATGTTTTATGTACCGGTGAGTAAAATGAGTATTCCCGTCCAGTTGGATTTTCAATTCTCCAGACATCCTTAATATTAGTGGTATTAATAAATGAATTTAAAAATACACTTGATTGAGATTTTACTTTTTTTTGCCTTGATGATCTACCTAAATAAGAGTCTAATGTACAATTGAAGTCTCCTCCAGTTATTAATTTATATTGTGTAAATTCTGGGATTATATTAAATGTCTTATTAAAAAACATAGGATTATCAAAATTAGGTCCATATACATTAAGAAGAATCACTTTTTTTCCGTTTAACTCTCCAACTAATATAATATATCTACCATCAATATCTGCTATTGTTGATGAATGAGTAAAAGGTATTGCTTTACGAATTTTTATTGCAACTCCTCTGGACTTGTGTGAAAAAGAGGAATGGTACGTTTCAGCAATCCACTTAGCTTTTAGTCTATATTGTGATTCCTTTTTAAGGTGTGTTTCTTGGAGGAATATTATATCTGTCTTGAGTGAATTTAAATGTGCTAAAACTTTACCTCTCTTAATTGGTTCATTGATTCCCTTAACATTCCAACTACAAAACTTTATTCCTTCACCCCCTCTTGTCATATTACCATCTAGCATATTGTTTCTAGGGTGGTCTATAGCCGAGCAGAGGTACAACACATAAAACCTGATCCTGTCCCCGAACCTCAGATAGATGAATTTTAAATGACATACATCGTTCTTCCGAACACATCTCCTTGAATTAACCTTGTAGTTCCATTCAAACTTAAAATTATAACAATATTTAAAGTGAAAAAAGTGATATTGTTGATTAGTATAGAGTGAAAAAAAAAACTGCATCTACAATTAGTGTAGTTAGTGATAGCCACACTAGCGTGGCTAGAATTCTAAAGACTTCCGTAGCCTTTGTAAAAGAAAAAATCCTAGCTCCGTGCTTTAAAAAAAAAAAGGGATAATATTTCTGACAATCAAATAACTTCTTTGGGAGTAGCAAAAACATTTTTTAAACCCAAAAAAGGTAAACGACAGCAAAAGTTAACAACGTTATTATTCTCTAAATGCCGTATTAATATCTTCTTTAAGTATATATTTTTAATTTTTAATTGAAAATAAAGAGGAAAACCATCAAACCTTATTATTACATGGGCTAAATTACCTCTTACTTATATTCCTATAGGATATATGTATATAAACTATTTCTACGTTAACCAGAAACTGTTTGTTATTAATCATTGTTATTAATCATACACAGTAATGAATAATTATGAATAATATAGATGTTAATAATTTTAGTAGTAATATTGATATTTAATAAGTATTAGTAGTTACATGTATGGTTAAATATGAATATACTAAATAATAATAGTGATTAGTAACAATTGATCATAAATGTGATATTATTGTTCTTAGAATTTATACTAAACGCGAAATGATTATAAAAATGGAGATATTAAGAGAAAAAAAAAAACAGGTTTTCTCCAATGTCCATTTCAATTTTCAAACGTACTTAAAGCTCTTAAAAGTACTTTAAAGATCCTTTTAGACCTGGCGAGGTCCCGTTATTCCTTGACTCCTGGGGAGTGATGTATATTGTTCAGTCTATGGTCACATTCCCGATGTCTTTGGCAAATTCCAGTGCTTTTTCATGGTCTGTAAAAAATTGCTCCTTCTTCTTGTAGGTGACTCTTAATGTTGCGGGATAAAGCAAGCCGTATTTCAGATCAGGTATATTCTTCAGTATTCTTTTTGTCCCAGTAAACAGCACTCTTTTCTTGAAGACCTCCGCCGGGTAGTCTCGGTAGATACTGATCCTCTCTCCTTCAAAATAGAGCTCTCTGCTACGGACAATTGTCTTCATTATATCGTCAAATTCATAATCAAGTTGCACCTTTACTATAATTTGTCTTGGGTGAGCATCATCTCATGTACGACGCCCCTGCGCTCTATGTGCTCGACCAAGTAAAGGTTTTTGATCCAATTTTAAGGCTTTTTGTAGTAAATCTGCCACAAAATCCCGAGGGCCAATACCCCTCTCTCTTCCTTCTTTAACACCTACAATTCTTAAGTTCTGGCGTCTTTGACGCCCCTCCAGGTCAATACACTTTCCACTTAGTTTAGTCACCATTTCGGAGAGACGTTGATTTTCGGTAAGGAGTCGATTTACAGTTCCCGCACTTGTCGCCACACATTTCTCAAGTTCAGTTATCGCTGTAATTTGTTGCTCCAGTGTCTGATGGATGGGGTCCATCTCTCCCTTAAGGTTCGATTCCACGGAAGCGATCCTGACTTCCACCTCTTCCATCTGATCATTGACCTCTTCGTCCCTCGACCTCTTCCAGGCTTCCAGTATGTCATGAACGGTAGAGAGCATTTCTGCTTTAAAATCTACCTTAAAAGAGTTAAGTTCCTCTTTAAAATTCAGCTTTCCTTCAAAGGTTTTCAGCTGTGATTGAATTTCAATCGAGAGAAAAATTTTGAGATCTTCAACTTCCGATTTTTTTTGCTTTGGTCTCTTCAATGGGTCTTCCTGGGACATCGTTGTACCTGAGGCCGAGGCTCTGTTGGGCCTACCTCTTCCGTCGGTTGTCTTCCTTTACTGTTTTTTTTTGTCGCCCTGGGGGGGGGTGTGTTGCATCGGCATACCGGTAAAGTCGCGCGCCTGATGACGTCACTCGCAGCAGGCAGCCGTTCAAATCGCAGTCGCCTCAGGTAGGTCCCGATTTTCTCCCGTTTGCAGATTTTTCAGCACGGAGCTAGTTGACGCTGGGCTGAAGCCTCCATAGCGCCACCGGAATATCTGACTGAGTTGTTGGAAAACACCATGTGTTGTGGGAACTGGTGTATGTACCATACTTTTTTAGAGGCATTTTATAAAGAACTGTATCATAAGTTATTGAAGAAAGCCTCATGGTGTAGCAGAAAATAGAGAATAGGCGTAAATAGGCATGATTAGCAAGATGTAATGAGCAATGTGCAGGTCCCAAAACAATTTATAGCTGAGCAGCCGCACTCAGTGGTGCTGGCATCTCCAACTTTTTATAATTTCCAAGACTAAATGGGACCCGTTGGGTCCCAGTCACATGGGAGACCTGGTCCCCCAAAGCAACCCATTCCCCAACGCAATATTCCACCACTAACCCGTTCCCCCAACGCAACCCGTTCCCCCAATGCAATATTCCACCACTTACCCATAGCCCCTAACTGCACAGGCGCGGCTCATTTCCCGATCACTCCCTCCCCCTCCTCTTCATGTGTGGTAGGGGAGGGGGGAGGGAAGTGGGGTGTGTGGCGGGTAAGGGGGGTGTGAGATGGGAGGGGAGGAGGGGTGTGTGTGGACGGGGAGGTGTAGGATGGGGGGAGAGGGTGGTGTGGGGGGAGGGGGGTGGCATTGGGGTGGGGTGGGGGGGAGGTGTGTATGTGGGCGGGAGGGGTGTGGAAGCAGGGGAGGAGGGATGTAGGAGGAGGTGTGTGTGTGGGTGGTGTGTGTGTGTGTGTGGTAGGGGGTTGTGGAGGCTGTGGGGGCTGTGGGGGTGGGGGGTTTCTGAGGGCGGGGAGTTGTGGGGGGGGCTGTGAGGGCGGGGGGTTGTGGGGGGAGGGTGGGTTGTGGGGGTGGGTGGGTTGTGGGGGAGGGGGGTTGTGGTGGTGGGGGTTGTGGGGGAGGGGCGGTTGTGGGGGGTTTGTTGGGGAGGGGGGTGGTGGGGGGATGGGGGGATGGGGGGTTGTGGGGGTCTGTGGGTTGTGGAGGGTAGAGGTTGTGTGGGCAGGGGTGTTGTGGGGGAGTTGGGGGGTTGTGGGGGAGGGGCAGTTGTGGGGGAGGGGGATTGTGGGGGGTTTGTGGGTGGACGGGGGTTGTGGTTGCGGGGGCTGTGGGGGAGAGGCGGTTGTGGGGAGGGGTAGATGTGGGGAGGGGGAGTTGTGGAGAAGGGGGGTTGTGGGGGCAGGGGGTCTGTGGGAGAGGAGTGGTTATAGGGGCGGGGGGTTTGTGGTGGTGGGGGGATTGTGGGGGGTGGGGGGGTTGTGGGGGCGGGGGTTGTGGGGGCGGCGGGGTGTGTGGACGAGGGGGGGTTGTTGGGGTAGAGGGAGTTATGGGAGGCGAGGGGTTGTTGGGGTGGGTGGTGTGGGGGCGGGGTGTGTGGGCAGGGGGGTGTGTGGAGGCGGGTGGCTGTGGGCGGAGGCATGTGTGTGGGTGGGGTGGAGCTTGGGAGGGTGTATGCGGGGGGTGTGTGGGGGTGGGGGGTGTGGGCGGGGGGTTGTGTGTGGGCGGGGGGGGGGCTTGTGGGGTGGAGGGATATGTAGGCGGGTGGGGAGTGAGCTCGGAAAAAAGATGGGGGAAAAGCCATGGGTGAGGGGGGCATCATGCGGGAGGGGGGAATGAGCCAGTGAGGAGGACCAGAGGGGTAGTGGCTGGAAATGGCGGTGCGATGGGGACACACAGCGGGAGCTGGTCGCTGGTCATTCTCCTCCGCCGGGATCAGAGTCTCCGCTTTCACTTTGGCGACATCGGCGACATCTCTGACTCCGGGCTGGGCTGGGTATCCGACTCTGGGCTGGGTCTCCCACGCTGGGCTGGGCTGGGCTGGGTTTCTGACTCTGGGCTGAGTCGGTTCTCCGATGCTGGGCGGCTGCTTGGGACTGGGCTGCTGCTCTGGCCTGCTGCTTTGGGGCTGGGCTGCTGCTTGGGGCTGGGCTGCTGCTTGGGGCGGGGCTGCTGCTTGGGGCTGGGCTGCTGCTTGGGGCGGGGCTGCTGCTTTGGGCTGCTGCTTGGGGCGGGGCTGCTGCTTGGGGCGGGGCTGCTGCTTGGGGCTGGGCTGCTGCTTGGGGCTGGGCCGCTGCTTGGGGCTGGGCTGCTGCTTGGGGCTGGGCTGCTTCGGGTCCATCCGAAAGTCCGGTTGGAAACTTCCGCCGGCTATCCTCAGCTCCAGTAAAGATGTGATAGTGCAGGAAGGGCGGACCGCCCCGGGGAGTGACAGCGGAAGAGACTAATCCGTGCAGCGCTGATTGGCAGGAGAAGAGATCGATCTCCGCACACGCGGTTTTTAAGATTTTTAAACCTCGCTAACGGCATTCGACCGATCGGAATGAAACTTGGTACACTCGCAATACAGGAGAACGGTGAGTGAACTGGCAAAAAATCGTAGCGCTATCGCAAACCGTTTTTGTGCAAATAGAAAGACCGCCAAACCGGAGTTTTAGTTATGTATAGATAGGTAGATAGATAGATATAAATGATTTAGGTGAAGATGGCGAATACATGGAAGCAACAAAATAATGTAGTAGATCGGCCAGGTGAGTGGGTAAATAGTAACTAGTTTGTAGGGCTACAGCGGAAAGGGAAGGAAAATCAATGGGATTGCTTTGCTGGGAGTTTAGAAAAGGTTTACAAGACTAATACCTGGAATATGAGCCTTGTCTCATGAGGAAGGTTGGGCATGTGAAGCATGGATCTGTTGGAGTTTGGCAACAACAGAGGAGTCTTGATAAAGCTTTAAAGGGGTTTGGACGGATGGACGTGGAGCGAAAGATACATCTTTTGGGAGAATTCAGAACGAGGGGTTATTGGGTAAAAATAAGGGGTATCCCATTTAAGATGAGACAGGGTAAATATTTTTCTCTCAGGGGAGCATGGGTCTTTGGAATTCCTCTCCTCAAAGGACAGTGGAAGCAGTTTATTTCAAGATTTTTAAAGCAGATCTGGATAGATGCGATAACCAAGAGGGGGAATGGTTACTGCAGCTAGACTGGAATAGTGTTCAAGTTAAGATCAGATTGTGATCTTCTTAAAGGGCAGAGCCGTCTCAATGAGCCAAGTGTTGTTAAGGAACTCTTGTTCCTTATACGTTTGCTCATGTAATAGCATTTTGGATGGGAGGGAATCAAGGAATGAGAGTACAGCAGAGTGAAATGATGCTCAGATAAAAGATCAGCCATGATCCCATTGCAAGGCACAGCTGGCATGAGAGTTCTTATGCTCATATATCACACAAATGATTAGCTGACAAATGTGAGAGTGACCTTACTGTTTCCTTCGTAACACTTTGATTCCCAGCGGGTCCTACACTATCAGATAAAAAAGCGAGAATCTGCAGGGGAGTGATGTGCCTTTAGGATTATTCAACAGAGTCATACAGCACAGAATCAGGCCCTTTGGCCCAACTTGTTCATGCTGACCAAGATGTTCCAAGCGAGTCCTATTTGCCTGCATTTGGCCATATCCCTCTAAATCTTTCCTATCTATTTACCTATCCCAAAGTATTTTAAATGTTGCTATTGTACCTGCCTCAGCTGCTTCCAATGACAGTGTGTTCCATTAACCACCATCCTTAGTGTGGAAATTTACCCCTCAGATTCCTATTAAATCTTTTCCATCTCGACTTAAACCTATGCCCTCTTGTTCTTTATTCCCCTAAACTGGAAAAAATACACTGCATTCAGTCTATCCATTTCTCTCCTGATTTTGTACATTCTATAAAATCACCCATCAGCCTCCTGTGCTCCAAGGAATAGCCTGCACAGCCATTCCATATGGTT
>CM075977.1:134292201-134470882 GCA_038087875.1 Malacoraja senta
TCTCAGATGTGCTAGAATTTCTGTCATAGCTGTACTTTGATGAAGGGTTGAGCTATAGTGCCATCAATAGTGCCAGGAATGCCCTGTCATCATACTTATGGCTGGGGTCGGAACAACATTCTGTTGGGTCTCACCCTTTAGTAACCCGGTTTATGAAGGGTATTTTTAATTCCAACCCCCCTAGGCCTAGGTACTCTGAAATCTAGGATGTAAGGGTGGTACTCACGCTGGTTCGCCAGTGGGCTCCAGCCACATCCCTGTCTTTGCCCAAAATTACCCTTAAGGTGGTCATGCTCCTGGCGCTGGTTTCAGCACAACGGGTCCAGATGTTGCAGAGGCTGCGACTGGACAGAATGGTAACATCTGGGAATGACATTACGTTTTATATTTATGATTTAATTAAGCAGAGCAGACCAGGGGTTCAAGCTTATTTTTTCGGCATACCCCACGGATTTACGACTGTGTATAGTGTCACACTTGCAATATTATATCAAAATCACCAAGAGTCTCAGAGGTTCGGAAGTAGCATTATTTATTAGCCACAAAAAGACGCATATGAAAGTGTCGGTTCAGACCATTTCAAGGTGGCTGAAACAAGTTCTGGTTTGTGCAGGAGTAAACACTGACAATTTTAAATCTCACTCCATTAGGGCGGCATCAACGTCAGCAGCAGGGGTAATGGACGTCCCTCTAGACCATATCTTCGCGGCCACAGGATGGTCAAATGAACTTGCTTTTCAGAGGTTTTATAACAAACCACTTACCGAACCCGGCGTATTCGCCCATTCCATTTTAAGTTCTGTTTCGTACCTTCCCTCTGGGAGAGAGGGGTCGCTATTGTTTTTCTTTGTGAATTAAAGCACCAACATGTTAATCCGTACCATGTTTCATTGCATTGCTCATTATTCATTCGTCCTGAGTCAACTGATGCAGTGTGAGACGCCTGGATTCGTATCTATGGCATGAAATCACAGAGCTTTGAAATCTTCACGGAATCACTCACGTGACTCCGAAGTAAAATAGTAAGATTAAACAAGAACTTACCAGTTTGAAGTTTGATCTTTATTTTATGAGGAGTTACGATGAGTGATTACGTGCCCACCGCTCCCGGACCTCATATCATAAAGGTCATCTGGTAGGTCTAGTTCTATAATCTTACTATGTTACTTCAATTACTGTTATCTGTGATTTCACACCGCTGCTTTGAAGATTGACGCGCATGCTGACTGGCAGGACTTCTTCACGTAATCACTCATCGTAACTCCTCATAAAATAAAGATCAAACTACAAACTGGTAAGCTCGTATAATCTTACTATTTGACTATGACTCTATGATTATGACTAGTAGAATTTGTGGTATATGCCTAAACAGTTTCATCTTATTTATTACCAAGAGATAGATTATTCAATGGCAAAATTGCTCAGCTTAAACCAACAGAAAGCTATCTGTTGATGTTAAAGGCATACAGGTAACATATTTTGGAAGAAAGAGGAGCAGTTCAGCCTTGTTCACGACTGCTAAACATATGTACGAGTATAAGTCGCCAGTTGTGCTCTAGTCTATGCATTGATTCTACTGATTTCAATGGGCTGGAATATGTAAAGAAAAGTGTCCCTGGCAATAAATGCACTGGTATACATTTAATGTTGGCAACCACCAACAAATTCCTCTCCTTTTATCTACGTTTTTTTTTAATGTACAGATAATACGATCTCTCTGGAAAAGTCTGTTGTCACTCAGTCTTTATTCTTCCAGTATGGATAATGTTCTGGGAAGGGGAAAATTTCTCATAAGCTGACACTATGGCATAAATGGAAGAATCTTTTGGGATCAGATCTTTTGACTCCATACAACTGCTGTCAATGTGTGGCTTTCTTCTAATTCAATGGTTCAACAGTGCTTTTATTATCACATGTGCAAAGTGCTAACATGGTGACATTTATTTTCATACAAACAAACCAGTCGAGTATTATCATACCCACAATCCTTGATTCACAAGTGTACAGATATAGTCTACTGAGCCCGCATGCAAGAGGCGTCACGTTTTGGCGTCACTTAAAAAGTCCACGTTCTAGTTCTTACATCCCTCTCCTCGCCCGTCCCTGGGGGTGCCTCCTATAGCTGACCTCGAGGCTTCTGGCATTTCCCAGGGGATATAAGTGCAGTAGAGTAATCAATATGTTTGTCAGAAATCAGTGGGTGTCTTGTATGGATATATCTTTCAGGGGTAGAATATTTAGGACAGAGATGCGGAAAAAACGTTCTCACACAGAGAATTGTGAATCTGTGGAATTCTCTGCCACAGAAGGCAGTGGAGGCTAATTCACTGGATGTGTTCAAGAGAGAGTTAGATTTAACTCTTGGGGCTAACGGAATCATGTAACATGGTGAGAAAGCAGGAATGGGGTACTGATTTTGGATGATCAGCCATGATCATATTGAATGGCGGTGCTGGCTCGAAGGGCCAAATGGCCTACTCCTGCACCTATATTCTATATTTCTATTAACTCTCCACAATGCAGAGACTATGGAAAACAAGGTTAAGCTGTCGATTCAATTGACCTGGAGGCCGATTGGTTCAGGGGCACCAAGATGTAATGGGAGTTCAGCAGGTTTGTTATGATAGTCACTGCTCTTAGATATATATTTAGATAACATTTATTTGGATTATTCTTCAGTTTAAATATACCCTTATTCCCGTAACCCAAGATCATTTATTTTAGGCATTACGGAATCCAACCATGAAAAATACAATAATAACAAAAATCATTTGCATTCCTGTAGATTGCATGTGTCTGTTTTGTACTACACAATAGTTTCTAAAAATGCACTGTGGATTTCAACCATGAACAATATGCACACCACCCGTGCCTTTGCAGGCCTCTCGTACAGAACTAGACTTTCATAGGGCTATGCGATCTACTTTTGTATAAGCCACGCTAGAGGAGACCCAGCTTGGTAGAGGAACACAATTGAATCCCACTTTTGCTCCAGCAACTCTCTATGGTACTGACATCCACATTTCCCATCCAAACTTCAAACTGGTCCACGAAATTTCTCCACTTGTTTTCAGTAGACCCTACCCCAGTTGTCACCTTCCCCAAAGGGCAAATCATAGGTCACCATGACTCTCACCATTCCTGCCACTGACCACTGATCAACCTTTATCCGACATCCCCCACACCCCCCTTTCACAACCATCTTCCCAAATCTGGTCACCACCTCAGGCTGATTTCCTTTGCATATTCTGCACTGGAGAAATGCATGGAAAAATAGTCTGTTACCTCATATAGGAACAATGTAGCAAACACGTTATTCATATCTGCAGGTGACAAAGAATGTCATTATCCTTTGTCTTAAATGTTGGGTATAAACTAAAGGAGACCATCTTTAAGTCATGCAAGACCAGGGAAGTATATATCTTATGTGTAGGAAAGAACTGGAAGATGCAGGTTTACACCGAAGACACACTTTAGACACTAAATGTTGGAGTAACTCAGCGGGACAGGCAGCATTTCTGGATAAAAGGAATGGGTAGCATTTCGGGTCGAGACCCTTCTTCAGATTTATATCTTAGCATATATCTTAGATGGTTGGATGTGTCAAGGAAGTATAAATGGGGATTACGTTCTAATGCTATGATCCAATGTCAATAGCCTGTACTGATATAATAATTTCATAAACACAAATCACTGTTGGTCCAGTGAAGAATAGCCTTCCATGGATTTGGTGACAATAAACAATATTTTATTGGCATTGATATTTCTTCATTATTATCACTTGTACCAAGATACAGTGAAAAACATAGTTTGTGTTCTATCCATTCATATCATACTATACAAGCACAACGGACAGTGTAAAGAAAAAATAGCAGACCACAGATTATAGTGTTACAGAGTTATAGCGTTACATCTACAAGAAAGTCCAGATAAAAAAATGTCCAAGCAACACAATGAGGTAAGTTGGGGAATTGTGACTTCACCCATTATTTAATGGAAGGACTGTTCAGCGATTTGATCTGCAGGTTGGAATGGAAAGTCACCATATATTCCTCTGGAACCAAAACTAGATCAGCAAAATATTTCATCTGTTGCTTTAGTAAAAAAATCATTTGCAAACTGTTTGCTGTGATGCTCTCCAAACCAGGGTGGAATAACAAGTTAGGCGCCTGGAATGTGAAAGTGGATGCCTTGTCAGTTGATATTAATTTCCCTTCCCTTTACTGAGGAAACATCAAACATCTTCACCACCACGTGATGTGTGGAAGTCATGTGGGGAGTCAGAGGTTTGTGCCTGACATCCTACATGCCGTGCAGTACAATGATTCAGAAAACTGCCACTGTGCTGCTTATATTCTGCAGAATGACAACTGTCAAAGCAAGTTGCTAACTATGTGAAGTAAAGCAGCATCATGCTATACTCTCTCAATCCAACATACTTGAGACTTTGGTAGTGTTGGACTGGCAGATACTCCAGACTATTGTATGTTATTTCTATTAATACTCCAACACAATTGTAATTCACTTTTATTAGCTGTTACACAGTAGAATAATATATTTTACAGTAAACTTGGAAATGTTTAAAAGGAGCATGGGTATCAGGCATGATAAGTTTCAAGGGAGCAAGTTAAGCAGAAGCAGGTGAATTCCAGGAAAGCCTGAGAACCAGATCCCCAATGAGTTTAAAACGTATGCAGGTTCTTGTGCCTGGTTGTGGAATGAGAGTACCCGGGACCCTGGTGAGTTTAAAGTAAGTGTGGGAACTAGGGTCCCAGCCTTGTTGAGAGAAGGAGAATGTGGGAACCTAAGCCCCAGTGTGTGAAAGTGAACACAGGAACAGGGGACCCAAAGTGTTAAAAGGAATGCAGAAATCAACACCTGTGTGCTTGATAGAAAATCATTGAGATTTCCAAATTGTAGGTATTTTACTGTAGTATACAAATCTATATTCCAGCTGTGAAATGTATTTAGTCTGGAGTGCTTATATGGAAGACAGAAATTAAACCTTTGGGCTTGCGTTGATTTTTTAACAAATGATGGTATATGTGCCAGAAATCCTTACATATGTTTCCAACAGACAAATAAGTAAAGTGCATCCTTGGAGAGTCTTGACCCGAAACGTCACCCATTTCTACTCTCCAGAGATGCTGCCTGTCCCGCTGAGGTACTCCAGCATTTTATGTCCATCTTCCATTTAAACCAGCATCTGCAGTTCCTTCCTTCTTCTTCTTGATTAGTACGAGTGACAGAGGTTTTGGGGAGAAGGCAGGAGAATGGGGTTATGATGGAGAGATTGATCAGCCATGATTGAATGGTGGAGTAGACTTGATGGGCCAAATGGCCTAATTCTGCTCCTATTCCTTATGACCTTATGACATTGCATTTGTATATTTGCACTGCATTTCATCAACATATTACCATCAAATAATTATGAATTCTATTTTTAAAAACTATAGCAAGGGAGGTCTTCCAGATAGGAGGACATAAAGTGCTGGAGTAACTCAGCGGGTCTGGCAGCAACTCTGGAGAACATGGATGGGTGACATTTTGGGTTGGGGAAAAAGGGTCCCTAGCCGAGATGTCACCTATCCATGTTGTCCATAGATGCTGCCTGACCCGCTGAGTTACTGCAGTAGTTTGTGTCCTTTTGTGTAGAACAACATCTGCAGGTCCTTTTCTATTTCCAGATAGGAGACTTCAGGGTTATTATTATTTATTTCCTACAAACATGCCATCTTCCGTAATATGATCGCGGAAGTGCTGGTTATTAGGATGGAAGGATCCTCAAAAACCCTGTATCTTCCTCGATGCCTCTCTGCAGAACATGCATGAGTCAAATTCAACATGACAATGACAGTGGCAATCTCGGCGAAGAACACTTTCAGCTACATTGTTTCCAATACAATGTACCTTGCATGTGTGCATGTTTTCAAAGGAAATCATATCAACTACTGTATCGCGATAACCTTTTGTAGAATGTAAGGGTATCCATGAATGTGGATGGACATATAGCCATGGGACTATAGTAATGCCTAAAGTTGTTTTGCTGCTATGAAAGAAGGGACAGAGCCTACTAGGAACAGAAAACTGAAAGACATAAAGTGTTAATTTTGAGTTGAGTTGGATCATGTTGTAAAGATACCCTGAAGTAAGGTCGTGGAGAAATCTGTGAGAAGGATGAAGGTTTTGAAATCTATCACCTAAGGAATGAGGTTGATCAAAACATGGCTAAAAGGTGTGTGCTTTATTAAAAACAGATGACGAGTTATTGATTTCTGGTTATTGGCAGTTGTAATACATTACAAAGTAATTATTGCTAGAATTACATCAGGTTTGTGTCTGATGTAATTCTGGAGAATGAATAGGAAGATACTAAAAGTGTGGAGTCTACGGTTGTAGAAAAATATGTGTTCAGCTGTAATTGAGATGCAGGTAAAAGTAGATGCAGATAATATTTTGGGGAAGGTCATGGATATCTTTATGACAAATGTGGTGATGAGGTATAATTTGTTGTTAGTCAGATTACAGTCACATTCCTTAAGTTTATTCCAATCAACCTGCCAAAATGTAGAGTAAAACCATGGATGGCCTAAACATATGGCATGTAATAAACCTAAAGGCTTGTTGGCTAACATATGATAAGCATTTGATGGCACTGGGCCTATATTCGCTGGAGTTTAGAAGGATGAGGTGGGACCTCATCGAAACTTGCCGAATAGTGAAAGGCTTGGATAGTGTGATCTGGAAAGGATGTTTCCACTAGCGGGAAAGTTTAGGACCAGAGGCCATAGCCTCAGAATTAAAGGATGTACTTTTGGAAAGGAGATGAGGAGGAACTTATTTAGTCAGAGGGTGGTGAATCTGTGGAATAATTGCCACAGATGGCTGTGGAGGCCAAGTCAATTAATATTTTTAAGGTGGAGATTGACAGATTCCTGATTATTAAGGGGGTCAAGGATTATAGGGAGAAGGTGGTAGAATGGGGTTGAGAGAGAAAGATAGATCAGCCATGATTGAATGGCAGAGTAGACTTAATGGACCAAATGGCCTAATTCTGCTCCTATAAGTTATGAATTTATGAACATGAACTATTCAGCTCAAAAAGATGAAGGGTACTAGAGCTGAACTTTGAACTGTTTTTCTTTGTACAGAAACTGCCTGACCTGATCTGTTTTTGATTTTCTGATTTTTATTTCAGATTTCCAACCTCTGTAGCTCTATTGATTTTCAAAAAGGTTTTTCTCGTTGCATTCGGATAGGCAGTGGAATAGCACAAAATAGTTGTGAATTTAGGGAGGAGAAATGTAAATCTGGAATCAATTGGCATGAACATGGAATTTTATCCAAGGCATACAGACAACTTGACAGCTGAGGCAGGGATAGAAGAACACTTGAGTGGAAGAATTGAGTTGACAGGTAATGACTGCGCAGTAAAACCACTATAGGAGATAATCTTACTCCAGATTAGGACTAAATTCAATGCCTTTTACTTTAGAATTGTTTTCTCTTAACTCATAGTAGACAGCCAATAATATACCAAAAAAACATTTTAAGACATTCAAATATGGGCCAGGAAATTTCTTTGATGGAGAAGGAAATAGAGACATGAAGTAAAATGTATGAAGCTAAAACACTAATCTTTCATTGCAGACTGTGAATTTCCAACATGTTTTCTTTCAGATTTTTAACATTATGTTTTCTTACACTGGATGCAATTTACTCATTTTCCATAAATTCTAAACTTGTCTCTGGAGTCTGGAACATTTTAATCTCAAAAAGCCGTTTGCTTTGTTCATTAATTTTAATGGAAAGGTAAAGCAGTGAACACAATTTATGCTCATGTCTGCTTCACTGCTAAAATTAACACAGCTGGACATGATATACAAGCAGTGCAAGTACAAATTGTAGCTGGACCATTTTATACCAAACACTGTAGGCCATCAAAATGATGTGAATGGAATTCTGCTTTATTTGTGCAATTCATTGCTACCAACCAACTTTAGCCTGGACTCCAAAAAAATCTGTTTTATATTTTAAAGGTCAAGTAAGAAAGCAATTTATCTGCAACAATGGCTCTTTATTGTCACAGAAAATTTTGTGCAGAACTTTTCCCTCGACGCAAAGGAAATATGTTGTTTCTGAATAAAAGGAATATTACTGCTAGATATATGGTGAAGGAAATAGATACATTCAAGAGTGGAAATGGATACATTCAAATGATGACAATCATACTCTATTGCTAATGGTATAACCAGGAATGAAAGCATTTGCCAACTTTCTACATGCAAAGCATTTTATTACCTGACTAATTTGGTAATGGAAGAAGAGAATACTGGAAATAAAAACACTTTATTAGTTTTTATTTATTGCATGTTGAACATTAGCTTTTACAATGGTTACCCAGGGGTACTTGCTCAAGCTGCTGCATCCTAAATCACCATGACAATACACAAGTATTGGATTTTTAATCATCAATTGCATTCTATGTTTTCTATCCTGATCATGATGGTTAAGAAATGATAGATCAGCCTTAGTGAATGATTATACCTCTAGCTGGTAACCAGCGTTGTCAGTCTATTCTGTAGGAAGGAGCTGCAGATGCTGGTTTACATCGAAGAAAGACACAAAATGTTGGAGTAACTCAGCGGGTCAGGCAGCATCTCTGGATAGAAGGAATGGGTGACGTTTCTTCAGACCTGAAGAAGGATCTCGACCCGAAACGTCATCCATTCCAGAGATGCTGCCTGTCCCGCTGAGTTACTCCAGCATTTTAAGTCAGTCTATTCTACTCAATTCCCACCTCGTGATCAACATTATCCATGAAATAAGTCAAGATTTGCTTGTCTAAGGTATATTTTTTAATAAAAGTTTGCCCCATTTGATTAAAGGCAATGGGAATATATGTCCCAAAACACAGCAACCACTACTTTCCCATTCGTTTGACATAAACTTGAGACCTCAGTATTTAAGACCTCATATTCTAACTCCCAATGCAACATGTTGGATAAGTGCAGACTTAACGAGTTTATGTCAGAAATGTTTAAATAATAAACTGTATTAAAATAACCTAAGAATTGCATCTTCAAAGCTGTGGACATGGTGCTCTTATCTCATATATAACTGATAAATGGAGGTTAAAAAAAAGTTTGAAGAAAGCTTGTGAAAAATGAATTCAAGTAAGTTAAGGGGCTGTCCCACTGCGGTGGCCTAATTGGCGAGCTTAGAAGAGTTTAGGAGAGTTTGAAAAAGTGTCATGTTGAAGAACTCCTTCGACTATGTTGAAGACTAGCTTCGACTAGTGGAATGTTGGCCTTCATAACAAGAGGATTTCAGTATAGGAGTAAAGAGGTTCTTCTGCAGTTGTATAGGGCTCTGGTGAGACCACATCTGGAGTATTGTGTACAGTTTTGGTCTCCTAATTTGAGGAAGACATCCTTGTGATTGAGGCAGTGCAGCATAGGTTCACGAGATTGATCCCTGGGATGGCGGGACTGTCATATGAGGAAAGATTGAAAAGACTAGGTTTGTATTCACTGGAGTTTAGGATGAGAGGGATCTTATAGAAACATACAAAATTATAAAAGGACTGGACAAGCTAGATGCAGGAAAAATGTTCCCAAATGTTGGGCGAGTCCAGAACCAGGGGCCACAGTCCTAGAATAAAGGGGAGGTCATTTAAGACTGAGGTGAGAAAACATTTTTTCACCCAGAGAGTTGTGAATTTATGGAATTCCCTGCCACAGAGGGCAGTGGAGGCCAAAGCACTGGATGGATTTAAGAGAGAGTTAGATAGAGCTCTAGGGGCTGGTAGAGTCAAGGGATATGGGGAGAAGGCAGGCACGGGTTATTGATAGGGGACGATCAGCCATGATCACGATGAATGGCGGTGCTGGCTCGAAGGGCCGAATGGCCTCCTCCTGCACCTATTTTCTATGTTTCTGTTTCTATGACTAGCTTTGGGAAAATTGGGCACTGAATAGTGGAGAGTGAAGACGACCTCCTTCGATCTCCTTCGACCTGCCTTCGACTATGTTGAAGACTATCTATGACTACCCTCGATTACCTACGAATAACATGCCGACCTACTACGACCTACTTTGACTAAACAAAAAATATTAATTTTTTCCATGGCGACCTTTTTTACTCGCGGGCATTTTTCAACATGTTGAAAAATACGCCGCGACCTAGCTGAGGCCTCGAGTACGCAGGGACTACTTTCGAGCATGAAGGAGAGTTACAAAGACCTCCTAGGACCTCGTGTCGACCATGCTGCGAGTATGAGTCAAGGGCAAACTCTTCTAAACTCGGCAATTAGGTCGCCGCAGTGGGACAGCCCCTTTAAGGGGACCAAATTGGTGAGTTCATACCTTACTGCGAACTGAGTGGCGGTGTTGGGCGAAGCCTGCGCTTGGTCTCACCGATGTAGAGCAGTTGACACCTAGAGCAGCGGATGCAATAGATGAGGTTGGAGGAGGTGCAGGTAAACCTCTGCCTCAACTGGAAAGACTGCTTGGGTCCTTGGATGGGGTCGAGGGGGGATGGTAAAGCGACAAATGTAGTATTTCCTGCGGTTGCAAGGGAAAATACCAGCGGAGGGGGTGGTTTGGGTGGGAAGGGACGAATTGACCGGGGAGTTACGGAGGAAGTGGGGAAAGCCGAAAGGGAAGGAGATGGGAATATGTGGCCAGTGGTGGGATCCCGTTGGAGGTGGCGAAAATGTTGGAGTATTATCTGTTGCATGTGATGGCTGTTGGGGTGGAAGGTGAGGACAAGGGGGACTCTGTCCTTTTTATGTGGGGGGGGATGGGGAGTGAGAGCGGAGCTACGGGATATAGAGGAGACCCTGGTGAGAGCCTCATCTATAGTCGAAAAGGGGAACCCCCATTTCCTAAAGAATGAGGACATCTCCGATGCCCTGGTTTGGAACACCTCATCCTGGGTGCAGATGCGGCGTAGATGAAGGAATTGGGAGTCAGTGGGTTTGTAGTAGAGTCCTTACAGGAAGCAGGGTGGGAAAAAGTGTAGTCCAGATAGCCATGGGAGTCAGTGGATTTGTAGTACCTGTCGGTCAGTAGTCTGTTACCTGCGATGGAGATAGTGAGGTCTGGAAACAGTAGGGAAATGTTGGAAATGGTCCAGGTGAATTTGAGTGCCGGATGGAAGTTAGTGGTGAAATGGATGAAGTCAGTGAGTTATGCATGGGTGCAGGAGGTAGCACCAATGCAATCGTCACTGTAGCGGAGGTAGAGTTCGGGGATAGGGCCACGGTACGCCTCGAACACGGTATGCCTCACACTATCATTGATCAGACTTTACTGGCTTTATCTTACACTAAATATTATTCCCTTATCATGTATCTGTACACTGTGAATGACTTAATTGTAATCATGTATTGCCTTTCCGCTGACAAGTTAGTACGTGTGACAATAAATTAAACTAAACTAAGCTAAGGAAGCTGGGGTATAGCTTAGGCAAAGTTTTTAAGCATTTCTAATGGCTCCATTTTTGTGACCCTGCCAAGCAAAGCCACTTATGTTCTGAGGAAATTACAGCTGGAAAATCTGCTGAAGGTAAGATTTGACTTAAAGGGGAAACTGAATGATGAGCACAGGGGTCTCACAGCGGCCAAGAATTTCTGGGTCTATAGTGTATGCATGATAATTGCAATATCTATAATTCATGGTGTCATCTGTTAATTAAAGGTTGCACAGCGTGCACACAAGGTTCACTGGATGACTACTTCCATACGTATGAAACAGATGAAATATCATTCGAATGGGCCTCTTGCCAAATTACGCCATAATAAACCCTTAAATATTATTGCTAAATGTGTTTCTCTAACTGAGTGACATGTTTTCACAAAATCATCGAAGTTACAACAGAGAAATGCATTCAGACCATTCAACTGGACCCAGGTATTGTAATGTATTTTTATATTCATTCATCTCAAATTGCTATCCAATTGCCTTCTAAAAGCTGTAGTAATCTGTCTCAGTAGTCATTTGTGGAAAACATTTGCATGTTCTCATAATATCTGTGTGAAAAAATAAATCATCCTTTTATTATTCTGGTGTTAACAACTATCCTTTCACTCTTTACCTTCCCAATTTTTTTCTGAATTTGAAAAGTAAATAAGTTTATCTTCGCCTATAGAGAACCGAATGGGCTAGATTTGAGAGCAATAAACCATGTCTGCCAATTAAATAATAAATAAAACTATTTATTAATCAAATAATTGATTAATAAACTATTTATCCAAATTATGAATAAAACCAGTCTGAACAAGGGTTCCGACCCAAAATGTCACTTATTCCTTTTCTCCCAAAATGCTGCATGACCTGCCAAGTTACTCCAGCATTTTGTGTCTAAACCATCATCTGCAGTTCCTTCCTACACAATAAATAAAACTAGTCCATTGCATTTGATTCGTGGAATTTTAACCCAAGACAAATTAAGACAGCGCCAAGTGCATCACCACCAAACCAATGTCAAGTTGAGACCATGTTTAAGGAATGTTTGCCGTTGTTAAGGGTAAGGGCTCAGACTCATAATTCACATTCCATCTGAGATCATAGCTGCTGGCTTCAGGAAGCTTTGTTTAGTCTCTGATTTGATTCCTGTTCTATTCTCCCTGGTGCAAAACTGAGATGGAAAAATATATATATTTCCTTGCACGGTCTCACTAAACAGGAAAGGAAGGTGGGGAGAGTTAAGAAACAATCAGGTACATGACTGATGTGCCACTTACAGGCCCTTGCAATTTGCCAGTAAAGTCAAATGTCCTGTGGTGGATAAAGTCAGCCCGCCTCCCATCCCCCATCATTCCAGTTCAACTGCTTTCACTAAAATGCTGGCTAGACAGTTGGCTCAGCCTCAAAGGGGAATGGAGTTAGCATGGTATAAATCACTCGTGCGTTTCACAGCCAAGATAAACTTCAGCTACAAAGATAGGCTCAGCTAGGACAACAAACACATTGGCTGCGCTAATATCCTGCAAGAAAGAAAAATACATTCTCACAAAAGTGCACGGGGAAGAAACAAATTATTGACAAACATTTTTCTGAGCATTAAATTCCCCCCCCCCCCCCCCCACTGTAGGTTAACAATCCAACAAGTCCTAAATTTAAACTACTCGGAAAAATGAAAAATCCAGTTTATATGGGGCTGTTAAAAGGAACCTTTGAAGATAATGCAATCCAGCTGAGCATATCATAGTTCACTGCAACAAACATTGGCAACTTTTCTAAAACATTAAATAGCTAGTGTCTGCCATGGCATATTATCTAAGGATCAGTTGATTCCATGAGTAAAGGTGCAACTTTGCTAAATTCCCTACCCAAAGGCACAACTGCAAAATATATATTTTTTAACAAATCACCAGGTCACGAGGAGAAGAAAAAGACATTCATCTTCCAGGCATCCCAAGGGAAAATCTGCTTTAAATGTAAGCTGTCACACGCCATTAAAAGCTACCCTCCCACTTCCCCGTCGTGCTTAGCACAAAATGACTGTAATAGACCATGATTTCCTATATCAGGGGGCTGTTTCATCTGTTCATATCCGATATTTGCAACTTGGTGCTGCTTGGAATTTGGCTTCAGTTCATATTTGAATCGGAGTCTATAAATACACGAGGGGTTGCCAGGTTGACGAGCTGCTAGGGAATTACAAAGCATCCTATCTCCAGTGCTTTGTGGGGTTGGAGACTAGCTGAGCTTGTGATACCACAGATACCACAGGCAGCACCCCTGACAAAGACGAAATCTGCCTATTTGAAGCCTCCATGATAGGTACAAAGTGAAGTAAGATGGAAGGAGGAGGGAGAGCTCTATGGTGATTCATATTGGAGCGCTATTAATTTGCAACTCAATGCTGCATCTATTAGTTTTACAAATCAATCAGAAGGCTTGACTGTTTACTTGTGCATAGGTCACGGACGCAGGTTGTAGGTTCCTGCATGCAGATGGGACCTTTTGAGATGTCAAACAGACTGTCAATGATGCACACTAACACCCACATGCTCCTCCATGTCACTTTCAATTTATTTTATCTCACTGTGTCGGCCAGCGCTGCGTACTCCCATATTAATAACTGAACTTTTTATTAAAGCCAGGAAAAATAAACACTGCTGGTAGCGCTGCATGACTGCTGGCTCTCTTTCATGGAAGCTGAGAGATAGCTGCCCCCCCTCCCCCCCCCCCCACCCCCCTCCCCCTTGTCTGTAGGGGATTAAAAAAAAATCATTTCAAGGAGGAAACAGGCAATAAAAGTGGATGTGGTATGGCTACAGCAGGCAGAGCACAGTCCCCTGTTTGTTAGCTCAGCAGAACAGCTTCTCCATCAATAGAGTGAAGGGCAGAATGCTATCAGTTCGCTGTGATGTCCCACCGGAATGGTAATTTCCATTTTAAAGCATGCAGCAGGCCTGCTTTGAAAGCCTTTGTGGCTATCTCTCAGAACCTTCAAAAATCAAAGTGATCCTCTCCTTCCCCTAAGGGTCTTCACCCTCTTTGCAGTTTGACTTAATATGAAAAATAATACAGAATTCGAGATTGATTATAACTAGCAGCACAGTTCCCACTGGTTAATTAATGTTCATGTAATCATCTTATTTTTAGTAACTGCTTTCTCTGTCTTCACTGTCTTTGCAACTGCTGTGATTTTTCAAGCCAGACAAGAAGTGAATCCTCAGGAACATACGTGTTTTAGAGGACATCAGGGTTGGTTGTGAAGGCAGACGCGAAAGTGGCGTCTAAGAGGCTTTGAGATAGCCACATAGATATGCTGGAAATGGAGGGGTGTGGATCATGTGCAGGCAGATGTGGATAGATTTGGCTAAAGGGCCTGTTCCTGTGCTGTATCTTTCTATGTTATGTTCTGTGTATCATGTATTCATGATCTGTATCCACATTATGGTGGCAAAACGGCAGATGTTTGGACCCTTTCTGTATGCTGGTGCTCTGCTAACTGGATGCAAAGCATACCTTTATCGCTGATCTGTTGCTGGCCGTATTGGGAAGGGCACTCAATAGGAAGGGCAGCCAAGGGCACTAATATGCACAATGACTTCGTAGCCCAGAACAATGCAAAAAAAGCAGAAAGTAACATCGATCAATATGCAACACTGTTTTGAGACCAGAGTTGCCAGCTTGGACCTCACTGCTTATTACGTTTGATTATCTTGCTTGTGGACGTAATATTTAACAGCAGGAAAGACACCCATCTATTAAAAGGGAATACTAATTATTTGAAATAAAAACTGAAAATGCTAGAAATGCCAGGCAGGTCTGGCAGCATCAGTGGAAAGAAAGAAAGAGTCAAGATTTCATTTGGGAGACCCTTTGTTAGAACTGGAAAAAAATTAATTTTTTTAATTTTCATTAATTAAAATTAATGTGGCACAGTGGTAATGTTGCTGCCTTACAGCGCCAGAGACACGGGTTCGATCCCGACTATGGGTGGAGTTTGTACGTTCTCACCGTAAGAGCGTGTGTTTTCTCCAGATACTCCAGTTTCCTCCCACACTCCAAAGACGTACAGGTTCGTAGGTTAATTAGCTTTGAAACAATTGTAAGTTGGCCCTAGTGTGCACGGGGTGATCGCTGGTCATTGCGGACTAGGTGGGCTGAAGGGCCTGTTACCACACTCTATCTCTAAAGTACACTCAAATAAAGTAAATTACTTGGCAACTTAGTTTTGTTTTGTACAGAGTTTTGGTTTGGTATTTCCAGCCCTTGTTAAGGGCCTGTCCCACTTTCTTGAGTTATTCACGAATTTTCCCGAATTATTCACAAATTCTCCCAAATTTTCCCCTTGATTCAAACTCGCAGAATGTTCGTAACGGGTCCGTAGATATATCGTAGTGGCTCGTTATGCCAGCCGTAGGTACTCGGGGCATCCTCCCGACTATTTATTTTACTCGTGGACATTTTTTATCAGGCTGGAAAAAACATCCCGACTTACCTGAAACCCCGAGTACCTACGGCTGGCCTAACGAGCCACTAAGATATATCTACGGACTCCTACGGCCTCCTACGGACCCGTTACGAACATTCTGCTAGTTTGAATCAAGGGGAAATCTCGAGAGAATTTGTGAATAACTCGGGAAAATTTGTGAATAACTCGGGAAAGTGGGATAGGCCCTTAGCAGTTTAAAGTTTGACGGGTGGAGTGTTTCAAGAATAAGGATTGCATTTTCACATCAGGGCTGCATCAAAACTTATTTATGCCCACACACGGGCACTTCAGTTAACATTCTCTAAATTGTGCAGCACAATAGGCAGGAGGAGGAAGAGGAGGAGAGGACATGCGGGGACATACTGTATAACCTGCCAGAAAAGAGAGGAGGAAAAGGAAAGGGAGAAAGGCTCTCAGCAGGAAGCTCAATCCATCAAGAAGCAGTTTCAATGAGGAGCGATGTGTGAGGTCCATCCATCATCGGAAGGGAGGACCAAAATCAAATCTACAATTTGCAGCAGCTACAATTACTGCCACAGACAACTTTCCCAAAGTCTGTTGATGTCATTGTGGCACTTTGCAGCCGCATGAGGAGATGCCTGCAACCTGTTCTGTTTTGCAACACATGGTTCATAAGGAAGATCAGTCGCCAGTCTCGGAGAGTGAAAATCATCTCATTCTCTGGTGACAAAGCGCAGGAGGATGAGGGGTGATCTTATAAAAATGTATAAGATCGTGAGAGAAATAGATAAGGTAAATACACTGTCTTTAATCCAGAGTAGGGGAATCATGAACCAGAGGACATACGTTTAATGTGAGGGGGAAAGATTTAATAGGAATCTGAGCAGTAACTTTTAACACAGAGTGGTAGGTATATGCAACGAGCTACTGGAGGAGGTAATTCTGGAGGACGCAAGTATTATCACTATGTTAAAAAACATTTTTAAATGTTCATGGATAGGATAGGTTTAGTGGGATAAGGGACAAATGCAGGTAGGTGAGATTGGTGTAGATGGGACATGTTGTTGGCAAGGGCAATTTGGGCAGAAGGGCCATTTTCTATGCTCTATGACTCTGTGACAGAGGTTAAAGACAAGTGAACGTATACATTTGCCATGATTATTTGCTGAAGTTAGAAATGGAAATGGCATTGAATATTACGGGTAGCAGGTTAGGTCCCACTCGTTGGAAATGAACATTTCCTAGCACTTTGAAATACATATAATGCCTGCCATTAATCAGACTACGACAACTATTGTCCAGGTCTTGATATACGCAGACATGGATTGTTTCATTTGCTGAGGATTTTCGAATGGAATTGAACATTGCACGATCATCACTTCAGAATTAATGTTGAAAGGATGGTTATTGATGAGGCAGATGAACATGGTTAGACACAGCACATTGCCTAAGGATCTCCTGTCTTAATGTTCTCCGTATATCACAAACATTGTCCTTTGTGTAAGGTATGACTCCAATCGAAGATAGACACAAAATGCTGGAGTAAAGGGCCTGTCCCACTGCGGCAACCTAATTGGCGAGTTTAGAAGAGTTTAGGAGAGTTTGAAAAAGTGTCATGTTGAAGACCTCCTTCGACTATGTAGAAGACCTCCTTCGACTATGTTGAAGACTAGCTTCGACTAGCCTCAGGAAAATTGGACCGAATAGTGGAGAGTGAAGACGACCTCCTTCGATCTCCTTTGACCTCCATTTGACTATGTTGAAGACTATCTACGACTACCTTCGACTACCTTCGATTACCTTCAACTACCCTCGATTACCTACAAATAACATGCCGACCTACTACGACCTACTTCGACTAAACCTACGAGTAAAAAAAATATTGATTTTTTTCCATGGCGACCTTCTTTCACTCACGGGCATTTTTCAGCATGTTGAAAAATATGCCGCGACCTAGCTGAGGCCTCGACTACATGGGGACTACTCTCGAGCATGAAGGAGAGTTACAAAGACCTCCTAGGACCTCGTATCGACCATGCTGCTAGTATAAGTCGAGGGCAAACTCTTTTGAACTCGCGGATTAGGTCGCTGCAGTGGGACAGCCCCTTAACTCAGCAGGAAAGGCAGCATCTCTGGAGAGAAGGAATGGGTGACGTTTAGGGTCGAGACCCTTCTTCAGACTCTTTCTTCAGTAAAAATCTATATTTTTGCCCTTCTTTGAACCATAGATATTATGAGGTCTGGGTTCAAGTGGTCCTGGAAAACCCAAACTGCATCGATCAGTATATTTTTTGGTGATTGAGAATTAATTACATAGAAACATAGAAACATAGAAAATAGGTGCAGGAGGAGACTTTTCGGCCCTTCGAGCCAGCACCGCCATTCATTGTGATCATGGCTGATCGTCGCCAATCAATAAGCAGTGCCTGCCTTCTCCCCATATCCCTTGATTCCACTAGCCCCTAGAGCTCTATCTAACTCTCTCTTAAATCCACCCAGTGATTTGGCCCCCACTGCCCTCTTTGGCAGGGAATTCCACAAATTCACAACTCTCTGGGTGAAAACATTTTTTCTCACCTCAGTCTTAAATGGCCTCCCCTTTATTCTATCTTGTGGCCCCTGGTTCTGGACTCGCCCAACATTGGGAACATTTTTCCTACATCTAGCGTGTCCCGTCCATTTATAATTTAATATATTTCTATAAGATCCCCCCTCATCCTTCTTCTTCTTCTGTCTTGTGCCTTTTAGACCTGCAGCTCTTTTGAGGCGAGCCAGGCCAACGTGTCATCGTCCAGGTCAATCAGACCTCGTTCACCATTCGGTGGCCGGTGTTTGGGGTAACTGGTGACTATGTGCTCCACTGTCTGCGTTGGGTCCCCACACTCGCAGGAGGTGCCGTCCACGAGGCCCCTCCTTCAAAAGAAGAAGAAGAACCTATGCTGCACTGCTTCAATCACAAGGATGTCCTTCCTCAAATTAGGAGACCAAAACTGTACACAATACTCCAGATGTGGTTTTACCAGAGCCCTATACAACTGCAGAAGAACCTCTTTACTCCTATACTGAAATCTTCTTGTTATGAAGGCCAACATTCCATTAGCTTTCTTCACTGCCTGCCAGTGTACCTGCATGCCAACTTTCAGTGACTGGTGTACAAGGACACCTAGATCTCGCTGCACCGACCCCTTACCTAACCTAACCCCATTGTGATAATAATCTGCCCCCTTGTTTTTGCCGCCAAAGTGGATAACCTCACATTTATCTATATTATACTGCATCTGCCATGCATCTGCCCACTCACTCAACCTTTCCAGGTAACCCTGCAACCTCCTAACATCCTGTTCACAGTTCACACTGCCACCCTGCTTTGTTTCATCTACAAACTTGCTAGTGTTGCTCCTAATTCCCTCTTCCAAATCATTAATATATATGGTAAACAGTTGCGGCCCCAACACCGAGCCTTGCGGCACTCCACTCGCCATTGCCTGCCATTCTGAAAAGGACCCGTTCACTCCTACTCTTTGCTTCCTGTCTGCCAACCAATTTTCTATCCATGCCAACACCCTACCTAATTGACAGTGCTTCCATCAGTTGAGCAAAAAAACAAAGTACCGGAGGAGCTCAGCAGGTCAGACAGCATCTGTGTAGAGAATATCTATATAACTAAAAGTCTCATCTTAACCACTTCCTGTCTGCACTTTATATTGATTTTAGAAAAAACGCTACCCTATATTGCTATGATTTTTTGGCCATCTTACTCCCAGTCCTCCTCCGCTGAGGCAGCCCTGAGGATTTTTCCGAGTGATGAAAAATAAAAAAGGTTATGAGTGTTTAAAAAATCTTGAGAACAGCTGATTGGTCCTCTCGCCTGTCAATCACCACAATGAAGGTAATGCCACTTCCAGGGGGGAGGGCAGGACTATAAAACCCCGGATGCCAGAACGTGAGTCAGTCACTCTGAAAGATTGCGAGGGACAGGCCACAACTCTGATTCTGCTGTGAGTCTTCTGAACTGTGAGTCTACTGAACTGTGAGTCTACCGTTTATGTGGATATGTGGTTTATGTGGTTATGTGGTTATGTGCTTTATGTGGTTATGTGCTTTATGTGGTTAACCATTTAGTGCTTGCAATAAATGATTTGTTAGCCAGCAATGTGCTTGCAATGAATGATGATTTGTTAACCCTTAATGTGCTTGCAATAAATGATTTGTTAGCCCTTAATGAAATGAAATGAGTTGTTTGGCCTGCCCTGTGCTTGAAATTAAAATGGAAATGGAAATGAAATGAAATGAAATGAGTTGTTTGGCCTGCCCTGTGCCTTTGCTTTTGCTTTGGCTTTGCTTGAGCTCACCTGAAATGAAAGCAAATGGATTGTATTGTTGGCTGGCCCCGCCTGCCCTGTGCTTTTGCTTTTGCTTTGCCTTTGCTTTGCTTCAGCTCACCTGAAATGAAAGCAAATGGATTGTATTGTTGGCTGGCCCCGCCTGCCCTGTACTTGACTTGACTTGACTTGACTTGAAATGGATTGACTTGACATGAAATGGATTGTTGGCCCTGCACTCAATGTGCCTGACTTGACTTGTCCCACAACACCCATGCTTGCACTCCAGAACCCCCCCCACCCCCCACTGGGCACCAATTTTGGAATTGGTGGAGAAATGGAATATTGCATTGGCAGACCAGCCCTCCCGTGTGAACCTGGGACCCAACGGGTCCCACTTAGTCTAGTTAGACTTTAGATTTACAGTGTGGAAACAGGATCTTTGGCTCACTGAGTCAGCGCCGACCAGCGATCACCCTATCATTATCCTACACAATAGGAACAATTTATAATTTACATAAGCCAATTAACCTACAAACCTGTACGTCTTTAGAGTGTGGGTGGAAACCGGAGTACCCAGAGAAAACACACGTGCTCACAGGGAGAACGTACAAACTCTGTGCAGACAGCACACATAGTCAGGATCGTACCTGGATCTCTGGTGATGTGAGGTAGCAGCTCTACGGCTGCGCCACTGTGCGCCCTTCTTCAGACATTCTGGAAAGGGATTCTGACCCAAAGTGTCACCTGGTCCATTCCCTCCTCAGAAGCTGCCTGACCCACTGAATTCCTCCAGCAATTTGTCTTTTGCTCAATATTTCAGCAATTGCAGTCTTGTGTGCCTCCTCTCTAACTTCCATCATTTTGATTGAGAATAGACTGTCGGGAATTAGCTGGCCTGGTTATGTCCTTTTTTTTTGTGAAGAAGAAATACCTGGACAAGTCTCTACATTGTTTTAACAATACTGGTACAGGCGGGTGAAGCACATCTATTTCTGGAGCGCACATCTTCAATACTACAGCTAAGGTGTTGTCTGCTCCTATCGACCTTGGTACATCTTGTGCTCTCAGCTGTTTCTTAATGTCACAGGAGTGAATCGAATTAGCTGTAAATTGTCTTCTGTGTTGGCAGGTATCTCAGAAGCAGGCAGAATGCTGTTCAGGAGCATAAGTAGCAGTGGAGTGGTGGTCACGTTATAAGATCAGGAATGCAATAACTTGTCTATGAATGCTAATTCATAGAGTGCCAGTATGGCAGTAAAATAAATAAATATGAAAAAAAAAGTACCAGTAATTAGTAATGGTCACTCATGCATGATGTCGTTTGGTGCAGTAAAGCTGTCACCTTTGATAGCTTGACACATGTTGTTCTGCAATTAATGCTTAGCTGCCTCCTAAACCAGGCCTGGCAAGCCATTCAGTTCAAAGGCACTTTATGACGTGTAAAAATCGCTGATCTTCCCAGTGACACTCACATCTTATTGAGTAATAAAACAAAAATCGTGAAGACTTTACAAACAGAATGCATTAACAGTGCGGGAAAAACAGCAAAACTCAGACAGCAGCTTAAATCCTTAAATGCCAATCATTAAATTGTTGTTGGCCTTCTGCCGCCTGTTTATTATTCATGTAACAGAGTGTTGCTTTTTAAATGGAAACAAAATGTCGTGTGCACTTGGCATTTATCAATTGCAGGTGCAAGCACTTTGTGTATTCTTCAGGCATTTTCCACATGAGTAAATAGACACATTGAGGAAATAATGTGGAAAAAGACCTGAGAAAGCTTTTGGATTGCATTGAGGAATTCATTAAACATCCGAATGTGGCTGGGAAAGAGGTTGGAAACAAGGAAATTACAGTTAAACAGATGTTGTGTATTAGGTTTTATGGTAGAAGATCATCCCATGAATATGGCTGGAATTATAAAGGAATTATAGAAGAATTAAATACCATTTTCATAACTAGTTCAGTTTATTTTAGTTTAGAGATCCAGCATGGAAACAGGCCCTTCGGCCCACCGAGTCCATGCCAACCATCAATCAATCACTCTACACCGCATCTGCGCCCAAGATCAGGTGTTCCATACCAGGACATCCGAAATGTCCTCATTCTTTAGGGAACGGGGATCCCCTCATCCATGATAGAAATTAGGCCCCCACACGTATCTCCTCAGTACCCCAGAGCTCTGCCCTTGATCTCCCTCCCCCTAGTTGCAACCGGGAGTTAATCCCCTAGTCCTCACCTTTCACCCCATCAGCCGTTGCATACAACACATAATCCTCTGACATTTTCGCCCCCTCCAACGGGATCCCACCATTGGACATCTTCCCATCTCCACCCCTTTCCGCCTTCCACAGAGACCATTCCCTCAACAACTCCCTGGTTAATGAATCCTTTCTCACCCAAACCACACACTCCCCAGGTACTTTCCCCTGCAACCTCATGAGATGCAACACCTCTCCCTTTACCTCCTCCCTCGACTCTGTCCAGGGACCATGTCAGTCCTTTCAGGATAGGCAGAGGTTCACTTGCACCTCATCCAACCTCATCTACTGTATCCGTTGTTCCAGGTGTGGACTCTTAAACATTGGCAAGACCAAACGTAGACTGGGCGATTGTTTCTCTGAGTACCTTCGCTCAGTCCACCTAGGTCTATGTGATCTCCCGGTTGCCAATCACTTTAACTCCCCTTCCCATTCCCACACTGACCTTTCTGTCCTGGGCCTCCTCCATTGTCAGTGAGGCCAATTGCAAATTGGAGGAGCCTCATATTTTGCTTGGGCAGCTTACAACCCAGCAGTATAAAATTGATTTATCTAACTTCAAGTAACCCTTGCATCCCCTCTCTCTCCATCCCTCCCCCACCCTAGTAGTTGTATTAATTTCACTGTCGTCCTGATGAATTTCATTGTCTGTGTAGCTCGTTTTCAACTAACCAACATCTAACAATGGACCATTTCCTTGATCATCATTACTTTTTTGCATATCTTTCATTCATTTGTTCTATATTCTGTATCAATGTCTATATCACTTGTTTCCCTTTCCCCTGACTTTCAGTCTGAAGAAGGGTCTCGACCTGAAACATCACCTATTCCTTTTCTCTAGAGATGGTGTCTGACCCGCTGCATTACTCCAGCTTTTTGTGTCTACCCATTCACACTAGTTATGTTAACCCATTAGGCAAACTAATGGACTAATAGCTGACATTCCCTGATCTGGGTAAATAGGATTCTAGGATCTTAAAAAAATAACTACTACTAAATAATGAATGCATTTTCTTCCAAAATCCTTGAATTCTGATGAAATTCCAGAGGAATTGAAACCTGCCAATGTGATACCCTTATTCAAAAAAAGAGGAAGGCATAAAAGAGGTAACTATTAGCAATGTTACAAAATTTTGAGATTTTAAAAATAAAGTTTATCCCATCAGATAAAGCATAAAAAGAAGTTTAATTTGACACCTAATTCACTTTCATATCTTCAGTATTAAAGAAGTTATGGCCATTTTCATACTCAGAAATTAGCATCTTGTTCCCTATTGCTTTTCCATTGACTTAACACAAAAGCTGTGATCGAGGACAGTTAAAAGCCCATAACTTTCTTAAAAATTAAGATAACTGAAAGAAATTTTCAGTTATTATAGATTGAAGCATTCTGAAACAAATATGAAACAATCTTACTTAGAAGACATGAAAGTAAAGCATATAATTAGTTAGTTACCTAATTGTAGCTAATTACAAAATTCAATTACTAGATCTAAACATCTATCAATTTCTTAAGAATAGATTAACATTTTAAAATAGCCTAAGTGTCCAAATAACATTCACACAATAATTCACAATATAACATAATTTTTAAATCTCATTTTCATGAATTTACAGGCCAAATGGAAGGAAGTGAATGTTTAATACCTGTAAATTAATGGGCATTTAAATCATCTTGTGAGTGAGGATTTCTGGAACGCAATCTTTTGGAACGTTCATTTGCAGTGAATTTAACCCCGTATCGGCATGAAAAATACTGCCGTTAGTTCGGGGAATAAAATCACCGTTTCGCATGAAAAAATGTGAATTAAAGGCTTCTTAAGAAGCACTTTTATACATTTAAAGAAACCACTTTCGTTTACCTGTCCCGTGTGTGAAATCCGTCCCCGTTATCGGCGTTGACGCTTCAGGAGCTGCTTTTAAAATTACTCCAGCGCTGACATTGACGATTTAATAAAAATTAAAAATTCACAAAACGCCACTAGGAACGATTTTTCAGCAAAAGGTTGTACTCCAACGAAATATAATTCAGGACAAGGGAGGAGAACGCGTTTTAACCCCGCCCCCCCTTAAAGGCGCCAAAATTGCGCACACGGCCAGTGGCAGAATTACAGCGCGACTGAAGGTAAGTATTGTAACATACCTACAACTATAAGCTTATTAGTCTAACATCCATTGATGGAAATAAGTTAGGATCAATCATAGAGGAATTATAGTAGCACATTTCAATAATTGAAATCTAATCAAGTTGTGTCAACATGACCTCGTGAAGAGGAAATCATATCCAGCTAATGTATGAGAATTGACACAAAATGCTAAAAGAACTCAATGGGTCAGGCAGCATCAGGGGAGAGAATGGACAGTTGGCATTTCCGATCTGGACCCTTTTGACTTAAGACTTTACTTTACTTTAGATGCATCATGGAAACTGGCCCTTTGGCCCACCAAGTCTGCACCAGCCATCGATGAACCATACACAAGTACTGTCCTACACACTAGGGGCAATGTACAATTTACAGAAGCCAATTACCAAAAAAAAACCTGTATATCTTTGGAGCGTGGGAGGAAACCGGAGCACCCAGAGAAAACCCAGGCAGTCACAGGGAGAACGTTCAAACTTCATACAGACAGCACCGTAGTCAGAATCAAACCCAGGTCTCTGGTGTGTAAGGCAGCAACTCTACCTTTCCATCACTGTACCTCCCCATGGCTTTATCCTCTCAAAGATATTCCCTCTACCCTGTCAAATCCTCTAACATCTTCACTGCAACTCATAACTAACTTTTTTCCTCTTTATCCCAGTTCTGATGATCCCAGATTTGACCTGAAACATTAACTCTGTCTCTCTTTCTACAAATGTTGCCTAACCTGCTGAATGTTTCCTGCACTTTCTAATGTAATTTCAGATTTCCAACATCTGCAGTCTTTTCTTTTAATTAACATAATCCCGTGATTGACTATACAAGCAAATATAAGGTCTTGCAATTGATGTAAAGGATAAAAGTTAAATCCTGTTTACAGTAAAATAGTGGCATTACTTGAGCCTTGATTAGAAACATCATTTTTTCTCTAGAAGGTCTGTCAATGCCTCTCCCAATGTTTTACCTATGTCAAAAGCTCAATGGATTATTTTACCCTTTACATTCATCATTGCCAAGAATCATTCACAGATGATAAACACAATTTAAGTGTGTTTCTAGTATTTTTCTCTGTCAAACTGCATCGTATTAGAAAATGACTCCCTTTTTCAGGGAATCCTCCACGATCAATGAAGACTACAGTCCACTCTGCTATCATGGATTTTGAGGTGGCTAATGGAGACAATATGAAAAGTACAGAACCGCCCACTGATGGGACAGACAGAGGTGAAAATAGACAGGCCAGGCCCTGCCTGCCTCACTCACTGCAGCAATCTTGATGACAAAGTGCCTGATGTCCCAAACTATGATTACAGCATGGTAATCAGTTTTGAAGTTTTCCCAGTTTTCAGCGGTATATGCCAACATTATAAGTTTAGTTTAGTTTAGAGATACAGTGCGGAAACGGGCCCTATGGCTCACCGAGTCCGCACCGACCAGCGATCCCCATACTCACTAGGGACAATTTACAATTTTTACCAAAACCAATTAACCTACAAACCTGTACGTGTTTGGAATGTGGGAGGAAACCAGAGCACACAGAGAAAGCCCATGTGGTCACAGGAAAAACATACAAACTCCATACAGACAGCACCCTTAATCTGGATTGAACCCGGGTCTCTGGCGCTGTAAGGCAGCAACTCTATTGCTGTGCCACTGTGCCATCCATGATTACCTGATGGGGTTGGAAATTTGTTTTTTCGAATCTGGAGTATGTAGCAATAAGTGTTTAGTCTTTGATCCAATACTGTCTTAAGCTTCACTTGGTAGCTGCAATTGGACTACCTTTCCTGATGCATTTCTGTTTCCTGAAGGGATGTAAATTATGCATTTATTCTTTAAATATTAACTATGACATGTTTACTGTCACATCTTCTAATTTGTTTTCCTATCTACCATAGTCAGCTCATACCTTGTGCCATGGTGTGCTTTGTTTAAATATAAGACCCTGGCTTCAGACTGAAATAAATCATATGTGTTTGTTGATCTGTACTGACATGTTGGGCCAGGGTGTCTGTTTCACTCTGCTGTTTGACTTGATGATTATGCATCACCCTTGTAAACTCTTGATTTATATTATGCCCTGTATTACTACCACTCTTTAGGGACTACAGACAATTCTCACCAACATATGCTGCCTTTGATTTTTCTTAGCTCTGCACAAACTAATTTGACTTCTTGATTTTATTTAAGCAAAAGTCCTTTCTCTCCTTTGTTTAGCTCAGAGAGGGGATACGGCATGGAAGCCGGTGCTTCAGCAAATTGAGTCCATGCTGACCATCGATCACCCATTCACAGCAGTTTTATGTCATCCCACTTTCACAACTCCCTACACATTAGGGGAAATTAACAGAGGCCAATTAACCTATAAACCTGCCCATCTTTGGGATGTGGGAGGAAACTGAAGAGCCTAGAGGAAATCCAGGCAGTCACATGGAGCACATGCAAACTCCACGCAGACAGCACCCGAAGTCAAGATCGAATCTGAGTCTCTGAGGTTGTGATGCAGCAGCTCTATCAGCTGCGCTGCTGTCCACTCTCTCCTATGCTCACCTTTGGTTTCTTGTCATTCATCGTTAACTATGCTACCCCTCCTTGTTTTCTTTATCTTTTCTAAAATAAAAATATCTTGGGATATTTACTACTCAACCTTGATCACTTTGCAATCATCTCCCTATATTGGCAATTAGATTATAGCCACTGATTTATATTTGTACATTTATTAGAAAGACCAAATACTGTACACGTCCAGATCAAGAACTTTACATTTTGTCTTTTAATCATTTATCTACTTTGACAGTAATTAGAAGTATATTATTTTTTATATGTTATGTCTCTTCCTGACATGCTCTGGTTATCATTACCTATCTTGGTTTGGGATGGATGCTGAGAACTCCTGTGTCTGTTTTTTTCCGGTGAGACATACACTGGGAATGTGATGGAGAGTCTGACATGTTGTCTGCAAGGTATAGTCTTGAGAATATGACTGGATCAGTGTGTTGGCTGCAAGGAATAGTCCTGAGAATATGACTGGGTCAGTGTGTTGTTTGACTCATCTATGGGACAGCTTCCCTAATTTAATCATTGATCTCTAGAAAGGACTTTGAGAAGGATTTTGCAATGTCATCTGGGCTGGGATTCACTTTGGAATGTAGAGCCAAGTCAGTGCTGGATTGTCTATTTGGTTTTATTCTTTCCCTTCGTTAATGTAGCAGTTAAGATATAAATCAGCAAAAACATACATGAGTGAATTTGCTGATTAGAAGCTAACCTGTCTGGTTTGTCAGCCAGTTAACATGACCTACATTTCAAAATCCCTCAATTTACCTGATGTGAACTGAATGTATTTTTGACATACTGTGGGGAAAAAAATATTTAAAAATAGGACTGGGTACTACATACAGCTTGAATTATTATATTATAGGCAGCGTATGCAGGCACTGGGGTGGGAAGTGGAGTAGGTTTACATGGATTATAAAAATAAAATCAAGGGTGCTCATTTTAGTAAAGGATGAAGATTGGGTCTGTCTTCATGAGAGAAAAAAAAAGGCTGTGGAGTAAAGCAATAAAAGGTCTTTAAAATGAGGAAAGTTTTTGATAGAATGGACATAGAAAAAATGTTTCCATTATTGAAGTAAGGCATAATGAGGGAGTATGAATGTTTCCATTCAAACATTCAGATGAATGTTCTTTACAGTATGAGAGGTGAGAGTGCAGAACTGGCTTTTACACAAAGGAAATAGTACAGTATTTATACATTTATGGATAACATGGACGTAAGAGGGAAAAAGCAATAAACACTTTTGCTAAAATTATTAAAGACAGGAGAAGGTTCAAGTTGCAAATAAAAGCCAGCATGGACTGGTCAAGCCAAATGGTCAAATATCATATATCACATTAATGGCCTTCTGATGATTTTTTTTACCTCTCAATATTATACATCCAATTAGTAGAGTATGTGATCATTCAAAACAGGTCCATTCAGCAACTGCAACCATGTCCAAAAATGACCCCGTTTTAATATTTCCCAACTCACCAAAAGCCCATAGATGCTGCCTCACCCGCTGAGTTTCTTCAGCATTTTTGTCCACCTACAAAAGCCATGAGGATTGTTTTGTTGTTCAAATACAGCTTTCCCATCATAGTCCACTAAATTGGATATAATACGAGCGATGATTTTGGGAACATTAACTGCTTTAATAGGCCAAATAAATTACCACGTGATTTTGATCAGCATCTAGGGAACCACTTTTGAAGTTACTTTTGAAATTGACAAGCAGGAAAAAAGCTGCCTTGGATTTTAAAAGTCTAAAGGGGAAACATCTGTTTCCATGCACTGTAACTTTCCCATAGTAATAGGATACCATTGTCTCTTAAGAACACAGCTGCTACTTTAACTGCAGGTGGTCATAGAAATTGACAACCAATTGTTTCCATTTATAATCGACAATAGACAATAGACAATAGGTGCAGGAGTAGGCCATTTGGCCCTTCGAGCCAGCACCGTCATTCTATGTGATCAAGGCTGATCATCCACAATCAGTACCCCGTTCCTGCCTTCTCCCCATATCCCTTGACTCCGCTACCTTTAAGAGCTCTATCTAACTCTCTCTTGAAAGCATCCAGAGAACCAGCATCCACCGCCCTCTGAGGCAGACAATTCCACAGACTCAATTCTCTGTGTGAAAAAGTATTTCCTCATCTCTGTTCTAAATGACTTACCCTTTATTCTGAAACTGTGGCCCCTGGTTCTGGACTCCCCCAACATCGGGAACATGTTTCCTGCCTCTAGCGTGTCAAATCCCTTAATAATCTTATATGTTTCAATAAGAAGCCCTCTCATCCTTCTAAACTCCAGAGTATACAAGCCCAGCCGCTCCATTCTATCAACATATGACAGTCCTGCCATCCCAGGAATTAACCTTGTGAACTTACACTGCACTCCCTCAATAGCAAGAATGTCCTTCCTCAAATTTGGGAGACCAAAACTGCACACAATACTCCAAGGGTGGTCTCACTAGGGCCCTGTACAACTGCAGAAGGACCTCTTTGCTCTGAAGATATGCAACGATACTGCATTAAACAATGCAACTTACAGCCTTTAGTATTTTTTGCTTGCAGTAACAAGAATAAACTTATAGCTATTAAAAAGCCATTTAATTCTGAAAATCCTGCAGGGAAAATAACATTGTTATTGTGAGTCTGGCTCTAACCCCTAACCCCCTTTCCCCCAGTGACACATTGTCTTTATAATGCAAATTTCTGTGACAATAGGTTTCTTGGGAGAGCGACTCATGTGTTATAGCGAAAATATCTGTAGAAAAGAACATAAATACCTAAAGTAATTCTGATCTGTCACCATAAATTCTGCCAAAATATTGGATAAACTGTCAGTGTAGTTGCTGGTGATCTTAGATTAAAGATAAGGCGACCATTTGAGAGAAATACTTGGTGTTGGCTTTTAATGTTGAACGTGTAAAATAATCTAATTTAAATCAGTTTGATGTAAGTAGTTCAAGTCGATATGCCTGAGAACTGCAGTGCGCGTGTGAGCATTCTGATATGAAACCTTCCCCAGAGCACAAACTGTAAAGGAGAATGTAATTACCATGCTACTGCAATAAATTCATGGCAACTGGATCCAAGTGGAAGGTGATCTTCAAGTAAAACAAAGGATTAAAGTGCTCTGAAGTACTGTGTCTGAAGAATCTTAAATGATCAAAGTGCAAGTCAAAGACCAGGTTGAGTATTTCTTACATAAGTGAAAGCTGTTTTGCTCCATTGCATCTACAAAAAAAATCAAAAGCATTTGATCATGTAACCAGACTAACTGAACACAAGCTTATTTGAAACAGCTCAGAGGGTAAAATTGCCCCTCTAAAAGCACAGGAAATATTCTGCAAATTGTCTCTGAAATTGCAGTTAATTACATTACAGTCCATGTTTTCATTAAATATGCAAAATTACAGATTTAACACAATCCATGAACCCGGTAATCAAGTTGCATCGTAAAATGTATATCATACCTTTCTTTGTAATAAAATCTATTAAATTATATATTTTAATTGGTAACCTGGTGTAGTGCTTTAGTTTAGAGATCGCACCGACCAGCGATCCCCACACACTAACACTATCCTACACACACACATTAGGGACAATTTACTATTTTTACCGAAGCCAATTAACCAACAAACCTGTACATCTTTGGAGTGTGGGAGGAAACTAGAGCAGCCAAGAAAACCCATGCAGGTCACGGGGAGAACGCATAAAGTCCGTACAGGCAGCATCCGTTGTCAGGATTGAACCTGGGTCTCTGACGCTGTAAGGTAGCAACTCTACCGTTGCGTGACCGTGCCGCCCAATTTTTTGTTGAACAGTCCATTGTATGCCATCCATTTTGTACAGTTTTAATTCAACCTGATTTTAAAATTGCAGAAGATTTTTTTTAACAAAACATAGACAGAACAGTGTATTAGCTTCAATAAATATTATAGTCTTAAATATATAATGTTCCATATGGAAAACTTTGAAGGTACTGAATGCCAACACAGCATGGTGTATATGTCAGTTTGAGACAGATTCCTAGAAAGGAAAATATACAACATTTGTAAACTGTAACTATTAGTTTCCGCTCACTTATAAAAGCTAGCACAACCCCTCCCAAATAGATGTAACTGTCAGAAATCATCAAATTCTAGTTCTGTCTGAGAGCAAAACCTGTTTCACACAACATTATTATTAAAGCTTGGTTACTACTCAGAAAAACCTCATTTTACTTCGGAGTCACGTGAGTGATTCCGTGAAGAACCCGCCAGTCCGCATGCGTGTCATTACGTCTGACGCATGGCGCAGCGACCGGCTGGGAGGAGCAGCGCTCCTTCAGCGGTAAGTTTAAAAACCCTCAGGTAACTGTAAAACTTAGTCGGAGGTCGTTTTCTGCACTTGGTAATTCTTGTTTCAGGAGCGAGTTCAAGTATGGAGAAAGCGTCGAGGGTGAAGTCAAGGCGAGCCGCCGGGAAAGTAGCTATGGAAGCCCGCGGGAATGCGGGTAGCGGGCGGCCGCCTAGCTCATCTCCCGAGTCGCTAGCGGTACGACCAACGACTGCAGACTTGGTGTCTGAGAGCACTGCGGCTGCACCTTTGGGGCGCAAAGCCAATAAAAAGTCTGCACGGCCAGTGGACTCGGACGAGTCGGGCCGGGAGGATTCCCCTCCGGTAAGGGATAACATAGTTGGATGGTTGTCCAGGATGGAGCTCCTAATGGAGAGGATGCTCCACCAAGATACACTCCAACAGGAGGAGTTGTGTCAGTGCCGGCCTCTTCCAGAGCCCGCTCCAGCGGCACCTGTGTCAGGGCTGCTTAATTTCTCCCTCTTGGAGGAGGAGAGCATGAGAGGTCAGTATTCTGACGCCGAGTCTGTGGGTCTAGCAGTCGAGGCTACCCCAAGGGATGAAGGGCACGAGTCAGAGGTACCATTCCTGGCAGCAAGGTTTGCCATCCCAACAGACTCAGGAGAACCGCTGGGTGAAGAGTTGGCCGCAAGTATTAATTACTTGGCGTCACACCAGCTTCAAGAAATTACGATGGATGAAACGACCAAAAAGTACCACACCCCGGCTAATTGTGTTCTGCTCAAAGTGCCGGTGGCGAACCACGCCATCTGGGGTCATATGGGCATAGGAATAAGAGCTCAGGAAATGAGGCTACAGAGGGTGCTGAAGCTGCTCGCCTCGGGCATTACAGCGTTCGCCAGGTCGGTGGATGAAGGGCACATGTCTGATGTACAGCAGGATGCCCTGGCCCTCATGTGCAATGCGCATTTCGAGATAAACTGTCTGAGAAAAAGCGCAATCCGCCCTACCATCAACCCGAAGTTCGCCGCCCTGTGTAAACCCAGCAATGTCCAGCCACCAAATCTGCTGTTTGGTGAAGACCTCGCAAAAAGGGTCAAGGAGCTGGACGACAAGGCAAGAACGGTCGGACTGATCAAAGCACCGATGACCAGCAGATCGATTCGGCGGCAGTACCCCTACAAACGGTTTGCTGAGACCGGGTCCCATCAAGGACCAAGCAGGCCTATCACAAATATGCGCAGCTGGCGCACTCCAACAGGGGCACGAGCGAACATGTCATTTCCCACCAGAAATAGGGGACAGAAAATTCCAACCGGTAACCATGGAGGTAGGTGGGTCTGGTTCTTGTCAGAACATATTAAGTGCGAATCACCTACAAGTTGGGGGGAGATTACACTTGTTTCTGAAGGAATGGTATGGAATAACATCAGATTTGTTTATACTGCGCAGTATACAAGGGTTTCAAATTGAATTCCTTCCCAATTTGCGTCCACACACACAGCATACACCAAGTCGGGCACTCATTTTCTCACAAAAAGAGAATTTGGAGGTTTAAGCTGAAATTGAAAAATTATATAAAAAAGGGGTAATTGAGAAGGTGGTTTATCAACCTCACCAATTCGTGTCTAATATATTTCCTGGGTCAAAGAAGGATGGGGGTTGTCGAATCATCCTTGACTTGACGAGCCTTAAACCTTTTGTGCAGTATAAACATTTCAAAATGGAAACATTTGTTACTGCCAAACAACTGATTTCCAGAGGATGTTATATGGCATGTATAGATCTTAAGGATGCATATTACTCAGTGCCTGTTCATAGGGATTATCGGAGATATTTGAAATTTAGCTGGATGAGGCAATTATGGCAATTTAAAGCACTACCTATTGGATTAACCTCGGCCCCTAGATTATTTACAAAACTGTTAAAACCAGTACTGGCGATGCTCCGGGCTCAGGGTCATATTGTAATGGCTTATTTGGATGATATCTTAATCATAGGGAAGACTCGGGAAGCAGCTGAATTATCTGTTTCAGTTGTTAAACTCGTGTTTGAGAGATTGGGGTTTCTCCTTCATCCAGTTAAATCTAAATTGATACCAGTTAGAGTTATTGATTATTTGGGATTCACTATTAACTCAACTCACACGTCAGTGACTCTGCCCAGGGGCGAGAGATTAGAGTTAATTGAAAGCTGGAACAAGCTCATGGTGGAGCAACAACCTTCAATTAGACATGTGGCCAGCTTGATTGGCAAATTAGTGGTTGCCTTTCCAGCTGCACAATATGGACCTTTGCACTACCAAAATTTACAACGAGCAAAGGTACAGGCACTCAGGATACATGCAGGTCATTTCGACAGGCATATGCAATTACCAGCTGAAGCCATTGCTGAAGTGCATTGGTGGATTATGAACATCTCAAGTTGCCCCAACAAAATTCTGGTTGAGGAACCTTCAATTGTCTTACAGACTGATGCTAGTGCCCGAGGTTGGGGTGCTACTGATACCATCTCTAGCTGTGGAGGCAGATGGAATAAGCATGAGGCATTTATTCTTCAATCACATGGGATTAACTATTTAGAGTTATTGGGAGCATTTTTTGGGCTTAAGGCTTATTGTACTACTAAGCGTTACTTGCATGTTCAGCTTCAGATTGACAACACTACGGCAGTGGTGTATGTTAATCACATGGGTGGAATCAAGTCGGAATCTTGTGATATATTGGCTAATCTTATTTGGCGCTGGTGCATTACAAGAAGCATTTGTGTTTCAGCTAGCTACCTACCAGGTAGATTCAATATGGTGGCAGACACCAGGTCACGCAAATTCAATGACAACACAGAATGGATGTTGAATCATGATGTATTTAATGATATTGTTGTTCAGTATGGGATGCCAGATATCGATTTGTTTGCATCCAGACTCAACCACCAGTTACCCAAGTATGTTTCATGGGAACCAGACCCAGGGGCAGTAGCAGTAGATGCATTCTCGCTACACTGGTGAATGTTTTTATATGCATTTCCCCCATTTTGCCTCATCAGTCGGTGCTTGCTCAAGATCAAGCAGGACTCCGCCTCAGGGGTGTTGGTGGTACCCGACTGGCCTACCCAACCATGGTTCCCTCTCGTTTTGGACATAATAACACAGCCTCTTATGGCCGTCCCGAAACGTAGTGACCTACTGGTGCACCCTGTAACTGGGGATCAACATCCATTATATGACTGTATTGATCTGTTAATTTACAGATTCTGAGGAGGCCATACCTGGGGCTTGGACTATCCGATCGAACCGTGCATGTGATCACTGCGGCCTGGAGGGATAGTACCAAAAAACAGTACATCTCTCATGTCAGGAAATGGGAGGTGTTCTGCTTACGGGGGAACATTACATATCACACGGCATGCATCTCAGATGTGCTAGAATTTCTGTCAATGCTATATTTTGATGAAGGGTTGAGCTATATTGCCATCAATAGTGCCAGGAGTGCCCTGTCATCATACTTATGGCTGGGGTCGGAACAACAGTCTGTTGGATCTCACCCTTTAATATCCCGGTTTATGATGGGTATTTTTAATTTTAATCCCCCCTGGCCCAGGTATTCTGAAATCTGGGATGTGAGCGTGGTACTCACGCTGCTTCGCCAGTGGGCTCCAGCCACAGCCCTGTCTTTGCCCAAAATCACCCTTAAGGTGGTCATGCTCATGGCGCTGGTTTCAGCGCAACGGGTCCAGACGTTGCAGAAGCTGCGACTGGGCAGGATGGTGTCATCTGGAAATAACATTACATTTTACATTTATGATTTAATTAAGCAGAGCAGACCAGTGGTGTCAGGGTTCAAGCTTATTTTTTCGGCATAACCCTCGGATTTACGACTGTGTGTAGTGTCGCACTTGCAATATTATATCAAGGTCACGAACAGCCTCAGAGGTTCGGAGTCAGCATTATTTATTAGCCACAAAAAGTCGCATATGAAAGTGTCGGTTCAGACCATTTCAAGGTGGCTGAAACAGGTTCTGGTTTGTGCAGGAGTAGACACTGACATTTGTAAATCTCACTCCACCAGGGCGGCATCAACGCCAGCAGCGAGGGCAATGGACGTCCCTCTCGACCATATCCTCGCGGCCGCAGGATGGTCAAATGAACTGACGTTTCAACGGTTCTATAACAAACCGCTTACCGAACCAGGGGTATTCGCCCATTCTATTTTAAGTTCTGTTTCATAGCTTCCCCCTGGGAAAGAGAGGTCGCTATTGTTTTTTGTTGTTAAATAAACCATTAACAGATTCAATTCAATGTCATGGTTCAATGAATTGGTTATTATTCACTCATCCTGAGTCAATTGCTGCAGTGAGACGCCTGGATTCGTATCTATGGCATGAAATCACAGAGCTTTGAAATCTTCACGGAAGTGCGACAGGCCCTTTACGAGTGGAGGGATGGGGAGTGAGAGCAGAGTCACGGGGTATAGAAGAGACCCTGGTGAGAGCCTCATCTATGGTAGAAGAGGGGAACCCCCGTTCCCTGAAGAATGAGGACATCTCCGATGCCCTGGTGTGGAACACCTAATCTTGGGTGCAGATGCGGCATAGACGGAGGAATTGGGAGTAGGGGATGGAGTCCTTACAGGAAGCAGGGTGGGAAGAAGTGTAGTCCAGATAGCCATGGGAGTCAGTGGGTTTATAGTGGATGTCGGTCAGTAGTCTATCACCTGCGATGGAGATAGTAAGGTCAAGAAATGGTAGGGAAATGTCGGAAATGGTCCAGGTGTATTTGAGAGCCGGATGGAAGTTATTGTTGAAATGGATGAAGTCAGTGAGCAGGAGGTAGCACCAATTCAGTCATCAATGTAGCAGAGGTAGAGTTCAGGGAGAGGGCCACAGTACGTCTCGAACAAGGTGGAAATGTCAAAGTTCAGAGGGCATAGCTTTAAGGTGAGATGAAACAAAGTTGAAAGGAGATGATTGGGACACGATTTCTTCCACAGAGGGTGCTGGATGCCTAGAACATGTTGCCAGGGGTGATGGTGGATGCAAATATATTAGTGGCGTTTAAGAGATTTTCGATGGGCACATGGGATATGCAGGGATTGGAGGGATATGGATCATGTGCAGACAGAGGAGATTTGATTATGTTGGCAGCACGTGGGCTGAGGAAGCTTGACAATCAGATAACAATGTTACAAAATTTTGAGATTTTAAAAATCAAGTCTGCAATTTATCCCATCAGATAAAGATAAAAAGAAGTTTAATTTGATAACCAATTCACTTGCATATCTTCAGTATTAAAAAAGTTATGGCCATTTTCATACTCGGAAATTGGCATCTTGTTCTCTATTGCTTTTCCATTGACTTAACACAAAAGCTGTGATCGAGGACAGTCAAAAGCCCATAACTTTCTTAAAAATTAAGAGAACTGAATGACATTTTCAGTTATTATAGATTAAGCATTCTGAAACAAATATAAAACATCTTACTTGGATGACCTGAAATTAAAGCATATAATTAGTTAGTTACCTAATTGTAGCTAATTACAAAATTGACCGTTGTCACGGAAATAGTAATAAACACCCAGACGGTCTTGAAAATTCAAAAATGTGATATTCTCAAGATCAGAACTTTAATATTATTGTATTATATGCTGTAAGTCCATAACAGATAGGTAAATACATTACAATTTCTAGCAATAGACCAAGTCTTTATGGAGAAGATCAGTTGCTAGCTGGTACATTGGCATATCATAATCAGTAGCATCATCATACTCCTCAGATTGTAACCAATAAGCAACTCTGTGCACCTTGTTTTTCCTCAACTTTTCCATTTTGGCATTGTAAACTACAAGTTTTTGCACTTCAAACCACGCATGACATGCCTTTCTGCCCACTACTTTCCCATTAAGAATGTCCTGTAGATCATCACATTTGGAGTAGTCCAAATTCGGATAATCTCTGCGAATGCTGTCTAAATCAGTCTCTTTTGCTGGGCATTTGAATTGACAATTTTGCATTTCTTCTTCGGAGACATCTGTTTAAAATGTAAAGGAAAAAAAACACTGAACAGCATTGACAGAAACAAGTTATTATTTGCAGTTTTAGAAAAAAGGTAGAAATGATAAAGTTAAACGCTAAAACAAATAGTAAATACCCAACAAAAAATTCATATTCATCAGTTTCATCAAATCAATTAAATTCATCTAATCAATTAAATTCATCTAAATTCAATTACTAGATCTAAACATCCATCCATTTCTTAAGAAAAGGCCATTTTTTAAAAAATAGCCTAAGTATCCAAATAACAAACTAATCCCATTCACACAAGAATTCACAATATAACATGATTTTTAAATCTCACTGTCATGAACTTATAAGCAGATGGAAGGAATTTAATGTTTAATTCCCATAAATTAATCTAGAAATATCCATTCTCAATATAATCAAAATTATTATTTTTTGCACAATACACGTGGCTAAAACGGTTGTGGATATCTATATTACTAAAAGTCTGATCTTGACCACTTCCTGGTGTTCTTTATATTGATTTTAGAAAAAACGCTGCCACTTACGGCTGTGATTTTTGGCCATCTTACTCAGAGTCCCCCTCTGCTGCGCAGGACAAGAGGATTTTTCCCACCGATGAAAAGTAAAAGAGTTACTAGTGTTTAAAAAATGTTGAGATTCTCTCTCCTGAAGGCCACGCCCCTTCCGGAGGGACTATAAAACCCGGAAGTGTTGAGTGCCTCAGTCAGTCTCTGCAAGATGGGGGAAGCGAGAGGGTCACGTCTCTCACTCTGAGCTGTGAATAACACTGAACACATGTCTACTAAACTGTGAGTGTGGTTTTACTGACCTTCTTGATGGAAGAATCAAACCAAAGAAATAAACTCAGAGGACCATGTCTGAAACATTATCCTAATTTTAGAAATGCAGTACTAGCCATTTCAACCAGGCCCATAAGTGAACTAACATTTCTTGAAGCTGAATCATAAACACTGTTGCATTAGCCCATGCATGACCATTTGCATTTTGGAACGCTTCTACTGCTCTACCTTGATATCAGTATGTGTCCCTGACAGGGAGTTTAATTTTCCCATTGCTTCTAATGATTTGATGGACTTATGCAAACAATTGGAGAAGTATCATACAATAAACAATACCTAATTTATTTTTTCAGTTCAGTAACTTTTTATTAAATTTTCAAACAGTTCAGGGCAATTGATTCAACAGAGTGTTATTTAAGATGTGCAGTCTCTGAACACACTTGAGGAAAATAATAATAAAATTAGGGTAAAAACAACAGTTATAAAGTCAAAGAGTGATACAGTATGGAAACAGGCCCTTCTGCCCAACTTGCCCACATTGGCCAACATGTCCCAGCTACACTAGTCCCACCTGTCCGCGTTTGGCCCATATCCTTCCAAACCTGTCCTATCCATGTACCTGTCTAATCGTTTCTTAAAAGTTGGGATAGTCCCAGCCTCAATACCTCCTCCAGCAGCTTGTTCCGTACACCCACCACCCTTTGTATGAAAAAGTTATCCCTCTGATTCCTATTAAATCTTTTCCCCTTCACCTTGAACCTATGTCCTCTGGTCCTCGATTCACCTACTTCAAGAGAATCTGTGCATCTAAAAGAGACGGTGCATCTATAACCATATAACCATATAACAATTACAGCACGGAAACAGGCCATCTCGGCCCCTCTAGTCCGTGCCGAACACTTATTCTACCCTAGTCCCATCTACCTGCACTCAGACCATAACCCTCCATTCCTTTCCCGTCCATATACCTATCCAATTTATTTTTAAATGATAAAATCGAACCTGCCTCCACCACTTCCACTGGAAGCTCATTCCACACAGCTACCACTCTCTGAGTAAAGAAGTTCCCCCTCATGTTACCCCTACTGTCCCTTAATTCTCAAATCATGTCCTCTTGTTTGAATCTTCCCTACTCTCAATGGGAAAAGCTTATCCACGTCAACTCTGTCTATCCCTCTCTTCATTTTAAAGACCTTTATCAAGTACCCCCTTAACCTCCTGCGCTCCAAAGAATAAAGACCTAACTTGTTCAACCTTTCTCTGTAACTTAGTTGCTGAAACCCAGGCAACATTCTAGTAAATCTCGTCTGTACTCTCTCTATTTTTTTGACATCTTTCCTATAATTTGGCGACCAAAATTGTACACCATACTCCAGAATTGGCCTCACCAATGCCTTGTACAATTTTAACATTACATCCCAACTTCTATACTCAATGCTCTGATTTATAAAGGCCAGCACACCAAAAGGTTTCTTTACCACCCTATCTACATGCGATTCCACCTTCAGGGAACCATGCACAGTTATTCCTAGATCCCTCTGTTCAACTGCATTCCTCAATTCGCTACCATTTACAATGTACGTCCTATTTTGATTTGTCCTGCCAAGATGTAGCACCTCACACTCATCAGCATTAAACTCCATCTGCCATCTTTCAGCCCACTCTTCCAAATGGCCTAAATCTCTCTGTAGACTTTGAAAATCTACTTCATTTTCCACAACACCACCTATCTTAGTATCATCTGCATACTTACTAATCCAATTTACCAAACCATCATCCAGCACAGCTGCGGCTCGCCTGCAGTCCGTCTGTTTTTACTTTTTTTGTTGATTTCTTTTTGTCCTGTTTTAGTTAAATTTTTAGTTTATTGGGTTGTGTGTGTGTTGGGGGGGGGGTGAAACATGTTTTTTGTCTCTTCCTTCGGGGGAATGCGGCTTTTTCTTGTTGTATCCCCCTTCTCTGCCTCCGTCTGCGCTGAGGCCAAAATGGTGGAGCTGCCGGCCTCCAACTCCAACTGCGACCGACCGACCTCGAGGCTCCGGAGGCTGAGCCAGGACTTACCAGCGCGGGGCTGGCCGGTTTCGGGGCTGCGGTGGCATTCCGGCGGTGGCGACCGAGGACACTGGTGGCGACCTGAATCCGGAGGCTCGGCCGCGGGCCCGGAGGACGACATCGTCGGGAGCTCGCAGGTCACAGGTGGGTGACCTGTTTTTCTGGGGCTCCCGCAACTACAGCTGTGTCCGCTGGACTGGAGGGCGGCAGCTTCGGCCACCCCGGGCCGCGGAGTTTGAACCGGCCCGTCGCGGACGGAGCACGGATTCAGCCGCGGGACTGACTTACCATCACCCGGCAGGGTCGCAACGTCAGAAGCCTGGATCGCCTCAGCGCAGAGGTAGAACAAAGAGGGAAGAGACAGAGACTTTAAGACTTTTGCCTCCATCACAGTGAGGAGGTGCCTGGTGAACTCACTGTGGTGGATGTTAATTTGTGTTTATTGTGTGTTTTGTTATTTATTATATGTATGACTGCAGGCAACGAAATTTCGTTCAGACCGAAAGGAATCTATCTAAATCTAAGATCATTGATGTATATGACAAACAACAGTGGACCCAACACAGATCCCTGAGGCACCCCACTAGTCACCGGCCTCCAACCTGACAAACAGTTATCCACCATTAATCTCTGGTATCTCCCATTCAGCCACGGTTGAATACATCTTGCTACACCACTATTAATACCCAACAATTGAACCTTCTTAACCAACCTTCCATGTGGAACCTTGTCAAAGGCCTTACTGAAGTCCATATAGACAACATCCACCACTTTACCCTCATCAATTTCACTAGTAACCTCTTCAAAAAATTCAAGAAGATTAGTGAAACATGACCTTCCAGGCACAAATCCATGTTGACTGTTCCTAATGAGACCCTGTTTATCCAGATGCTTATATATATTACTAGACTAAGTGGGACCCGTTGGGTCCCATGTTCACACGGGAGGGCTGGTCCCCCGACACAATATTCCACCTCTCCACCAATTCCAATATTGGTGGCCAGTGGGGGGGGGGGGTGTTGGGTGTTGTTGTCTGAAGGGACTACTGGTCTCCAGAGGGCTAGAATCGACATTGTGGGCCAAATGGATTCTTGGGGTGGCAGCTCAGTCCCTCAAGTCTGATGTCCTGGCAGCTCACTCACGGCTGGTGGGCTGGCAGTTGACTCACGGCTATTCCTTGAAATTCCATTTCAAGCAGAGTGCAAGGCCATCAAATTCAAGTGCAGTTTCATACCACTTCAAGCAGGGTGCAAGGGCACCAAATTCAGGTTCAGTTTCCTACCACTTCAACCAGGGTGCAAGGCCACCGAATTCAAGTGCAGTTTCCAACCACTTCAAGCAGGGTGCAAGGTCACCAAATTCAAGTGCAGTTTCATACCACTTCAAGCAGGGTGCAAGGCCACCAAATTCAAGTGCAGTTTCATGCCATTTCAAGGAGGGTGCAAGGCCACCAAATTCAAATGCAGTTTCATACCATTTCTTGCAGGGTGCAACGACACCACATTCAAATGCAGTTTCATACCATTTTGTGCAAGGCCACCATATTCAAATGAAGTTTCATACTATTTCAAGCAGGTTGAAACCACCATTAAAACCACCATAAAACCACACAAAACACCACACTCACAGTTCAGTAGACATTCAGTGTGTTCAGTTGATTCACAGCTCAGACAGAGTCGTGACTTCTCCCTCCCCCATCATGCAGAGACTGAGCCACACCCACACTTCCGGGTTTATATATTCCCTCCCCCTCCCACCGGAAAAGGTGTGGCCTTCATGGCGTGATTGACAGGAGAGGGATTCTCAACATTTTTAAAACACTAATAACACTTTTGTTTTTCATTGAGGGGAAGAATCCTCTGCACCTGATGAGCGGAGGGGCCGTAAGTGGTAGCGTTTTATCCACAATCAATATAGTGCAAAAGGGAAGTTGTCAAGTTTAGACAAACAACCATTTGCAAGCAGTGCCTTTTCACTTCAACCCAACACCCCCAAACAAACATTTGCAGGCAGTGCATTTTCACTTCAACCCAACCCCCCCAAACAACCATTTGCAGGCAGTGCCTTTTCACTTCAACCCAAACAACCATTTGCAGGCAGTGCCTTTTCACTTCAACCCAACCCCCCCAAACAACCATTAGCAGGCAGTGCCTTTTCACTTCAACCCAACCCCCCCCAAACAACCATTTGCAGGCAGTGCCTTTTCACTTCAACCCAACCCCCCCAAACAACCATTTGCTGGCAGTGCCTTTTCACTTCAACCCAACCCCCCCCCAAACAACCATTTGCAGGCAGTGCCTTTTCTCTTCAACCCAACCCCCCCCCCCAAACAACCATTTGCAGGCAGTGCCTTTTCACTTCAACCCAACCCCCCCCCCAAACAACCATTTGCAGGCAGTGCCTTTTCACTTCAACCCAACCACCCCAAACAACCATTTGCAGGCAGTCCCTTTTCACTTCAACCCAACCCCCCCAAACAACCATTTGCTGGCAGTGCCTTTTCACTTCAACCCAACCCCCCCAAACAACCATTTGCAGGCAGTGCCTTTTCTCTTCAACCCAACCCCCCCCCCCCAAAATAACCATTTGCAGGCAGTGCCTTTTTACTTCAAACCAACCATATTTTCATTTTCAAACCACATTAAGGGCACTCACAGTTGAGTAGACATGTGTTCAGTGTTATTCAGAGCTCAGAGAGACGTGACATGACCCTCTGACTTCCTCCATCTTGCAGAGACTGAGTGAGGCACACCACTTCCTGGTTTTATAGTCCCTCCCCCTCCCTCCAGCAGGGGCAGCAGAGAGGATGGTAATTTTTTACAAAACATTAATATCTCTCTGATTTTTCATCGATGGGAAAAATCCTCTGGTCCGGGACGGCGGAGGGGGGCTCTGAGCGAGGTGGCCAAAAATGACGGCCGTAGGTGACGGCGTTCTCTCGGAAATCACAGCACAGTGAGCCAAAAGCGGTCAAGATCAGACTTTTAGTAATATAGATCTCTAAGTATAATTTCCATTAATTTTCCCACCACTGACGTCAAACTAACAGGTCTATAATTGCTACGTTTACTCTTAATAATAATAATAATAATAATAATAATAATATCTTTTATTGTCATTGCACGTCAGTGCAACGAGATTTAGTATGCAGCTCCACCGATGTACAAGAAAGGTAAGATAAATAAATAAGCAAGCTGAGTGACGTGACCATCCGAGGGATGGTCTTAGGACCCTTTTTAAACAATGGAACAACATGCGCAGTACGCCAATCCTCCGGCACCATTCCCGTTTCTAATGACATTTGAAATATTTCTGTCATAGCCCCTGCTATTTCTACACTAACTTCCCTCAATGTCCTAGGGAATATCTTGTCAGGACCTGGAGACTTATCCACTTTTATATTTTTCAAAAGTGTCAGTACTTCCTCTTCTTTAAATCTCATAGTTTCCATAGCTACTCTACTTGTTTCCCTTACCTCACATAATTCAATATCCTTCTCCTTGGTGAATACCGAAGAAAAGACATTCTTCAATATCTCCCCCATCTCTTTTGGCTCTGCAGATAGCTGTCCAGTCTGACTCTCTAATGGACCAATTTTATCCCTTGTTATCCTTTTGCTATTAATATAGCTGTAGAAAACCTTTGGATTTACTTTCACCTTACTTGCCAAAGCAACCTCATATCTTCTTTTAGCTTTACTAATTTCTATCTTAAGATTCTTTTTACATTCTTTATACTCCTCAATCACCTCATTTACTCCATGGTGCCTATAATAATTGTAGATCTCTCTCTTTTTCCGAACCAAGTGTCCAATTTCACTTGAAAATCATGGCTCTTTCCAATTATTACAATTTCGTTTCAACCGAACAGGGACATAAAGATTCTGTACTCTTAAAATGTCACCTTTAAATGTCCTCCATTTCTCTTCTACATCCTTCCCATAAAACAAAATGTCCCAATTCACTTATTTTAAATCCTTTCGCATCTCCTCAAAGTTACCCTTTCTCCAATCAAAAATCTCAACTCTTGGTTCAGTTCTGACCTTCTCCATAATTATATTGAAACTAATGGTATTGTGATCACTGGACCCGAAGTGCTCCCCAACACATACCTCCGCCACCTGCCCTGTCTCATTTCCTAACAGGAGGTCCAGCACTGCCTCTTCTCTAGTAGGTACCTCTGTGTATTGCTGCACAAAACTATCCTGCACACATTTTACAAACTCCAAACCATCCAGCCCTTTTACAGAATGTGTTTCCCAGTCTATGTGTGGAAAATTGAAATCTCCCACAATCACTACCTTGTGCTTACTACTAATATCTGCTATCTCCTTACATATTTGCTCTTCCAATTCTCGCTCCCCATTAGGCAGTCTATAATACACCCCTATAAGTGTTGCTACACCTTTCCCATTTCTCAGTTCCACCCAAATAGCCTCCCTAGACGAGCCCTCTAATCTATCCTGCAAAAGCACTGCTGTAATATCTTCTCTGACAAGCAATGCAACACCCCCACCTCTTTCCCCTCCAATTCTATCACACCTGAAGCAACGAAATCCTGGAATATTTAGTTTACAATCACCGCCATCCTGCAACCATGTTTCACTAATCGCCACAACATCATACTTCCAGGTGTCAATCCAGGCTCTAAGCTCATCCACCTTTCTTACAATGCTCCTAGCATTAAAACATACACATTTAAGAAACCCACCACCTCTTATTCTCTGTTTATTATATTTTTCTTCTTCCTCCCCTACATGTTGGGTCTGAGTGCTTCCCTTCTCTGCCTCCTGCCTCACACACTGCCTACTAGCTTTCTCTATTTGAGTCCCTCAATCTAACTGTCTCAACAGTTGAGACACAAGAAACTGTAGGTGTTGGAAGATTGAATAAAGTGCTGGAGGAACTCAATGGGCCAGGCAGCATCTACAAATGCTGCCTGACCCACTGAGATCTTCCAGCATATAGGGTTTTGCTAAAAACAACTGTTGTTTGTTTCATCAGCATAAAGTTTGATGATGACAAGTCAGGTAAGCATTTGTTTTCCCCATGCAGTCTAGTTATTTGTGGAATTCTCATGATTGTAGACATAGTTAGATAATCCATGTCTTGGCATGTGTGACTAAATCTCAAAAACATTGCGCAAAAAAGCCCAACCTAAAGACTTACAAAACTCAGCATTGTCTGTGGAGTAGATGTAACATGTGGCAACCTAGAGTCATATTCCATGACCTAAGGCTTGAATTACGATGCATCTGCCTTACCAGTTACGTCATAAAGTCAGTTTGAAGACTTAATTGAAAAGAATAATTTCTAAAGTAAGACCACAATATTACAACGTGGCAACCTTGAACCTGTGAGAAACACTAAAATGATGTGTTACCAGCAACAGAGGATGTTACCTTCTCATCAATTTAAATTTCGAGATCTGGGTAATTTCAATAAAGAATAATGATAAATGCACAATTGACTTTACGCAGGAATTTCTCAGTTAGATGACCTTACTATAAAGCAATGCTTTCAAAAACAAACAAATGGCAATTGCCATCTTGATAAATAAGAAAAATGATTGTACGAAAGGTTTAATGTGTTTATATCGGAAATACAACGGTTTTTTCTATATATGTAGTAAGATATAAACAAATGCCACTGTTAACACATATTTCTCTTGATAATTACTCAAGAAATATGTTTCATGCCATAAAATCTGTAAGCTCATTAGAGCCTTTAGTGATTTTCATCAAGAATTGTCAGCTTTGATCTTTAGCTAACAAAGGGAAGTTACATTTTTGACATGCAGTTTATTTTCCGCACTTTACTTACCTTCTTTCCAAAATATGTTACCTCTTACCAGGTACAGTTACAGAAGCTGACATCATAATTTGGGAGGGAGAAAATTGGAGCATGAGTGCCTAGAAAATCATTCTGTCTGGAATTACTCAGCGTACAATATCGTCATGACTTCAATGGAATGAATTTTGGAGAAAAGTAAAGTGTGCTGCTGTAACGGTACGGTGGCATAACAGTAGAGTTTCTGCCTCACAGCACCAGAGACCCGGGTTCGATCCTGACTATGGTTGCTTGTCTGTACGGAGTTTGTACGTTCTCCCCGTGACCTGCTTGAGTTTTCTCCGAGATCTTTGGTTTCCTCCCACACTCCAAAGACATTTGTATGTTAATTGACTTGATATGAATGTAAAATTGTCCCTAGTGTGTGCAGGGTAGTATTAATGTGCGGCGATCGCTGGTCAGCATGGACTCAGTAGGCAGAAGGGCCTGTTTCTGCGCTGTATCTCTAAACTAAACTAAACTATTAGTTTGTTTGGTGTTTCCAATCATCTGTGAACTTCTAAGTAAATATCTTTTACGATTTTCTGAATTCTATTACACATGTCCTTCTTCCTCACAAATCCCATGCGCATTTAAGTCTTTGTCAGTTTCCACAGATGGTAGCAGCTCTCCTTTATAGTGGCCAAGTAGTTGTTCTGCAAGTGCAAGACTTCCTGAGATAAATTTTGGCCTCTGAAATTGACATTGTTGCTCTTTCCTCTGTCACGGTGTAAAGTCAAATGACTTTTCTTTCCTTAGTGCGACTGTTGAATCCACATGCTCACCAAAGGATAAATCAGCTTTTGATGCAGCAGAAGTCAATCCTGGAATTTTCTTTGCTGCGTGGCTCAAGGCCAGACCAGGCTTGCATTAATCCTTTCAGAAGGTACAGAAGCCTGAAGTCCCCCTCCATCAGGTTCAGGAACAGTGGCTTTCCTACAGCCATCAGGTTCTTGAACCAATCTGCACAATTCTAATTGTACTTTAGCAACGGAACACTACCGACCACCTCCTGCACCACCACAGGCTTGTTTTCTGATTTGAGTTTTGCACTGATTGTCTTGTATTTTTGCGCAGAGATTTAAAAAAAAAACTTGCTTGTAGAATTTATGTGTAATTTCTGCATAGTTTATGTATAATTTATGTTTCTGTGGAATGGCTGTCTTTGTGCCTGTGATGCTGTAAAAAAATAAAGATTTGTATTGTACCTGCACCTCACCATTCTTGTGCTTGTGAGAATAAACTTGAGTTGACTGGACTTCAATCGACACTTTAAAGTTTATGAGAAAAATGAACCAGGCAGCTGACAGGAATCTCCTTGAGACCACTTTGATTATATATTTTACTATGGCTTCTTGAGCCCTTGCAAAACAAGGTATAAATTGATAAATTTAAATTAGATTCTCCTTTATACCTTGGGACCCTGATTAATACAGAATATATCTTGATAGGACACTTAAAACATTTGAAATGCACCATAAACATGACATTGGAGACCTTGGTAAAATGTTGCAAATTGTCTCTCAGTCTGAATATTTTGTATCAACTCCATCCAAACTTGTACTCTATTCTGAGGGCATCACATTTTTTAATGCAAAGTAAAGGGAATCAGAGGGAGACAGGAGAAGTGCAATGGGAAAGTGAAACACGTTGGAGAAGGAAAGAAAGCAGAGACACATATCAACCTTTTGTGCATTGATATGTTGCACAGTAATGGGCCTGTCCCACTTACATGACTTTTTCGGTGACGGCCGGCACCCTTCATAGATCTTTGCAGGTCGCCGAAAATGTTTACATGTTGAAAATCCAGCGGCGACCAGAAAGACGCTACGACTCTTTAGGTGACTGAGGAGACTACTCATGACCATACAGGCGACATCCCGGCGACATGTCGCAGGGTGAAGCCTGTATGGTCGTGAGTAGTCGCCCAAAGAGTCGTACCTTGTTCTGGTCGCCGCTGGATTTTCACCATGTTGAACATTTTCGGAGACCTGCAACAACCTATGACGGGTACTGGCAGTCGCCGAAAACCATTCTACCATTCTGTCCAAAACCATTCTACCACTGGTAAAGCTCGTGACCATATCCCATCCATTTTCAGCACCTCCACTCTCACCACTTCTCCTCTGGGACAGAATAAGGTGGAAGTTCCTCAGTTCTCAGCTTCCACCCCAGCAGTCTACATTGAACAGATCATTCTCTGCAATTCCCACCACTTTCAAAGGGTTATCACCACCAGACATTTCTTCTCTCCTCCCCTTTACACATATCACTTGGACCGCTCTTTTCATGACTCCCATGAAGAGGAGTCCTTGTCCAAATGGTCCAGCGCAGACTGAAGAACCAGTAAGATCATATCCCTTGTCGACCTGTTGTGGTGCTAGGCCAATTGTACTGGATGTGTAAGAATGAACTGCAGATGCTGGTTTAGACCTAAGAAAGACACAAAATGCTGGAGTAATTCAGCAGATCAGGCAGCATCCCTGGAGAAAATGAATAGGTAACATTTCAGGTGCATATGTATGCATGTGGGTGTGAAGAAGGATCTTGAACCGAAACATCACCTATTCCTGTTCTCCAGAGATGCTGCCTGACCTGTTGAGTTACTCCAGCATTTGTGTCTATCCAATTGTACTGGATCCAGGTCCCGACGAAAGCAGGAGTTGATACCTATCATAACTAAACTTTCAAAGCACCATGACAATTGATATGAGTGTCACTGTGTCAGTAATCTGTGAGGTACATCACCTTGCTCTTCTTGGGAATTAGTATTATGGATGTCATTTTAATGCAGATAACTAATTTTATACATGAGTACAATCAACACATTCACAGGTACAACAGGTAATGCAAAGAGAAAAATAGACAAAGTGCAGAATATAGTGTAAGAAGGAACTGCAGATGCTGGTTTAAACCAAAGATAGATATAAAAAGCTGGAGTAACTCAGCGGGACAGGCAGCCTCTCTGGATGGAAGGAATGGGTGATGTTTCAGATCAAGACCCTTCTTCAGACTGGTTAGGAATAAGGGAAATGAGAGATATAGACGGTGATGTGGAGAGATAAAGAAAAAGGAATGAAAGATAGACAAAAAAGTAATGATGATAAAGGAAACAGGCCATTGTAAGCTGTTTGTAGGGTGAAAATGAGAAGCTAATGTGACTTGGGTGGGGGAGGGATAGAAATCAATATTCACACCACTGTAAGCTGCCCAAGGAAAATATGAGATGCTGTTCCTCCAAGTTGCATTTAGCCTCACTCTGACAATGGGGGAGACCGAGATTGAAAGGACTGGGTAGGAATGGGAAGGAGAATTAAAGCGCCCAGCAACCGGGAGATTAGGAAGGTTCAGGCGGGCTGAATCGAAGGTGTTCCGTGAAACGATCGTCCAGTCTGCGTTTGGTCTCGCTGATGTATAAGAGTCCACATCTTGAACAACGGATACAGCAGATGAGGTTGGAGGAGGTGCAAGTGAACCTCTGCCTCACCTGAAAGGACTGTCGGGGTCCCTGGACAGAGTCGAGGGAGGAGGTATAGCGACAGGTGTTGCATCTTCTGCGGATGCAGGGGGAGGTACCTGGGGAGGGGATGGTTTGGGTGGGAAGGGATGAGTTAACCAGAGAGTTGCAGAGGGAACAATCTCTGCGGAAGGCAGAAAGGGGTGGAGATGGGAAAATGTGGCTAGTGGTAGGTTCGGCATAGACCAGGCAGATGGTCAAGAATCAACACACAATGAACTGCACCAGCTCAAATCTGGAGCAAGACACAAAGTGCTGGAGGAACTCAACAGGTCAGATAGCATCTGAGGAGGGAAAATCGATGCAATGATTCAGGTCAGAATCCTTCTTCAGACTACTCTTTTTCCTGGGATGGAAATGTCCAATTATAAAGAATAAAGGTTTAAGGTGAGAGGGAGAACATGTAAAGGAGATGTGTGTGCATAGGTTTTACACAGAGGCTGGTAGGTGCCTGGATCAACTGTCTGAGGTGGGGTTTGGAGGGGAAGGGGAGGGAGGTAGATACGATAGTGGCGTTTAAGAGGCAATTAGATGGGCACCTAAACATATATGGGAATAGAGGGACATTGACCTTGTGCAAACACTTGGAATTAGAGGCGGCCGGATTTGCTGGGGGTGGCACGGTAGCGCAGTGGTGGTGTTGCTGCATTTTATCGGCAGAGACTCGGGTTTGATCCCGACTACAGGTGCTGTCTGTTCGGAGTACGGAGTTTGTAAATCCCCCCCCCCCCCCCGTGACCATGTGGGTTTTCCTGGGTGCTCCGGTTTCCTCCCACATTCCAAAGACGTACAGGTTTGTAGGCTAATGGGCTTCGCTACAAATTGAAAAGTATCCCTTGTGTGTAGGATAGGGCCGGATGGTGTGGACTCAGTGGGGCGTAGAGCCTGTTTCACGCTGTATTGATTAAAGGTTTTTTTAAAGCCAAAAACGGGGGGGGGGGGGTGGAGGGTGAGGGGAGAGGGGAGAGGGGAGAGGGGAGAGGGGAGAGGGAGAGGGGAGAGGGGAGAGGGGAGAGGGGAGAGGGGAAGAGGGGAAGAGGGAAAGAGGGGAAGAGGGGAAGAGGGAAAGAGGGAAGAGGGGAAGAGGGGAAGAGGGGAATGGTGGAAAGGGGTTGCATTGGGGGGAACGATTGATTGCCATAAATTCCATAATTTTTCTTGTGGGGGGTGATGGGGGTGATTGTCTTGGGGGCGAGCGCTGATGCCACGCACGCCACCCCCCGTGTTGGGCGGCGAGGCCCAACGGGTCCCATTTAGTCTAATTGTACTATAAATGAATAAAGGGCCTGTCCCACTTTCACGACCTAATTCACGACCTCTGCCGAGTTTGCCCTTGACTCATACTCGCAGCATGGTCATCACGAGGTCGTAGGAGGTCGTAGGGAGGTCGTCGCAGGCCGTGATGTTAGCCGTAGGTACTCGTGGCATCAAGTAGGTCAGGGCATTTTTCTAGCATGATGAAACATGTCCACGAGTAAAAAAGGTCATGAATTAGGTCGTGAAAGTGGGTCAGGTCCTTTAGCAAGAAGGCATGTGCCAGGTGAATGAAGTCTGCTTCCAAAAGAAAGAGCTTGCAGTTATATCTGTCTTGGGTTACCATTTTTATTCTTATCATCTCATAGCTAGTAGGTTCAAACGTTCTTTCAAGATTTATACGTGATCTTGCCTGACACTGGATGGATTTAAGAGAGAGTTAGATAGAGCTCTAGGGGCTAGTGGAATCAAGGGATATGGGGAGAAGGCAGGAATGGGTTATTGATTGGGGACGATCAGCCATGATCACAATGAATGGTGGTGCTGGCTCAAAAGGCTGAATGGCCTCCTCCTGCACCTATTTTCCATGTTTCTATGTTTCTAATACTGATAACAGACATGGCTCCAAGGTGGCCAAGGCTGGGAGCTGAACATCCAGGGATATTCAATATTCAGGAGGGATAGAGAGAAAGGAAAAGGAGGTGGGGTAGCGTTGCTGGTTAGAGAGGAGATTAACGCAGTGGAAAGGAAGGATATTAGCTTGGAGGATGTGGAATCGGTATGGGTAGAGCTGCGAAACACTAAGGGGCAGAAAACGCTGGTGGGTGTTGTGTACAGGCCACCTAGCAGTAGTAGTGAAGTTGGGGATGGCATCAAACAGGAAATTAGAAATGCGTGCAACAAAGGCAAAACAGTTATAATGGGTGACTTCAAATTACATATAGATTGGGTGAATCAAATTGGCAGGGGTGCTGAGGAAGAGGATTTCTTGGAATGTATGAGGGATAGTTATCTAAACCAACATGTAGAGGAACCAACGAGAGAGCAGGCTATTCTAGACTGGGTATTGAGTAATGAGGAAGGGTTAGTTAGCAGACTTGTTGTGCGTGCCCCCTTGGGCAAGAGTGATCATAATATGGTTGAGTTCTTCATTAGGATGGAGAGTGACATTGTTAATTCCAGAAACAACGGTTCTGAACTTAAAGAAAGGTAACTTTGAGGGTATGAGACGTGAATTGGCCAAGATTGACTGGCAATTAGTTCTAAAAGGGTTGACGGTGGATATGCAATGGAAGGCATTTAAAGACTGCATGGATGAACTACAAAAATTGTTCATCCCAGTTTGGCAAAAGATTAAATCAAGGAAGGTAGTGCATCCGTGGATAACAAGGGAAATCAGGGATAGTATCAAAGCAAAAGATGATGCGTACAAATTAGCCAGAAAAAGCAGCATACCAGAGGACTGGGAGAAATTCAGAGACCATCAGAGGAGGACAAAGGGCTTAATTAGGAAAGGGAAAATAGATTATGAAAGGAAACTGGCAGGGAACATAAAAACTGACTGCAAAAGTTTTTATAGATATGTGAAGAGAAAGAGATTAGTTAAATCAAATGTAGGTCCCTTGCAGTCAGAAACAGGTGAATTGATCATGGGGAACAAGGATATGGCAGACCAATTGAATAACTACTTTGGTTCCGTCTTCACTAAGGAAGACATAAATAATCTGCCGGAAATAGCAGGGGCCGCGGGTCAAAGGAGATGGAGGAACTGAGTGAAATCCAGGTTAGTCGGGAAGTGGTGTTGGGTAAATTGAATGGATTAAAGGCCGATAAATCACCAGGGCCAGATAGGCTGCATCCCAGAGTACTTAAGGAAGTAGCTCCAGAAATAGTGGATGCATTAGTGATAATTTTTCAAAACTCTTTAGATTCTGGAGTAGTTCCTGAGGATTGGAGGGTAGCAAACGTAACCCCACTTTTTAAGAAGGGAGGGAGAGAGAAAACGGGGAATTACAAACCAGTTAGTCTAACATCGGTAGTGGAGAAACTGCTAGAGTCAGTTATTAAAGATGGGATAGCAGCACATTTGGAAAGTGGTGAAATCATTGGACAAAGTCAGCATGGATTTACGAAAGGTAAATCGTGTCTGACGAATCTTATAGAATTTTTCGAGGATGTAACTAGTAGAGTGGATAGGGGAGAACCAGTGGATGTGTTGTATCTGGACTTTCAGAAGGCTTTCGACAAGGTACCACATAAGAGATTAGGATACAAACTTAAATCACACGGTATTGGGGGTTCAGTATTGATGTGGATAGAGAACTGGCTGGCAAACAGGAAGCAAAGAGTAGGAGTAAACGGGTCCTTTTCACAATGGCAGGCAGTGACTAGTGGGGTACCGCAAGGCTCAGTGCTGGGACCCCAGCTATTTACAATTTATATTAATGATCTGGACGAGGGAATTGAAAGCAACATCTCCAAGTTTGCGGATGACACTAAGCTGGGGGGCAGTGTTAGCTGTGAGGAGGATGCTAGGAGACTGCAAGGTGACTTGGATAGGCTGGGTGAGTGGGCAAATGTTTGGCAGATGCAGTATAATGTGGATAAATGTGAGGTTATCCACTTTGGTAGCAAAAACGGGAAGGCAGACTATTATCTAAATGGTGGCCGATTAGGAAATGGGGAGATGCAGCGAGACCTGGGTGTCATGGTACACCAGTCATTGAAAGTAGGCATGCAGGTGCAGCAGGCAGTGAAGAAAGCGAATGGTATGTTGGCCTTCATAGCAAGAGGATTTGAGTATAGGAGCAGGGAGGTTCTACTGCAGTTGTACAGGGTCTTGGTGAGACCACACCTGGAGTATTGCGTACAGTTTTGGTCTCCAAATCTGAGGAAGGACATTATAGCCATAGAGGGAGTGCAGAGAAGGTTCACCAGACTGATTCCTGGGATGTCAGGACTTTCATATGAAGAAAGACTGGATAGACTTGGCTTATACTCGCTAGAATTTAGGAGATTGAGAGGGGATCTTATAGAAACGTACAAAATTCTTATGGGGTTGGACAGGCTAGATGCAGGAAGATTGTTCCCGATGTTGGGGAAGTCCAGGACAAGGGGTCACAGCTTAAGGATAAGGGGGAAATCCTTTAAGACCGAGATGAGGAAAAACTTTTTCACACAGAGAGTGGTGAATCTCTGGAACTCTCTGCCACAGAGGGTAGTTGAGGCCAGTTCATTGGCTATATTTAAGAGGGAATTAGATGTGGCCCTTGTGGCTAAAGGGATCAGGGGGTATGGAGAGAAGGCAGGTACGGGATACTGAGTTGGATGATCAGCCATGATCGTATTGAATGGCGGTGCAGGCTCGAAGGGCCGAATGGCCTACTCCTGCACCTATTTTCTATGTATCTATGTATCTATGTGACATTGTCAGTAAACCAATCGTCATTTGCTTGCTAAGATAGATATAAAAGATTCTATGTCACTGTTCCCAGTGCTCTGAATATAATATTTATCCGAATGTTTACATAAAAATTAGATTAACTGCTCATTTATTTCATTCCTCTTTGAGAAATCTTAAGAGTGTACAAGTTCATTGCTGTGTTTCCCATCAAATGAGTGCCTATAAGTGAAAATAATTTAGATGCAAAAAGCTGGAGTAACTCAGCCGGACAGGCAGCATCTCTGGAGAGAAGAAATCGGTGACGTTTCGGGTTGAGACCCTTCCTCACTCTGAAGAAGGGTCTCGACCCGAAACATCCCCCATTCTTTCTCTCCAGAGATGCTGCCTCTCCTGCTGAGTTACTCCAGCTTTTTGTGTCTATCTTCGGTTTAAACCAGCATCTGTAGTTCCTCCCTACACAGTGTAAATAATTTATTGGTTGATAGGTAATTCTGGATTGAAGTTAAATACATTTGAATTGTTTCTTATCATCATCTCATTATCAGAATGGCAATAAGAACAGTCAAAACACTCAAAGCGTGCCATTGGAAGGATATTCTTGACATCAATTGGCCACTTTGCCAACCATAAATCTATTTCAGTGAAAATCTATTTTGGTGGCCTTTGTTGTGGGATTAGTTTGGCCTAGTATGTTTTATCACTCCCCTCTTCCTCCCCACAGCCCCACTCTTCGTTGAAAGTTTCTATGGGTTGTTTTATTTTAAACTTTATCAATCAAACGGAGCCACGCGAACATCATATCTGAAAGATAACACTTATGACAATTCAGCATTCCCTCAATACCACACACAATTATCAGCTTATAATAGACATGCAAATCATAATAATGTGAATCAAATGCCAAGCAGAGCGAGCGGCCCAAACCAAATACTGGTTGTACTTAAAGAGACAAAACAAAACACTTGTTTGGAGACTGCAAAGTCACACTAAATCAGTCGCAGATAATAAACAGCATGCACTATTCAAATCTACAAAAAAATGCACGCAGAACTAGAGGGAACAAAACGATTCATGAAGTTGTCTTTCTTCTATGGCTACGCACAATTGAATGTCAACAAAGGTAGTCACTAGCACCTGACCATCAACCTGGATACACGTTGTTATACATTTATCGATACACATATTTTCGTCCTGTTAAATTAAATGTTCCTTTAGGGTTTTTTCAGACCACAATCCAGACAGGAATTTCCACAGCTAGATATTGTGAAGACCAAAGTTCTTATCTCTAGTATCACTCATAAATGCCACTCCATTTCTCTTACTAGTTGTCTGAAATTAAACAATAATATTTTCAAGCTTGATGATATAGCGCGTCCATAGTTCCCCATCTACACTAGTCCCACCTGCCTGCATTTGGTCCATATTCCTCCAAACCTCCTCTATCAATGTACCAGTCTAAATGTTATTTAATTGATGTGATAGTACCTGCCTCAACTATCTCCTGGCTGCTCGTTCCATCTATTCACAGCCCTTTAAGTGAAAAAGTTGTCCCTCAGGTTCCTGTTCAATCTTTCCCCTCTCACCTTAAACCTATGTCCTCTGGTTCTTGATCCCCTACCACCGGTAAAATACTATATATTCACCTGATCTATTCCCCACGTGGTTTTAAACACAATGGAATTTCTACAACTAAATGTTGTGAAGGCCTAAGTTGTTATCTCCAGTCCAAGTCATGGAACTCACTCCATTTATTTTATAAGCAATTGTCTGAAATTAAAAAAACACCATTTTCATGTGTGATGTTAAAGAGTCATGGAGATGTTATAGAGTCATAGAAATCACACTTCAGCCTCTTGCATTCTAAGAAATAAAGTCGGAGCCTGCCCAACCTCTCCCCTTTGTAAAGGTCCTCAAGTTTTGGCAACATCCTTGTAAATCTTCTCTGCACCCCTAGCAGCTTAATGATATCCTTGCTGCAGCAGGGTGACCAAATCTTCTCTGCACCCCTACCAGCTTAATGATATCCTGCAGCAGGGTGACCAAAACTGAACACAATACTCCAAATGTAGCCTCACTAACATCTTGTACCTGTGTAATCTAACGTCCCGACTTCTATACTCAATATCCTGACTGGTGAAGGCTCATGTATGAATATCCAATGTACGAAAAGCCTTCATATCCCCATGAATAAAACTACCCATTTCCAACTCTGTGATCTATCTTTACTTTCATAAGCACACGATTATCCAAAAATTCTATTGCATATATCTTAATTTATGTGAAGTCCTGTATTTGCAGTTAAGGAATCCCACAATATCAAAACGTAATAACATTTTCAGTCATATTTTCAATTCCTGCTTGTTTTTTACCCTCCATAAAATAACAATGTATGAATAGTTCTCCTGATGTATGTTGATGGGCGGCAACTGCTCACTATCTTAATTGACATTGCGTGACAGAGGAGAAATGCAATTTTGCAAATACCTTTATTCCTGTTGATTCATGTCTTGTGAAGCGGTTAGAGCATAGTTCATTGTCTGCACTTTCATTTAGTGTGACTTTGCAGTCGCCAAAGAACCATACTCTTTTGTCTCCCACAGCAAGGATCTATAATCCCCTTCAGCCTCGCAATCTTCTAAGAGGTCCATGTTTTTCTACTTCTACTCTCTTGTAACCTCCAAGTTTAATTGCTCCATGGTTGGCAGCTTCGCGTTCAACTGCAAAGCCTCAAACCTCTGGCGTTCCTTTACTATGCTTCCCCATATCTCCACCTCTCTTTCTTCATTTTGCTCACCTTAATACCGTTATCTCTGACTAATCTATTGTTCATTTGCTTTGAAATCTCTTCATGTGACCCAGTACCAAATTTGGTTTGAAAATACCCTTGTGAAGTGTTTAGCTGCCAAACCAAATACTGTTGTCATAGAGACAGAAAATGCTAGAAATACTCAATGGTTCAATGGTTCTTTATGGTCATGCATGCACAGCAATGGGAAATTATTTTGCACAACCCACATATGGTTTTGGCACCATTTACAAAGAAAATGTCTGTCCGGTCCACATGTTGGAAGTACTGAGGCATCCCTGATTCAGGTAAGCCCCCCTCTGCTGCAGGCCTGTGACCCGACATCCCCCTCCTTGCCCGGGTCACCTCTGTGTCCCGAGCGGTACCTCCTGCAGCTGACCTTGAAGGTGCTGGAGGCATTACCCAGGTCCCTCTCCTACAAGGCCACTCTTCACATCCATCGTCGCCAGTGGCTCCCTCATCAACTCTCCGGCCTTCGGGGCTTCCGAGCTTCCCCCTGTAGGCAGTGGTACGCCAGATCTTCGTGCTGCTGTCCATCGGGTCCGTCCTCATTCTCGGCCGGCCGCCGGTTGTTCGCTGCGGCCGCAGGGTCTGCTCTTGCACGGCTCTGCACCGGCTGGTGGGTCCACTGCACCTATGCATTATAGGTCAGGCTGCACCAATGGGAGAAACCTTGTCAAAGGCATTGCTAAAGTCTATACTGACAATGTCCACTGCCCTGCTCTCATCAATCCTCTTGGTGACCTCTTCAAAAAGTAAGTAACAGGAACCTTTATAATGGTTGTTTCCAGAAATGAAACGAAAATATAAACTGAAATGATGGAAGCAGGAGAACTGATTTTCAAAACTATACTACTTTGTTAGAGCAACTGTGAGGAAATGCAGATAAATTAACTGGGACTTCATCTGGTGATACATAGGTTTTTCCAAAAGAAAATCGGTATTTTATTCAGTTGCACTTACAGCTTGATTGGAACTGGTTAATTTGGAGAATGCAAACTCAACATGGATTGCTTTATCCTTGGTAGTTGTTGGCACTTGTTGTTGCGAGTGTTTGTACTGACAAGGCGCAGCATGATTGGCATGTGAGCAGGAGCATGAGCCCATAGTCAAGCTGTTCTTTTATATAAAACAATGAACAATGCACTGGTACTCAATAGCACTGTGTCTCCAGCAACTGGAAATGCCACTTGAATTTAAAATATTTTAAAACATTATCACTTGTATTAAATAAAACATTTTCCAAGTGTTTGTACTCTTAAAATTCCAGTGCTCAGTTTTCGAGCAATGAATGGCTTTCAGTAATTGGAATAATTTGGACTGCTCTGCCAGAGGCTTAGGAGCGTGCCAAACATTTTGTTTTAAAGTGGCTGATCCTGAAACAAGACTGTTTCTATTTCTATTCGGCACAGAGAATATTAACAATAATCTAGATCTGTGAATGCATTTTTGATGAAGACTTTGAAATTCTTGATGCATTTTAGATCCAAAACAAAATAATCATGTACTACAAGAACATCAATCTTTGTTCTCCATAACTGTGCATTCAGAACAGTCGAACCAGAACTAGTCTGGTTCATGACATGTTCAACACCAATTGGTTTATAGCATGTTCAGAAACTGTCCTGAAAGATGGAAGTGATTAATTGGTATTAATTGAAGAAACAAATTATATTTGATTAACGCACAACTCTGTGAGCACAGGTAATACGCAAGACTGATTGTCACGGCGGGAATCTCCAGTGCTTATTGCCAACATCCTAAACAGAATGTTGAAAATATATAAATCAAGTAAACCCACAGTTGACAGCTAAATATCCGAAGTGCTGAACCTATTCCAACAGAGACAGTCCACTTAGCTGCAGTCTGTTTGTCTGTACATGGATCCCCAGTGCTTTGTATGTTAGTGTAGTAAATTCTCCACTGGAAGACTGCTGCCAAGTCTACAGCACAATCTTGATAACATCCTTTTCAAGCCAAAAATGAAAGCTTCGCCAGTAAGCTGAGAAGACGTGCTGTTTCTCTGGCTACATTTTTTTGTATTGTGGCTCTGTCAGTACTGGCAAAGATACTTGTTTATTTGATGCATTCTGGTTAGCTTGATACACCAACAGAAAGTCTGTATTGCTGTCCAGACTGTTCCTTGCGGCAGGTAATGTTTGATTTTCCAAGTGCTCCCCCTTTATTTCACCTGCTTGAACTAGATTTAAATGAGTGCAGGTCAGGCCTCAAAGCTCATGTGTACATTTACAAATGAATGCTCAGACATGAACTAGTGTGAGCTTTCAACATAGATTCAATATGATGCGATTAATCACACTGGAGCTGAAGTAAGTATTTCTTTGATATCACTATATTATGACTACATTCCATGACTAAAGTCATCCAAATCTTAACATTTGTTCTGCAGTATGTAGATGATACTGGTATTCATGCACGCTCGTAGCTGAGCCCCAAGGCATCATTGTCTGAAGAAGGGTTTCGGCCCGAAACATTACCTATTTCCTTCGCTCCATAGATGCTGCTGCACCCGCTGAGTTTCTCCAGCATTTTTGTGTACCTTCGATTTTCCAGCATCTGCAGTTCCTTCTTTAACATCATTGTCATCTTGTTTAGTTTAGTGTTTAGTTTAGAGATACGGCGTGGTAACAGGCCATTTGGCCCACCGAGTCCATGTTGACCAGTGATCCCTTCACATGAACGCTATCATACGTACATTTATACCAAGCCAATTAAACTACAAACCTGTACGTCTTTGGAGTAAGGGAGGAAACCAAAGATCTCGGAGAAAACCTACGCGGTCAAAGGGAGAACGTACCAACTCTGTACAGACAGCACCCATAGTCGGGATCGAACCCGGGTCTATGGCGCTGTAAGCGCTGTAAGGCAGCAACTCTACCGCTGCGCCACCGTGCCCCCTTGTTCCCCAAAGCATTTGAGGTGTGAGTCTTATAATTAAAATCCACAAAACCTTCTTCTACAAATCTGCACTCACTGCATTAAAAATTCACAATGTGACCAAGGAAAGCATGTACCACTCGACATATTTCAGGAGCCAGCTCTTGGCAAAAGCAGACACCAATGAAGAAATTCACCACTCCAGCAGAGCCTTTGGTCAATTGATGACAAAGATATTTGAAGAACATGACCACAAATCAAACTTGGCCACCAAGGATCCCTGCCCTCTTACGTGCTTTTGAGACCTAGGCCACCAACAGTGGGAACTTAGTCATAGAGCCATAGAGTCATACAGTGTGTAAACAGGCCCTTCAGCCCAAATTGCCCACACCGACCAACATGCCCAATCATAAACGCCACTCCTTTTCTCTTACTGGAAGTTCTCAAATGAAACAATAACATTTTCAAGCTTGATGTCCATGCCGACCTAAATGCCCCATCTACACTAGTCCCACCTGTGTGCGTTTGGTCCACATCCCTCTAAATCTGTTCTATCTATGTACCTGTCCAAATGTTTCTTAAACATTGCAATAGTACCTGCCTCAACTACCTCCTCCGGCAGCTCGTTCCATACATCTACCATCCTTGGTGTGGAAAAATTTACCCCTCAGGTTATTGTTAAATCTTCCCCCCCTCACCTTAAACCTATGTCCCCTGGTTCTCGATTCCCTTACTAATGGCAAGAGACTCTGTGTGTCCACCTATCAATTTCTCTCAGGATTTTGTACACTAAGGCACCTGAAAAATACAACCAAAGTTGTCTCCACAATATCGTCCATATTCATTGGAAAGGCAAATAAATCAACATCAGTGTCCTCTCCCAGGCCATCACCCTCAGTACTGAGTCCTTTGTTAAAATCTCCATTGACTACATGTATCAAGGATATGCTCAAAGCTTCCTTAAAGGAGTGCAACATCCCCACTGACTCTTGTAAATCTCTCACCCATGATCTCTTAAAGTAGAGAAGCATTCAGTATGTTATTAAGAAGCATGAGACCATGCATTGGGAGCATGCAGAAATTGATGCCGAGTGACTATCTTCGAAGAAAAACATTGTATGATTAACATTGTTCTTAATCATTTGCATAAAGCAGGATAAGTTCAACCTGCCCATTTATTGTCACGTCAGCTCAATCTCAAACAGCAGTGAAATGATGGAAGGGGTTATTGGCAGCCCTATCAAGAATCACCTAAACACTAATTACCTACCTGCTTCCTGATGTTCAATATGGGTTCCACCAGCACCATTCAACTTCATACTTCATCATGGATTTGGCCCAAATTTAGAAACAACTGAGATGTGGTGAGAGAGACTACTTCTATCATCGGTGTAATGTGTATGCCATCTTTCAGCCGCTGTAATTTGCCAATACTTAATTAACAGAACTTCCCAAACATCTGACTCCTGCCCTCCAGATGGACAAAGCTAGTTTGTGTAAGTATAGTAACATTAAAGTCTCCTGGTATCCTTACTTGAATGTTGCTACTGAATCTATCTATATCTATACTATTACTAAAACTCTCATCTTGTCCTCTTCCGGTTTGTGTTTTTTTCTTAATTTGCGCAAAAACGGTACCCTATATCGCTAGGATTTTTCGTCATCTTACTCACCGTTCTCTGCTCCAAGCGCACCAAGTTTTGTTCTGATCGGTGGAATATTACGAAAGTAATGAAGGTTTAAATAATCATGGGATCAGCAGATTGGTCTTAGATACATAGATACATAGAAAATAGGTGCAGGAGTAGGCCATTCGGCCCTTCGAGCCTGCACCGCCATTCAATATGATCATGGCTGATCATCCAACTCAGTATCCCGTACCTGCCTTCTCTCCATACCCCCTGATCCCTTTAGCCACAAGGGCCACATCTAACTCCCTCTTAAATATAGCCAATGAACTGGCCTCAACTACCCTCTGTGGCAGGGAGTTCCAGAGATTCACCACTCTCTGTGTGAAAAAGTTTTTCCTCATCTCGGTCTTAAAGGATTTCCCCCTTATCCTTAATCTGTGACCCCTTGTCCTGGACTTCCCCAACATCGGGAACAATCTTCCTGCACCTAGCCTGTCCCCATAAGAATTTTGTATGTTTCTATAAGATCCCCTCTCAATCTCCTAAATTCTAGCGAGTATAAGCCAAGTCTATCCAGTCTTTCTTCATATGAAAGTCCTGACATCCCAGGAATCAGTCTGGTGAACCTTCTCTGCACTCCCTCTATGGCTATAATGTCCTTCCTCAGATTTGGACTCAGTCTTCTCGCCTGTCAGTCACCATGAAGGTAACACCCCTTCCGGCACCCGCTGTCAATCACCGGGGCGAGGAGAATAAAGCCCTGGAGGCGGGGCCGAGTCCACAAGCCGTGCTGATTGAGTCCGCAAGCCGTGCTGAGTGAGCTCGCAAAAGTGGAATCGGGGAAGCCGCTGAGTAGAGTCGGGGAAGCTGCTGTGTGGGAGTCGGGGAAGCCGCTGTGTGGAGTCAGGGAAGCTACTGAGCGGAGCCGGGAGGTGCTGTGAGGTGCCGCAGCTGGTGGCCGTTGAGTGGAGTCCCTCCCCCCCACACACCCACACTCCCCACTCCACACACCCACACCCCCTATCCCCCTCCCCCCTACCCCCCTCCCCCTCCTCCCCACACATCCTCCCCAACACCCCCACACCCTTTACCCCTCCCCTCCCCACACCACCCCACGCCCCACACCACCCCACACCACCCCTCCCCCACACCACCCCCTCCCCCCCACACCACCCTCTTCCCCCCAGACCACCCTCTCCCCCCACCCCTCCCCCACACACCATCCCCCACACCCCCTCCCCCCCACACACCCCTCCCCCCCACCCCCCCTCCCCCACACACCACCCCCTCCCCATTGTCTTACTTGCCCTATACTTTGTTCCCTAGTGTTAGATAGGGAAAAAATACTGCATATTCACCCTGAGTAGAGTAATTGAAAAAAGGATGGGTGGCGTTTCGGGTTGGGACCCTTCTTCAGACAAAAGGCATACACAATACGCTGATGAAGAAAGTAGTGTCTCTTACCACATCTCAGTTATTTCTTCTAATTTTGGGCCAAGTCCATGATGAGGTATGGAGTCGAGTAGTCCTGGTGGAACCCATACTGAACATGAGGGAGCAGATAGGTCTTAAGAAGGATCTCGACCTGAAACGTCACCTATCTTTTTCTCCAGAGATGCTGCCTGACCCATTGAGTTACTCCAGCACTTTGTGTATATCTTCGGTATAAACCAGCATCTGCAGTTCTTTGTTTCAACATATAAAAGACATTGGATAAGTACAGAACAACAAGGATTCATGGACCAGGTGAGGACAAATGGGACTTGCGTGGATGCATCTTTTTGGTCAATATGGTCTAGTTGGGCCAAAAGGCCTGTTTCTGTCCTGGATGAGTCTATGACTTTCTCTATGGTGCATTTTTCAATATACTATAAATTCCGTAGGGACTGTGTTCAAGCCGAATCTGTGCATGCATATAGATCCATGTGAATGCAGATCACTTCTGTACTACCCCTTTGTGATGCAGATAATTGTGGTTCCTGTAGAATCCTTGCATCTGTGCAGCCCAAAATAGGCAGCAAGAAATATTAGACAATGTGATTAATGGCAAAAACTGCCTTGAGGGGCAGATCAGTGATCGCCACACAATTGATTGCACACACTAGACTGCCCTTTTAAGTTTTAACTGCCCTTCACTGCACCTTGTAATGCTGGACATCAATAACATGCTGACAGACTGCTGTCCAACATTGTTAAAAGAACCGTAATGCAAGACGTGACAAAGGCTGTCCTTATCTCATTTAAATATGCGGCACAGTGGCGCAGCTGTGGAGTTGCAGCCTTACAGCACCGGAGGCACGGGTTCAATCCTGACTTCAGGTGCTTGCTTGTAATGAGTTTGTACGTTCTCCCCATGACCTGTGCGGGTTTTCTCCGGGATCTCCGGTTTCCTCCCACACTCAAAAGACGTACAGGTTTGTAGGTTAATTGGCTTGGTGCAATTGTAAACTTTTCCGAGGGTGTAGGATAGTGATATGTGAGCGGGGATCACTGGTCAGAGTGAACTCGATGGGCTGAAGGGCCTGTTTCTGCACTGCATCTCTAAACTAAACTAAATATGGGAGAGTATCTGTAAGATCTGTCAGAATTTTTGCAGTTGACTAATGACACAACAGCTGGTATTCATTCCTATCTAACGACATGTTGCCCAAAAGTAGACAACCTTTTCCTGTGATTGGATATAGGATCGTATTGCATTAGAATGGCTGACGTGCATAGTGCTTACCTGTAAATCAGACATATTAGTTAATGGGGCGGCACAGTGGCACAGCAGTAGAGTTGCTGCCTTACGGTGCCAGAGACCCGGGCTTGATCCTGACTGCGGGTGTTCTTGGTGTTTGTATGTGCTCCCTGTGACCCCATGGGTTTTCTCCGGGTGCTCCGGTTTGCTCCCACACTACAAAGACATACAGGTTTGTAGGTTAATTGGCTTTGGTAAAATGTCTCTAGTGTGTAGGATAGTGTTAGTATACGTGGTGATCGCGGTCGGCGTGGACTCGGTGGGTCGAAGGGCCTGTTTCCGAGCTGTATCTCATAAGTCTAAATCATTCACTGGTTTTACCACATACACTGACTGTGCAGAAGGAAGACTTGTGGCCAATTGTCAGAGCTAACAAATTTCCTTAGAAGATGCAGAGGCATCCCAAATGCAATGTGGCTGGAGAGGATAGGCAGTAAAGATCGGCTCTGTTGTCAATCTCCCATTCACAGTGGTTGGAAATGACCAAATATCTGCTTTGTAGTCCCTTTCAAACATTTCTTGAACCCTTTGAAGCCCAGCTTGTAGGATTGTCAGAGAAACAGAGAACTCCACACTGACAGATGAAGGATGACAGACTACAATCTTGTGGGATGGCATTTGAGTGATGTCCTCAAAGCTCACCATAAATGTTAAAAAATTATATCTAAATATAACAGAACTTAGCTTAAGCAGTAAAAGTTAGAATTTATTCAAATTTTCCTTTATTTTCTCTTCCTTTATTCTTTCCCATTTTTGTGTCTAAATGGACTTTTTTCACCAACTTGCTTGAAGTGGCCTCCAGTTTTTCAGCTTGTTTCGAATGTTAAGATGCCTTTTTTAAAACAATTAAACCTATATCAACTTTTCACCATTGGATTTACTTATAATTCTTACTTTCTTCTGCTTTGTTCCGATACGAGGACTTACTTCTGACTCAGTTTTAACAGAATGCTTGAGAACAGAAATGCGTCTTTGATCTTCATAGAACCAGATGAATCAGCTTTGTATCGTTATTTTTGTTACATTTTTATGTTTGGTCACAAATTTTGTTCTTAATTGAAGAGTGATTAGCAAATCTGTTTCTGGTCCACAGAATATATCATTCATTCTGAGAATTTATGCTGCATATATCCATACTTTGGGTTAAATACAAAAGTAAAGTAATTATGTTTTATATTAATCTAAGTTGGATAACAATTTTTTGTTGTTGTAAATATATGGACATAATCACTAGGCAGTCAATCAACATTTTAGGCTATATCATTCCTTATCCTTTCAATCATTGAATGATTAATGATTATAAAATACTCAATATCTGCTGCTTTCATTCTTAAATTACGTTAAAGCAAAAGGAATCGTATAGATACGTACTGCAATCAAATTAAATTCATAATTTATGTATAAAATAGTCAGATTCAAAACAGGAGTCTGTGTTGTCATTAATTCATCTGTAGGGTGAGTTAAGTAGGATGAACTACTTAAATGCCAGTGACTTAATAATATATTACATCTAAATCAATTTGGGACATGGTGCAATCTTGGTGAACTGCTTTCACTTCACTAAACAAGGACAGGAATTCTAATGGCTGATGAATCAAAAATCCTATCTGACTGGAAATGCCATATTTTATTTATTAATTCAAGTGTTGTGGGCTTTGCAGGCTGAGCCAGCATTTAATTGCCCATCTCTAATTGCCCTTGAGAAGGTGATGGTGAGCTGCATTCCTCAAGTGTAGCAGTCCTGATATGTGGAAATACCCACCGTGCTGTTAAGGAGGGAGTTCCAGGAGTTTAACCCAGCAATGGTGAAGGAAGAATAATATATTTCCAAGTCAGAACGGTGTGCGGCTAGGGGACACACTTCTAGGTGGCGGTGCTCCCATACTTTTGTGCAGGAAGGAACTGTAGTGAGTCTGAAGCAAGGTTATGACCCAATACATCACTTATTCCTTTTCTTCAGAGATGCTGCCTGACCCGCTGAGTTACTCCAGCACTTTGTGTCTGCTCCCATACTTTTGCTGCCCTTGTCCTTCTTGCAGTTAGAGGTCATGGTTTTGAAAGATGCAGTCTAAGGAGTCTTGGTATGCCTCAGCACATCCCGTCAATGGCACAAACTGATGCCAGTGGTGGGGTGAGCGAAAAGTTGTTGAAAGAGTGCTCATCAGGTGGGCTGCTACATCCTGTATGGTGTCGAGCATCTTGAGTGTTGTTGAAGCTGCACTCATCTGGGCAAATGGCCACTATTCCCTCACACACTTGATTTGAGCTTTGTGAATAGACAATAGACAATAGACAATAGACAATAGACAATAGACAATAGACAATAGACAATAGACAATAGGTGTAGGAGCTGGCCTTTCAAGCCAGCATCTTTAAGAACTCTATCTAGGACTCTGAAAGTATCCAGAGAACTGGCTTCCTGAGGCAGAGAATTCCACAGACTCGCAACTCTCTGTGTGAAAAAGTGTTTCCTCATCTCCGTTCTAAATGGCGTACCCCTTATTCTTAAACTGTGGCCCCTGGTTCTGGACTCCCCCAACATCGGGAACATGTTTCCTGTCTCTAGCGTGTCCAAACCCTTAATAATCTTATATATTTCAATAAGATTCCCTCTCATCCTTCTAAATTCCAGAGTGTACAAGCCCAGCCGCTCCATTCTCTCAGCATATGACAGTCCCGCCATCCCGGGAATTAACCTTGTGAACCTACGCTGCACTCCCTCAATAGCAAGAATACCCTTCCTCAAATTTGGAGACCTCGTATTATTAAGGCCAACATGTCATTCGCTTTCTTCACTGCCTGCTGTACCTGCATGCTTACTTTCTTGGCGGATGACTCTCTGAAGGTACTGTATATTACTTCTAACTTTATCCTTGAACTGCTCTTGAGACCATATAGCTTTTCCAAGCAGTATTGTCAGACTTCCAGAGACCAGCACAGCAGAAATATCAGACCATCTGTGTGACCCAGGCTTTCTATCTCTTTACCACATAGACAACTTCTGTTTGTTGCAGAGAAGGACCATAAGACCATTAGATCATAAGACATAGGAGCAGAATTAGGCTATTTGGCCCATCAGGTCTGCTCCGCCATTCGATCATGGCTGATCTAGTTTTCCCTCTCAACTCCATTATCCTCCCTTGCCCTCGTAACCTTTGACACCCGTAATAATCAAAATCCCACCAATTTCTGCTTTAAAAATACTTGCCCTCCACAGCCGTCCATTGCAATGAATCCACAGATTTACCAACCTCTGGCTAAAGAAATTCCTCCTCATCATCATTCTAAAGGTACATCCATTAAATTCTGAGGCTGTACTCTCTGGTATTTAAACTTTATAGATACAGCGTGGAACAAACCCTTCAGCCCACCGAGTCTGTGACAACCATCGATCACCTGTACACTAACTATCCTATGCACTAGGGATGTTCCAATTTGTTACCAGAGCCAATTAACCTACAAACTGGTACGTCTTTGGAGTGTAGGAGCAAACCAGAGTACCCAGAGAAACCCCACGTGGTCACAGGGAGATCATACAAATTCTGTGCAGACAGCACCCATTGTCAGTATTAAACCCGGATCTCTGGCACAGTAAGGCAGCAACTCTACCATTGCGACACTGGTCATAGAATCTCCCACTACTGGGAATATCCTCTCCACATCCACTCTATCTAGGCCTGGGACATTGAAAGGTGTTCGATGATAATTTTAGTGGCTTTTTGTTCGGAGTTCATGTACCAACAGAAATCTTGCCAGTCAAGAATCCTGTGTACCTGTAGGAAGAAGGAGTATCTCTGACACAGGGCCATAAGTGACTCCCACAAAACCATTGTTTGAAGAAGAGTCTCAATGTTTCGATTTCCAGTATGTCTTTGATAAGACGTTGTATCTCTTTATGCCATATAAGAGGTTATTGAACAAAATTGGAGCAAGCATGATTGTGGTAATATACTATTGTGGAGTGAGAATTAGTTAATAGACAGAGACCAGTCACGGAATAAACAATAGTTTTTGGGTTTCTGACTGCGAGGATATGAGAGGAATTGTTGGAGAAATGGAATAGGTGATGTTTTGGGTGGAAACCCTACTTCAGACTAAGTCAAGAAGGGTCTCGACCCGAAACGGCAACTATTCCTTTTCTCCAGAGATGCTGTCTGACCCGATGAGTTACTCCAGTTTTTTGTGTCTATCTTCGGTTTAAACCAGTATCTGCAGTTCCTTCCTATGCATTGTTAAGTGAGGTTGGTGTGGAATATCATAATTTGCTATTTGGAACAATGAAGGCTAGTGCTTTCATCTTTACCTGATACGGCAGCAACTTTGGTCATATTAGCTTTTCCACAGAACAGCTAACAGCTGCTATAATATCCCACGAGTTTTGAAGGGCTAAGTATGTTGGTAACCCAGGCCCTAAAGCAGGTGTCCACACCAATTTGTAAATGACTATGTTTTCACGATTTGGGAGAGATGTATGGGTGCATCTCAGGACAGTCTCAATGACCTATGTTGAACTTATCTGTTGCACTACAATGCTGAGAACTTTGCACTCTGTATTTTCCCCTTTGCTCTACCTATTTTAATTGAGTTTCCCTTAATTGTATTTATGTATAGTATCATCTGATTTGATTGGATAGAATAAGACATAAAGCTTTTCACAGTACCTCAGTGCACTTGGCAATTATAAACCTAAGCCTAATAGGAAGCACTCATTTATGTCCTGTCTTTTCAGATACTGATGGATTTTTCGTCTATTTTGAGAATTTTCTACTTTTACAATTTTTTCATTTGACCATCATGCCATCTATCAATGCTCTTAATCAAACCTGCAGCTAAAAACTGCCCTTAATGTCCAATTTTGGATTTAATATTAGGTTATGGGCTCCTAGGGGAATTCTCATCTGATGGGTATCTCTTCCAACATGCCTGTCTTTAACAGCATGTGCATATTGAGAAGTCTTCTAGTAGTTGTTGAATAGAGAATCAAAATGGATTATACTGCTGGAGCAGCACTTAACTGAATTAAGTGTGCACTTAACCCATGCATTTAGATAGGGAGGAGCTGGCCAGTTCTCAATAATATTTCTTGACAAATGAAAGAATTGGTGTATTTAAAATCCTTGCTATAGCAATTCACATTAAACACATCCTTGAAAATAAGTCTGTTGTGTACAAAATGGAATATCATTCACAATCAAGTATTATTCAGCAGGCATGGGTGAATATTGCCATTTTAAAATCTTGGTTGGGATGGGCTAATATTCATGGTATCAATGCTATTGCAAAATATTGAAGTCAGTAGAAACAAAAATTCAGCAGGATTTAAAACACATTTGCCAAATTGTTATCTTCTACTTTTGCACTCCCATTAAACACCAATTTCACATCCCAGTGGGGTTGGATGTAGCTCAATAAGAAATTGGATGAGCTGTAAAAAATTGCCACCTTCGAGCTGCAGTGTGTGCTGTAAATGGTAACCTTGTCATTAGCAACTGGTTTTGTACTGACCCATCTTAAACATCAGGGAATTCAATGTTGTTCACCATTCACACACCGCTGAATACTGGATATGCATGGATGTCATTACCATGTCACGACTTTGAAATGAAACTAAAGAAGATAGAAATCTTCTCAAAGAAGTCTAAAGAAGCATTGTAAGCCACTGCAATAACTAACGCATGGTCATTTAGCATCGGCAAAGAATCTTGGCAAATGATTGCTAGTTCTCCTTCCAAAAAAAACTAAACATTTGAAAACAGTTCATCATTTGTGGATAAACTCAATATGACATAAAACCAAACAGACCAAACTGAGGGAAAGTAAATTCCAAACTATTGACATGTTGAGAAATTGTTGGAACAAGGATGATATTTTACCTTTGTTCACCAAAGAAACATTTGTTCTTTATAACCTCTTCAAATCAAGTTAAGGATTATATATTGTCATATGTCCCAAAACGGAACAATGAAATTCTTACTTGCAGCACAACAGATATGTAAACATGGTACTCTCTTATAAAGACAAATGTTTTGTTTGGAACAGGTACATTGGGACATAACAGCATCACAGTATTTCAAGCAAGAATTTACCTTAGTTTTGAGTTTGCTATTCCTCTGTTGTTGTTGTTCTTTAATCTTTAGTAGCTGAGCGACTTGTCGTGTGAAATACAGCTACAAACCTCTTTGTCTTGAGGACATACAGCAGTCATGTCATTTAGCTGCAGATTTCAAGCACTGGTTTAAACCAAACAGATCAAAACCAATAAAATAAAACAAAATAATAGGTGAAGTTTATGCCTTAAACAACATAAATGTTTATACTGACAGCACCAGTCGCACCTATTATTGAAACAGAGGCTATAACATTTTACACAAGTAGGGTCATTAATGTCAGCAACTTGAGAAAAAAACCAAAGACCATATTACCATTTCATACATCACACTGTAAATCTAAAGGTTCTCAGCAGGTTTTGTTCCCAAGACGAGCTAATTCCCCAGATTAACAAGATTCAAAGCAACGCTATGTGCGATTGTCCCTACTCAACAATGTTGCACTGTCTGACATTATTGGTTACCTTCTGCACCTTCAGTGCAGCAAAATTATACCTTCCATCCAATTTTACCAAGAGGATTAAGAGGGAAACATCCCCTCTGTCTCCTCCACAAACGAGTAGACTCCTCTATCAGTAACTGAACTCTTTCCGTACCTCCTAGCCTCTGCTAATGTCACAGAGGCCTGATCTACCAGAAAACCCCGAAGTCTTAGAAGAATATGACAGCAAGCCTTTGAACTGTGAGGAAATAATACAATAAAGGTCTTATTTTAAATTCACAATTTGAAATCATCAATGATGAAAATGATTGTATGATAATTTTTCACTCCTCCTCCTTGTCAGTCTTCTGATGTTACAGGGGTGATCAGCTTATACCTCATCCCTGAGATTTGAAACCCTGAGTGATCAGTAACTACCCCAAACGCTGCGTACAAGACTCACCAGTCCACTTTCCATGTTACCATCTATCTGGTGGCGGAGATGAGCCGAATGGTCAAATGCTGTTCTTTTGTCTTATGATCTAGCTGTTGTGTCATTGGATTGAAAGTTATATTATGGAACATATATAAATGTAACTTTGATGGTGAGAAACACCAAGTTGGCACCGATTTTGGAAAACTCACATATATCCGAAGTTTCTAGATCATGAAGTTCTGTCACATCATGCGAGATTTTATGTAGAATACCATGGAATTGTTTTTTCAAAACACAGCTTTTAGATTTTAGAGTTCTGACTTTACAGATATAGTATGGAAACAGGCCCTTCAGCTGACTGAGATCACATTGACCAGCGATCAACCCCATACGCTACCACTATCCTACACACTAGGGTCAAATTACAATTTTCCTGAAGCCAATTACAAGCCTGTATGTCTTGAGTGTAGGAGGAAACTGGAACATCCAGAGGAAACCCATGCGATCACGGGGAGAACGTACAAACTCCGTACAGATAGCACCCGGAGTCAGGATCGAACATGGGCTTCTAGCGCTGTAAGGCAGCAACTCTACCGCTGCGCCACTATAGATCTAAAATCACCTGTTCAAATTCCACTGTTACTTCAAGGAGCATGCACAGAATTGGTTGTGACAGAAGGGATGTGGTCTGATTATATTGTAGTTAAAGGACTTGACCTTACCTGAGCCACTTGTGGGGAGAGCAAGACCTCTATCTTGTTCCAAATGAAGGACTTTAACTTCTCGTTTTTAACAAAATCCCCCACCATCCTGCACCCCTTCCCCCTGCTCAGGGGCGGAAAACCCGGGGGGGCCAGAGGGGACGTCCCCCCATGTTTTGAAAGGTGAGGGACATCCCCCCCCAAGTTTTTGTGATCCGTATTTTAAAATCTCCGCTTTCCGCGAGACAGTGGGGATGGGACTGAAGATCGAGGGCGCGATGATTGGAGGAGGGAGGAGTGGGGAGGGGGCGGGGGGGGGTGGGACTGAGGATAGAGCGCGGCGATTGGAGGAGGGAGACGTGGCACAGACCTGCGCCTCATCCGCAGGCAGGATCGATCTCCGGCGCTGTCCCGAGTGCTCCCCCCGCGGGTGGCCAGAGAGGTCGGGAGTCAGACGGGCGCGGTGCCCCCAGGCCCACAGCCAGCGCAGAGAAACAGCGCTAAACCCAGCTCACTCTGCCTGTCCTGCCTGGACCTGCAGGAAATATGGCCATCGTGGAGAAGCAGCGCTGGTGTCCCGTCAGTCCAGTCAGGGCTCTAGGTTAACCCGGTGAGACAGGCAGAGTTGAGCTGCATTTAGCGCTGGATTTAGCCTCCGAAGCCTCGCGGCGTGTGTGTGAGTGTGAGCATGTGCGCGCTGCCGCCAAAAAATTGCGTCCCCCGTCCCCTCCATGTTTTGATAGCGAATTCCGCTCTTTCCCTTGCTGATCTCATGATTGCTCAATCACTACTTCTGCAACTCACACCAAGTGTTGGAGACTGAGGTGGTGACCTGATGGAGTAAACAAAATTATGAAAGATGTGTAAGAAGGAACTGCAGATGCTAGTTTAAACCGAAGATCGACTCAAAATGCTGGAGTATCTCAATGGATAGGCAGCATCTCTGGAGAGAAGGAATGGTGACATTTTGTGTCAAGACCCTTCTTCAGAGGCTTAGATAACGTAGATGGTCACTCTTTCTTTCAGGGTGGAAATGTCAAATAATAGAAAGAATAACTTTAAGTTGAGAGGGGAATATTCAAAGGAAATTTATGAGGCAAGACTTTTCATGCAAAGAGTTGTAGGTGCCTGGAATGCATTGCCAGGGGAAGTGGTGGAAGCAGATATGATTGTAAATTTTAAGCGACAATTGGACAGGCTTAAGACCAGGCAGAGAATGGAAAGATATAAAACATGTGCAGGTAGATGGGATTAGTTTCAATTTGCATTATGCTTGACCCAGAAAATGAAGGCCCTATTTCTGTACTGTACTGTTTTACGTTCTATGAAATCAGAATCTGACCGTTGGAAGTAGCTGAAAACTAAATAAATATAGGGTGAGTATGCATGTGATACATTTCACTTGAATTTCTTATTTATATTTTATTTCAGTAGTTTGCAATAGGTTTCGTTGAGAACCAAACGGATTGTTCAAAGGATATTTTGTCAGAATATGATTGATGTCTGTGTTAGGAGCTTTTATGATTCGTTGCCGTTCAGTGAATCTGACATTTAAGCCAATAAGTGTGCGTTGTGTCCGAGCCTGCAACTGAATGGCAGGTTAGTGAATAAGGGCATTTATCATGCTCACAACTGAGATGGGATACATTTCCCCATCAATGTATTGTGGATAGGTAATCTCTATTGGGCTGATTCACAATGCTGTGCTGATGAAAATACACTCACCTTCCATACACGAGTGTCCAATGCCTGATATGCTGAATTATGCTAAATTAAAATTTAGTTGGAGTTTGAAAACATTACACAAGCAGGATTTGGATCCTGAAAATGAATGCAAATTAATGCTAACATGCTCCATACCAATTTATCATCCATCCCTCCTTCAGTCATTTAAAATAGCCCCCGAGGGGTTTATTTTCCTCCAGTCTTTAAGGTTTTAATAGTGTGTGACTGTTTGCTGTAGCATTGCAAATTAAGAAAGAACTTGAGCTTAAATATTGCTTTTCACACCATGAATACAATTCAAAGCCGGGTATCATTCCACCTGTTCCCCCACCTTCAATCATAAGCCTTCTGGCCATCTTTCAGCCTCATTTGTCAGTCTGATCACAGGTTTCCGTCTCACTATGTTGTGAGCCATCGCTCGAACATAGAACTTTACCCCTTGCCATTTTCACTGAGCATATTGTTAACTGCAAGAAAATATTCAAAAGATTAGTCTGATGTAAATGATTAATTAAACACACAAACAGCTTCGTAAAGCTACAGATAACTGCAACTTTGCAGATTAATATAGGCTAAAGCAATGGAAGGGTTTGCAAAAGAATAATTGAATTTGAAATGTTAAATTGAGACAAGCTAGCATATATTAGGAGGAAAAAGGAATAAAAAATAAAAGGAAAATGTCGAGCAAAGCATATGCAAATTATTAAAGAATAAATTTTATTTTTAGTATCCTGCTTAATATTTTGAAATTAAGTATAAAATGTTAGTCCATTGGTAATATCACAAAAGACCAAGTATAAATGACTTGCTATCAATGTTGACAAGAACTTTGTATCCAAACTCCCATCGTCTGTCCTTCAGTTCCTTCCAGACTGCCAATTTTAAATGTATTTATATTTACAGTGCCAATGAGTTAAGCAGATAGAAATTTAGACGAGCAATGTGGCAGATTATTAAAATAAACTATTTGCAGTGCATTAACTGAGAGAATTCTCAGACTGAGTAGAATAAAAATTAGTCCCTGTCTCAACACTGGAATAAATTATGTAGATGAGACAGCACTGAGACTCAAAAACTTGACAATATGTTTCTCTACACGAGTGGTTTAGTAGGAAATAATTTTTGCACCCAATGGATGTTTGTTTTGCAGCATTGATATAGATGGAAATACATCTAAATCTCATTTCAGAATATTGGCTGTAGACAGGTTACCAGCATGCTCAGTATTGCAGGCACAAATGTATTTATTATTGAAGAATGGACACATAATGCTGGAGTAACACAGCAGGTCAGGCAGCATCTCTGGAGCAAAGGAATAGGTAACGTTTTGGGTCAAGACCCTTCTTCATACTAAGAGACAGGGGAGCGGGGAACTAGAGATATGAAAAGGTACGAAGTACAAATGAATGAAAGGTATGAAAAGAACAAATCATTGCCAGCACCGATGATCAAGGAAAGGTGGAGCCCACAAAGGTCTATTATTTGTTGTGCATTCGCTATCACTGCACTCAGTGCACAACAAAACCTTTTCTCCCTGATTGGAAAATCTCAGATAATTAACCATGGAACTGAAAGTATTTACAGAAATTGCACAGATGAGTGGCGTACAAGAACATGACTTAAATATGGAATTAGAAGTGGGTTATTCGCACCCACATACCAATATCAGCTTTCACTAAGATGAGGGTTGATCATTTAGCTCAGTGCCAAGTTGTTGCACTAACCCTATATCCCTTGATTTCCTTCAAATACACTACTATCAATCTCTGCTTCAAATATGCTCAGAGACTGAGCCTTCCTTCTCCATCCTCCTGGACAGATAATTCCAATGATTTGATTATATAACAGCATGTAAAAAACCCTTGGACAGAAACATGGATAGGAAAGGTTTAAAGGGATGTGGGCAAATGCAAGCAATTGAGACTAGCTTAGATGGAGCATCTTGGTCAGCATGGGCAAGTAGGGCTGTTGCGGCCTATCTACATGTGTATGACTCTATGCATCAATTAACTATATAAGAGTTGGGACATTGGTCTACAAAACTCTGGTTAGTCTGCACCTGGGAGTATTGTGTGCAATTCTGGTCGCTACACTGTATGGGAAGGATATAATTGGGTTGGAGAGAGTGCAGGAGAGATTCACCAGGATGTTGCTTAGACTGGAGGACTTTAATTTTGGAGGGAGATTGTGCGAATTAATAGGCTCAGCTTGTTTTCCTTCGAGCGACAACAGATGTTGAAGCTTCACCTGAAAGAAATATGTAGGATTATGAGAGACATAGAGAGGGTAGATAGTCAAACTTACTTTCTTTAACTTTTCTATTGCTTCAACCTGCAGAAATGTTTTCTCATCTCAGTCTTGAATTGATAACCTCTTACTTGGAAACTGTGAAGACTAGTTTAAACACCCCAGCCAAGGGAAGTAGCATCAATGTTATCTACCTTGTCATGCCTCATAAGGATTGTGTACAGTATGTTTCAATTAGATCACCCCTCATCCTTCTGTACCAAGAGTGCAAACAACCAATCTGTTTAGATACTCTTCATAGGACAAACCCCCATTTCAGTATCTGATGAACTTCACTGTTCTCCCTCTAAATATGCATGTCCTTATTTAGGGTGGGAGACCAAACCAAATACAATTTTCCAGTAGGACCTTTTGCAGTTTCAAAAAGGCTTCCTTATCATTGTAAGATGGCGCCAAAGCGTGGCAACTCTTTGTATGCTCTTCCCAGAGAAGGACCTGTTATCTTCCAATACAATAGCTCAACTCTTTTTCTTTAATATTTAAAACTGTATTACATTTTATTTAATACCCCTGCAAATCTGACGATCCTATGTCCCCCTGACCTGTGCCAATCTGACCAGCGAGGCCTACTCTATCCGGCAAAGCCTGAGGCCTACACATTCCCCAAAGCCTTGACCTCGCTTAGCTGCCGACCCTAATCAGATGACCGTCAGGACTACCTGACGCTGTACCCCAACGTTGAGGCCTGACCCACTGGTGGGCCCTCTGCTACTACCCGGACTCCCGAACCACACTGAGCTTAACCACCTATCTGATAGGAAGGCTGACTCTACACTCCAGCTCCTGGGACTGACCAGGAGCACTCATCCTCTCAGGAAATGTAGGAAACAAGCAGGTTTTAAGTCCCTCCCCCTTCACAGCAAACTGCTGGCAAACTTACAAGCTATTGAGAACAAACTGGATGAATTTAAAGCTAGACTAAGGGTGTACCTTATATAATTTTCATTAAACCTCCTCTGAACCTTCTCCTATGCCAGCACGACCCTCCTCAGATATGGGGCCCAAAACCGCTCACAATACTCCAAATGTGGTCTGACCAGTGTCTTTTAAAGCCTCAGCATTACATTGTTGTTTTTTTTAATTCTGGTCCTCTCGAAATTAAAGCTAACATTGCATTTGCCTTCCTTGGTACTGATTCAACTTGCAAATGATCATGTGGGCTTCTTCCAAATGCTCCCACTTCCTTCCACATCCCAAAGGTATGCAGGTCTGTACGTTAATTATCCTCTGCAAATTGCCCCTTGTATGTAGGATGGATGAGGAAGTGAGATAACAAAGAACTAGTGGGAAGATAGACATAAAATGCTGGAGTAACTCAGCGGGACAGGCAGCATCTCTGGATAGAAGGAATGGGTGACATTTCAGGTCGAGACCCTTCTTCAGACTGACAGATCGATAGTTGGCGTGGACGGTGAGACAAAGGGCCTGTTTCTATAATGTATCTCTGCACTTGATTAAACTAAACTGAACTATTGTACTTGAGTTTGACTTGATTGTATGTATAGTATTATCTGATCTGATTGGATACCATGCAAAACAAAGCTTTTCATTGTAACTCGGTACACCTGACAATAATAATCCTAAACATAAGCCTACATTGGTGCTTCTGTAAATAAAGGCAAGTGTCCCATTAGCTTTACTAATTGCTTGCTGAAACTGTGACCTGTATATTAACTTTCCGTTGTGTATGTAAAGGACAGCTGGATTCCTCTGAATGTCAACACCTTTTAATCTCTCACCATTTAAAAAAAACACTTCACTTTTCATACTTTTTGTTAACAAAGTGGTTGCTACATTTTTTCCACATTCCATTCCATCTGCCATGTTGTTGCCCATTCATTGAGCTTAACTATATGAAACTCCTCTGCACCACAACTTACATTGCCAGTTAGCTTTGTGATACATATTATACTTGGTAATAACCAACTCGTGACTATGGGCAGTCGTGGCCCCAGCAATAATTCCCCTGATGTAGGAAGGGACTGCAGATGCTGGTTTAAGCCGAAGACAGACACAAAAAGCTGGATTAACTCAGCGGGTCAGTTAGCATCCCGGGGGAAAAGGAATAGGTGACGTTTCAGGTTGAGACCTTTCTTGAATCAGTCTGAAGAAGTGTCTCGACCTGAAATGTCACGTATTCCTTTTCCCCAATGGAAACATAGAAAATAGGTGTGGGTGTAGGCCATTAGGCCCTTCGAGCCAGCACTGCCATTCAATATGATCATGGCTGATCATCCAAAATCAGTAACCCTTTCCGGCTTTTTCCCGCATATCCTTTGATTCCCTTAGCCCGAAGAGCTAAATCTAACTTGAAAACATCCAGTGAATTGGCCTCCACTGCCTTCTGCGGCAGAGATTTCCACAGATTCACAACTCTCAGGGTGAAAAAGTTTTTCCTCATCTCAGTCTGAAAATAGCCTACCCCTTATTCTTAAATTGTGACCCCTGGTTTTGGACTCCCCCAACATTGGGAGCATTTTTCCTGCAATCTAGCCTGTCCAATCATCTAAGAATTTTGATCTCCTCTCATTCTTCTAAATTCCAGCAAATACTAGCCCAGTCGACCCATGCTTTCATCATACGTCAGTGCCGCCATCCCGGAAATTAACCTAGTGAACCTACGCTGCACTCCCTCAATAGCAATAATGTCCTTTCTCAAATTAGGAGACCAAAATTGCACACAATATGCCATGTGCAGCCCACCGGGGCCCTGTACAACTGCAGAAGGACCTCATTGCTCCTAAACTCAAATCCGATCGCAAAGGCCAACAGGCCATTAGCTTTCTTCACTGCCTGCTGTACCTGCATGCTTACTTTCAGTGACTGAAGTACAAGCACACCTAGGTCTCGTTGCACCTCCCCTTCTCCTAATCCGACACCATTCTGATAATAATCTGCCTTCCTGTCCTTGCCACCAAAGTGAATAATCTCACATTTATCCACATTATACTGCATCAGCCATGCAGTTGTCCACTCACCCAACCTATCCAAGTCACCCTGCAACCTCATAGCATCCTCCTCGCAGCTCACACTGCCATGCATCTTTGTGTCATCCGCAAACTTAGAGATGTTACATTTAATTCCCTCATCTAAATCGTTAACATATATATAGTAAACATTTGGGGTACCAGCATTGAGCCGAGCGGCACCCCACTAGTCACTGCCTGCCATTCTGAAAAGGACCCATTAATTCCAACTCTTTGCTTCCTGTCTGCCAACCAATTCTCTATCCATGTCAATACCACACCCCCAATACCATGTGCTCTAATTTTGCGCACTAATCTCTTGTGTGGGACCTTGTCAAAGGATTTTTGAATGTCCAGATACACCACATCCACAGGCTCTCCCTTATCCATTTTACTTGTTACATCCTCAAAAAATGCCAAAAGAATAGTTCAGCATGATTTCCCCTTCATAAATCCATGCTGACTTTGACCAATCCTGTCACGGCTTTCCGAATGCGTTGCTATAACATCTTTAATAATCGACTCCAGCATCTTCCCCACTACCGATGTAAGGCTACTTGGTCTATAATTCCCCGTTTCCTCTCTTCCTTTCATAAAAAGTGGACAATAGACAATAGACAACAGGTGCAGGAGTAGGCCATTCAGCCCTTCAAGCCAACACCGTCATTCACTGTGATCATGACTGATCATCCACAATCAGTAGCCCATTCCTGCCTTCTCCCCATATCCCTTGACTCCACTATCTTTAAGAGCTCTATCCAACTCTCTCTTGAAAGCATCCAGAGAATCGGCCTCCACGGCCTTCTGATGCCGAGAATTCCATAATGCACAACTCTCAGGGTGAAAAAGTTTGTCCTCATCTCCATTCCAAAGGGCCTACCCCTTAATCTTAAACTGTGGCCCCTGATTCTGGACTTCCCCAACTTCAGGAACATGTTTCCTGCCTCTAGCGTGTCCAATCCCTTAATAATCTTATGTTGCAATAAGAATCCCGCTCATCCTTCTAAATTCCAGTGTATAGAAGCCCAGTCGCTCTATTCTTTCAACATATGACAGTCCCGCAATCCCTGGAATTAACTTTGTGTACCTATGTTGCACTCCCTCAATAGCAATAATGTCCTTCCTCAAATTTGGAAACCAAAACTGCACACAATACTCCAGGTGTGGTCTCACCAGGGCCCTGTACAACTGCAGAAGGACCTCTTTCTAGTTACTCAACTCCTCTTGTTATGAAGGCAAACATGCCATTAGCTTTCTTCACTGCCTGCTGTACCTGCATGCTCACTTTCAGTGACTGATGTACAAGGACAACCAGATCTTATTCTTCCCCTTTTCCTAACGACACCATTTAGATAATAATATGCCTTCCTGTTCTTGCTACCAAAGCGGATAACCTCACATTTATCCGCATTATACTGCATCTGCCATGCATCTGCCCACTCACCCAACCTGTCCAAGTCACCCTGCGTTCCCATAGCATCCTCCTCACAGTTCACACTGCCACGCAGCTTTGTGTCATCTGCAAATTTGCTAATGTTAGAATCCCATCATGGCCTTCATCTTGCAGCCATGTCTCTGTAATTCCCACAACATCATACTTGCCAATTTCTAACTGAGCTTCAAGCTCATCCACTTTATTTCATATACTTTGCGCATTCATATACAACACTTTAACTTTGAGTATTCACCTCCCCTCTCATTATTGCCCCTGACCTTACTCTCTTATCCCTTCTCGAACTTCCCTTCCCATTAATCCGGGAGCCTGTTGTAACTTTTCCTGTACTCACTTCCCCTTTAATTGGCTAACCTCCAGTCCACAAGAACTGATCCAGAGTTGAGAGAACATTGGAAAATGATACCCAATGCATCCATGATTTTGTAGGGCCCTCTCCTTTAGTACTCTGGGATGCAGACTATCAGGCCCTGGGGATTTATCTGCCTTCAGTCCCAACAATTTACCTAACATCATTTTCTGACTAATGTGGATTCCCTTCAGTTCCTCCCTCCCACTGGATCATCGGTCCCCTTGTATTTCCGGGAGATTGTTTGTCTTCCTTAGTGAAGACAGAACCAAAGTACTCATTTAACTGTTCTGCCATTTCCTTGTTTCCCCATTATAAATTCATCTGTCTCTGACTGTGAGGGACCTACATTCGTCTTCACTAATCTTTTCCTTTTTACATACCTAAATAAACTTTTACAGTCAGTTTTGATATTCCCCACAAGCTTTCTTTCTTGCTCTTTTCCCCCCCTCTTAATTAACCACTTTGTCCTCCTCTGTTGAGTTCTAAATTTCTCCCAGTCCTCTCGTTTGCCGCTTCTTCTGGCCAATTTATATGCCTCTTCCTTGGATTTAACTCTATCCTTGACTTCCCTCATCAGCCACGGTTGAGCCGCCTTCCCAGTTTTATTTTTTCGCCAGACAGGGCTGAACAATTTCTGAAGTTCATCCATGCGGTCTTTAAATCTTTGCCACTGCATCTCCACTGTCAACCCTTTAAGTATAATTTGTCAGTCTATCCTAGCCAATTCCCATCTCATACCTTCAAAGTCTCCTTTATTCAAGTTCAGGACCCTAGTCTCTGAATTAACCATGTCACTCTCCATCCTAATGCAGACTTCCACCATATTATGGTCACTGTTGCCCAAGGGGTCTTGCACAACAAGATCGCTAACTAATCCTTCATTGCACAATACCCAGTCTAGGATGGCCTGGCCTCTAGTCGGCATAGTGGTTTAAAAACCCATCCCGTATACATTCCAGAAAATTCTCCTCCTAATTCCTATTGTATCCTCTCAGTCAGAAACCGAAAAATCATTGTTTATTCCGTGACTGGTCTCTGAACATTAACTAATTCTCACTCCATGATAGTATATTACCACAATCATAAATGTTTGATGGCACTGGGCCTATATTTGCTGGAGTTTAGAAGAATGAGAGGGGACCTCATGGAAACGAACAGAATAGTGAAGGGCTTGGATAGAGTGGATGTGGAGAGGATGTTTCCACTGGTGGGAGAGTCTAGAACAAGAGGTCATAGCCTCAGAATTAAAAGATGTTCTTTTAGGAAGGAGATGAGGAGGAAGGTGGTCAGAGGGTGGTGAATCTGTGGAATTATTTGCCACAGAAGGCTGTGGAGGCCAAGTCAGTGGATATTTTTACAGCAGAGGTAGACAGATTCTTGATTAGTACGGGTGTCAGAGGTTATGGGGACATGACAGGAGAATGGGTTGAGGAGGGAGAGATAGATCAGCCATGATTAAATGGCGGAGTAGACATGGGCTGAATGGCCTAATTCTATTCCTATCACTTATGATCTTATGAATCATGCTTGCTCTAATTTTGTTCAATAACCTCTTTCTGGCATAAAGAGATACAACATCTTCTCAAAGTCAAACTGTAAATTGAAACATACCACAAGCACGCATTCATTCCCCTTTATCTAATTTGCAAGTTAAAACCTCAAGAAATCTGTAATAGATTTGTTAAATGTTTTTTCTCTCTCATGACAGTCTAGTTTATTACTATTTAGTAAGAACCCTTGCTGCCAGTTCCTTAATCTTGGAATCTAGCATCTTCCCTGCTACTTACATTATTTCTCTGCTATGATTGTTTTAACTGATGCTAATTTCTTCCAGTTCCTCCTCCACTCAAATTCTCCATTAGTTCCTGGAGGGGTTTTTCAAATAAAATACATATTTAATTTCTTTGCCTTTTTGTATTGTTCAATGTGATTTTCATATCTTATTCTTTGCGTGACACACAATGGTGTTTGCTGTTCCATTCCTTTTTAAATATAACTATAACAGCTTGGACTGGTTGATTTTGTGGGTCTTTTTAGGTTTCTCTTGTATTTTACTTTTTCTTTCATTAATAATTTGTCAAATTCTATAAGCTCCCAGTTATTGGGTTAATTATTCTCTTCAGCAATATTATATGATGTTTTCTTTGATCTTTTTCCTCTTAGCCATGAATAGATGATGTTTTATGCTGGACTTTTGTGACAAAGTGATTTGTGTGTGTTATACACTATGCATTAATTCCATAAATGTTAACAATTGCTTATTTATGCTTAATATGCTTTAATATGTTTTTTCAATTTATCATAGCCAATTTAGGATTTATGCGACCATTGGTAGCTTTACTTATAGTCTGGACCCTGAGTTTGGATTGTGTTAAATCACTTTCAATCTTGATCTAAAATTCTATCATATTTTAATCATTCTTCCCGAAAATCCCCTTACCAGTTTAACAATTAATCCCTCCACACCAAAATAGTCCACAATAATGTTTACAGACTATAGCCTTTCATCTGGACAGTTTAGTTTAGAGATCCTTCATGGAAACAACCCTTCAACCATCAAGTCCACATCGACCTTTTCGTACTAGTTCTATGTTATCCCACTTTCTCATCCATTCCCTACACACTAGGGCAATTTACAGAGGCCAATTAACCTACAAACCTGCACATCTTTAGGATGGGGGAGGAACCCGGAGGAAAGCCACAGGATCACAGGGTGAACATGCACAATTCTTCCAGCTGTGTCACTGTGCCACCTTGAACAGCCATTCTGCTGAAAGATCTTTGCTCTACTCTTTTCTTCAGAGAAGCTGCCTGACTTGCTGAGGATTAACAGCACTTTCTCAAGATCAATGATTATCACAGGTAAAGAGAGGACACTGTCTCTTGCATTCATTCATTCATTCATTGCATTGTTTCTCCAGTCCAATTTGATAGACATGCACGTTTCATTTTGACAATTTCTCTTCCTCCATTTCATCTCCGTTGAGTGTTGCTGTTGATACCACCTGCTTCAACAGTTTCTGCAGAAGCTGACCTTTTATTACAAAATTGGTTGGAGATTAAAATAAATACTTTTATAAATCATTTGCCTCTAACATTCCTAACTAATATGGCAGATATTTGGAAAATACTTTTTTGACAATAGACAATAGACAATAGGTGCAGGAGTAGGTCATTCGGCCCTTCGAGCCAGCACCGCCATTCAATGTGATCATGACTGATCATCCCCAATCAGTACCCCGTTCCTGCCTTCTCCCCAAATCCCCTGACTCTGCCCTCTGAGCCAGAGAATTCCACAGACTCACCACTCTCTGTGAGAAAAAGTGTTTCCTCGTCTCCGTTCTAAATGGCTTACTCCTTATTCTTAAACTGTGGCCCCTGGTTCTGGACTCCCCCAATATCGGGAACATGTTTCCTGCCTCTAGCGTGTCCAAACCCTTATCAATCTTATATGTTTCAGTGAGATTCCCTCTCATCCTTCTAAACTGCAGAGTGTACAAGCCCAGCTGCTCCATTCTCTCAGCATATGACAGCCCCGCCATCCCGGGAATTAACCTTGTCAACCTACACTGCACTCCTTCAATAGCAAGAATGTCCTTCCTCAAATTAGGGGACCAAACCTGCACACAATACTTCAGGTGTGGTCTCACTAGGGCTCTGTACAACTGCAGAAGGACCTCTTTGCTCCTATATTCGATTGCTCTTGTTATAAAGGCCAATATGCCATTCGCTTTCTTCACTGCCTGCTGTACCTGCATGCTTACTTTCATAGACTGATGAACAAGGATCCCCAGATCCCGTTGTACTTCCCCTTTTCCCAACTTGACGCCATTTAGATAGTAATCCGCCTTCCTGTTTTTGCTACCAAAGTGGATAACCTCACATTTATCCGCATTAAACTTCATCTGCCATGCATCTGCCCACTCCCCCAAACTGTCCAAGTCATGGACAATATGGCAGATATTTGGAAAAGAGTGTTAAAAATATTATAGAAACTTAATTATTGAGAGATATTTCTTCGCAGCGAGTGAAATTTTGTATAATCCCGTGGGAAAACAGATATTTAAACCTTCTGACGTGTGAAGTTTCAAGGCCGTTGCCATAATGGCCCTTTTTTATTTTCAAATTTGCACCTTGTCAGCATTCCTTAAATTGCGTATAATTTTAGGTCCGATGTTCTGCTGAAAAGAAGAGCATCTGCTTGAAACTGCTATCATTTACAAACTTCTACTTTTTGTAGATTCTTGAGCACGCCATATCTAGCCTTTCTTTCCATTTGAATTTAAGGATGCACTCATATGCACAACATAGTGATTTCTTATAGGGAATAATGGGGCAGCACAGACCTCCCCAGATGTTCCAGCTCTTAACCTAGAAATCTCAGGACAACTATTAAACAGGCCTTTTGACCCACAATGTCCATGCCGACCATGACGTCAGGTTAAACTAATCTCCTCTGTCTGCACGTGATCCATATCCCTGCATTCTCCGCATATCCATGTGCGTATTTATAATCCTCTTAAATGCCACTATCTATCTGCCTCCACCACCATGCGCATTCTACACCTCGCTATTTTGATCTCTGTCATTGGGAAGAGAAAATCAGACAGACTGAGGAAAAGATTGAAGAATGTATTTATCATTGCCTGGAAAAAGTTCTAAATCCCCTCTGATTGGGGAGCATGGTGGCATTGATGTTAACACTGCTGCATCTCAGCATCAGAGACCTAGACATGATCATTCTCTCACATACCATCTGTATGGACTATGTAGCCTTCCCCGGGATCACTGGCTTCGCCCCGCATGCTAAAGATGTGGTCGTTGGTAGTAGTCTAATGTAAATTGCCCACAGTTTAGGTGGGTGGTAGGATAATTGGGAGTGGGAAGAGTAGGTATGGTTGATGGATATGTGAAAGAGAATAGTTTGCTTAGAAATAATTGGGTTATGGGATTACTCTGAGAACTGACAAAGACTAGGTGAGCTGGAGTCATAGAGTGATACAGTGTGGAAACAGGCCCAACTTGCCCACACCGGCCAACAATGTCCCAGCTATACTAGTCCCACTTGCCTGCACTTGGTCCATATCCCTCCAAACTTGTCCTATTCATGTACCTAACTGTTTCTTAAACGATGGGATAGTCCCAGCCTCAACTACCTCCTCTGTCAGCTTGTTCCATACACCCACCACCCTATGTGTGCAAAAGTTACCCCTCAGATTCCTATTAAATCTTTTCCCCTTCACCTTGAACCTATGTCCTCTGGTCCTCGATTCCCCTACTCTGGACAAGAGACTTTGTGTATCTACCCGATCTATTACTCTCATGATTTTGTGCACCTCTATAAGATCACCCCTCATCCTCCTGCACTCCATGGAATAGAGACCCAGCCTACTCAATCTCTCCCTATAGCTCACGCCCTCTAATCCTGGCAACATCCTCGTAAATCTTTTCTGAACCCTTTCAAGCTTGATAATATCTTTCCTATAACATGGTAACCGGAACTGAACACAATATTCTAAATGCGGTCTCATCAACGTATTATACAACTGCAACATGATCTCCCAACTTCTATACTCAATACTCTGACTGATGAAGGCCAAAGTGCCAAAAGCCTTTTTGACCACCATATCTACCTGCGACTCAACCTTCAAGGAACCATATACCCGTACTCCTAGATCCTTCTGCTCTACAACACTACCCAGAGGCCTACCATTTACTGTGTTGGTCCTGCGCTTGTTCGACATCCCAAAATGCAACACCTCACACTTCTCTGTATTAAATTCCATCAACCATTCCTCCGCCTACCTGGCCAATCGATCCAGATCCTGCTGCAATCGTTCACAACCATCTTCACTATCTGCAAAACCACTTACCTTTGTGTCATCAGCAAACTTGCTAATCTTGCCCCGTATGTTCTCATCCAAATCATTGATGTAGATGACAAACAGTATTGGGCCCAGCACCGAACCACTCGTCACAGGCCTCCAGTCCGAGAAGCAACCTTCCATCATCACCCTCTGCTTCCTTCCATGGAAGCAATTTGCTATCCATTCAGCTATCTCTCCTTGGGTCCCAAGTGATCTAACCTTCCAATGCAGCCTACCATGCAGAACCTTGTCGAATGCCTTACTGATATCCATGTACACAACATCTACAGCTCTGTCCTCATTGACCTTTTTGATTTTTTTGAAGATGTGACCAATCAGATTTGTGAAACACAACCTCGCATGCACAAAACCATGCTGACTGTCCCTAATCAGCCCTTGCTCATCCAAATGCCCGTATAACGTATCCCTCAGAATACTCTCTAGTAACTTTCAGCTACAGATGTTAAGCTCACCAGCCTATAGTTCCCAGCATTTCCCCTGCAGCCCTTATTGAAAAGAGGCACAACATTTGCCTCCACACTCCAGTCTTCCGGCACCTCTCCTGCATTTAAGGACGATTCGTAAATTTCAACCAGGGCTCCCGCAATTTCCTCTCTAGATCCCGCAATGTCCTCGGATATATCTGATCAGGCCCTGGAGATTTGTCTACCTTCATACACGACAGTACCTTCAGTACTTCTTCGACGGTAACACTGACTGCTCTCAAGACACTTCAATTGACTGTCCCAAGTTCCTCCATCCTACTGTCTTTGTCCTCAGTAAATACAGAGGAGAAATACTCATTGAGGACTTTGCCCATCTCCTGTGGCTCCACACAGAGGCGACCGCTTTGATTCCTGAGAGGTCCCACTCTCTCTCTAGTTACCCTTTTCCCGCTTATGTATTTATAAAATCTTTTGGGATTGTTCTTAATGCTACCCGCCAAAGCTATCTCCTGGCCCCTTTTTGCCGTTCTGATCTCATTTTTCAGTCCTTAGTTCCCGAAACTTCTCCAGGGATGCACTGATCCCAGCTGCCGAAACCTGTCCCATGCATCCTCCTTCTTTTTGACCAACAACTCAATTTCCCTCATCAGCCAAGCTTCCTTACGTTTGCCTGCTTCGCCCATCACTCTAAGGGGGACGTACATATACTGAGGCTTCGTCACCACAATTTTAAAAACATCCCACTTGGCCAATATTCCTTTCCCCTCAAATAGCCTGCTCCAGTCAACTTGAGCGAGACCTTCTCTCATCCCCTCAAAGTTGGCCTTACCCCAGTTGAGCATTTTAACACGCGGACCCTCTCCGTCCCTATCCATAACGATCTTAAACCTAATCGAACTGTGGTCACTGAACTCTGGTCCCAAAAGGCTCCTCCACAAACACTTCATTAACTTGCCATTCCCAATACTTGATCCAGAGTTGCCCTCTTACATGTGGGGGCCTCTACATGCTGCTTAAGAAAACTCCCCTGAACACTTTTGAGGAATTTAAACCCCATTTAAACCCTTCACACTGATTTTCCCAGTCTATATTGGGAAAGTTAAAATCCCCTACTACAACAACCTTATTTGAGTCTGAGGAAACGTTGCCTATTCCCTTCGCTCCATAGATGCTGCTGCACCCGCTGAGTTTATCCAGAGCTTTTGTCTACCTTTGATTTTCCAGCATCTGCAGTTCCTTCTTAAACAATTATTTGACCTGCAGCTGTCTGCAAGCTCCCGGCACAGTTGTTCTTCTAATTCCCGTTAACTATTTGGGGGTCTGTAGTACACCGCCAACAAGGTGATCATCCCTTTTTTTTCCCTCAGCTCTAGCCATATAGCTTCACAAGACGAACCATCCATAATGTCACCTCTGATCACTTTGACATCTTCCTTAACCAGCAATGCAACCACCCCCTCCACTTTTACCCTCATCCCTGTCTCTCCTGAAGCTCCTGAACATCGAGCTGCCAGTCCTGCCCTTCCCTTAACCAGGTTTCAGTCATGGCTACAACATCCCAGTCGCTCGTACCTATCCATGCCCTAAGCTCATCTGCCTTATCCATCAGGCCCCTTGCATTAAAATACATGCAGTTTAAACCAACCCTCCTTCCTCGCTCTCCGTCTTTCACCTGCCTATTCTAATCCACTAACTTTTCCCTCACCACCATCCATACCAACTTTTAGCCTCTCACGTGCCTTTGTTCCAGGGGCGGAAAACCCGGGGGGGGGGGGGGGGGGGCAGAGGGGACATGTCCCCTCCATGTTTTGAGAGGTGGGTGACATCCCCCCCAAGTTTTTGTGAACCGTATTTTAAAACCCGATGAAATCTCCGCTTTCCGCGAGGCAGTGGGGGTGGGACTGCCGAGGGCGCCGATTGGACGAGAGAGATGTCGGTCAGCAGGAAATGGGGGCAGGACATGATAATTCAGCACGATGATTGGAGGAGGGAGGAGTGAGGGGGGCCTGAGGATAGAGTGCGGTGATTGGAGGAGGGAGACGTGGCATAGACCTGCGCTTCATCCGCAGGCAGGATCGATCCCGGCTCTCTGGTGCTGTCCCGTCCCCACCCGAGTGCCCCCCCCCCCGTGGGTGGCCTGAGAGTTTGGCCGCAAAGATCCTCCGCTATAGGATCTTTGGTCAGTAGTCAGACCGGCGCGGTGCCCCCCAGGCCCACAGCCAGCGCAGAGAAGCAGCGCTAAACCAGGTCAACTCTGCCTGATCCGCCAGGTGAGCCTATAGCCTTCCTGGACTTGCGGGAAATATGGCCAGCGCGGAGAAGCAGCGCTGGTGTCCCGTCAGTCCAGACAGGGCTGTAATTAACCCGGTGAGACAGGCAGAGTTGAGCTGCATTTAGCGCTGGATTGAGCCTCCGAAGCAAAGATACTACCTCGCGCGTGTGTGTGTGAGCGTGCGCATGCGTGCGCGGCCGCCAAAAAATGGTGTCCCCCGTCCCCTCCATGCTTTGATAGCGAGTACCGCTCTTGCTTTGTTCTGTACGAGATCCCACCTTCCTGCCAATCTACTTTAAACCCTCCTATGTAGCATTAGCAAACCATCCCGCCAGGATGTTGGTCCCCCTCCAGTTAAGATGTAACCCGTCCGTTTTGTACAGGTCACCCCTGCCCCGGAAGAGATCCCAATTATCCAGAAATCCAAATCCCTGCCCCCTGCACCAACTCCTCACCCACACATTCATTTCCCCTATCTTCCTATTCTTACCTTCACTAGCACAAGGTACTGGAAGCAATCCTGAGATCACTACTCTTCAGGTCTTGCTTTTCAGTCTTCTACCCAATTCTGTAAACTCGTGTTGCAGAACTTCCTTCCTCTTCTGACCTATATCGTTCGTGCAACCATGCACAACAACCTTCAGCTGCTCCCCCTCACTATTGAGGATGCCGTGCAGCCGCTCCGAGACGGCCTGGACCCTGGCACCAGGGAGGCAACACACCATCCTGGAGTCTCGCCAGCTGCTGCAGAATCTGCTGCCCACACCTCTGACTATCGAGTCCCCCACCACTACGGCTCTGCCGGACGTCACTCTCCCCCGTTGAGCCTCGGCACCAGGATTGGAGTCACAGCCCTGGCTGTCACTCAATCTTGTTGTGTCATCCGCTCCGACAGCTCCCAAGAGGGTGTACCTGTTTTCAATAGGGGGGCTCCTATACTCCAAGTTTACTTCTCTTCCTCATTGCTCTTCGCTCTTCCAGTATCCTCGGTGTGACAACCTCACTGTAGGTCTTGTCCAGGAAATTCTCATTTTCCCGGATGGTCCTGAGGTCATCGAGCTGCTACTCCAGTTCCCTAACACGTTCATTCATGAGGTGCACCTGGACACAGTTTCTACCGGTGTAGTTGTCAGAAGTATCAGCAGTGTCCCTGACTTCCCAAATTCTGCAGGAGACACACTGTAACAACTTGCCTCCATTACTTCAGTGGACAAAATCACAAATTACAAATGAGACACTCAGAGTTGAGTGAAACTTATTCCCTTCTGAGCTGTCGACAGCCTCCTTCTGCACTGCAATATGCCACGTTTAAATATCGGACATACGCAGAATCGATTCAAGTGTAGCCTCCTCACCGAAGACTCTTGAGCCAAAGACTCACACTTTGCCTCCCAAGGCACTTCACCCCAACAGGCCACTCCACTAGACCTAGACCCACTTTGATTTGCTATTCAATTAACTAACTTACTAATTTAGATTCTGCAGCCAATCCCCGCACTTGCTCCATCAACTGCCGCTCCTTGCCGACCTTGAAGGTGTGTGTTGCATGCTGGCCCTGACTAGTTTTTAAATGTCCCGCATTGAGGGTCTCCTTTTATCTCATGAGATGTGACTCTTGGGAAATTTTGGCCCATAAATGCTTGCAGTAGAGAAGGCATTTCAGCATGGCATTGAGATCCACAAGTACATGCATCGGGAGCACACACAAGGTCACCTTAAGCAGCAACACTTTATAAACTAATTACCCAACTGTCCTTTCAGAGATATGCTGCCTCAGCTGTTAAAGAGCCTATTGTTTCACATTAGCACAGAAGCCACCAAAGTAAATCATCTTCGAACCCTACAAACTGTCTAAGAAAGAAGGATGTCAAGGGTCCATTTTATGTGTACCTGCACTCTGAATGAAATGCCTTTTGTTTTTCACTTCTCCTTTCAATTCAATTGGGTTTACATTGAGCCAAAACGTGCTACAAAAATAAAAATAATAATGACATACATTCTTATTAGTGTGTAAATCACCCCACTAATTATTGGAACCAAAGACACATCACCAAATCCAAATTTGTAGAACATACTGGCTGAATTAAGGTGCCACATAAATACCATCCAGTGCAAGCCTTCGTGCCATTTTTGAGAACTTGTCTACTTTGTCCATTAAGTGGCCATAAATTCATGATAATATTAATCAGACATCATAAACATATTTTTGATATTGTGATATTTATTATTATTCTTATATAAAGCAGTTGCTACAGTTTTCAAAGAGATTTGTAAAACAAGATTTTTAACATTTTATTTACTATGTCTTCCTTTTGATTCTATGCTTTCATTTTCTCTCCAGTTATTTATTTCCCTTTCAGTTACCAATTGACTTTATTGTCCTGTTGCTTTTTCCACTGGATCTTTCTCTTTCTTCAATTCTCATTGACTAAGTAGATGAACAGTTAATTCTCTCCAATCGTTAAAGTGACAAATGATCTTCCACCCTTAAAGGCCTGTCTCACGAGTCTGCGGTCATTGGCGGCGAAACAGGAACTATCTACCGCTCCTGGGCCGCCAGAGACCGCGGGCTCGGTCAAACGCACAATTCCGGGGCCGTGCGGCGTTGTTCCCAACACCGCATGGTGCTAAATAAAAACCAACACTGTCCAAAAATATGTTCCTACCGCACAGCCGCCGCCAGTGAGGCACGAGTGCGGCACGGCCGCCTCCACAGCCGCCGCCAGTGAGGCACGAGCGCCGTGAGTCGAACCTGCACCGCCACAGCCGCCGCCAGTGAGGCACGTGTGCGGTACGGCCGCCGCCACAGCCCCGCGATCCGAAAGACGTCATCAGCCGAAACCACAAGCTCGTTGAACCGGCCGTACTTGGCCCCCCGCGCAGCATCCGTGCGGCGCTCTCATGGTTGCCGTGCGGTCCCCTCTTCCGGCGACGCCGCACTTCACCGCCAACGACCGCAAACCCGTGGGACAGAGCCTTAACTGTGCTGTTATTCGCATATGTATCCATTAGGTTTTGGTAGGTGACGGATTTGAGTTGAAAGGTAAAGAGAAACATTTAATGGGCACATTGTAAAATGTTATTGGGAGAAGACAGGAGAATGGGGTTAGGAGCGAGAGATAGATCAGCCTTGATTGAATGGCGGAATAGACTTGTTGGGCCGAATGGCCTGATTCTGCACCTCGAACTTATGAACCTATGCCACAATCCAGTGTCGATGCAGCTTTTTGCTGCTTTGTTTGAATTTTCTAGTTGAATTATTCTGACAAGAATACCTGTGGCATCATCTCTAAGATTGGTGAAAAATACTCAGAAAGTTTATCATCGCACATGGTCTAAAACAACCACTTAATTTCCAAAATTCTTGTTCCAAGTTATTTTTCAATGATGCAATCTATTGCCAAAATAGCTTGTGGGCAAAGTGAAAATTTCTCTTTCATAACATCTAATTTGCATCCAGCTGTGGATATTTCTGGAATCCTCTATGCACTTGGTGAGGCAACAGTTGCCTGCAGTGTCTTGCAAAACAAGTTAAAAAGGGCATAGTTTCCAGTTTGCAAATGAATATCCTGTGACTTTATGTGTACTTGAAATTTGACTAACGACTTTCAAACCATAAAGAATATATTATCTGTTTTGTTGAGATTATGCCATACCAATATACACTTGCAGTTTGAAAGGGAAAAAAAATCAACTATTAATAAATCACTTCTCACTTCTCTCCTAAAGTAGCTGACACCATGATGAATGATTCTCACCCAGAGGTGTTCATTGTTGAACAGTGTTGAGGAGCTATTCCATTGCGAATGACATAGTCAGTTGAAAGAGTCAAGAGTGTTTAATTGTACCGGACAATGGAACAATGAAATACTTACTTAGACTTAGACTTAGATTCCTTTATTGTCATTCAGACCTTTCGGTCTGAACGAAATTTCGTTGCCTGCAGTCATACATATAATAAATAACAAAACACACAATAAACACAAATTAACATCCACCACAGTGAGTTCACCAGGCACCTCCTCACTGTGATGGAGGCAAAAGTCTTAAAGTCTCTGTCTCTTCCCTCTTTGTTCTCCCTCTGCGCTGAGGCGATCCAGGCTTCTGACGTTGTGACTCCGCCGGGTGATGGTAAGTCAGTCCCGCGGCTGAATCCGTGCTCCGTCCGCGATGGGCCGGTTCAAACTCCGCAGCCCGGGGTGGCCGAAGCTGCCGCCCTCCAGTCCAGCGGACGCAGCTGTAGTTGCGGGAGCCCCAGAAAAACAGGTCACCCACCTGTGACCTGCGAGCTCCCGACAATGTCGTCCACTGGGCCCGCGGCCGAGCCTCCGGACTCAGGTCGCCACCAGCGTCCTTGGTCGCCACCGCCGGAATGCCACCGCAGCCCCGAAGCCGGCCAGCCCCGCGCTGGTAAGTCCTGGCTCTGCCTCCGGAGCCTCGAGGTCGGTCGGTCACAGTTGGAGTTGGAGGCCGGCAGCTCCGCCATTTTGGCCTCAGCGCAGACGGAGGCAGAGAAGGTGGATACGACAAGAAAAAGTCGCATTCCCCCCGAACGAAGAGACAAAAATCATGTTTCACCCCCCCCACCCCACACCCCACCCCACATGTACACAACCCAATAAACTAAAATTTAACTAAACAGGACAAAAGAAAACAACAAAAAAAGTAAAAACTGACAGACTGCAGGCGAGCCGCAGCTGTGCAACAGCGCCGCCACTTCCGCACTACTTGCAGCAACGTTTCTCTGAGATCTTCGATTTTCTCCCACGCTCCAAAGACGTGCAGGTATGTAGGTTAATTGGCTTGATGTGTAAATTGTCCCTAGTGTGTGTAGGATAGTGTTAATGTGCAGGGATCGCTGGTCGGCACGGACACGGTGGGCCGAAAGGCTCGTTTCCGCGCTGTATCTCTAAACCAAACAAAACTAAACATACTGTAAGAGGCCTGCAAATGCAATACACACAGATAGTATATGATAAGCAAAAAATTGTTTTAATTCATCGATAACCACAATACTAGTGCAAAAAAAATTTGCTGCTTAGTGCAACCAAAGATAGTCCATGGAAGATCATAGTTGAGGTTAGTGTTATGTAGTGTTCAAAAGTCTGATGATTGTTGGGAAGAAGCTATTCTTGAACCTCGTGGTCATGAATTTCAAACTACTATATCTCCTTTCCTAGTGTAGGAGTGAAATGAGAGCATGGCCAGTGTAATATGAGTCGCCTCATAATAGATTCCTTCGATGGTGGGGAAGTCAGTACCTGTGGTGAATCGGGCAGTGTCCACCATGCTCTGTAATCTCCTTAGTTCATGGGCATTCAAGTTGCCAAATGAGCTATAATGCAACCAGTCAATATGCTTTCTACCATTAACCTGTAGAAATTCGAGAGAATATTCATCAGCATACCAAATCTTCTCAATCTTCTAAGGAATTAGAGGCATTATTATATCGATGGCAGCAGAATCTGATCTCCTTCCCTGCTGACTGAATGAAGACATACTTCTAGCATATTCGTCATGGGCCTGTCCCACTTAGGCGACTTTTTAGGCGAGTGCAGGAGACTGCGCTCGCCACATGATCGCCATGTCGCCACATGTTCGCTGATGGTCTCTGGTGAGTCTCCTTCATGGTCACGAGGCGTTCCCGCATTCTGGGAACTAGTCGCAGCCTCAGTTTGGTCACCGCAAATTTTTTAACATGTTGAAATTTTTTCTGCGACCAAACATTAGTCGCCATGGAGAAAATCGATAATCATGTAGTCGTAGGTGCAGTTGTAGTGGGGTCACCATGTAGTTATGGGCAGTCGAGGTAGTTGTTAGTAGTTTTAGTTAATCGCCTTAGCAGACCGGGCATTTTCATTGGCTCAGTGGGGAAAAAAAACATGGGCAGGCGTTTTCAGAACCAAGGATAACCGACTGGTAATGTTAAATGTCCGCCGAACTTCACAGCTGTGTATCTCCGGCTTATTAAAAGTTGTCTGGTTTATTAAAAGTTGTCTCCACTCCTTCCCCCTTCTCCCCCTTCTACCTCTTTTAAAGGACTTACCGTACACTGTACTAGCCATCTTAATTACAGCACCAACCTTCCTGTTCATCGCGGTGTGTGTCTGTATCACCTTGGCTTTGTACTGTGTGAATTTCAGACAACGCTCCCCCGCTTGCCCTGGCCCCCGCCTTTGCGATGTGTTTGTGTGTGTGTGTTCCACTCTGACCTCAGATTGGAACATACACACACAACTTGACAGTCGCCGGCAGTCTGCTGAAAAATCGCCTAAGTGGGGCAGGCCCATCATCATAATCAGTAGCTTCAGCCAATCTTCTTCTGTTAATGTAAGGCACTGTCATCTCCGTGTTTGTCATTACCATTAGTTCTCCTCAATCAGTAACTCACTGCAGAAATGGGAATCTTCTTCGGTCTGATTTTCAATGGCCAAGTGGATCTGATTGGCGAGAATCAGATTTGAACATGCATATTTTGGGAGAACTCTGTTATGATCCCAGGCTTAACACAGCCAGAAGAAGAGGCCAAAAGAGATCTGCCTATTGATGCCAGAGACCCTGGAGATGACACTCTCCAGGGTCTCTGGCAGTGAAGAAGGTTATCTAAGATCACAGCAGGATCTTGATCAACTGGGCCGATGGATCGAAACAGATTCAATATGATCACAGCTGATTATCCAAAATCAGTATCCCTTTTCTACTTTCTCCCCATATCCCTTGATTCCTTTAGCCCTAAGAGCTCTATTTAACCCTCTCTTGAAAACATCCAGTGTATTGGCCTCCACTGCCTTCTGTGGCAGAGAATTCCACAGATTCACAACTCTCTGGGTGAAAAACATTTCCTCATCTCAGTCTTAAATGGCTTACCCCTTATTCTTAAACTGTGATCCCTTGTTCTGGACACCCCCAACATCAGGAAGATTTTTCCTGCATCTAGCCTTTATCGGTGAGAGAATTGATTACTGGAGTTGACTGTCGCGTTACAGTTGAACAAAGCATTGGTAAGGCCACATTTGGAGTATTATGTACAGTTGTGTTTGCACTGCTATAGAGAGGATGTCATTAAACTGGAAAGATTTACAAGGATGCAACCAGGACTTGGAGAGTTATAAGGAGAGGCTGGATAGACGGAGCCTTATATCCCTGGTGCAGGTACATGGCTGAGAGGTGCTCTTTTAGAGGTGTGTAAAATCATGAGGGCATAGATAAGGTGAATAGCCACTGTCATTTCCCCAGGGAAGGGGTCTCAAACTAGAGGGCTTGGGTTTGTGAGACTGGAAAGATTTAAAAGGGAACTGAGGGGCAACTTCTTTACAGAGTGTGTATATAGTACAAGCTGTCAGAGAAAGTTGCAGAAGCGGGTACAATGATGTCACTTGGGCAGGAGAGGTTTGCCGGGATAGAGGCAAGGTCTAGCTTGGTTACTTAATTTGGGTGGTATGGACAAGTAAGGCTGAAGGGCCTGTTTCCATGCTGTAAAGCTCAATGACTCTAAGAGGGTTGCACAAATTAAGCAGTACTGTTATAATTTCAATAATCTTGGCATTAGCCATTTCACTATTCCTGTACACCCAAATAATAAGTATTTACTAATTTCTATCCTCAAAATATATTAATGCCTATCACAATATAAATGACCTGAAAATTGTATTTGTCATGATTCTGGAAATATTTGAAGAGGAATACTGCAAATACTTATAATCTGAAATAAGTCCAAAATTGACAGAAGCACACAACAGGCCAGGCTGCATTTGGTGAGGAAGAAATAGTCAATATTTTATGCTTTACATAAGATTCTTTCAACCTCTTATTACGGTCTCCCCCCCCCCCCACTACAGAAAGCTTTCTCCCCACTACAACAATCAATGTGAAAAGTGGTCTTGTCCATGTCCTCCAGAGATGTTGCCTCACCTGTTGAGTTACTCCAGCACTTTCTGTCTTTTTCAGCTCTCAGTGGAAATGCATTCGCACAACTTGCTTATCTCATGGAACCCAAGATCTGGTAGGTTCATGAGTTCACTCATTTTGTTAGTATTTTTGACATAATGCGTGGGTGCGTATGTTGGTGCTCACGCTCTCTAGATCTCTCTAAGTTGTAAATACAGTACTTACAGTGGCAGCCTGGCCAGGGTGTCAGCTTGCCCGATGGCAAGTGGGCCCTGATGAAGTGGGCCCGCTATATCAAGTGGGCCCCTGATGAAGTGGGCCCCTGATGAAGTGGGCCCCCTATATCAAGTGGGCCCCTGTTGGTGGGCCCCCTTTGTCTCCTGGCAACCAATATTTTTAAACCCAGTCCGCCACTGAGTACTTGCCAAGGCATTCTTTGCAAGGGTTTGGAGAAAGGAATAAAAAACCTGTCTCCATTATACAGAGTTTTGGTGAGACCACTCCTGGAGTACCGTGGCCAATACTCAGCCCGGCATCTTGCTTTAGAGGCAGCCTAGTGAAGGTTTTCACTGGACAGGTTGCTGGGATGAGGTCATGAGCAAAAGTATGCTCTCAATGAAGTTTGGTAAAATGAGAGGTGATCTCATTGAAGCATATGGAATTCTGCTAGGATTTGACAGAATAAATACTGAGAAATATTTCCTCAGGTTGGGGAATCTAGAACAAGGGCACAAGGGGAATAGAATCAGGATACATGGCCATTTAGCAATGACTTGAGGAGAAATCTATTCATTTAGAAGGTTATTAATCTTTGGAGTTCTCCAACACTGGGAGATGCTTTGTGGATGCTTGGTCTTTGTGTCAATTCACAAGTGAGGCTGATAGATTTTCAGACTAAATGGATCAGAGAATAAGTTTTTTGATGTTGGTCAAATAAATGGAATTGATTTTGAGGATCAACCATGATTTTATTTAATACAGGGCTTGTGTGGTATATTTCTGCTCCTACATCTAATGTTCGTATGACTTTGCAGTAAATATTAGATTCTCTTGATTATTGTTGAAGACCAGTCAACACTGTACAAAAACTTTAGAAAATAGTAGAAAACCATAAACTGATAAAAACAAAATCTTCTGAGAAGATTCAGGGAGAAACAAAGTTAATGTTTCAGGTTGATGCCTACAAACAAGAGAAAGTTCATCACAAATCGCATCCCTCCTCCCGAAACTTTGATTCCCAATCCTTTCTACTCTCCGCTGCCTTCCTCCCCAGGATTTTTAATGCACCATACAAAAGGGAGAGAGAAGATGACATTATTGTTCATATCATGGCCTGTCACTTGAGTGTTAAGGATTAATTCCTCCCTTGAATAGACATGCAAAAATGATAATCAATTTTCAGTATTCATAGCATGCAAGAAAACCCAGATATTGGCATACCATTTTGGGGATTGAGATTCATAGATTATAATTTGATAAGAACATCAGTGATATAGATTCAAACACGATCTAATTGAACGGCGAAACAGGCTACAGAGCCTAAAAGGTTATATTCCTTTCTTTCACCGTAATCATTAAAAAAAATGCGGGTGCCATGAATTAATTGCTCTGCCTTCCGTGGTTGATTTTCTGCTTCAGGCTCTTGTCATACCAGCCACTGGTTGGATACAGAGCTTTCAGAAATGTGTAAAACAAATTGCCACAGAAACTCAGTTTGTCAGACAGCATGTGTGGAAGGAAATGGACAAATGACATTTCAGGTCAGGTCGCATCTTCGGTGGTCTTATGTACCCATCTTATGTCCATTTCCTTCCACAGATGCTGCCTGATTCGTTGAGTTCGTCCAACACTTTGGGGTTTTTTTGTTCGAGCTTCCAGCAGCTGCAAACCCTTGTGTCTCCTCCTCGGAAAATATATGTTGATATTTGATATTACGCACAAAAAGTTGCCAAATAGAAATTTCTATTTTTTCAGAATAGAAAAAAGAGCTGGGAAAGATACCCAATTATTACGAGGGCTCGAGAATATTTTCGTCCAGTAAATTAAAATCTGGCATAAACATGGTATCTATCTGCAAAGCCCAATTGACCAAATATACTAAGTTGCAGAAGCACTTACCCAGTTGATGAACTGATACAGGGATCTCAGCAAAGCATGATGATCGTTGTAGTGATGTGGCATACAAGGACAACAGAACACAAACTAAAAAAAACTCTGATAAATTTTGAAATATTGATAGTTTGTTGCATGATACATTTACAATATAGATAATATTCCTATTAGGTCTGTCTGTTTTATTATTTGGACCATGACGTCTTTGTACCTGACACAGTCTCGACCCGAAACATCACCTATTCCTTTTCTCTGGAGATGCTGCCTGACCCGCTGAGTTACTCCAAAACTTTGTGTCTATCGTTGGTGTAAACCAGCATCTGCAGTTTCTTCCTGCACATACAGTAGCTGAATTCAGTCATGGCATTCTCCTAATTATTCATTATTAATTTCATGGCATGGGCTTGAAATAACCTTAACCTCACAAATATCCAACATTCCTTCTTTTCTTTTACATTTTACACTCAGAAACTATTGAATAATCACAATTTAGAAATCACAGAAGTAAAAATGAGCATAGATATCAAATTTGTTTTCTCTAGTGGAATGCTTCATCACAACTCTTTGCTTTTTCACACCTAATCTACAATTACAATTTGTAGTCTATCTTAATTAAACACAAATTGCAGTGTATTGTCTTAATTGGAACAAACTCCACCGCATCCTGGTTTATCATAAGCACAGAGTGTTCATGAGAATCATCAGATGGTACTTTCACATCAGAAAATACCCAGATTAGTCAATCAGCTTTTATTTTTAATTCACTCACTGGAGATGAACAGCACTAGCAAGGATAGCATTTATTATCCATCCCTAATTGGCTCTTTGAATTGAATGGCTCCCTAAACTATTTTAAATACCAATCAGATTGGTGTGTCTTGAATGACATATGGTAGGTACCTGGGTAGAGGTGCGTGGCTTTCTTCTCTGAAGGATAACAGTAAGCCAGAGTGTTTGTTTAAAGAGTAATCCAGCATTTTCTGGTCACACTTACTAATAATTAGCCTATTAATCCACTTTTATTTAATTAATTGCATTTAGTCTTGAAGTAGTTTTCACAAGTCTGGACTACTGATCAGGAGCTATAATTGTACCATTGCACCATTGTAAATTCTCACAGAGGGTTTAAAGTTCATGTTTCCTAATCAGTAGCCCAGACCTCTGAATACAACTTCAACAATTGACAGTCAGATCCTTTTTCCCCAAGGGAGAAATGTTAAATACATGTCAATAGTCAAGAGTGTTTTATTGTCATATGTCCCAGATAGAACAATGACATTCTTACTTGCTGCAGCACAACAGAATATGTAGTCATAATAAATAATATTACAAAAACTCAGGAAAAAACCCCCAATAAATGTGGCATAGCTTTAAGGTTCGATGGGCAATGATGGAAAGGAAATGTGCGGGGCAGGTTTTCTACACAGAAGCTGGTGGATTCCTGGAATGCGCTGCCAGAGATCATAAACAGATAGGACAGTGGTGTTTAAGAGGCTTTTAGATGGGCACAAGGATATGCAGGCAATGGAGGGGTATGGATCACGTGCAGGCAGATGAAATGAATTTAAGGTACACAAAAATGCTGGAGAAACTCAGCGGGTGCAGCAGCATCTATGGAGCGAAGGAGATAGGCAACGTTTCGGGCCGAAACCCTTCTTCAGATGAATTTAATTTAGCATCGTGTTCAGCACGGACATTGCGGGCCAAATGGCATGTTCCTGAGTAGGAAGGAAGTGCAGATGCTGGTTTACACTGAAGATAGACATAAAATGCTGGAGTAACTCAGCAGAACAGGCAGCATCTCTGGATAGAAGGAATGGGTGACATTCCGGGTCGAGACCCTTCTTCAAACAGTCTTAAGAAGGGTCTCAACCCGAAACATCACCCATTCCTTCTATTCAGAGATTCTGTCCCGCTGAGTGAATCTGGCATTTTCCTGTGCTGCTCCATTCTATGTTCTATGCTCACCTGGGTGTAATCCTATCAAACCACTGTAATAACAATGCAGGGACAAGCCTTTGCTATTAGCAATTCAAAACTCTATTGCAATACATGAATCCCCACTTTCCAAAGCTTGGTCACCAGCTAATCCTTTGGGAAATCATAATTGTACCTATGTCAATTGTATTGGGGTTGTATCATTCCCCTATATTTGCAGGTTAAGCTCCATCATGTTTAAAAACTGACCCAATTCCTTGGAGCTCTGGAACAAGCATTTCATTTCTGCACATTCAGGCCATTATAAAAAGAAACAAAAATGATTTTAATACATAAAAATCAATAACATCAATGGAATGCAGAGTGATACAAAAAACATTTACAGATCATGAAATTATGTGTTTAACAGTCTCACTATAAGAATTAATCAGTGATAATCCAGTGGTCCCATGCGGCTTGCTGCAGTGGCTTCAGCAGGTCTGCTCACAGTAGAACACCTTCCCCTTCCGGTAGCGCTTACATCCACTATAATGAAATGCTTCAAGTGGTTGGTTGTGGCATGAATTTAGTTATCCCTCAGAAATAACCTGGATCTACTTCAATTTGCCTATGGCCACAACAGGTCAAAACAGATGCTATCTCATTGGTTTACCGCTCTGCTCTGGACAAGTTGGATAACAAGAACACATACGGCAGGCTGCTGTTCATTGCTTACATCCTGGCGTTCAACACTATCCTCTCCTCCAAACTCATCACTAAGCTCCAAGCCCTGGGCCTTTGTACCTCTCTTTGCAACAGGATTGTTAACTTCCTCATCAGCAGACCTCAATCAGTGTGGATATGGGTCCACATTTCCTCCTCACTGACCATCAATACAGTTGCACACAATGGTTGCTTGCTTAGCCCCCTGCACCCATGATTACACAGCTTCAATGCCATCGAGAAATTCAGCAACAAAACCACTTTTAAAAAATGAAACCCCGGAAAAGGGACTGGCGGCTGACTCGGGCAGAGCCCTCTTCCGCCTGGTGCCGTGACTCGCGGATGGCCAGCTTGGCCAGGCCCAGGAGCAACCCAACCTGGACATCTTCGGCCCTACCCTCTTCCCTACGCACCGGGTGTTTAAAGATGAAGATGGTGGGTGAGAAATGCAGCCAGAAGGCAAGACCAACAACACCACAGGTGGTGATGAGTCTGAATACAGGAGAAAGTTAGAACACCTGGTTGAATGGTGTGGCAACAACCTCTCACTCAGTATCAAGTGTAAAGGTTCCAGAGAAAAAGGTCCAATGTCACACATTGAAGTGGAAAATCTGGTCTGTACCCAAGCTTATGAAAGGACCGTTTAGAAGTCTGATAACAGAAGAGAAGAAGCCGCTCCTGAGTCTGATGGTATGTGTTTTGATTGCCTTGGCAGCAATTATATCTGTGCCACTCAATAACTAATGCATGTGGTTAGTCAGAAGACTGTTAAAGAGCTGATTGCCACACAATTGTCCTGCTAGTTCTCATCAGGGAGGCTGAATGGCATTTTGGTGAAAAATGCATGAATAGCTCCCACTCCTGAAGTTGACTAGCCAATTGACAATAAGCATTGTCAACACAGAGTATTTTCAGTGTCATCATAACATCATTAGGTCATAAGGTCATAAATGATAGGAGCAGAATTTGGCCATTCGGCCTATTAGTCTACTCCACCATTCAATCATGGCTGATCTATCTCTCCCTCCTAACTCCATTCTCCTGCCTTCTCCATATAACCTCTGACACTTGTACTAATCAAGAATTAGTGTGAGATCCCATTTTATTGATCAATTCCTGATGGATATTTAAGATCCATTGAAGTAGAGTGGGAGACTTTCTGGGAAACTTAATCAAGGCTTCACCTAGGAATTATCCAAGGATATATCTTTAAAAAATGTAAGACTACAAAACTGACCTAACCAGTATGAAGTATTTGGCACTTAGTTTATTAAATTTGTTCCAGTATGCGGTTAAAATCTTTAGTGGTATAGTGTTGCCAGATAATGAAATATGCTAAGTGGATAGATTATAATGTCAATCAGTATGAAGCATTTTGCATAAGGTTTACAATCTTCCCATGGGAAGTTTTGTGCCATGTCACCACTTGTTATCTCTGAGAATCATTGCAAACAGAAGGAATTCCAACATGGACGACGGGATATTCAACATGGATCGTATAGCCATTTCAGAATCTCTAGTTGCAATCACACAATGAATTTCCATGTTCTCCCCATCTATATCTGCTGAAATAATCCACAGCTCCTGCCCTCTCTGATCTCGCAAGTAAAATCTACAATCGAACCGCCATCCTTGGTGAGATTGCTGAGTAAATGTTGGCCCTAAATGGTGGGGCCAGACCCATAGATTGGTGATTTATTCTTTCTTTATTGAATTCCTGCTCCAGTGATCACATCTGACCAGGTGTCCATCAGAATTCTAGGAAGTTATTATGAAATAAATCCCTTCAGATTGCTGGAGTCATTCCATACCTACCCTTATTGGGTATATCATCCATTAAATAGTTAATGGATATCATGTTCATAAGTTCATAATTGATAGGATTAGAATTAGGCCATTCGGCCCATCAAGTCTACTCCGTCATTCAGTCATGGCTGATCTATCTCTCCCTCTTAACCCCATTCTCCTGCCTTCTCCCCATAATCCCTGAGACCTGTACTAATCTATCTCTGCCTTAAAAATATCAATTAAGTTGGCCTACACAGCCTTCTGTGGCAATGAATTCCACAGATTCACCCCCCTAAAAAAATTCCCCCTCATCTCCAGTGCAGCGTAGGTTCACGAGGTTAATTCCTGGGATGGCCGGACTGTCATATGCTGAGAGAATGGAGCGGCTGGGCTTGTATACTCTGGAATTTAGAAGGATGAGAGGGCATCTTATTGAAACATATTAGATTATTAAGGGATTGGACACGCTAGAGGCAGGAAACATGTTCCCAATGTTGGGGGAGTCCAGAACCGGGGCCACAGTTTAAGAATAAGGGATAGGCCATTTAGAACGGAGATGAGGAAAAACGTTTTAACCCAGAGAATTCTCTGCCTCAGAAGGCTGTGGAGGCCAATTCTCTGGATGCTTTCAAGAGAGAGTTAGATAGATCTGAGTCAGGGGATATAGTGAGAAGGCAGGAACGCGGTACTGATTGTGGATGATCAGCCATGATCACAGTGAATGGTGGTGCTGGCTCGAAGGGCCGAATGGCCTACTCCTGCACCTATTGTCTATTGTCTATCTCCTTCCTAAAGGAACATCCTTTAATTCTGAGGCTATGACCTCTTTTCCTGGACTCTCCCACTAGTGGAAACATCCTCTCCACATCCACTCTATTCAGGCTATTCACTATTCGGTAAGTTTCAATGAGGTGCCCCCTCATCCTTCCAAGCTCCAGCGAGTACAGGCCCAGTGCCATCAAATGCTCATCTCTCATATCTCCCCATATCTTTCCCTTCCCTAGTGTAAATATCACAACTTTAATGACCAATGTTATAAGTGATTCATGAGATAGCAGATGGTGACTATGATTATGTTAATGAATAAGAAAGGCAGACAGAGATCATATTTGTACAGATAGTGGTGGGTGCCTGCAACAAGCTGCGAGGGAGTGGAGGTGGAGGCGGATACAATAAAGTTATTTAAGAGGGTTTTAGAAAGACAGGGAATGGAGGGATATAGATCACATGCAGGCAATTGAGATTATCTTAATTTAACAACGTGTTTGGCATGGACATTGTGGGCTGAAGGGCCTGTTCCTGTGCTGTGCTCAAAGTGAAAATGAAAAATGAAAAGGTGAAATGGTTTGCGAGAATTAAATATTTGTCACAATGAAGGACACAATTAAAGGAAGAATGGTAAGACTACGGGATAAGAGAATTAAGTAAATTGTTAAAATGTTAGAGAAATTAAAGAAGTGGGTCACCCATCTGTTCCCATCCTTCCCTCACACGCTCTTTTCCTATAAATTGAACATGAGAGAAAATTCTCAGCAGTTACCCTTTTTAAGTTGTTTTTTTTCCCTTCTTGTAAGGAAACAGCTGGACATAACACCATTTTTTCCTGATGATTTCTGTTCCTAACGCTTTCCAGGTGTCAGTGTGGTAACAAAACCTCATTTTTCTTCCCCTAGAGAGACTAACACATGCAAATAAAATGGTGGTGAATATGCGTAGATTAAGATTCAGATTAGTTTATTATCATACACACAAGGGGTGCAATGAAGCTCATAGCGTAAACAGTATACATACAGTAATGATAAATACAACAATAAGTGCAATGACGAGTACTTAAAGGCACAAAGGACAGATTATTACAGGTTTAATTAAATCATGTTATGTCATTTTAATGTTATAATTGTCTATATTAAATATTTCAGTTGCTAAGCAAAAAATTGATTGGAGCCAATAGAAACAACAGCATTTAAACTGAAGACATATTTGTTCTATATGAATTAATATTGAACAATCAGAAATTAAAACCATGTAAAATAATATATACACAACATATTTACATAAGTTTGGCTCAAGGCAAAGCCTTGGTATTAAGTTACATTTTATCAGCTAAGCAACATTTGGTTAAACAAATCAGCCAACTCTCAAATCATACCTTGCTCGCCTTCATTGTTAAACGTGCAAACAGATTCAGTCATTCATTTTAACAATTTGAATTAAGTTTATGTTTTGGAAGAGGAAATTTGTTTCAGCAATCCATCCACCAACTCTGCAATCAGATTAAAGAATTTCATGTAGAAACTTGATACTGCAAATGCAGTTAGAAAAAAAGACACAAAGTGCTGGAGTAAATCAGCGGGTCAGGCAGCATCTCTGGAGAACATGGACAGGTGACATTTTGGGTTGGGACCCTTCTTCAGCCTGATTGTAGGGGGGGGGGGGGGAGGGAGAAATCTGGAAGAGAGGAGGGGCAGGATAAAGTGTGCCAGGTAATAGGTAAACACAGATGGGGGAAACGGATGGTTGGACAAATGCCAGAGATGACAATACACAAGGTGTGAGACAAAAGCATTGAAGAGTTGCAAATTGTGAAGCCAAAGGGAGGAATGTAGGTAGATGGGAAGGGGGAAAGGAGAAATAGATGCACGTCCAGGTGGAGGATGGAAGAAAAGGGAGGTGTGGGGAGAAAGGAGTTTTTTAGAAGTTCTGTAAAATTGGGGAATTCAATGTTCATACCCTTGGGTTTTAAGCTACCCAATCGGAATATGAGGTGCTGTTCCTCCAGTTTAAGGGTGGCCTCACTCTGGCAATGGAGGAGCCCAGGACCAAAAGGTCAGAATGCAAATGGGAAAGGGAGTTGAAATGGTTAATAACTTGGAGATCCAGTAGAACTTGGCAGACCAAGGGCATATTTAAGCATGTGTAGACCCCCTTACCCCTCCTCCCACCTTTTTTCCCACTCTTTTCCCAGTGCCCCACCTGGATTCATAACCATCCCTCCCCTTTCACCTATATTCCTTCCTCTGGTTATAGGTGAATTGGGAACTCAATAAGTATCTGATAGGGTAAAAATTTAATAGGAACCCGAGGGTCAATTTTTCACACAGGGTGGTGGGTAAATGGAATGAGCTGCTAGAGGAGGTAGTTGAGGCAGGTACTATAAAATACATTTAAAATACATTTGGACAGGTGCATGGATAGGATAGGTTTAGAAGGATATGGGCCAAATGCAGGCAGGTGCGACTAGTGTTAATGGGACATCTTGGTCAGCATGTGCAAGAAGGGCCTGTTTCTGTGCGGTGTAACTCTATGACTCTATAACTATGAATCTAAAATATATTTTGCATTTCTCCTAGAAAATGCATAAAATCTTAATTAGTGGCTGCTCAAACCACACCGTACCCATCTCAGTTTAGCTGGATTATTAAAAGTGCATGTATGTTCAGTCATTTGTTTTTCCAATTTGAATTATGTTTTACTGTATTTTTACTTTGGAATGTGACATTTATTTCAACAAGCCATAACAACAAGCCAGACAAGTAAAATATGACACCTTCAGCCAAAATCAAATTTCAGGTGTGAACTATCAGCGGCAAGGTACCAGGTATCAGTGTACCTGTTGACTAGAAGCCTATACAAATTTTGACGACCAACCCCAACCATCAAGCAATCCCAAGCTATATTTTAGGACATATTCAGTGACACACCTAAACGACAGATAACAATCACCTTCTGTTGTACTTTCACCCACTTGCAAACATCTGTGGAATTTTTATGATAGTATTTTATGTACTTCAACAGAGTGCAATCTCATCAGCTCTTTTCAAGGCAGGGAAGTCCATAGTTTTCTGACTTTTTCTAAGAACTAAGTTCTACGTTATTTTCCTTGCTCAATGGTGATATTATATTGAAGGTGCAATCTGATCAATGACCTACACAGCCACAGCATGCCACCTTTAGACCTTCTATCAATTCTTCCTTATCGACGGCAATAAAGCTAGTTCAGCTTGCTTTGTTGATTGTTGCTACTTGCATAAATATTTGGTAATCAAATGACAAATTAGATCTATCTCTTCAGAATATTCATGTGATCAAAATATTTTATCTTGACTTAGATAAGCCATCAAAGATTTAGATTTCCTTGTTATTGTCTAATCATACTTGTTTTTGAAAATACTTTTAACATGTGTTGTAACCTTGGCCACAATTCATCTCTTCATGTGATGGATCTTTATGCTCATGCATTGAAGTGGTTAAGTAAAACTAAAATATTTCCAGAATTGGACCATTGTTTCAAAAAGAAAAATATTTCAGAAAAAAATATCTTTTGGGAAATATTTTTGAAGATTAGCTTTCCTTTGTTTTGAATATTCTTTGGCATAGAAATCTGCATTATTTTAGTTTAGTTCAGAGATACAGGCCGTTCAGCCCACCGAGTCCGTGCCGACCAGCGATCCCCGTACACGACCACTATCCTACACACTAAGGACGATTTACCAAAGGCAATTAACTTACAATCATGTACGTCTTTGGAGTGTGGGAGGAAACCAGAACACCCGGAGAAAACCCAAGCAGACAGCACCCATAGTCAAGATCAACCCCGGGTCTCTGTGCAGACAGCACCCATAGTCAGGATCAAACCTGGGTCTCTGGTGCTGCAAGACAGAACTCTACTGCTGAGCCACCATGCTGCCCATTAGTGGTCTGTTAGCGATCTGTTTCAAAAAGAATCATGAAGTTCAACAGCACAAAAACAGGTACTTCAGCCCACTACGACCATGCTGACTAATTTTGCCCAGCTTCACCAGTCTCATTGGCATGTATTCTTCCCATGACTTGCCTTCCCAAGTGCTTATCCAAATCTCTTAAATATAGTGATTGCTGTTGACTCTACCACCTTCTCTGGCAGAATGTTCCAGATTGCATCCACTCTCAGTATGTAAAAACAAATGTTACCCCACAAAACTCTTTGAGAACTGTTTTTTCTCACCTTAAACCTACATCCTCTGATTTTTGAAACACCAACCATGGGGGGAAATGTTTCTGACTGTCTACTCTATGCTTCTTATAATTTTACATGCTATTATCAAGTCACCCCTCAGAGTCCTTCACTCTAGGAAAAACAAATCCAGTCTATCAAATGTCTCCACACAATTAAAATCCTTCAATCCAGGCAACAATTTGCAAGCAAGAATTATGGAGTTGATTTAAGTAAGGAACCAAGAGTTTTGTATTATCCTCCTTCATAGTTAAGAGGGAAATATTTCACTTGATAAAGAGTGTCACACAGGACTTGCATGATTCAACCAAAGTCAATGGAGATATATTTATGAAAGGGGGGGGGGGGGGGTCAATACACTGATACATGAAGGAATAACGAGAACCATTTGTTGTAATTAATAAACAAAAAGAATGGTTGCATAATTGAAGAAACTTACCAAAGCATTTGAGTTCAGTTTAACAGAAATGGAATTTTAGAGTCATAGATTCATAGAGATGTACAGCACAGAAACAGGCACTTTTGCCCAGCTTGTCCATGCCGGCCAAGTTGGCATATTGAGCTAGTCCCATTTACCTGCATTTGACCCGTAGCCCATCTTATCCGTACACCTGTCCATATCTATATCTATATACTTTTAAAACTCTGTGTGTGTGTGTGTGTGTGTGTGTGTGTGTGTGTGTGTGTGTGTGTGTGTGTGTGTCTGTGTGTGTCTGTGTGTGTCTGTGTGTGTCTGTGTGTCTGTGTGTCTGTGTGTCTGTGTGTGTGTGTGTGTGTGTGTGTGTGTGTCTGTGTGTGTGTGTGTATGTCAGCCTTTGATTTTGCCTTTGATTTTTGCCTTTGATTCGTTACTCCATCAAAAGCAGACGCAAAAACGCCGAGATTTTTACCATTTCGCTAGCGATTTTACTTTTACATTCGCAGATCCACTCCTCATTAAATTTCGTCATATTTCAGTACACATTTTCAATAAAATCCTTCACAAAACTTACTTTTTTCTTTAAATCAGCAGCTGCCAATGTCACAATGCCCTTGCGCTCGCGCCACGCCTCCTGCAGCCCACCCGCCCGCTCCAACCACCCCCCCCCTTCTCAAAATGCTCTGCAGATCGGGAGGTCACTGGAGGTCACAGCCGGTCACCAATTCGAACCGCGGAGGGGTATGGAGTCGTGCGGGGCTGGTCCCGACATCATACTCACCAATCAGCTGGGCAGGAGGCAGGCCGACTGAATTTGGACGTCGCACGTCGCCGGGCGGTGACGTCATCACGCAAAGGCACGCCGGGCAGTGATGTCATCGTGCAACGCCACGCGCTAGGCGTAAGCCGTCAAGATGCTGCGTACGATGCCAAGACGCTGCGTACGACGTCAAGACGCTGCATACGCCCATCGAGATGCTGCGTACGCCCTCAATGCGCCTGCGGGCCGACAGGCCGTTGGCGCGCAGGATTTTCGGACAGTGCAAGATTTTTGGAGCCCTGCGCGATGTCGGGACCAGCCCCGCACCACTCCATACGCCTCAGCCGATCGAAGTGGGACTGGCCCCGCGAGGCAGTTCCCCCCCTCCCTGTTCTCCCCCTCCCTGTTCCCACCCCCCTCCCTGTTCCCCCCCTCCTGTTCCCCCCTCCCTGTTCTCCCCCTCTCTCTGTCCCCCCTTTCTCTGTCCCCTCTCTCCCCACCCTCTCTCCCCTCCCTCTCTCCCCTCCCTCTCTCCCCTCCCTCTCTCCCCTCCCTCTCTCCCCTCCCTCTCTCCCCTCCCTCTCTCCCCTCCCTCTCTCCCCTCCCTCTCTCCCCTCCCTCTCTCCCCTCCCTCTCTCCCCTCCCTCTCTCCCCTCCCTCTCTCCCCTCCCTCTCTCCCCTCCCTCTCTCCCCTCCCTCTCTCCCCTCCCTCTCTCCCCTCCCTCTCTCCCCTCCCTCTCTCCCCTCCCTCTCTCCCCTCCCTCTCTCCCCTCCCTCTCTCCCCTCCCTCTCTCCCCTCCCTCTCTCCCCTCCCTCTCTCCCCTCCCTCTCTCCCCTCCCTCTCTCCCCTCCCTCTCTCCCCTCCCTCTCTCCCCTTCCTCTCTCCCCTCCTCCCCCCCTCCCTCTCTCCCCCCTCCCTCTCTCCCCCTCCCCCTCCCTCTCTCTCCCTCTCCCTCTCCCCCCACCCTCACTCTCCCCCACCCTCCCTCCCTCTACCCCCCCTCCCTCTCTCTTTCCCCCCTCCCTCTTCCCCCATCCCTCTCCGCCGTCACTCTCTATCCCCCCCCTCCCTCTCTAGATGTGAGTTGGGGGCTATGCGTCAGTAGATAGGCCAATTATGGGGTAAAAGGAGCAAGTTAATAATATTAATATATTAACAAGGGGGGTAGTTAGCGTGTGTGTGGGGGGGGGAAGTTAGCGTGTGTGCGGGGGGGGGGGTAGTTAGTGGGTGTGGGGGTGGTTAATGTGTGTGACACCGCATGCCGCCTCCCCCCCCCTCCCCACCACACATTGGGGGAACAGACCCAACGGGTCTGCACATGGTCTAGTGTATTTTAAAAGTTATAGGTTAAAAGGTAGGTCAGGTAAATATACAGCTAGAGAGTTGGTTTAGGGCAAAAAGCTGAAAAATTCTGGATTACTGGGATTGCTTCAAGGGAGATTATGACCTGTACAAGCTGCATGGTTGATAGCTGAACTAAAACAGGAAGGATTGCGAGTGCAAAGGTTTGGGGAGGTGTTCAATTAATTTGGCTGGGGATTGGAGCACCGAGTAGATGTACAGTTTAGAGGGTGCAGCAATAAGATATTAACGGAAGATTAAGTAGGCAGAATACATGGGAATTATTGATACCACAGAGACAATAGACAAAAGACAATAGACAATAGGTGCAGGAGTAGGCCATTCGGCCTTTCGAGCCAGCACCGCCATTCAATGTGATCATGGCTGATCATCCCCAATCAGTACCCCGTTCCTCCCTTCTCCCCATATCCCCTGACTCCGATATTTTTAAGAGCCCTATCTAGCTCTCTCTTGAAAGCATCTAGAGAACCCGCCTCCACCGCCCTCTGAGGCAGAGAATTCCACAGACTCGTCCCTCTCTGTGAGAAAAAGTGTTTCCTCGTCTCCGTTCTAAATGGCTTACTCCTTATTCTTAAACTGTGGCCCCTGGTTCTGGACTCCCCCAACATCGGGAACATGTTTCCTGCCTCTAGCGTGTCCAAACCCTTAACAATCATATATGTTTCAATGAGATACCCTCTCATCCTTCTAAACTCCAGAGTGTACAAGCCCAGCTGCTCCATTCTCTCAGCATATGACAGTCCCGCCATCCCGGGAATTAACCTTGTAAACCTACGCTGCACTCCCTCAATAGCAAGAATGTCCTTCCTCAAATTAGGGGACCAAAACTGCACACAATACTCCAGGTGTGGTCTCACTGGGGCTCTGTACAACTGCAGAAGGACCTCTTTGCTCCTATATTCGCTTCTTCTTGTAATAAAGGCCAACATGCCATTCGCTTTCTTCACTGCCTGCTGTACCTGCATACTTACTTTCATAGACTGATGTACAAGGACCCCCAGATCCCATTGTACTACCCCTTGACGCCATTTAGACAGTAATCTGTCTTCCAGTTTTTGCTACCAAAGTGGATAACCTCACATTTATCCGCATTAAACTTCATCTGCCATTCATCTGCCCACTCCCCCAACCTGTCCACATCACCCTGCATTCTCATAGCATCCTCCTCACAGTTCACACTGCCACCCAGCTTTGTCTCATCTGCAAATTTGCTAATGTTACTTTGAATCCCTTCATCCAAATCATTGATGTATATTGTAAATAGCTGCGGTCCCAGCACCGAGCCTTGCGGTACCCCACTAGTCACTGCCTGCCATTCTGAAAGGGACCCATTAATCCCTACTCTTTGTTTCCTGTCTGCCAACCACTTCTCTATCCATGTCAGCACTCTACCCCCAATACCATGTGCCCTCATTTTGCCCACTAATCTCCTATGTGGGACCTTATCAAATGCTTTCTGAAAGTCCAGGTACACTACATCCACTGGCTCTCCCTTGTCCATTTTCCTAGTTACATCTTCAAAAAATTCCAGAAGATTAGTCAAGCATGATTTCCCCTTTGTAAATCCATGCTGACTCGGACCGATCCTGTTACTGCTATCCAAATGTTCGGCTATCTCATCTTTTATAATTGACTCCAGCATCTTCCCCACCACCAATGTCAGGCTAACTGGTCTATAATTCCCTGTTTTCTCTCTCCCGCCTTTCTTAAAAAGTGGAATAACATTAGCTACCCTCCAATCCACAGGAACTGATCCTTAGTCTATAGAACATTGGAAAAATATCACCAATGCATCCACAATTTCTAGAGCCACTTCCTTAAGTACCCTGGGATGCAGACAATCAGCCCCTGGAGATTTATCAGCCTTCAGTCCCATCAGTCTACCCAACACCATTTCCTGCCTAATGTGGATTTCCTTCAGTTCCTCCGTCACCCCAGATCCTCTGGCCACTGCTATATCAGGAAGATTGTTTGTGTCCTCCTTAGTGAAGACAGATCCAAAGTACCTGTTCAACTCATCTGCCATTTCCTTGTTCCCCATAATAAATTCATCTTTTTCATTCTTCAAGGGTCCAACTTTGGTCTTAACTAATTTTTTCCTCTTCACATACCTAAAGAAGCTTTTACTATCTTGCTTTATATTCTTGGCTAGCTTACCTTCGTACCTCATCTTTTCTTCCCATATTGTCTTTTTGGTTATCTTCTGTTGTTCTTTAAACATTACCCAATCCTTTTGCATCTTACCTCATGGCCCCACAGTCCCCTTTATTCAACTGCAACACTGACACCTCCGATCTACCCTTCTCCCTCTCCAATTGTAGATTAAACCAGACCATGTTATGGTCACTCCCCCCTAATGGCTCATTAACCTCGAGGTCCTTTATCAAATCCGGTTCATTACATAACACTAAATCCAGAATTGCCTTCTCCCTGGTAGGCTCCAATACAAGCTGATCTGAGAATCCATCACAAAGGCACTCTACAAAGTCCCTTTCTTGGGGTCCAGTACCAACCTGATTTTCCCAGTCTACCTGCATGTTGAAATCTCACATAACAACCACAGCATTACTTTTGCTACATGCCAATTTTAACTCCTGATTCAACTTGCGCCCTATGTCCAGGCTACTGTTTGGGGGCCTGTAGATTAGTCCCATTAGGTTCTTTTTACCCTTACAATTCCTTAGTTCTATCCATACTGACTCCACTTCTCCTGTTTCAATGTCACCCCTTGCAAGGGACTGAATTTCATTCCTCATCAACAGGGCAACACCACCCCCTCTGCCCACCTGTCTGTCTTTTCGATTGAAGGTATACCCTTGAATATTCAGTTCCCAGCCCTGGCCCTCTTGCAGCCATGTCTCAGTAATTCCCACACCATCATACTTGCCAGTTTCTAACTGAGCCTCAAGCTCATCCACTTTATTCCTTATACTTCGCGCATTCATATACAGCACTTTGACCTCTGTATTCACTTCCCCCCTCGCCCCGCTCGCAATTGTCCCTGACCTTACTCTGTTTTCCATTCTTGAGCTTTCCTTCCCATTAATTCGAGAATCTTTTGTAATTTTTCCTGTAGTCACTTCCCCTTCAACTCCATCTTTATACTCCCAATTTGTCAATCCCTCCCCCCCACTATTTAGTTTAGAGGCTGAAGGAAGGGCAGGAACTGCAACTCAACATTCCAGGATGGAGAGTCTTTGGGTGCGGGCACGGGTGAGGGATGTAAAGGAGCAGGTGACACACTACATAATAACATTAATTATGGAGTTCATGACCGCAGTCATCAGAGAAAATGTCAAGAAGGCTCTTCAAACAAGCAACAGGGGCAGATCCAAGGAACAAAAAAGGGGGTTTGATCTTTTTTCAGGTTGTACTTAGAGGTCTCTGAACAGTTTTCAGGAGAGAGAAAAACAGATGAATAGATAAATTATAGTGATGTCCGAATACTAGGGTTATAACAGTAAGGGATATCAATTGCTGCAGTTTTAATTAGGACCATTTTAGTGTGAAAGGCACAGAGGGTATGGAATTTCTAAAGTGTGTTTTGACCCACTATATCAATAGTTTACCAGAGAATAGGCTTTACTGGACCTAATCTTGAGGAATCATAGAATCATTGCAACAAACAGCACAGTTATTGGCCCTTTCAGCCCACCTCGTCCATGCCAACCTCGATGCCTCTGTGCTAATCACATTTGCTGCATCTCACTATATCTTTTCTATCCAGGTATCTGTCTAATCACCTTTAGGTATTGAATTCAACATGTCATCTGGCAGCTCGTTCCAGATATTCACCACCATGTAAAAAGCCCATCCACTCACATCTCCTTTAAGTGTCTTTAGTCTCACATTAGTTTAGTTTAGTTTATTGTCACGAGTACTGGGGTACAGTGAAAAGTTGTCTTCATTGCGTGCTATCCAATCAGTGGAAAGACTATAATGATTACAATCAAGTCAAGCACAGTGTACAGATACAGGATAAAGAGAATAAAATGTAGTGCAAAAAAAGTCCAGTAAAGTCAGATTCAAGATAGTCCAAAGGTCTTCAATGAGATAGATGGTAGGTCAGAATCGTTTTCTAGTTGGTGGTAGAATGGTTCAGTTGCCTGGTAACAGTTGGCAACGTATTATATCTTGCTCTCGATTCCCCTGCTGTGGGAAAAGATTTTGACAATATATACCATCTATGCCCCTCATCTATCTATACATAACTAAAGCTCTGATCTTGTTATAGAAACATAGAAAATAGGTGCAGAAGGAGGCCATTCAGCCCTTCGAGCCAGCACCGCCATTCATTGTGATCATGGCTGATCGTCCCCAATCAATAACCCGTGCCTGCCTTCTCCCATATCCCTTGATTCCACCAGCCCCTAGAGCTCTATCTAACTCTCTCTTAAATCAATCCAGCGATATGCCTCCACTGCCCTCTGTGGCAGGGAATTCCACAAATTCACAACTCTCACCACACTTAAATGGCCTCCCCTATATTCTAAGACTGTGGCCCCTGGTTCTGGACTCGCCCAACATTGGGAACATTTTTCCTGCATCTAGCTTGTCCATTCCTTTTATAATTTTATATGTTTCTATAAGAACCCCCCCTCATCCTTCTAAACTCCAGTGAATACAAGCCTACTCTTTTCAATCTTTCCTCATACGACAGTCCCGCCATCCCAGGGATCAATCTCATGAACCTACGCTGCACTGCCTCAATCACAAGGATGTCCTTCCTCAAATTAGGAGACCAAAACTGTACACAATACTCCAGATGTAGTCTTACCAGAGCCCTATACAACTGCAGAAGAACCTCTTTACTCCTATACTGAAATCCTCTTGTTATGAAGGCCAACATTCCATTAGCTTTCCTCACTGCCTGCTGTACCTGCACGCCAACTTTCAGTGTACAAGGAAACCCAGGTATCACTGCACCTCCCCCTTACCTAACCCCATTGAGATAATATTCTGCCCCCTTGTTTTTGCCGCCAAAGTGGATAACCTCACATTTATCTATATTATATTGCATCTGCCACGCATCTGCCCACTCACTCAACCTGTCCAGGTCACTCTGCAACCTCCTAACATCCTCTTCACAGTTCACACTGCCACCCAGCTTTGTGTCATCCGCAAACTTGCTAGTGTTGCTCCTAATTCCCTCTTCCAAATCATTAATATATATGGAAAACAGTTACGGCCGGACCGGAAGCACGTTGTGCGATAGCGCTACAATTTTTCGGCAAATTACTCATCGCCAGCTTCCGACCGGTGGTCTAATGTAAACTTTAGCGAGGTTTAAAAATCTTAAAAACCGCGCATGCACAGATCGATCTCCTCTGCTGCCATTCAGCACCACGTGGATTGGTCTTTTCTTCTGTCACTCCACGGGACGGTACACCCCTTCCTGCACCATCGCGTCTTTACTGGAGCGGTGGATGGCCGGCGGAGGTTTCCAACTGGACACAATTTTCGGAGGGACTGGAAACGGCCCGGGAAATGTTGCCAAACGGAAAGCGGAGAATCTTATCTCGCCGGAGGAGAGCGACCAGCGACCGCAGACCAGCGACCGGCAACCGCTGTGAGTCTGCTCCAGTCCCTTCCCCTCTGGTCCCCATCGCTGGCTCCTGCCCCCTCCCCCGTGATACCCCCCACAACCCCCGTATTTTCTCCGAGCTCTCTCCCCCCCACCCCCCCCCCCGCCCCAACAACAGGGGGCTGAAGGGCCTGTTTCTGTGCAGTATCTCAATGACAAACGAAACATAGCCCACCAGGGATACAAGCTATTTATGCCATCAAATATAGTCATTGAAAATGCAACAAAGCACAATTGATCCCTTAGCAAAACAGTAAATAATAACTACCAGAGTTATAATGAAAGATCAGCTAGAAGAATGATGTTAGGTAGACAAAAATGCTGGAGAAACTCAGCGGGTTAGGCAGCATCTATGGAGCGAAGGAAACAGGCAACATTTTGGACCGAAGAAAGGTTTCGGCTCGAAATGTTGCTTATTTCCTTCGCTCCATAGATGCTGCCTCACCCGCTGAGTTTCTCCAGCATTTTTGTCTACCTTCGATTTTCCAGCATCTGCAGTTCCTTCTTAAACAGAATGATGTTAGGGTTGAGTAAAGTTAGGAATCCTTGTAAACGAATGCAAAATGTTGAGTAAAAAGTGATGCATTTCTCTTCCAAATGATGAATATTTTATTGTTTCCTGAACTCAGAAAGTCCAGTATTTGATTATTGCAGAGTTAGGATCTCGGGTTGCATCAGTTGTCAGCTGGCAGGGAATGGATGCAAATAACCCACTTCCCAGCTGTCAGCCAAGCGATCTCTTATAATTCTTGTTGTGCTCCCGTGAAGCACCTTCTGATGACTCCGACAATCTATTTAAATGCAAATTGTTTTGTTATTGCAATCAGCATTTCAGGCTGTTTCTTGTCACGCGCACACACAAAATGAAATTTGTAATTCACAATTGTTTTTGAAACATTTGCTGGAAAATATCCATCTTTGATCACTTTAAGATCATGCACAACCATTATTTAGAATTATATATATATATAATTCTAAATAATTCTAAAATAATATAATTCTAAATATATATATATATATAAAGCAACAGGGGCACATTTACATTTAGATTTGCATGACAGCATTCCTGATCTTTTGCTCATGTTAGACACTATGTGTGGTGGAACAAAATGGTTCTCTTTGTGAAAGCACAAGTTATGTGCTCTGACTTAAATATTGCATATCATGTCAGCAGGATTTTATCCTTCTGTATCCACTTGTAGTTTTCTTTTACTCATTTTATCCTTGTGTGTCTATTTGAGACAATTGGATGTTTCAGCAGCTCCGTGGCAAGTGCTGAGCACATCAAGCAGTAAATCAATAGAGGTCATGTACAGAGAATCTTAAAGCATATTCAACAGAAAATGTCAGGCTTGAAAAAAGCGCTGGCTGAAAAATGAGGGGAGTGATTACATGCGGCCTGCTACACATTGAGGCTGTCCATTTATGGATAACCATTATTGTCAATTATAATGTTGCATCCATTAAATAAATTTACACAAGTGTGTCAACGTACTTACCCAAAACTGATCCAGTAAGCTGATGTAAATGCCATACCAGAAGAAGTAAAGAAGATGAGAATTAACTCACCGGGATCAAAAGAGGCCACAAAAGGGACTCCAAATAATGGAGCTTGGAAAGATTGAAGAATGACTGTAATTAATCATTTTTACAGCTAATATTTGCAGTGCACTCAGTCAACTCTCAGGAATGCATAAATCATAGAACCATACTGCTGCCTATTAAACATGCAATACAATATTTGTTAATTTGACGCATAATTATGTTCACCTTATAGAAATTAGCTGCATTGAATAGAGAGTATGGAACTCAGCTGGGTGGAGAAATCAGCAAAGCTCTCAGCTCTTTGATGAAGGTCATTGAGTGGAGAAGTGTGCACAGCATGGGTGGCGTGCAAGCTGGAAGCTTGTATAATTATAACCACTTATCTTCTCTGTACAAACATGTTGCAGCAGGAGTAACCAGTGATTGAATAGCAAAACAAATGCCATATATTTCCTCTGCAATTTTTTTTCCACTCTGCCGCCGTAACATCAACAATCGCATACATGCGATTTAGCCTTTAGCATACACAAATGCTGCACAGAAGCAAAATAGTGAGAGAAAAAAATCAAACTAGAAAAGGAATCATTAAATTAGGCAAGTCAAAGTATGGTCAGAGAGATAAAGCTTAACATTTTTTAAAGTAGATCTGAGGGAGGTGAAAAAAAGTTTAGAAGTAGAATCCAATGGCCAAGACAGTGGAAGGCTTTTGATTGAATTGATTGAATGATACAGCATGAAACCAGGCTCTTTGGCCCACTGAGTCCACATTGATCACCCATTCACACCAGTTCTATGGTATCCCACTTTCACATCCACTCCCTTCAGGTTAGGGGCAATTTACAGAGGACAATTAAACTACAAATATGCACGTCTTTGGGATGTTGCAAGAAACCAGAGCACCTGGAGGAAACCCCATGCGGTCACAGGGAGAACTTAAGGGCCTGTCCCACTTGGGCGTCATTTGGGTGACATTTAGGCGACAGCCTAGAAAGAGGATGTCGCGTCGTGGTCGGGTTGTGACGCGGGCGTGTGACGTGGTGAGGCGTGGTGACGCATGCAGTGACGCGCGGTAACGCACGCTAATTGCCTGTCGCCCCAGGATTTTGGAATGTTCAAAATCCTGGGGCAACATTTGGGTGTCTCATCATGTCGTGCGCCCTGTCACACGCTGACGTATGCTGTCCTGTGGGTGACGCCAGGTTAGGGTTAGGGTTAGGGTTGAGGTTAAGGACCACAGATGTGCTGTAAAATATTCTTCCTTCAATGCATGGATTTTAAACAGTAATATATTAATAATATATACATTAATAATATAATATAACATTAATAATATATACAATAAAATCAATTGTGCAAATGAAAAGATGTCTGAGTCGTTCAGTTTTATTTATAGATGTATTGGTCCGCTTCCCGATCTGATCACTGTCTCTATAACTTTTCACAGGGATGGATGTAGACTGAACGCCCCTCTCCCCTCTTCCCCCCTTCCACCCCATCCCTCCTTCTCCACTCCCCCCACCCTTCTCCCCTCCCCTCTCCCCTCTCCCCCCTCCCCCCTCTTCCTACCTTCTCCCCGCTCCACTCTTCTCCCCCTTATCCACTACCCCCCCTCCCCTCACATACCCTTCTCCCCCTCTCCCTCACATTCTTCCCCCCCCCACTTTCCCCGACGCCCCCCTCATTTGTGGACCCAGCCTGCAACCAGCGATCCCCCGCACACTATCCCACACAGGCTACGGACAATTTATACAAACCTGTGCGCCTTTGGAGTGCGGGAGGAAACACAAACCCTAACCCTAACTCTAGCCCTAGTCCTAGCCCTAGCATCTGCCTGCTCCTCATGGGAACTAAACTGTTGGCCACGAGTTGTTAGTAGTATCTAGCTGTCACAGGCTGGGTCCACAAATGGGGGGCATCCCCCTCTCCTCCCTTCCCCCACTCCACTCTTCTCCCCCTTGTCCGTTATCCCCTCCCCTCACACCCCCTTCTCCCCCTCTCCCTCCTTTCTCCCATTCTCCAACCTCCCTCCCCTCCCCTCCCCCCCCCCACTTTCCCAAACCCAGCCTGTGACAGCTAGATCCCACTAATAGTACTGCACAAAGGCCACATCATCTGTTTTAGTAACATTAACTATGGGATAAATGCAGACTTTGGAAAAACACCCCCACCTCCCCACCATCCCCCTCCACCCCCTCGCCTTGCTTCAAAATGGGTGGTGGGTATTTAGACTCAGTGGCCGGAGCAGGTGGGTGGCACTGGTACATTGACAACATTGCCTGTACCCAGTTGAAAAGCCCGCTGCCTCTGGGGGTTAGGAGAGACCATTGGAAGAGTCTCTCGGACCATTTGTGGCCAACAGTTTAGTTCCCATAAAGAGCAGGCAGAACAGTGGGGGTTCGAGTCCAACTCCTGGGGCCCCTGTGTCACATTTAGTTCAGAGATACAGTGCCCTTCGGCCCACCGATTCCGCAATGACCAGCGATCTGCCGCACACTATCCCACACATGCTAGGGACAATTTATACTTATACCAAGCCTATCAACCTAGAGTTAGGGTTACGGTTACGGTTACGGTTAGGGTTAGGGTTAGGGTTAGGGCTATGGTTAGGGCTAGGGTTTGGAGTTCCTCCCGCACAAAGTGGCGGGGGGGGGGGGGGGGGTGGAGAATGGGAGAAGGGAGGGAGAGGGGGAGAAGGGGATGTGAGGGGAGGGGGTAGTGGATAAGGGGGAGAAGAGTGGAGCGGGGAAAAGGAAGGAAGAGGGGGGAAGGGAAGAAGGGGGGGAGAGGGGAGGAGAGAAGGGTAGGGGGGAGTGGAGAAGGAGGGATGGAGCGAGAGAGAGGAAGAGGGGAGAGGGGAGTTCAGTATACACTCACTGAATCCATCCCTGTGAAAAGTTACAGACATGGTGATCGGATCCGGAATACATCTATATTACTAAAAAGTCTCACCTTGAACACTTCCTGTTGTTCTGTATATTGATTTTTTTTTTAATGCTGCCACTTATGGGGTGATTTTTGGCCATCTTACTCAGTCCCCCTCCGCTGTGCAGGACAAGAGGATTTTTCCAATCGATGAAAAATAAAAGAGTTATTAGTGTTTATAAAATGTTGAGATTCTCTCTGCTGAAGGCCACGCCCCTTCCAGAGGGACTATGAAACCTGAAGTGTGGAGGTGCCTCAGTTCTCTGCAAGATGGGGGAGCGGGAGGTCGCAATTCTTAGTCTGAGCTGTGAATAACACATGTCTACTAAACTGTGAGTGGTTTTACTGACCTGTCAGTGCCCTTAATGTGGTTTGAAAATGTAGTTTGAAAGTGCTAAAGTTGTGTTGTCTTTGGTTTGAAAGTTCTAAAGCTGTGTTGCCTTTGGTTTGAAAGTGCTAAATGTGCATTGCCTTTGGTTTGAAAGTGCTAAAGCTGTGTTGCTTTTGGTTTGAAAGTGCTAAATCTGTGTTGCCTTTGGTTTGAAAGTGCTAAAGCTGTGTTGCCTTCGGTTTGAAGGTGCTGAAGCTGTGTAGCCTTTGGTTTGAAAGTGCTAAAGCTGCATTGCCTTTGGTTTGAAAGTGCTAAAGCTGTGTTGCCTTTGGTTTGAAAGTGCTAAAGCTGCATTGCCTTTGGTTTGAAAGTGCTAAAGCTGTGTTGCTTTTGGTTTGAAAGTGCTAAATCTGTGTTGCCTTTGGTTTGAAAGTGCTAAAGCTGTGTTGCCTTTGGTTTGAAGGTGCTGAAGCTGTGTAGCCTTTGGTTTGAAAGTGCTAAAGCTGCATTGCCTTTGGTTTGAAAGTGCTAAAGCTGTGTTGCCTTTGGTTTGAAAGTGCTAAAGCTGTGTTGCCTTTGATTTGAAAGTGCTAAAGCTGTGTTGCCTTTGGTTTGAAAGTGCTAAAGCTGTGTTGCCTTTGATTTGAAAGTGCTGAAGCTGTGTAGCCTTTAGTTTGAAAGTGCTGAAGATGTGTACGGCTGTGATTTTTGGCCATCTTACTCAGAGTCCCCCTCCACTCATCAGGCGCCGAGGATTTTTCCCATCGATGAAAAATAAAAGAGTTATTAGTGTTTAAATTTTTTTTAGATTCTCTCTCCTGTCAATCACGCCATGAAGGCCATGCCCCTTCTGGTGAGAGGGGGGAGGGACTATAAAACCTGGAAGTGTGGGCGTGGCTCAGTCTCTGCAAGATGGGGGAGCGAGAGGTCGCGACTCGCTGTCTTTAGTGGCCTTACACCCTGCTTGAAATGGTATGAAACTGCACTTGAATTTGGTGGCCTTGCACCCTGCTTGAAGTGGCATGACTCTGCACTTGAATTTGGTGGCCTTGCACCCTGCTTGAAATGGAATTTCAAGGAATAGCGGTGAGTCAACTGCCAGCCCATCAGCCGTGAGTGAGTGAGCTGCCAGCACAACAGGCTTGAGTGACTGAGCCGCCAGCCCAAGAATCCATTTGGCCCACAATGTCCATACTAGCCCTCTGTAAACCAGTCCCTTCAGCGCACAACATCCATATTAGCGCTCCAGAAAGCCCTCCCCCCCCCCAACTCCCCCACTGGCCACCAATATTGGAATTGGTGGAGAGGTGGAATATTGCGTTGAGGGACCAGCCCTCCCATGTGATGCTGGGACCCAACGGGTCCCACTTAGTCTAGTCTATAAATAAAACTGAACTAAAACTCAGACATCTTTTCATTTGCACAATTGATTTTATTGTATTAAATTTAATATATTAATGTTTAAAATCCATGCATTGAAGGAAGAATATTTTACAACCTCAACCCTAACCGGGCGTCACCCGCATGACAGCGTGTATGTCGTGCAACTTGACGGTTTTACGGGCGTCAGTCACTGACGCTCCGCTGTTGCCCAAATGTCGCCCAAGTGGGACAGGCCCTTTACAAACCCCACATAGATTGCACCCGAGTTCAGAATTGAATCCAGGTCTCTAGCATTGTGAGACAGTAGCCTTACCAACTGTGCCACTGTGCCTCCACATGACATCAATAATGAAGCAATAGAAATTAGAATAAGAACTCAGGATTTGAGGAGCACAGCAATCTCCTTCAGTAGATAGTCAGTGCAAACCATGTTTAAATGCAAAATTGGAGTTTTCCTAAACTTCCTTCATATTTAGGGAATCAGGAGGTGTGACCACTTTGTTCTGAAGCCCTATCAAATGTCTTTTACTCTACGTATTTTCATACTTATCATTGCTACTTCAGATGGCATGAAAGTATGAGTGTACGTACATGGTTAATTAATTGGTTCAGAGTCCGTTTTAGTAATAGAAGGAAATCATTGGTAGTGCCTCTGGTGAGGATACCCTAGTAGAAAGTTGTTAAGAGAATCGAGTGAAGCTAAGTCCTAAAATTGTGTGAAGTTGTTAGATGTAATTCACAGAGTAAGTTCACCACTCATTGAAGTCCTCACAAAATTCTGCTTTAAATATATTAGTTGGTATGGATACTTAGTATTTATAATTATTAATAATTGGAACAAAGTAGATAGATGCAAATAGTTTTCAGTAGTTAAGAAATCAAGAACCAAGTTTTGGACAGAACCACAGTATTACTATAGTTGGGAAGGAGGTCATTTGGTCTGCCAGGTTTGTATCTTGATAAGAGCAACCTAGCTAGCCACATTCACCGTCCTCAGCCCATAGCACTACCCATTCTTTCCTTTCAAATCCTTATCAAGCTCCCCAATGAATGCTACAATTCAATTTGCCTCTGGTACTAGCACTAGCAATGCATTCTCAACCATAACCTGTTACTGCCGAGAAAATATTTTCCTCTTGTTTCTTTCAGTTATTTACCAGTTATCTTCCTTTTATGACCTCGCTGCTAGGAGAGCAATCCTGGTTTCTCCATTCTATTGACGCAACTAAATTGCATTTATCCATGAAATCATGTTAGTAGATCTCTTCTGCATCCACTTTAAACCCTTTACATCTTTTCTAAACTGGACATGGTACTCCTGCTGTAGTTGACCCAGTATTTTAAAAATATTTTATAAAGATAGAAGAACAACTGAAAAAAAAACCAAACATCTATAATGGAGAAATCTGAGGTTGTACCATTAACACTGCACATTATTTACTTTTAAAATCTTATCAAGCTCCCGAATAAATCCTACAATTCATCCGCCTCTTGATTAGTACGTGTGTCAGAGGTTATGGGGAGAAGGCAGGAGAATAGGGTTGAGAGGGAAAGATAGATCAGCCACGACTGAATGATCAGTAGACCTGATGAGCCAAATGGCTTAATTTTGATCCTATAACTTACGAACTAATGAACATGAACATTTCAAAGTATTGGCTGAGAAATAAATAACACCACCTTTCAAGATTAAATTGTTTTGGCAAATTATAACAAATGGATTGAATGATATTGAGAAAGGACAGATAAATATGACCATGGCTATTTGCTTGTAAGAGTAGCAAATAGTAAAATGGAATGATTAAGCTGATATATATTCTTTCCTATTTTCTTTGTACATGTGTATCTTGAGTTAATTTACTCTGTCAATTATATTATTCTTGATAGATAATTGTACTAGTTGCAAAGGGTTAGGGTAGAAAATATAACTGAGAACATTATTCTACTAACACTTGCTGTGGTATACCAAATTATTCTCTCAACGGAGGTAGCGACCAGTATTATCACACATCAAAACAGTCTCTGTTAAAAAGAGCAGTGAAAGTGTAATTTAGTGGATACTTTAACTGTCTGTTGGATAACACCACCAATGATAATTTCTACATCTTAATGTAATTTCGAGGAAGCTATGAAATAAGATTTTGTGTTAATAAATTAGACAGCTTCACACTGAAATACATTAACGGAATACATTAAGGTTTATAGGCCATGGTTTTATTTTATTTTTTAACTAATGGTATTAAAAATTGTGCTCCATATCATAAAATTACCTAAGAGGTGTCAAATAAAGTGTATCCATTTTACTGCTGTTGCGCTGGAAAGGTGTAGGTCATGTTAAGCCCCACAGAAGCCAGCTTCCATTTGTTAAATAACCACTTCATAGAAATGAGCCCAGTTTTATGAATAAACCCAATCTAGGGATACCGAACTAAGGCTATTACATCCCTGTTTTTCATTAAATTCAAGAAAGGCCTCTTATGGTACAAGTGCCTAGAGAGTGTCTTATGTTCACAAGGCATTGTGCAGGATAACTATTGATTAGCTATCTTGGTGGGTGGTATATCTAACCCAGTCTCAGGAGGAAGTGTGGTTGTGCTTATGTATGTCAGAAGTCCATGTAAATTTAGCATTTAGCAATAGCAAAGCAGACCACCCACTGATGATTAAAGTAGCTCTTGTAACCTCTGGTATAACTAACTGTTCTATATTTAGTGGCATTTCAGCATTGAAACAGTACAAGATTTTTCTTTAAAAGTGATAATGAATTGTTACCCTAAGTTTTAAATTTTCTTTCTTTTCAGTTGGTAACTAAATATTAAAATTGCATTGTTGGATGTCAATCTAAATATAGGTGAGGATTTTACACAACATATTATCATGTTAATCTATGATTCTCTAATTTAGTTCAAGCAATTATTTTATTTACTCTTCTTTGCTCAATTGATAGGCTGACACTTCTGAGACAGAAGGTCATGAGGTCGGGCCTCAACGCAGACTTGAGTCATTAATCCTCACGAGCAAACCTACATCACAGAAATAGTGCTGAATTGTTAAAGAGAACAGAGCGATCTTCCATTTACTCCAGCAGGTTTTTCACATGGGAGTTAGCTGGAAAGCAATTAAATCTGGGCAGACACATTGGCCATCTAATAGAAAAGAAAACGAGTCTGCGGTCAGAGATATTTTGCCCCCATCTGTCCCACCCGCATGCTGGGTTTATGTCACAGGAGAGGCTCACTGCAAGGAATTAAGACAGTTGCAAACTAGATGTTCTCAGAAGTGGAAATTTACATTTGCAAATAATTTCATTTCCGACAATGATGTTTGAAGCTGGTGATAGACACAAAAAGCGGGAATAATTCAGCGGGACAGGCAGCATGTTTAAGAAAGTACTGCAGATGCTGGTTTAAATCGAAGGTAGACACAAAATGCTGGAGTAACTCAGCGGGTGAGAAAGCATCTCTGGAGAGAAGGAATGTGCGACGCTTCGGGTCTCGACCCAAAACGTCGCCCATTCCTTCTCTCCAGAGATGCTGCCTCACCCGCTGATTTACTCCAGCATTTTGGGACAGGCAGCATCTCTGGAGAGAAGGAATGGGTGACGTTTCGGGTCGAGACCTTTCTTTGGACTGGTTAGGGATAAGGGAAACGAGAGATGTAAACAGTGATGTGGTGAGATAAAGAACAATGAATGAAAGATATGCAAATAAGTAATGATGATAAAGGAAACAGGCCATTGTAAGCTGTTTGTTAAGTGAAAACGAGAGGGAATGCCGAGGCTACCTGAAGTTGGTGAAGCTGGTGAGGTCTTAATGTGAATGTGTTTTGGACTATGACTGTTCTCAATGTCGAGAGTGAACAATCATAGGTCGGTAAAAAGGTTTCAACCAGAGTTCGTCAACACATGGTGTCCAATCGAGCATTGCAGAAGTGAACAAAGAAATCTGGAGCACCTGCACGAAGAGAGAAGTGAGATCAAACTGAGTTTGGTGGATGATGGCTCTTGTGGCCTCTGTCCTGCCGCTCTGGAAATGATCCACCTGCAACCACCCCTCCCACCCTCCTCCACCCCAACCCCCTCCACACCGTCCCCATTTCCCAGGCTGAAAAGTTAAACCACAGTTATTCTGCAGTTGATCAGCACTAAGTTCCTGGTGGTAAAAAAAAACCTGCCGATGCTGGAAATATGAAATAAAAACAAAAAATATCAGAAAAACCCAGCAGGTCCAACAGCATCAGTACTAAGAGAAACAGTTAAAGTTTCAAATTAACAAACCCTTTGTCATTCCTAGCAACGTCCGTATTTATTCTAGATTTTTATCAATTGGGTCTGTCCCAACCAAATGCAAATAGGTGATTCCTTTCGTCCCTTGTCTCATCCTGAAATGGCTCAATTTTTGTACTGTCTATGGAATGTTAGTTCCTTATGGCTCCTCGAGAATGTAACATAAGGGAAGGTGGTGCATTGATTAATTGATTAAATCAATGGTCTGTGTCATCAGTTTGAATCTCACCATTGTAGCAGGGAAATTTCATTGATGGATTTTTTGTTCTTGGAAAAAGCTAGCAAGGGTAACCATGAAACTACTGCAAGAGTATCTAGAGTTCTTTCAGGGAAGTACATTTGTCATTGTTACCCGGGGTGCCATGTGTCTCCAGATCTACAAACAAGAGGCACAAGGAACTGCAGGTGCTGCAATCTTAAGCAAATCACAAAGTGCTGAGGAACTCCGCAGGTCAGACAACATCTGTGGAGGGAATGGACAGGTGATGGTTTAGGTTGGGGCACTTCGTCGGAATGATCATCACAAATGTGATCTGTGCTTAACTTCCTTCTCAGGTCGGGGCAATTGAGGGGAGGGGGAAGGGGGAGTGAAAATAAACATTGATCTTGTCTCCATTGTCCATGTTCTATAAATGAAAAGTAGGCTTCATCACTTTTGCTGCAATATTGCTTTGTCTAATCCTACTGTGTTCCTAACCTTTAATTTCACATCCAGCCTAACTCAGCTCCCCCTCCCCCCCAATCCCCCACACTCTCCTTTCCATTTTATACCTTACTGAGACTAATTCCACAATCTCCATCACATTCCATAATATTTAGTGAGTCAAATAGCTTTATACCAATCTCCCCATCACTCATTGGTCCATTTAATACATTATTCTGTCTAATTTCACATTCACTCCCCACACAAATTAATATTGAACCCAATTTAATCTTATACTTCTGCTCATTACATTGACTTTTAATTTTTATTGCATTCTATTGTAACTATTGCATCTATTGCAATTGTTGCTCACAGTGTAGACTCATCTACGTCGCAGAGACCAAACGCAATAGGTGACTTGCAACAGTACTTTGCCTACACCTGTAATTCCCCTTCCCATTCACACCTTTGTCCTATCTATCAAAATGGCACAAAGTGTTGGAGCAACTCGGCAGGCCAGGCAGCATCTCTGGAGAACACGGATTGATTACGTTTTGGGTCAGGACCCGGTTCAGAAGGGTACTGACCTGAAATATCATCAACCCATGTTCTCCAGAGATGTTGCCTGACTCACTGAGTTACTCCAGCATTTTATATCCTTCTGTGTAAACTACCATCTGCATTTCCTTGCTTCTATATTTTGCCACTGTAGCGTTAAGACAGGGTTGCCGGGAAGAAGTCCTGGCCAGCACCTCTACTGAGGCTAAGACTGAGTGACTTGGGCAAGCCTGTGATGCCAGTCTCTCTTCCTGTCCATGGACAATCAGGAACTATGCCGACAAACAGAAGCAAAGCCTGAGCTGCCAGGATAAGAGTATAGAAGTTGGGAGGTCATGTTGCAGTGGTATAATATGTTAGTGAAGCCGCATTTAGAGTATTGTGTTCAGTTCTGGGCACCATGTCATAGGAAAGATGTTGTCAAGCTGGAAAGGATACAAAAAAGATTTATGAGGATATTGCCTGGACTAGAGTCTGAGCCATAGGGAGAGGTTGAGTAGGCTGGGACTCTATTCTTTGGCGCGCATGAGGATGAGGGGTGATCTTATAGAAGTGTATAAAATCATGAGAGGAATAGATCTTGTCCAGTGTAGGTGAATCGAGGACCAGAGGACATAGGTTTAAGGTGAAGGGGAAAATATTTAATAGGAATCTGAGGGGTAACTATTTCACACAAAGGGTAGTGGCTGTATGGAACAAGCTGCCAGAGGACATGGTTAAGGCTGGGACTATCCCAATGTTTAAGAAACAGTTAGACAGGTGCATGGATAGGACAGGTTTGGAGGGATATTGACCAAATGTGGGCAAGTGGGCCAAGTGTAGCTGGGACATGTTGGCCGGTGTGGGCAAGTTGGGCCGAAGGGCCTATTTCCATGTTGTATACTCTATGACAAGCCAGAGACTGCCAGCACCACCTCTTCAAGCGCAAAGCTGAGCCACCTGGTCAAGCCTGAGACCACCAGCACGTTCTCTCAATGCAAGGGTGAACTGCATGACGCCTGAGGTTGTCATGCCTCCTCTTTCGAGACTAGGACTGAGCTGCTGGGACAAGTCAGATATCACCATGGTCACTGCACCAACACCCTGCCGAAAATAGACCACACCCATGCGGTCCTGGACTTTCTTGTCACTGTAAATAAAACATATCATGTGAGTTCAACCCTACTGAAAATGTTGCTGTGATCACTGACGAACCCGGCGTCATCCCTAACACCACAATGGATATGGGCCAGGAACAAGCAAAGGGAACTAGCTCAGTTGGGCAAATAGGTCAGCATTAATGAGTTGGGCCGAAGGGTCTTTCTGTACTGTTTAGCTCTATGATTTTATGACTTACTGTACTGTTTGCTAATTTTCTGTGATTCATGTAGGGAGATAATCCAGATCTGTATGCTCCGTAGTCATCTATTGTCTCCATTAAAATAATGTTCAGATTTTTTGATCTTCCTACTGTGAATAACCATCTGTTTCCGTCATTATACACCCTGCCATACTTTTGCTCATGTACTTGTGTTTGTATCCCATTGAAGACTCTTCATCCCCCTTACATTTTGCTTTGTCAGCAACTTTGGCAAATTTTGCAGCAGCCAGACTGTCCTATGAAATGTGATCAATCCCCCCAGCTGAAATAGACAAAGGCTGTTTTGATATCCATATCAGGGTATGGCATCAGGTGGATGGACCTCTGCCATATAAACAGATTTTAGGATACTGTCTGAGTAATTTGAGATATGACATATGGTAATTTCACTGAACGCTCGGTCCGCCTATGCCTACAGGATCTCCCTGTTGCCAACCATTTCAACTCCCCTTCCCATCCCCACACTGACCTTTCTGTCCTCGACCTCCTCCATTGCCAGAGTTAAGCCACACGCAAATTGGAGGAACAGCACCTTGTATTTCACTTGTGTAGCTTACTACCCAGCAGTATGATCATTGAATTCTCTAATTTTAGGCAGCTTCTACTTACACTACCCTCCCCTCCCCCTCCCCTGTTGTCCCCTTGTTGTTTTACCAGTTGAAATAGTCCCAGCCTCAACTACCTCCTTTGGCAGCTTGTTCCATACACCCACCACCCTTTGTGAGAAAAAGTCATCCCTCAGATTCCTATTAAATCTTTCCCCCTTCACCTTAAACCTATGTCCTCTGGTTCTCGATTCGCCAACTCTGGGCAAGAGACTCTGTGCGCCCACCCAATCTATTCCTCTCATGATTTTATACACCTCTATCCTCCTGCGTTCCAAGGTGTAGAGTCCCAGTCTGCTCAACCTCTCCTGGTAGCTCAGACTCTCGAGTGCTGGCAACATCCTCGTAAATCTTCTCTGTACCCTTTCCAACTTGACAACATGTATCTAGGTACAGTGAAACTCTGTGTTTCTGCATACAATCTGGTAAAATCCAGTAAAATATGGAAGCCTGACAAGCTGGTAACTGAGTTGAGAGAGAAAATTGCCAGTTACTTGTTTCAAAAATAAAATAAAAATATTAAGAATTCAATTTGGGATAGGCATGGATGTTGGAATGGGATCATTTGTGTGGAGTGAATCCAACTGATCAGAGCTTTCAACCAACAATAGGCCTTGTTAAAGCAAATCTAGTTGAATCAGGTTAAATGAAGGAAAGTCAGCATCTTTGGTTTCTTCCCCCACCTTGGATAACATTTGATAATCAGCGTATTGCCTGATTTCATCTGGTTGGTAAGGACGACAGCCTGTCCCACAGTTGGACACCAAGCCCATGGCTTAAATCGCAACAAATCATAATAATAAAGACAGCATTGTGCTATTGAAAATGTTCTTGGCTGCAAAGCAAGATATTTGCATTATGTCACAATGACTGCTATCATTTTCTGCAGCTAAAGGGAACTCAGTGAATATAACAAGCAAGTAATTTAATACCATGAACTGATTCAGGACAGCACTTAAGTGAATCACATAGAGAGATTGAATTTAATCTGTATCATACCTTTCTGAAATGAATATTATACAATTTATCAGATAAATGGCTGCTTTTGGGTTGAACATACTTGCTATATGTAATAAAATCATTAAATCTTTTATAAGAAACACATTTAGAAATAACCACAAATAACAAGCAGATGAACATCATAATCGTAAGTGATTCTCATCATAAGTGAACTCAGTCACGGCTTTTTCAATATTGATATATTAGTCGCCAGAGCACTGACTTATCACTCAGAGTCATATCAACACCAGCAGTACCTTATTTATTTTAAATTGGTTGGCATGGACATCCTGCATACGCATTTCAGCCCATTTAAGTTTATCCCTGCAAAAAAATTCTGAATAAACGGTTTTGCAGCATCCTAAAGTTTTCTCTATCCAATTAGTTTAGTTTTAGTTTATAGATACAGCGCGGAACCAGCGATCCCCGTACACTAGCACTATCCTACACACTAGGGACAATTTACAATGCTTATTGAAGCCAATTAATCTACAAACCTGTATTCTTTGTGATGTGGGAAACCGGAGAACTCGGAGAAAACCCACGCGGTCACAGGAAGAACGTACAAACTTCGTACAGACAGCACCTGTAGTCAGGATCGAACCTGCGTCTCTGGTGCTGTAAGGCACCAAATCTATGACTCACTCGGAGGAAGTTTTGCTCAGCACAAAAACCCAAGAACAGAACAAGCTCACAGTAATGTTAATGAAGTGGGGCCTTCTTCTACGTGTTGCATCATTAGGGTGCTGCTAGTGGGTTAATAGGAAATCAGTGGGCAACGTGAGTGCAAAAGGTAAGAATGCGACAGGAAACATGGTCGCAAAAGATGGGAAGCCTTGGATGTTGTGATAATGTCGGCCTCAGAATGTTCATTCAAGATGACTCAGTGTTATAATTGTTACAGACTGTTGATGACAATCACTGACGTTTGTGTCCGTCCTCAGGAACAGAAAGGGAAAGGGCATGATCACTCTCACTGTGGTGATGTATATATTGTAGAATCAGATAATGAGGGAGCGGAAATTGGAATGTAGAATGGGATCTATTCCACACCAAAGGAAGGTGATAAGGAGTGTATAGGAGTGTATAGGTGATAAGGAGTGCTAGTCAGAGTAGAAATAGGAGGATATTGCAGATGAATACGTGGCTTGAAAAATGGTGCAAGGGGGAGGGATTCAAATTTCTAGGGCATTGGAACCAGTTCTGGGGGAGGTGGGACCAGTGCAAACAGGACGGTCTGCACTTGGGCTGGAATGGAACCAATGTCCTTGGGGGAGTGTTTGCTAGTTCTGTCGGGGAGGATTTAAACTAATGTGGCAGGGGGATGGGAGCACGAGCACAGAGACAGAGGGGTGTAAAATGAGGGTAGAAGCAATAGGTAGCAAGGTGAAAAGTAAAAGTGGCAGGCAGACAAATCCAGGGCAAAAATCAAAAAGGGCCACTTTTCAACATAATTGTATAAGGGGTAAGAGTGTTGTAAAAACAAGCCTGAAGGCTTTGTGTCTCAATGCAAAGAGCATTCGTAATAAGGTGGATGAGTTGAATGTACAGATAGTTATTAATGACTATGATATAGTTGGGATCACGGAGACGTGGCTCCAGGGTGATCAAGGCTGGGAGCTGAACATCCAGGGATATTCAATATTCAGGAGGGATAGACAGAAAGGAAAAGGAGGTGGGGTAGTGTTGCTGGTTAGAGAGGAGATTAACGCAATAGAAAGGAAGGACATTAGCTTGGAGGATGTGGAATCGATATGGGTAGAGCTGCGAAACACTAAGGGGCATAAAACACTAGTGGGAGTTGTGTACAGGCCACCTAGCAGTAGTAGTGGAGTTGGGGATGGCATCAAACAGGAAATTAGAAATGCATGCAACAAAGGTAAAACAGTTATAATGGGTGACTTCAATCTACATATAGATTGGGTGAATCAAATTGGCAGGGGTGATGAGGAAGAGGATTTCTTGGAAGGTATGTGGGATAGTTTTCTAAACCAACATGTAGAGGAACCAACGAGAGAGCAGGCTATTCTAGACTGGGTATTGAGGAATGAGGAAGGGTTAGTTAGCAGTCTTGTTGTGTGTGGCCCCTTGGGCAAGAGTGACCATAATATGGTTGAGTTCTTCATTAGGATGGAGAGTGACATAGTTAATTCAGAAACAAGGGTTCTGAACTTAAAGAAAGGTAACTTTGAGGGTATGAGACGTGAATTGGCCAAGATAGACTGGCAATTGATTCTTAAAGGGTTGACAGTGGATATGCAATGGAAGGCATTTAAAGACTGCATGGATGAACTACAACAATTGTTCAACACAGTTTGGCAAAAGAATCAATCAGGGAAGGTAGTGCATCCGTGGATAACAAGGGAAATCAGGGATAGTCTCAAAACAAAAGATTAGCCAGAAAAAGTAGCCTACCAGAGTACTGGGAGAAATTCGGAGTCCAGCAGAGGAGGACAAAGGGCTTAATTAGGAAAGGGAAAATAGATTATGAAAGAAAACTGGCAGGGAACATAAAAACTGACTGCAAAAGTTTTAATAGATATGTGAAGAGAAAAAGATTAGTTAAAACAAATGTAGGTCATTTGCAGTCAGAAACAGGTGAATTGATCATGGGGAACAAGGACATGGCAGACCAATTGAATAACTACTTTGGTTCTGTCTTCACTAAAGAAGACATAAATAATCTGCCGGAAATAGCAGGGGACCGGGGGTCAAATGAGATGGAGGAACTCAGTGAAATCCAGGTTTGTCGGGAAGTGGTGTTAGGTAAATTTAATGGATTAAAGGCCGATAAATTTCCAGGGCCAGATAGGCTGCATCCCAGAGTACTTAAGGAAGTAGCCCCAGAAATAGTGGATGCATTGGTGATAATTTTTCAAAACTCTTTAGATTCTGGAGTAGTTCCTGAGGATTGGAGGGTAGCTAATGTAACCCCACTTTTTAAAAAGGGAGGGAGAGAGAAAACGGGGAATTACAGACCAGTTAGTCTAACATCGGTAGTGGGGAAAATGCTAGAGTCAGTTATTAAAGATGGGATAGCAGCACATTTGGAAAGTGGTGAAATCATTGGATAAAGTCAGCATGGATTTCTGAAAGGTAAATCATGTCTAACGAATCGTATAGAATTTTTCGATAATGTAACTAGTAGAGTGGATAAGGGAGAACCAGTGGATGTGTTATATCTGGACTTTCAGAAGGCTTTTGACAAGGTCCCACATAAGAGATTAGTATGCAAACTTAAAGCACATGGTATTGGGGGTGCAGTGTTGATGTGGATAGAGAACTGGCTGGCAGACAGGAAGCAAAGAGTAGGAGTAAACGGGTCCTTTTCAGAATGGCAGGCAGCGACTAGTGGGGTAGCGCAATGCTCAGTGCTGGGTCCCCAGCTATTTACAATATATATTAATGAATTGGACGAGGGAATTGAATGCAACATCTCCAAGTTTGCGGATGACACGAAGCTGGGGGGCAGTGTTAGCTGTGAGGAGGATGCTAGCAGGCTGCAAGGTGACTTGGATAGGTTGGGTGAGTGGGCAAATACATGGCAGATGCAGTATAATGTGGATAAATGTGAAGTTATCCACTTTGGTGGCAAGAACAGGAAAGTAGATTATTATCTGAATGGTGGCCGATTAGGAAAAGGGGAGATGCAATGAGACCTGGGTGTCATGGTACACCAGTCATTGAAAATAGGCATGCAGGTGCAGCAGGCAGTGAAGAAAGCGATTGGTATGTTAGCATTCATAGCAAAAGGATTTGAGTATAGGAGCAGGGAGGTTCTACTACAGTTGTACAGGGCCTTGGTGAGACCACACCTGGAGTATTCTGTACAGTTTTGGTCTCCTAATCTGAGGAAAGGCATTCTTGCCATAGAGGGAGTACAGAAAAGGTTCACCAGACTGATTCCTGGGATGGCAGGACTTTCATATGAAGAAAGACTGGATAGACTCGGCTTGTACTCGCTAGAATTTAGAAGATTGAGGGGGGATCTTATAGAAATTTACAAAATTCTTAAGGGGTTGGACAGGCTAGATGCAGGAAGATTGTTCCCGATGTTGGGGAAGTCCAGGACAAGGGGTCACAGTTTAAGGATAAGGGGGAAGTCTTTTAGGACCGAGATGAGAAAAACATTTTTCACACAGAGAGTGGTGAATCTGTGGAATTCTCTGCCACAGAATGTAGTTGAGGCCAGTTCATTGGCTATATTTAAGAGGGAGTTATATGTGGCCCTTGTGGCTAAAGGGATCAGGGGGGTATGGAGAGAAAGCAGGTACAGGATACTGAGTTGGATGATCAGCCATGGTCATATTGAATGGCGGTGCAGGCTCGAAGGGCCGCATGGCGTACTCCTGCACCTATTTTCTATGTTTCTATGTTTCTATGTAAACACAGGCTAAGTATACTGATGACCAAGACATGTATTGGACCTACCTCAACCAGTTTTGGATTTCATTTTATTTTCGAGGTAAGGGTCTCTGGCATGAGAGGCAGCAGATTCACAGCTGCAGCATTGTGAAAGATTCTGGTGACTGTGGAAAACTCTCTTGAGCGTCTACAGGTGTACAGTAGAGAGCATATATTAATTGGTTGCATCATGGTCTGGTTCGGCAGCTCGAACACCCAGGAATGAATGAGATCACAAAACGTGGTGGACACAGCCCAGTCCATCACAGATTCTGACCTTCCCACCATTGAAGGGATCTAAACTAGGTGCTTTCTCAAAAAGGCAGCCAGCATCATCAAGGATCCACACCACCCTGCCCGTGCTCCCATTACTCTCCTTCCATTGGGTAGAAGGTATAGGAGTCTGAAACCTGTAAGGTACAGGTTCAGAAACAGTTTCTTCCCCAAGACCATCAGGCTATTCAACACTATGAACTTCAACTAAACTATGAACTGCCTTAGTTGCACTGGGGACTTTGTTTTTTTTTGCCCATTTATTCCTTTATTTATTAAACTTATTTTCTCTATGTTTGTTTATTATATTATCTATTGAGTAACTATGCTTACAACCCTATTGTGCTGCTGCAAGTAGTTGCTGCTGCAAGAATGTCATTGTTCCATTTCAGTACATATGATGATCAAAAACATTCTTGACTCTCTTGACCTGCGACTCTTGACTATAATTGTGCGTGGTGGGGAAAAGTGTTGCTAGGCATATAGAGTTGTGAATCTGTGGAATTCTCTGCCACAGGAGTTCAATGGAGGCCAATTCACTGGATGTTTTCGAGAGAGAGTTAGATATAGCTCTTAGGGCTAAAGGAATCAAGGGATATGGGGAAAAAGCAGGAACTGATTTTGGATGATCAGCCATGATCATATTGAATGGTGGTGCTGGCTTGAAGGGCTGAATAGCCCACTCCTGCACCTTTTTTTCTATGTTTCAATGTTTTTATGCTGCAGGGACTCTCAGAAGGTATGGTGGAAATGAACAGTTGACCTGCCAGTGGACATAGTGCATCTAGTTGCCCAGCATAGTCAGGAGCATGCAACAGTGACTGTGGACTAAGGTTGGAATGACATAGATTGAGAGACAGCAATTTTGAAAGGTAATAGAATTGGGCAGCAAGGAAATCCAAGAGTCACATGTTTGTCAATCATCTGTGTGGATCAACCCTTCATCACCCTCTCTCAGCCACCATTTAGATCACAGTTTTTTTGGGGGTTCTCAGCGAAACACCTACATGTTCTAATAAAAGATTTTGTTTCTAAATTTAATTACTCAACTGCTCATACTTCTAATATGTTCTGTTTTCATTATGCATTCATTTAGAATTGGTCACATTTATAACTATGCATGTAATTATCTCTGTAAAAAAATTAGTTAATAGCATAATTTCATAAATGCAAATGGGGGTGGAACAGTGGCGCCAGAGACCTGGGTTTGATCCTGACTATGGGTGCTGTCTGTATGGAGGGTGCACATTCTCCCTGTGACCATGTGGGTTTTCACCACGTGCTCCAGTTTCCCCCCATATTCCAAAGATGTGCAGGTTTGTAGGTTAATTGGCTTCTATAAATTGCATCTAGTGTATAGAATAAAACAGGTGTATGGATGATTATTTGTCAGCGTGGACTCGGTGGGTCAAAGGATCTGTTTCCATGTTGTATATCTGCACTAAACTAAACAAATAGTTAATATTGTATAATTTTATGTATATTGAAGACTTAGAAACATAGAAACATAGAAAATAGGTGCAGGAGGAGGCCATTCGGCCCTTCAAGCCAGCATCGCCATTCATTGTGATAATGGCTGATCATCCACAATCAGTAACCCGTGCCTGCCTTCTCCCCATATCCCTTGATTCCGCTAGCCCCAAGAACTCTATCTAACTCTCTTTTAAATACTTCCAGTGAATTGGCTTCCACTGCCTTCTGTGGCAGAGAATTCCACTAATTCACAACTCTCTGGGTGAATAGGTTTTTATCTCATCTCAGTTTTAAATGGCCTCCCCTTTATTCTTAGACTGTTGCTCCTGGTTGTGGACTCCCCCAACATTGGGAACATTTTTCCTGCATCTAGCTTGTCCAGTCCTTTTATAATTTTATACGTTTCTATAAGATCCCCTCTCATCCTAAATTCCAGTGAATACAAGCCCAGTCTTTCCAATCTTTCCTCATTTGACAGTCCCACCATCCCGGGGATTAACCTGCACTCCCTCAATAGCAAGGATGTCCTTCCTCAAATTGGGAGACCAAAACTGCACACAATTCTCCAGATGTGGTCTCACCAGGGCCCTGTACAACTGCAAAAGGACCTCTTTACTCCTATACTCAAATCGTCTCGTTATGAAGGCCAACATGCCATTAGCTTTCTTCAATGCCTGCTCTACCTACATGTTTACTTTCAGTGACTGGTGTACAAGGATACCCAGGTCTCGTTGCACTTCCCTTTTTTTCTAATCTAACACCATTGAGGTAATAATGTGTCTCCTTGTTCTTGCCGCGAACGTGGATAACCTCACATTTATCTACATTATACTGCACCTGCCATGCATCTGGTCACTCACTCAACCTGTCCAAGTCACCCTGCAACCTCCAAGCATCCCCTTCACAGTTCACACTGCCACCCAGCTTTGTGTCATCTGCAAATTTACTAGTGTTACTTTTAATTCCATCATCTAAATCAATAATATATATTGTAAATATTTGCGGGCCCAGCACCGAGCCTTGTGGCACTCCACTTGCCACTGCCTGCCATTCTGACCGGGACCCGTTTATTCCTACTCTTTGTTTCCTGTCTGCCAACCAATTCTCTATCCATGTCAATATCCTACCTCCAATACCATGTGCTCTAATTTTGCCCACTAATCTCCTGTGTGGGACCTTATCAAAGGCTTTCTGAAAGTCCAGATACACAACGTCCACTGGCTCTCCCCTCACCATTTTACTTGTCCCATCATCAAAAAATTCCAGAAGATTAGTCAAGCAGGATTCCCCCTTCATAAATCCATGCTGACTTGGACCAATCCTTTTACTGCTATCCAAATGCGCCGTTATTATTTCTTTAATGATTGATTCTAGTATCTTCCCCACCACCGATGTCAGGCTAACTGGTCTATAACTTCCCGTTTTCTCTCTCGCTCCTTTCTTGAAAAGTGGGATAACATTAGCTACCCTCCAATCCACAGGAACTGATCCTGAATCTACAGAACAATGGAAATTGAACACCAATGCGTCAACGATTTTTAGAGACACGTCCTTGAGTACCCTGGGATGCAGACCATCAGGCCCTGGTTATTTATTAGCCTTCAGTCCCATCAGTCTACCCAATACTATTTCTCGCCTAATGCAAATTTCTTTCAGTTCCTCTGTCTCCCTAGATCCTCTGTCCTCTAGTACATCTGGGAGATCGTTTGTGTCTTCCTTAGTGAAGACAGAACCAAAGTACCTGTTCAACTCTTCTGCCACTTCCATGTTCCCCATAATAATTTCACCTGTTTCTGTCTTCAAGGGGGCCACATTTGTTTTTACTAATCTTTTTCTCAACATACCTAAAGAAGCTTTTACTATGCTTCTTTATATTCTTGGTGAGCTTACCTTCATACTTCATCTTTTCACCCCGTATTGCCCTTTTTGTTAACTTCTGATCCCAATCCTCTGGCTTTCCATTACTCTTTGCTATGTACACCCCTTTTCTTTTAGTTTTAAACTGTCCCTAACTTCAGCCACAGTTGCCTCTTACTCCCCTTAGAATCTTTCTTCCTCTTTGGAATGAAATGGTCCTGCATCTTCTGGATTATGCCCAGAAATTCCTGCCACCATCATTCCTGCTAGGATCCTTTTCCAGTTGACCTTGGCCAGCTCCTCTCTCATGCCTTCATAGTCCCATTTGTTCAACTGCAACACTGATACTTCTGATTTAACCTTCTCCCTCTCTAATTGCAGATTAAAACTTATCATATTATGGTCACTACCTCCTAGCGGTTCCTTTACCTTGAGTTCCCATATTAAATCCGGTTAATTGGACAACACTAATTCCAGAATCTGGTAGGCTCCAGTACAAGCTGCTCTAAGCACAAGCTAATCTACAAACTCCCTTTCTTGGAGTCCAGAACCAACCTGATTTTCCCAGTCTATCTGCATATTGAAATCTCCCGTAACCGCAGTGGGATTACCTTTGTTACATGTGCCAATTTTAACTCCTGCTGCAACTTGCACCCTATATCCAGGCTACTGTTTGGGGGCCTGTAGATAACTCCCATTAGTGTCTTCTTACCTTTACAATTCCTCAATTCTATTCACAGTGACTACATCATCAGTCCCTATGTCACCGCTCGCAAGGGACTGAATTTCCTCCCTCACCAGAGCTACCGCACCTCCTCTGCCCAACTGCCTGCCCTTTCTATAGGACGTATAACCCTGAATATTCAGTTCCCAGCCCTGATTCTCCTGCAGCCATGTCTCTGTGATCCCCACAATGTCATATCTACCAATCTCTAACTGAGCCTCAACCTCATCCACTTTACTTCTTATACTTCGCACATTCATATATAATACTTTTAATCCATTAATCACCTCACCTTTCACATCGATTTCTATTTCACTTGGCCATACACTCCTATCCCTTTGTGAGCTTTCTGTCCCGTTAATTCTGGTGTCTTTCTTAACTTTTCCCATACTCTCTTTCCCTTCAACTCCGTCCTTGTATTCCCAATTTGTCTCCCCCCCCCCATTATTTAGTTTAAACCCATCCGTGTAGCAGTGGCAGAATGTTGGCCCCCCGCCTGTTAAGGTGCAACCCGTCCCTTTTGTACAATTCACCTTTACCCCAAAACAGATCCCAGTAGTCTAAGAATTTAAATCTCTGCCCCCTTGCACCAGCTCCTCAGCCACACATTCAGACCCCTTATCTCCCTGTTCCTGCCCTCACCAGCACGAGGAACTGGAAGCAAACCAGAGATAACCACCCTGGAGGTCCTGCTTTTCAGCCTTCTTCCGAGCTCTAAAGTCACGCTGCAGAATCTCTTTCCTCTTTTTCCTGACGTCATTTGTGCCATCTAGCTGCCCCCCTTCCCCCTTGAGGATGCCCTGCAATCAGTCCGTGACATCCTGGACCCTGGCACCAGGGAGGCAACACACCATCCTTGAATCCCGCCTGTTGCCGCAGAAACCCCTGTCTGTACCTCTCACTATGGAGTCCCCGACTACCACGGCTCTGCCTGACGTCTGTCTTTTCGGCTTTGCCTGAGCACCACGTTTTGACTCGCAGACCTGTCCGCCGTTCAGACTGGCAGTGTCTTCTGTCCCGACAGCTTCCAAGAGGGTGAACCTGTTTTCAAGAGGTACAACCCCCGGGGTCTCTTGTATTCCAAGCTTCCTTCCCATCCTCATCATCACCCATCTTCTCTCTTCCGGTAACTTCGGTGTAACGATCTCGCTGTAGGTCCTGTCCAGGAAACTCTCGTTTTCCCGGATGATCCTGGGGTCATCCAGTTGCCTTTCTCGTGCCCCTACATGGTCCTTCAGGAACTGAACCTGGACACACTTTCCACAGTTGTAGCAGCCAGAGGCACCATTAGTGTCCCTGACCTTCCACATCCTGTAAGCACCACACTGAATCAGCTTCCTTTCATTTCTTCACTGCGTCTCACCCTCTCCAACTGTTGGTGTAGTCTCCTCACCTCAGCCTTCTCGCCGAAGTCTCTCGAGCCACAGACTCACACTTTTCTCACAAGACTCTCGAGCCACAGACTCACACTTTTCTCACAGTGCACTTCCCTTGACAAGGCCGCTCCCCAACAGGTCGCTCCCCTAGAGCAAACCTTGCTTATAATAGCTGATAAATTGACTAATTCACTCATTAGCTAATTTACTGATTTGCTAATTAAATTCTTCAGCCAATCCCCACACTCAATCCTTCACCTGCCGTTTCTCTGCCGACCTCATCCATTTTTTACTATATTTTTAGGAAGCAGTGGGGAGCATAGTAAGTGTAACGTTAAGAAATAAGTATACATGTGACATGACATTCAATTTATTGTTGTAGTAGACACTGTAGCATTAGCTGAGATGTTCCTGCCTTCAGTAAAGATCTATGGTTGAGAGCTTTACCTCTCTAATTTGGCGTGGTAAGCTGCAACTATCTCAATATCTCCAGTTCCTATTTCAACTGAATTTCACTTGGGTCTGAACACTGTTTTTCTTACTGTTCCTTTCAAGGGTACTGAAAGACACTACTGTTTTAGTTGGGCATGTGGGGTGCTGGAAACACCAGAGAGGCCTGCCTATGCCATTCCTGCCAGTTTAGTGCTCACCATGTGACTAGGATTGAGATAATCCACCAGCACTTAAAATGGCAATTATCCACAAATTTGATCCCAAGGATTTGTTAATTCACAATGTTGCTTTAAAAACATAGAAACGTAGAAAATAGATGCAGGAGTAGGCCATTCGGCCCTTTGATCCAGCACCCCCATTCAATATGATCATGGCTGATCATCCAAAATCAGTACCCCGTTCCTGCTTTCTCCCCATAACATTTGATTCCGTTGAGCCCATACCCCCCTCCCCCCCTATCCCTCCTCCCACACCCCCATCCCACACTTCCTCCTCCCCACCACACACACCCTTCCCCTCCCCCTACCCACACACCCCCTCCCCTACCCCCACAACCCCCCCTCCCCCCACACACCTGCCCGCCCACAAAACTCCCTCCCCCCCACATGCCTCCCACCCACACACCCATACTCTCCCCCTCACCCACACCGCTCGTGGCTCCGACTGCACTCACCAGCGCCAGGACCAGGCTCTGGACTCACTCTGCGGCTCCCATCCCCAGCTCCTGTCACATTCAGCGGCTCTCGGCTTGTCGTGATGGTCGCCGCCATCGCCCGCGGACTCAGCCCCGCCTGCGGAACACACCCGCCGCTCGCCCGCGAACACAGCGCCCACCCGCCCGCGAACACAGCCCCGCCCGCCGAACACAGCCCCGCCCGCCAAACACACCCCCCGCTCGCCCGCAAACACAGCCTCCGCCCCCCGCGCCCCCCCCCCCGAGAATAAAGTTCCTTCAGCTTGATTCTCGCTGCGGTGATTGACAGCGGGTGCCAGAAGGGGCGTCACCGTCCCGGCGAATGACAGGAGAGAAAAACAATAACTTTAGTAATATTTCACCAATCGGAACAAAACCTGATGCAGGTGCAGCACAGGAGAATGGCGAGTAAGGTGGCCATGAATGCAGTGCCATGGATAGCCAGCTATTGGAACGGTAAGCAGAGGAGGGGAGGAATAATGTGCTTTCCCATTTCTCTAGTCACAACCTCCAGATTTTTATGAGGGATTTGGAGAACATCCAGGCAGGAAGTGAGATTGAGCTTTCCTCTAACAGTAAAGGCTCTGTCTCACGGTGTTGCGGTCATCGGCGGTGAAGCGCGGCTTCGCCTGTAGAGGGGACCGCACGGCAACGGCGAGAGCGCCGAGCCTATGCCGCGGGAGCGCCGCACAGGTGCTGCGTGGGGGCCGAGTGATTTAAGTACGGCTGATCCCACGAGCTTGCGGTAATTTTAAAAAAGGGCGGGCCGACTGCGATGACGTCATTTTGGATCTGCGGGGCTGTGGCGGCGGCCGTGCTGATCGCGGCGCTGTAGCGGTGGATGTGGCGGCGGCCGTGCCGCTCACGTGCCTCACTGGCGGAGGCTCTGGCGGTGCAAGTTCGACGCACGGCGGTCGAGCCACACTGGCGGCAGCTGTGGCAGCGGCCGTGCCACTCGTGCATCACTGGCAGAGGCTGTGCGGTAGGGACATATTTTTGAACAGTGTTGGTTTTCTTTTAGCACTGTGCGGTGTTGGGAACAACGCCGCACGGCCCCGGAATTGTGCGTTTGACTGAGTGCGCGGTCTATGGCGGCCCAGGAGCGGTAGATTCTTCCTGTTTCGCCGCCAATGACCGCAGACTCGTGAGACAGGCCTTTAACTCCTCTGGCACATTGATGCAGTTCCAGATGATGTTCAGTGAGCTCACCAGGTAAGAGATCTTAACACTTGGAACAGCATCTCACATTTGCTGCCTTCAGCTGCAATACTAAACACCCCCTCAGAAACACATCAGATATAAATGACATGCACATGGCCAGATATACATACACAGTCAAACATACACATAGACATCTCACACACACGCACGCACGCACACACGCACACACACACGAACCTTCCTTCTCTAATAACCATTACCCTTTAGTCTGATGAAGGGTCACAACTGAAACATCACCTATTCCTTCTCTCCAGAGATGCTGCATGACCCGCTGAGTCACTCCAACATTTTGCGTCTATCTTCAGTGTAAACCAACATCTGCAGTTCCTTCTTACACCCTTTAACTTTTGATTGATTGAAAAATACAGCATGGAAACAGGCCCTTCGGCCCACTAAGTCCACGCTGACTATCAATCACCCGTTCACTCTCATTGTATGTTACTTTCACATCCACTCGCTGCACATTAGGGGCAATCTTTCAGAGGCCAATTAACCACACAGCTTTGGAGATGTGGAAGGAAACCAAACACCCCGAGGAAACCAACGCGGTCACAGGAAGAACGTACAAACTCCACAGAAACAGCATCCGAGGTCAGGGTCGAACCGGGATCTCTGGAGCTGTGAAGCAGCAGCTCTATTAGCTGGCGCTACTGTGCAGCCCTTCTACGTGGCTATGCTGGCCATTTGATGTGCATGATCTACATTCTCCACATTCAGCTTCTTCATCTCATCCTCTTCCTCCACCGTCTTGTTTCTGCTTCTCCCAACTGGAATGCCTCAGGGAGAGGATGAACTCATTTGATGAGATCGCTGATAATGACGATGAATGGTGTGCAATCTGATGAGTTCTGCAGAACAATGCCTTGTCTACCAACACGGCCCCAACACCTCAATCCCTACCGGTGGTGCAGATGCTAAAACTGCATCCTGAGGAGCCCATACATCTTTTCAGTTGTGCTTCCGGTAGAGGTTCGTCATTTCTTACAGCACTGTTCACCTGCACTTGCTGGTTCACAGTCAGATGCAAAGGACAGTGGGAAGTACCATAACCATTGTACCAGATCCATTGTAGGAGACTACCCAGTGTAGAAGAATGAAGAACCGGAGGACATAGGTTTAAGGTGAGTGGGGAAAGATTTAATAGGTGCCCAAGAGGTAACCTTTGGGTGGTGGGTGTATGGAATGAGTTGCCAGAGGAGGTAGTTGAACCAGGGCTATCATAACATTTAATATACATTATGGGCTGCTACATGGATAGGGTAGGTTTAGAAGGGTATAAGCCAAAAGCAGGCAAATGGGACTAGTATAGATGGGGCATGTTAGTCAGCGTGGGGAAGTTTCCTGTTTCCACGCCACATGACTCTATGACTACGCTAGAGGCTGAAGAGATAAGTCTTACTGAAGAAGGGTCTCGACCCGAAATGTTACCCAATCCTTCTTTCCAGAGGTGCTTGACCTGCTGAGTTTCTCCAGCTTTTTGTGTCTATCTTTAGTCTTACTTGCCCTCGGGCTTTGGGGGTGCCCTTCCATGCCTGGCCAGACTCCAGCACCTGCCCCACAGCTACAGCCAGTGGAGTGCATGCAGTGGGACCCCATGGAAATATGGCAATGGCAGAGGACTTCCCCGAGGGCAATTGGAGCATGTTTCAGAGTCAGCAGTCAGCCCTGAGGTTGGTATATATCAGACTGTGAGGTTTATGTAAAATGGCATTTATTGACACCGCTTTACAGAATGCAACACAGTGAAAAAGTAAATTGTGCAGGGAATGATAAACAATAAGTCTGAATTGGACCAATTTCCCTGGCCATTGAGAGTTGCACAAAGATTGACATCACTGTGCATGCATGTGTGCGATGTGTCTGTCCTTGTGTGCATGCATGCGCTTGCTTGTATGTGCATGCGCACCTGTGTGTGTAAGTGCATGCGTGCATGTATGTGTGAGCAGGTGTGCATGTGTGTGTGTATGGGTGCGCACATGTGTGTGCGTGCATGCATTTATGTGTACGTGCATGTGGTTTACATGACAAACATGTGGCATGTAAAGGAAATGGTCAGTCTAATTTCCTGTCTATTGTACTTCACTCAAGAAACCGCACAATCTCAATTTATTTTGCAATAGATCCATTTGCATTCACATGGTGTTGAAAATGGCAGTGCCATGTGAAAATATATATATTTTTAAATAATCTTTGTGTGTTGTTTGATGATTTATGTACAAAACCATGTGTGATGAAAATGAGGGTGTTGATTCATCAAAGCAACATTTATCCCTAAACTACTTTGATCATTATTTTTTAATTGAAGCATCACTAAGTACTATTTTTTTTTTTTGCACATATTTTCCATCTATGACAAACTTTAATCCATCATTTTCAATAATTGGTATACACAAGAGCACAAGATCCAGCTTCTAATGCTCTTTCATTTGGGACACCAGCTGGATAGTGAGTTGGTGCAAAGCAGAAGCACTAGACCCCAGAGAAACCTAAACAAACAACATTTATTGAACTTTTAAATTATTTACAGAGTGTCTGACCTTTTGTGCTAAGCTCACACATACTCCATTTTTAGCACACAACTAACAATTTCTCTGGTCAAAATAGTATGTGTATTCAGTTATATATTGTTCCTTTGCCATTTGTTTCTAACAGTTCTAATTATTCTTTAAAGGTTAATGTAACGGGTGAGATCTGGATTCAGAATAAAAACTTTCAGTCAGAATGTCATTCAGAATAATAGCTAAATGAAGCTAACATGCACATGAAAGGCAAGTCACACCATCTGTAAAACAGGACTGCATTGAGCAGCGGTAATGTCTTCACAATGGGTCAGTCACAGTCACTCCCTACCTTTCAAATGTGTGTCACAAAGGGTGAGAATACAAAAGTCAGGATAGGAAAACAAAATTCCTGTTCTGATCATTATCCTTCTAGAAAATCTAGATGCATGGGGTTAGTGGATGGAATTTAGTTTAGTTTAATTTGGAGATACAGCATGGAAACAGGCCCTTCGGCCCACTGAGTCCATGCCCACCGGTGATCACCCAGTACACTAGTTCTATCCTACACACTAGAGACAATTTACAGAAGCCAATTAACTTACAAACATGAACGTTTTGGAATGTGGGAGGAAACCGCAGCACCCGGAGAAAACGTACAAACCTCCTTACAGTCAGCACCTGCAGTCAGGATCAAACCCGGGACTCTTAGGACATCAGCCATAATCATATTGAATGGTGGTGCTGGCTCGAAGGGCCGAATGACCTACTCCTGCACCTATTTTCTATGTTTCTATGTTTCTTGCACAGTGAAGGCTCTGTCTTACCTGTTTGCGGTCATCGGCGGTGAAGCGCGGCGTCGCCGGTAGCGGGGACCACGTGGCAACGGCGAGAGCGCCGAGCCTATCCACTGGAGCGCCGCACGGATGCTGTGCGGGGGCCGAGTAATTCAAACACGGCGGGTCCCACGTGCTTGCGGTAAGTAAACAAAAGGGCGGGCTGACTGCGATGACGTCGGCCCGCCGCACGTGACTCACGAGCGGCGGCTGTGGCGGCGGCCGTCCTGATCGCGGCGCTGTAGCGGTGGCTGTGCCTGCAGCCGTGCCGCACATGTGCCTCACTGGCGGAGGCACGTGCCTCACTGGCGGAGGCTGTGGCAGTGGAGGTTTGACGCCCGGCGCTCGAGCCATACTGGCGGCGGCCCGTGCGGGCGGCCGTGCCGCACTCGTGCATCACTGGTGGAGGTTGTGCGGTAAGATTATAGTTTTCAACATTGTCGGTTTTATTTTAGCACCGTGCGGTGTTGGGAACACCGCCGCACGGCCCCGGAATTGTACGTTCTCACGAGTGCGCGGTCTATGGCGGCAGATTCTTCCCGTTTCGCCGCCAATGTCCGCAGACTCGTGAGACAGGCCTTTAAGGCAGCAACTCTATTGTTGCGCCCCTGCCTGTGCTGCCTTATAAACCATTCAATCACCCATTCACAGTCTACGTGTGCTGCCTTATAAACCATTCAATCACCCATTCACAGTCTACGGAGCATTAAAATACATATTTGAAATTACTTTAGGGAGATTAAGATTCCTGAAATGTTTAAAAGTTAAGGTTCCTGGAATGTTTAAAGGGCCTGTCCCACTTGCGTGACTTTTTCAGCAACTGCCAGCACCCGTCATAGGTCGCCGAAAATTTTCAACATGTTTGAAATTCGGCGGCAACCAGAAAGACGCTACGACTCTTTGGGTGACTAGGAGACCTTTCACGACCATACAGGCTACACCCTGGTGACATGTCACGGGGTGAAGCCTGTATGGTCGTGAGTAGTCGCCCAAAGAGTCATACCTTGTTCTGGTCGCTGCTGAATTTTCAACATGTCGCATAAGTGGGACAGGCCCCTAGGAAAGAACTGCAGATGCTGGAAAAATCAAAGGTAGAAAAAAATGCTGGAGTGAGTTTCTCCAGCATTTTTGTCAACCTCCGGTACCTGGAAGGTGATTTTCGTACCGAGGGTCGGGTGAAACACTGCAAAAGTGCTGCCCATCGCCCTGCGTGAGGCCGGGCTCCATCTCCCGGGCCCAGGCGCGGTGACGCAAGAACGCAAGAAGGCCTGCACTGGCGGCCTGTACCACATCCCGCGCAAAGCCGCCGGCACGGCCGCACACCTTCTGTGTCTGGGCTTCACTGTCAGGATCGGGGTTGTCAGTAGGCCGGGGACGAGTGAGTATGATATTTGAGCTCAGTGCTCTGGGTGGTGTCCTCGAAGGGGCGGGATCTGTGTGAACACGTGTTTTGATGCCTGCCATCCGCTCACAGAAATGTGTCCTGGCCCCTTGGCAGAAAAGGTTGCCGACCCCCTGCTTTAGGACAACTGTGTGTAATTTAAGAAACATTGTGAGAAACAAAAACTTACTTCCAAGATATTCAGCCCTGGTGGGAGGAGTTGCTGAAGTGATAGTTATCATCAAATGCACCACAAGAAGTAGCAGGAATATTAATTTCATCTATGATTAGAAGTGGTGGGACAAATGAGAATGGTGTTCAATTTGACTTAGAGTTTAAAGATACAGCAATGAAACAGGCCCTTTGTCCCACCGAGTCCACACTGAGCATTGATCACCCATTTCACACTAGGCACAACTAATGTTGGATGATACTTTACTAGGGGGGCAAAGCCCAGTGCATAATTCCATCGACGGAGGTCAATTTAAAATTAATCTTGGCCACCATAGGTGGCTTTTTTGTAAGATATCGGTTTTTTGATAACTTACACTCACCTTTTTTGTTTATTCACTATTGTGAGTTGTATGATTTAACAATCTTTATGAACACTTCATTTTATGTTTTTCTCTTTCCCTTAATTATGTTTAATAGTGTCAGGAGATGTAAAACTAGTGCAGAAATTATGAAGGACAACCCTGGACTCGGGATTTAAAAAAAAAAAAAAATTAAATTTTTTATTTATTAGAAGTACATTACATTACAACCACATACATTAGTACTCGTCACTTATATCTTCTTACAATTAATGTACTCCGTTTGTTTTTTACACTAGTAAAAGGAAAGGATAAGATTGAAAGAAAGAAGAAAGTGAAGGAAAAAGTGAAAGTGTAGAAAGTGTGACAACAAGACAGAACGAAGACCCTATAAGAACAAAATTAAAAACAAAAGAAAAAGAGTTAAGAAATAGACACTAGAAAAGAAGGAGAAAGAGAAAGAGGAGAAAGAGAAAAACAAATAGTTTTTATGAGCATTACGCAAATGGGACATACCAACTTTCCAGCTATCATCACCCTTTACCTGACCTTGTGGCGGCTCCCAAGGGTCGTGCCATCATAGTGCGAACCCCTCGGCACAGGAGTGGTTCAGTCCGGAGGCGGCCCTTAGCCGGAGGCTTTAAAGGCAGGGGTTTGGGTGCCATCTTCCTCTCGTTTGGTCTTCCCTAGAACTGGGAGGAACCTAATAAAAAGTGCTTCTCGAAATACGACTTCGTGCTTCATTCCGAGACCCACGCACTACATTGGTGACCCCCAACGCTCCATTGGCGTCATGATGGAGAGAGGACAAAGCCCTACCTCCTCACAGGCTGGCCCGGCCCTGTCTCTGGACGCGGTCTCCGTGAAACTGCCCAACTTCTGGACCACCCGGCCGCTCATCTGGTTCCAGCAGGCGGAGGCCCAGTTCAACCTGCGGGGCATCACGGTCGATGCCACCCGCTTCTATTACCTGGTGGGAGCCCTCGACCAGGATGCGGTTGAAGAGGTCACGGACTTCCTCGCAGACCCCCCGAACGATGATAAATACCTCGGCCTGAAAGAGCTCCTGCTCCACATTTACGGACTGAGTAGGATGGAGCGGGCAAGTAGGATCCTGCATATGGGGGGCCTGGGCGACCGACGGCCATCTACCCTCCTAAAGGAGATGGTGGCGCTACTAGACGGGCACACGCCGTGCCTGTTGTTTGAGTATACCTACCTGCATCTGCTGCCGGCCTACATTCGGTTGCAGCTCACCGACATCTCGTTTGCCGACCTTCGGGCCCTCGGGAGGCACGCCGACGCCCTGTGGATGGCGCGCCCTGATGACGTCAGCGCGCTGGGCGTCAGCAGAGACGGGGTCGCGCTGAGGTCGACGCGCCCTGATGACGTCAACGCGCTGGCCATCAGCAGGCACGCCGATGACGTCACCCCAGCAGCTCCCGATTTCCTCCGGTGGGGCGGGGGAGCTGTGGAAGGAGTGACAGCTCCAGCCCGACGGCCCATACGATCACCCCCAGCGGCAGTGAGGCGGACTGCACCTGCAGTCCAGCGTCAGGCACCACCAGCAGGAGCAGGCAAGCTCCAAGTAGCACCAACACGAGGAACTGGTGCTACTACCATCAGCTCTGGGGTGCTGCAGCACGACAATGCCGCCAGCCGTGCATGTTCCCGGGAAACGCCTGGGCCGGCTGCCAATAGACCCTCGGCGGCCGGCCAAATTCACCGCCTTTTCGCCTGGGATCGGCGCTCTGGGACCCGCTTCCTCGTGGATACTGGAGCGGAGCTCAGCATCCTGCCCCCTTCGCTGGCCGACATTCGTTCCGGTAAGCAGGGGCCCGTCCTCACCGCGGCGAACGGCAGCCCCATCCGCACATATGGACTGCGCATGGTTCCCATCGTGCTCGGCTCCTGTCATTTCTCGTGGCGGTTCACTATCGCTGATGTCTCCCAACCATTGCTCGGGGCCGATTTCCTCCGGGCGCATTCCCTCATGGTGGACGTCGGGCATCAGCGTTTGGTCAACGCCACTACGATGGAGCCGATCACGTTGCGTGTGGATCAACCGGTGGGACGGCCACTGGCGTCCGTGGACTCCCGATTCGCGCGGATCTTGGCGGCGTTCCCAGACATTCTCCATGCGCAGTTTCAATCAGCAACCCCCAGCCACGGGGTGTTGCATTATATCCCGACTACCGGCCCACCACTCCATGCACGAGCACGGCGACTGCCGCCAGATAAACTGTGTCTGGCACGGCGGGAATTCCACACGATGGAGGCCTTAGGGATCGTCCGCCCTTCGAGCAGCCCTTGGGCGTCCCCACTCCACATGGTCCCCAAGTCAAGCGGGGGCTGGCGACCTTGTGGGGATTACCGACGGCTGAATGCTGCAACAACAGCGGATCGATACCCCGTACCCCACATCCAGGACTTCACGGCCCATTTGGCTGGGGCCACAATATTTTCCAAAGTGGATCTGGTACGGGGTTATAATCAGATCCCAGTTCACCCGGATGACGTGCCGAAGACGGCGATCATCACGCCATTCGGGCTTTACGAGTTTACTCGGATGCCGTTCAGCCTCAAAAACGCTGCACAGGCCTTTCAGCGCCTCATGGACGGGGTTTGTCGCGGCCTCGATTTCGTCTTCGTGTACCTGGATGACATCCTGGTGGCCAGCCGCTCGCAACAGGAACACTGCGCTCAACTTCGGCAGCTCTGTCAGCGGCTCAGCGAGCATGGTTTGGCCATCAACCTGGACAAGTGCCGTTTTGGGGTGAGCGAAATTGACTTCCTCGGCCACCACGTGACTGCGCAAGGCGCGGTTCCCATGCCTGACAGGGTCGACGCCATCCGTCGGTTTCCCCGCCCACGCACGGTGCGTGGCCTGCAGGAATTTGTCGGTATGGTGGCATTCTACCATCGTTTCGTGCCATCCGCGGCCCCCATCATGCGGCCCCTGTATCAACTTCTGGCGGGTGGGCAGCACAAGAGCGTGGAGTGGACCCACGAGGCGGAGGCAGCTTTTGACGGCGCGAAGGAGGCCCTTGCTCGGGCCATACTGCTGGTACACCCGCGGGGAGATGCCCCGACTGCTCTCACGGTGGACGCCTCGGAGTCGGCGGTTGGTGCTGTGCTGGAGCAGCTGACGGGCGGAGGTTGGCGGCCCCTGGCCTTCTTCAGTCGGCACCTCAACCGTGCGCAGACCAAGTACAGCGCGTTCGATCGTGAGCTCCTGGCTCTGTACCTGGCTGTGCGCCATTTTCGCTACTTCTTGGAGGGCCGCCCGTTCACCGCCTACACCGACCATAAGCCGCTCACTTTCGCCCTGCAGAAGGTTTCCGATCCTTGGTCCGCACGACAGCAGCGGCAATTGGCCTACATATCGGAGTACACGACATCTATCTGCTACATCAAGGGGAAAGAGAACCGGGTGGCCGACGCATTGTCCCGGCCCGCTATCAACGCCGTGTTCGAGGTGACGCCCGGAATGGACTATTCTGCTCTGGCGGCGGCACAGCTCACGGACGATGAGGTGCCCGCCTACCGGACTGCCATCTCCGGCCTCCGCCTTGAGGATGTCCCTCTCGGTCCTGGGGGAGTGACAATCCTGTGCGATGTGTCCCTGCCACCTGGCGCCGGAGGGTGTTCGAGGTGATCCACGGACTGTCTCACCCATCAATCCGGGCGACAACGGCACGAGTGGCCGCTTGTTTCATGTGGCACGGTCTGCGCAAGCAGGTTGGCCATTGGGCTCGCACCTGCATTCCGTGCCAGACGGCAGAAATCCAGCGCCATGTCCGTGCGCCTCTCCAGGAGTTTGGTCTACCTCACCGGCGGTTCGACCATCTCCACAGAGACATTGTAGGCCCTCTCCCGCCATCCCGGGGCATCACCCACCTTCTGACAATGGTGGACCGCTTCACGCGGTGGCCGGAGGCCATTCCGTTGACCGATACTTCAACGGTTACGTGTGCTCGTGCGTTGTCCGCGCACTGGATTGCTCGCTTCGGGGTGCCAGCGCACATCTCCTCAGACCGGGGGCCACAGTTCACCTCCGAGCTGTGGTCAGCCATGGCTCACTTGCTGGGGGTGCGGCTACACCACACCACGGCTTACCACCCACAAGCTAACGGTCTGGTGGAGAGATTCCACCGGCAGCTGAAGGCAGCACTGAAGGCACGACTCTCCGGCCCAGACTGGATGGACGAGTTGCCGTGGGTGATGCTGGGCATCCGGACCGCTCCCAAAGAGGACTTGGCCTCATCATCGGTGGAGCTCGTTTACGGGTCACCACTCACGGTGCCCGGGGAGTTCGTGCCGTCGGCGCCGGGGCAGCAGGGAACGCCCTCATCCACCCTAAAGCGCCTTCGCGAGCAAGTTGGCAGGCTCGCACCCATCCCGACGTCCCGCCATGGGACATTTCGCCCACACGTGCCATCAGCCCTCAGGGACTGCCCGTACGTCTTCCTGCGCCATGATGCCCACCGGACGCCACTCCAGAGGCCGTACGAGGGCCCGTTCCGAGTGCTGGAACACGGGCAGTCGACTTTTGTCCTGGACATGGGGGGCCGGCCGGAGGCAGTGTCGATTGACCGTTTGAAGCCGGCACACCTGGACATTGACCAGCCGGTGCTGGTTGCCCAACCTCGGCCTCGAGGGCGCCCCCCTTCACGGCTCCCTCCGCCTGTCACTCCACCTGTCCTCCCGCCGGTCCCTCGTCCTGTCCCTCCACCTATGCCTCCGCAAGCCCCACGAGCGGCTAACTTCCGCACGCGGGCCAGCCGGGTCGTTCGCCCGCCGGTGCGTTTCGTGCCTCTGGTTCTGGGGGGGGGGTCCTGTGGCGGCTCCCAAGGGTCGTGCCATCATAGTGTCGAACCCCTCGGCACAGGAGTGGTTCAGTCCGGAGGCGGCCCTTAGCCGGAGGCTTTAAAGGCAGGTGTTTGGGTGCCATCTTCCTCTCGTTTGGTCTTCCCTAGAACTGGGAGGAACCTAATAAAAAATGCTTCTCGAAATACGACTTTGTGCTTCATTCCGAGACCCACGCACTACAACCTCCGTTTTTTTTTTAAGGTACCTTTGCACCCTATATTTGTAATAATTCTATAAATGCAGACCACGTCAGATGGAAGTGATCTGGTTTACCTGCCAGGAGGAGTCTTATCTCTTCTAGGTGTAATGTTTCGAACATATTTGAAATCCACATGTTTATAGTTGGTATTGGAGCTTTCTTCCAAAATTTTAGGATTAGCTTTTTTCCAGTTATTAACCCATAGTCTATTAGTTTCTTTTGAAACACATTTAGTTCTGGACCATCTTCCGTTATTCCGAAGATAATCCATTCTGCTTTGGGTATCAGTTTTATTTTAAATAATTTTGTAAAGATTTCGAAAATGTCATTCCAAAATTTTTGAATTTTTGTACAGAAAACAAATGAGTGCGCTATAGTAGCTTCTTGTGATTGACATTTATCACAAATGGATGATACATTTGGGAAAATTTTATGGATTTTAGTTTTGGAATAATATAATCTATGTAAAATTTTAAATTGTATTAAAGTGTGTCTTACATTTATCGAACATTTATGCACGTTTAATAAGTGTTCATTCCACCTTTCCTTTGAAATTTTAATAGCTAACTCTTGTTCCCAGTCTCTTCTGATACCCTCCGTAGATGGTATTTCTACATTTAAGATAATATTATACAAATATGATATTAAGTTTGCTGATTCAACTTTTATCTGCATTGCCTCATCCAATACATCTGCTGGGCTATTATAATGATCTTTTGTATATTTTTTCAAATAGTCGCATATTTGAAAATATTTAAAATATTGATTATTTCCGAGTTTATATTTTATTTGTAATTGTTGAAATGAAAGTAATTTTCCAGTTTCATACAGGTCACTGAACGTTTTAATTCCTAGTCTATCCCAATGTATAAAAGATGTATCTATAATAGAGGGATTAAACGAAGGGTTATTAACTATGGGAGATAATAGTGATAAATTTCTTAATTTTAAATTTTGTTTTATTTGTTTCCAAATTCGGATTGTACTATGGATAATTGGGTTCTTATTATAATTTATATTATTCAGTTTCATTGGTGAGAGGAGGATCGCTCCAATGTTTCCAGAGGAGCAATCCTCTTTCTCCATTACAATCCAGTCCACTTGCTGGGCGGCGTTATCCATCAGTTGAATCATATTTTTAATATTTACTGACCAATAATAATACATGAAATTAGGTAGTGCTAAACCCCCTAATACTTTAGGTTTATTCAAGTGAGTTTTTTGTATTCTATGTGATTTATAGTCCCATATAAAATTAGTGATATCTGAGTCCAGTTTAAAAAAAAACTTCTTTGGTAAGTATATAGGAATCGATTAAAATAGGTATAAAATTTGTGGTAGAAAGATCATTTTTATTGCATTTATTCGGCCTATTAAAGACATCGGGAGCGTTTTCCAAAATTTAATTAGTGTGTTTAATTTATTAAGTAGTGGATCAAAAGTTGCCTTAAACATACCTTGATATGTTCTAGTAATTTCAATTCCCAAGTATTAAAATTTTTCTGTAGCTATTTTAAAAGGGAATTTTAAAAGATGTGTTGAATCTTTCGGTTTTATTGACATAATTTCACTCTTATTCCAATTTATTCTATATCCAGAAAAGGATCCAAAGTCTTCAATTAAATTTAATATATTTGGTATAGTGATTTGAGGTTTTGTAATGTACAGTAATATATCATCCGCATATAAAGATATTTTATTATATGAATCTTTAGTATTATACCCATGGATATCAGGGTGTATTCTAATTTTTTCTGCTAGCGGTTCAATAATAAGTGCAAACAACTGTGGTTATAATGAGCATCCTTGTCTATTTCCCCTTGATAGTTGGAATTTCGAGGATAATATATTATTAGTTAATATTCTAGCTGTAGGTTTATTATATAATAATTTTATCCATAGAATAAAATTCTCTCCCAGTTGGAATTTTTGTAATACTTTATCCATATAATTCCATTCTACTTGGTCAAATGCTTTTTCAGCATCCAGCGAAATAATTGATAATTCTTGTTCTTCAGATTTGTATGAGTGCATTATGTTGAGTAAACGTCTCATATTGTTAGAAGAGTATCTCTTAGGGATAAACCCGGTCTGATCTGGGTTTATTAATTTACTAATATATTTACTTAATCTTCTAGCTAATATTTTTGCTAATATTTTTTGATCTGTGTTTAACAGTGCTATAGCTCTATATGAACCCGGTTCTTCTAAATCTTTGTCTTTCTTAAATATTAGTGTAATCGTTGATTCCGCTAATGTATCAGGTAGTATTTGTTTTTTAAAAGCATATTGGTACATTTTTTGTAATCTTGGTATTATTTTTATCATAAAAGCTTTTATAAAATTCATTCGTAAATCCATCTGGACCTGGTGTTTTTCCATTCTTTAGTGAGTTTATTGTATCTTCTAATACCTTAATTGAGATTTGTGCACCCAATTCATCTTGTTCCTTCAACTCTAACTTCGGAAGATTCCAATTATCCAAAAACTTTGTGATTTTATTGGAATCAATTGTCGTTTTAGATGTATACAAATTCTCATAAAATTGCACAAATCTTTTATTAATATTCTTCGGTGTTGTTAATAATTCCCCTTTATCTGATTTAATCTTTGGGATAGTATGTTCCTTTTCTCATTTTTTTAGCTGGCGAGCCAAGATTTTATGCGGTTTATCCCCAAATTCAAAGTGCTCTTGTTTTGTAATTTGAAAAAGTCTTATAAGTTTGGCTGATAATAGTTTATTTAATTTAAATTTCAAAATTATTATTTTATTATGTTTGTCTATTGATGGATCTTTAGCATTATCTATATCCATTTGTCTAATAAGTTCTTCTAACTGTCTTTGTTCATTCTTATTCTTTTTATTTTGAAAAGCTTGATATGAAATTATAATACCCCTAATGTATGCTTTAAAAGATTCCCATAATACAGTAGCCGATATATCTGGAGTATCATTTATTTGAAAAAAGGCATCCATTTGTCCTTTTAAATATATACTCGCTTGTGGATCTTTTAGGATTTGAGAATTAAATCTCCAAAACGATTTATTCTTAGACATTCCTTCCAGTTTTAAAAAGAAAGTTAGTGGAGAATGGTCTGAAATCGAATTTGTATGGTATGTTGGGTTAAATGTTTGAGGGATTAATTTTGTATCCAGCAGGAAGTAATCTATACGTGAGTATGTTTTGTGTACCATTGAATAAAACGAGTATTCCCTGCCAGTTGGATTAACAATTCTCCAAACATCTGCTATATTAGTATTGTTTATGTAGGTATTGAGAAGTTTCCCAGTTTTCGATTTCATATTCCCTCTCTGTTTTTGGCTTGATTTATCTAAATACGGATCTAAAACACAGTTAAAGTCTCCTCCTATAATAACATTTTGGTAGTTAGACTCTGCAATTATGTTCAAAATTTTATTTAAAAAGTGGGGGTTGTCAAAGTTAGGCACATATATATTTACCAAAGTAAGTGGAGTATCATGAATTTCTCCATTAACTATTAAGTATCTCCCTTCGATGTCTGTTATGATATTCTTCGCTTTAAATGGTATACCTTTTCTTATAATAATTGACGTACCTCTAGATTTCGAAGTAAATGAAGAATGGTATGTTTGACCTATCCATTTCGCCCTCAACCTAGCTTGATCCTGAGATTTTAAATGTGTTTCTTGTAAGAAAATAATATCAGAATTGTACAGTTTCAGCTGAGCTAATATCTTACCCCTTTTAATAGGTTCGTTAATACCTCTTATATTCCAACTACAGAATAAGATTCCTCCTAGGTTCTTTTGTTTAGTATCTTGCATTTTGAATAATTATAGTACCTTTAAATCTTGTGGTGCATCCATATCCCAGGTCTTTGGGTATTGGGGGAACTTTTGAATTTCTAAGTTTTGTTGGTATATCCATTTTACGTTTATCACTAAACACAAAACACAAACATGTGAGTTGATGTGGTAATAAAAAAAAAACTAAAAAAGTGAAAATACAGTGTCTAATATAATCGGCACTGTAGCGAGTGTCCCACCTGTAGGTGGGAAAAAACCTAGTTTCGACTTCCATTGTGATGTTAAACAAATAGCTCCGCTCTCTTAGTTAATCATAACACGGGATTTTGAGGTACTTGGCTGCATCACATGAATTATACATTCTGGTAATAATAGCCAATGCAAGATAATAGTCGAATAAACACCGGAGGTCTCACTTTTTCTAGTTGGAACATTAGAGGTGCGAATGAGCCAATTAAGAAGGGTAAAATTCTGGCACAATTAAAATCATTAAACATTGATATTGCTTTCCTACAAGAAACGCATTTGAAACAACAAACTCAGATCAGATTAAGGGCAAACTGGATAGGTCAAACCTACTACTCCGCATTCACTTCTAAAGCAAGAGGCACGGCCATTATAATTCGGAAAGGTATACCTTTTAAATTAAAGAAGTCCATATCTGATAAAGAGGGAAGATACGTTATAGTCACGGGAGAAATTTATAATACACCATTAACTATGATAAATATTTATGCGCCTAATTTTGATAACCCCCAATTTTTAAAGAAAATAGTAGATATAAATGCAGAGCATAATTATCAAAATATTATAATGGGGGGAGATTTTAATTGTGTTATAGACCCATATTTAAATCAATAAAGATAGGGAAGCGTCTAGTTAAAACTAAGACCTGTGAATTTTTAAATACTTATATAAAAAATAATAACATAACTGATGTTTGGAGAATAGCAAACCCAATTGGAAGGAAATATTCATTTCACTCGTCGGCTCATAAAACTTATTCACGAATTGACTATTTCTTATTGGATACAAAATTAATCCCGTATACGATTAAACCATCATATCATAATAGTATTATTTCCGATCATTCACCACTGACTTTTATACTTAAAATCGAGGGAATGCCGGGTATAAAATCTTTTTGGAGATTCAACGCACAAATATTAAATAACCCGTAGGGTTATGAGTATATAAAAGAACAACAAAAAAAAATTCGAGACAAATGAGACAAATGAGTATTTCTGTATCGCTATTATGGGAAACCTTTAAGGCATACATTCGCGGTGCTATAATCTCTTATCAAAGTTATCAAAATAAAGAAAATAAAAGAGAACTCCAGAGGATAGAACAGGAAATAAAATCACTAGAACTGGACAATGCAAGTGACCCAACCATACATAAACATAATAAGATAACCTTATTGAAATATAAACTCAATAGAATATTATCGGGTAGAGTAATAAGACTATTCCAAATTACAAAACAGGCACACTTCGAATTTGGGGATAAGCCACATAAATTATTAGCGAGGCAACTGAAGCAACAAGAAAAGGAAAATACTATCACTAAAATTAAATCTGATAAGGGTGAGCTTCTAACATTACCAAAGGATATTTGTAAAAGGTTTGCCCAATTTTATCATAATTTATACACAACTAAAATAAATACAGATGATAGTAAAATTACAAATTTTTTAGATATTTGCAACCCCACTAAATTGGATAGTTTAGAACAAGAGGAATTAGGAGCACGGATTACTAGTGAAGAAATAAAACAAATAATAAACTCATTGAAAAATGGGAAGACCCCAGGACCAGATGGTTTTAGTAATTAATTTTATAAACGATTTCAGGAGTCACTTGTACCAAGATTACTCAACTTATACACGCAGGCTTATACCGAAAATAAACTACCAGAAACTTTAGCAGAATCAACAATAACGCTTATACCAAAAAAAGATAAAGATTTAGATGAACCGGGTTCTTACAGAGCTATAACACTTCTAAATACGGATCAGAAAATCTTAGCAAAGATTCTAGCAAGAAGACTGCATAATTATATTAATAAATTGGTAAACCCGGATCAAACGGGATTTATACCCAAAAGACAATCATTTAATAACTTGAGAAGGCTTTTCAATATAATGTACTCTCACAAAGAGAACATTGAAGATATTTCAGTCGTTACGCTGGATGCAGAGAAGGCATTTGATCAGGTAGAATGGCAGTATTTATATAAGGTACTCCAAAAATTTAATACGGGAGAGAATTTTATTAGATGGGTTAAACTACTTTATGATAAACCTACGGCAAGAATATTAACTAATAATATGTTATCTCCAAAATTTTATTTATCAAGGGGTAATAGGCAGGGTTGTGCCTTATCACCATTGCTATTTGCCCTTATGATAGAACCGCTGGCTGAAAGGATTAGAAATCATCCGAATATTCACTGATATAATACCAAGGACTCAAAGAATAAAATTTCATTATATGCTGATGATATTCTTTTATATATTACTAATACACAAACGAGTATCCCCACCTTATTAACACTAATTGAGGAATTTGGTTATTTTTCAGGATATAGAATAAATTGGAATAAAAGCAAAATTATGTCTTTAAAACCACAGGATGCGAGACACTTATTAAAATTCCCTTTCAAAATTGCAACAGAAAAATTCAAGTATTTAAGTATTCAAATTACGAGAACACACAAATCATTATTTAGCGCCAATTTTATGCCACTATTAAATAAACTGAATGTTATGATTAAATTTTGGAAAATGCTCCCACTCTCATTGATAGGTAGAATTAACGCTATAAAAATGACTTTCTTACCACAATTAATATATTTGTTTCAAGCGATCCCAATATATATTCCGAAATATTTTTCCAAAAAACTAGATTTCTAATATCACTAATTTTATATGGGATTATAGAGCACACAGAATTCAACGAAAGCATTTGTGTAAACCTAAAGAAGTTGGGGGTTTATCACTACCTAACTTTACGTATTACTACTGGGCAGTGCATATTAAGAACATAATGTACTGGTTGGATAGTTCCACTCACCAGTCGGAGTGGATAAGAATGGAAAAAGAGGAGTGTTTCCCGTACGATATAGGAATGATCTTGTTCTCACCGATAAAATTGAATAGTATAATATATAAGAAGAACCAAATTATTCACAATACAATAAGAATTTGGAAACAAATAAAATTATCCTTGAAATTAAATAATCTATCAGTATTAACCCCAATTCTGAATAATCCTGCATTCAAACCATCTCTTATCGACAAAACATATAAACAATGGGATAGATTGGGGATTAGGAAAGTAGGAGATATGTATGAACTGGGCAAATTGTTATCATTTCAACAATTAAAATTAAAATTTAAATTTAAACTGAATGATAATCAATATTTTAAATATATACAGATATGTGACTTTATGAAGAAATATATACATAGATTTCAAACTATATTTTTAGACCCTTTAAAAGAAGCAATGAATATTAAGGCTGATTCACAAAAACTAATATCATATTTTTATAATAGTATATTAAATAGAGAATTACCCTCAACAGAGGCACTAAGAGAAGATTGGGAACATGAACTAATGCTAAAGATCCCGAAAGATAGATGGGAAAAGTATCTGATGAACACACATAATTGTTCCATTAATGCAAGACATAATTTAATTCAATTTAAATTATTACATAGACTATATTATTCAAAAACGAGGTTGAATAAATTCTACCCAAATGTCTCTCCCAGATGCGATAAATGTTTGTTTTCAAAATGTCAATATAACACATTCATTTGTAGGATGTACAAAGTTGAATAAATTTTGGAGCTATATTTACAAAGCTCTTCAAGTCAAGAATAGAACCTAATACGGAATGGATTATATTTGGAATAATAGTAGAAGATATCAATTTAAACAAAGACCAAAAAGTATTCTTTAAATATGGGTTAATAATTGGAAAGAAATTGATACTTAAATTTTGGAAAAATACAGTTATACTAGTGAGATTAAACGAGAACTTACCAGTTTGAAGTTTGATCTTTATTTTATGAGGACTTACGTTGGTGATTACGTGAAGAAAACCCGTCAGGGCGCATGCGCGTCATTCTTCAAAGCAGCGGTATGAAATCACAGACAACACAATAATTGAAGTAACATATTAAGATGATGAACATGAGAACTACCATTATGACCTTTTTTCTATGAGAGAGGGTTTGGCGTGGCGGGCACGTAATCACCAACGTAACTCCTCATAAAATAAAGATCAAACTTCAAACTGGTAAGTTCTCGTTTAATCTTACTATTTTACTTCGGAGTCACGTGAGTGACTACGTGAAGATTTTAAAGCTCTGTGATTTTTATGCCGCAGATCAAAATCCCGGCTTCTCACTGCATCGATTGACTCTGAGTATCATCAATAATGCTGTAAACATGACATTGCATATCATGCAAAAACAAAACAGTTTTATTTTTGGTCATAAAACAACCAATAAACCTTCTTAATTTAGGGCAACAAACGAAACAGAATTAAACAGTATTGAAAACAGAGTTTAAACAATAGCAACAGCACTCAATATTGAGTGGGCAAACAGCCCTCCATCGGCAATCGGCCGATGGTAGTATTGCTGAAACACAAGTTCATTTTTCCAACCTGCGGTTTTTAATATATGGTCGATGGGAACGTCCATCGCCCTGACCGCGGATGTTGCTACTGCGCTAGTGGAATGAGATGTAAACACATAAATGTTAATTCCTGCCTGAACCAACTCTTGCTTTAACCACCTTGAGATAGTCTGAACTGCCACTCTTTTATGTTGGCTTCTTGTAAGTGACAAATAATCCTGTTTCTTCTTGTCTTAAAGCCCTTGTGGCTTCAATGTAATGTAAGAAATGTGTCCTTACACATAAACATGGATCTGTAGGATATGCTTAGAACACAATCTTAAATCCTGTCACACCTGGCCTGCTTTGTTTGAGCAGGTCATAAATATAAAACAGAACATTCTCTGTAGTAACTTCCATTCTATCTAACTGAAGTTTTTGCAAAGTCTGCACTCTCTGTACTGACACCAATGCCATTAGCATAGCCAATTTCATGGTTAATTTTAACAAAGTTATAGACGTGACAGGGACCCAATGACGAAGCATGTTAAGAACAACGCTTACATCGCAGATTACCATATACCTAGGCTTAGGCGGTTTGGAATTAAAGATTCCTTTCATCAACCTAGATATGAGAGGGTGAGAACCTATACTTTGTGTCCGTGTACCTATTACAATATATGCCGACAAAGCACTTCTAGCTGTATTGCTAGCACTATAGCTAAGACCCTCATCATAATAAAGTGTAGATAAAACTCTAACACATTTTCAATAACTACAGTATCATATTGAATATTCTTTTGAACACAATATTGTTCCCATATTTTTACATAAGTCATATACTGCTTTTGAGTACTCTTTCTCCAGGCTGCAGTGAGTATATCCACCGTCGGCCTAGAAAGTCCTCGACCAATGTAAGGCATTCTTAAAAACCTGCAAATTAACAGATCAATACGATCACATAACGGATGAACTTAACGCGTTACTGGATGCTCCAGCAAATTCCTACTGTTTGGAATCAGCAAAAGGAGGTTGGATCGCTATCTGTAACATCAAAGGGAACCATGGTTGAATCTGGCAATTTGGTATCACCAAAACCCCTGAAGCGGCATCCTGCTTGATTTTCTCAAACACCGACCTATGAGGCAGAATGGTGGGAAAATGTACACAAACATATCATCCCACTTTAGTGAAAAAGCATCAATTGCCACTGCCCCTGGATCTGGTGCCCATGAAACATATTTTGGCCTTCCATATAGAAGTACTATGTTCTTGAACACATCCTGGTTCAACATCCACTCTGTATAATCATGGAATTTTCGTGACCTGCCATCTGGTACTACATTAAGTTTCCCTGGCAGATAGCTTCAATCCAAATATCCATACTCCAGGTCCAATTTTATTTGCCAACCTGTCACATGATAACGATTTGATTCTACCCATGTGATTCATATAAGCAACTGCTGCAGTGTTGTCTATTTGGCACTGCACATGCAAACTAGTTTTGTTAGTGCCATACGCCTTGAGTCCATAAAATACTCCTGGTTAATTACCCATGTTTGCAGAAGCAATGTCCATCTGTCTCCACAGCTGGATCTTGTATCAGTAGCACCCCACCCAAGTGCTCTGACATCTGTCTGCAAAATCATGGAAGCTTGGTCCAATAACACTTTGGAATTACTAGTGGACACATGCTGAATCCACCATTGTACATCAGCAACAGCCTCTATTGATAGAAGCATAGGTCTATTATAATGACCCCAATGTATCCTCAGTGCTTGTTCCTTTGACCTTTGTAATTGTAGATAATAAACTGGCCACTATTGAACTGCTGGAAATGCTGCCAGCAATTTCCCCTGGCTAATTGAAGGTTGTGTGTCAGCAATTAACTTGATACAGCTCTTAATTAGCTCTACCCTTTTTTGCCTCGGCAAGGTCACAATCATGTTGATTAAGTCTATTGTGAACCCAACTAGTCAATTTGTGTCACAGGTATTAATTTAGATTTCTCTGGATAGCTTATGAAGCCCAATTTTTTAAAAAGTGGTTTTTACCAACTGCCACTGATGCTTCAGCTGTTTCCTTTGATTGTCCTACAATCAAGATATTATCTAGTTAAGCCATGAGCACATGCCCTTGACTTCTCATCATGCCTAGAATAGGTTTTAACAACTTTGTAATCACTCTAGGAGCTGAAGGCAAACCATTAGGCAGTGCATTGTATTGCCATAATTGCCCCATCCAGCTGAATTTTAAATCTTCTATCCTGCAAATGAACAGACACTGAATCCGCATCTTTAAGATCTCCTCAAACGTTTCCATCTTAAAATGTCTATACCGTACCAAAAGGTTTAAGTCTATTCAGGTCCAGTATAATTCTGCATCCCCCATCCTTTTTTGGTCTGGGAAAGATATTGGACACAAACTGATGGCTTTGGTAAACTGCGTTAGCAATTACACCTTTAGTACATAAGCTTGCAAGTTCCACCTGAACTTCCAATTGTTCAGTGATACTGAAGTCAAACTCCTTTTTGGAACATGTTGCATGGGTACAGCAGAATTTGCATTAAGCTTTGTTCGATACCCTTCAATAACCTTCAGTATAAACATATCTGAGGTATCACATTAGATCTGTCTACATGAGAACCAGACCCACTTACCTCCTTACCACCTGGCATTCTTCCCCGGCCTCGAGCTGGATATCTCACATTCCCTGGCGCTGCTACAGCCGAACGGCAACTTCGCTGCATCGTAGCTGGACTCGTCCGTTGCCCGGACCAGTCTCCTCGCTTATAGGGATACTTCCGCTTTAGTGGATATGTGGCTGCTGGCTGCTTAATCAAGCCCACCGTCTTGACCTCCTCCTCCAGCTCCTTCACCTGCTTTGCGAAATCCTCACCAAACAGATTTGCCGGTTTCACTGTGCCAGGCTAGCAGAGTGAAGCATATTTAGGGTTGATGGTTGGTCTAAAAGCATTCTTGCGGAGACGGTTGATCTCAAAGTGGGCACTCCACAATAGCGCCCCACCTTTTGTTGTAATTTTGTCATGGCCTCTCCATCCACCATCCTGGCAAAGCTCGTTATGCCAGATGCCAGCAACTTTAAAAATATGCTGGAGCTTCACCTCCTCCTGGGCTCTCATTTGTATGCCCATCTTGCCCCAAATCTTCCTGTTCCCAACAGGAACTTTTAACAGGCCACAGTTGATTGGGGCTTCATGCTTCCTTACTGTCTCATCCATTGTCAGCTCCTGTAGCTGATGTGAGACTTGGTCATTTATGCTGGTGGTAAGTTCCTCACCCAGAGGCTCACCAGCGTCCGACGACAGGGCAAACCGTGCTGCACACGGTGTCAGCTCTGGCCACTGCATGCCCTTCCTTTGGAAGTCGTCATCGGACTCAGGGTCAGAGCGTATCTGCCCTTCTGCACTCACCTCTTGCAAAGAGGGTGCTTTCAAGCAGGCCTCTACTAGGCACTGCCGGCGGAGCCTTCGCCATGGCCTCCCGCCCACACAACTCCTCCTGGAGTGTGGCTTTGTGAAGCAGGCCTCTACTAGGCACTGCCGGTGGAGCCTTCCCCACAGCCTCCCGCCTGCACAACTCCTCCTGTAGTGTGGCTTGGTGGAGCAGCCCCTGTATGAGCTGCTCCTTTTGGATAACCGCTGGGGCATGGTATCCTGTCCCCGACGGGACTCTCCTGGCCCGACTCTGCGGAGTCAATGGCCCTGACAGACTTGGGTTATGCCTAACGCCCGACTGGCGTTGGCTGTGTACCCGGCTGGGCACTTTGCCCAGTCTGTCGCCGCACCGCTACCGGCTTGCGACTCCCCAGAGGTGACAGGCTGCCTTTCAGAGACTGCGCTCCTGCAGCTCTCTCTCCCCTTGTCTGTAGCACGCCTGCACCTTGATGATTTTCCTTGTTCCTGCATTTCTCTACAGCAACAATTTCTCTACTTTTTTCTAACTCCTCCAAAGTCTCCCTGACTTTGGTGGAGCTGTAACTACTCACTTGCAGGAGGAGCTCCGTCCTCCTGCTGCCGGGCGCCACTGCGTCAGACGTAATGACGCGCATGCGCCCTGACGGGTCTTCTTCACGTAGTCACTCACGTGACTCCGAAGTAAAACAACTATTAAAATGTGGATTAGGAATATGACGGACATAGCACACCTTGAAGAAATGAGACTCCGCCTAATAGATAAATATGACCAATTCTTAAGGAGTTGGTCCCCTTTCATCGACTTTTTGGAATCATGTGATGCAGTGTTAGGCGCTTCCCCCCCTGGTGAATGCTATGTACTGACCTTTCTCTGTTTCTTTCCCGAGTACAGGCCTTGTGGATGTGAGTCGGGAATCAAAGGGTTAAAAGGCTCCTGTACCCGATTGGCCAAGCTGCGTCAGGTGACGGGTGACTCATCTGAAGCATAAATACCAGAGTCTACCCAGGATTCTCTCTCTTCGTCGTCGACCCTGACTGTGAGCTGACTGCTGGAGTAAGCTGCAGAAGGCCTGGCCACATGGCATAGAACTTTGTGTACTTTCAACATTAATTAGTAACAAACATTGAATTGGGACGGATAAGGGCTGACCAAAGTGTTTTCGTGTATTTTGGTTTCAGGGTTATATATTTTTAGGCAGGTTAGAGACTCCGGTTCGACGGTCCATCACATGGCTGGCTGGAGCACCATTAAATTGTTTTGTAGTCCATCCATATCCCTGACTGGGTTGTTTGAATCAGGTTTGGGTTTTTTGTGTCCCATTGAAATAATTAAAACTATTTTTTGAACAAACCTGCTTTTGGAACTTATGTTACGCGGCTCTGTAGTACCTGCTTTCGGGAGTTGTAACAAAATGGGGGCTCGTCCTAAGCTTTGAGGACCCTAGACGTTTGGGGGGGGGGGGGTTTGGTAGGCTTCTGGTGACTGAGGAAGTCTGTGTGTGTTGAGAGGGAATTTTTTCTTCCCTGTTTGTGGTAGCATTGGTGCCCAGGGTTTAGCTGGTGGTTTGGTGCTACATTTGAAATGGATTTTTAGGTGGAAGAGTTTGTTGAGACTCCTAGCCTAGAGAGGTTTCATCAATGTACTAAGGAAAATTTAGTGTTGCTTGCAGATAAATATGGCGTTGCTATTAATAAACAGGCAAACAAAAAGTCAATTAAGACGTTGTTATGGACTGCTTTGGTTGACCAAGAGGTGTTGCCTAGTAGTCCTGACAGTCATAAATCTATACAGCCAGGTCAGGACATGGAGGCAGTCACTAGGTTGAAGGAGATGGAGCTTGAGTCACAGAGAATGGCGTCCACCTTAAAAAAGGATGAACTCATGCATGTTCTTGAAATGAAACAGCTTGAGCTTGAGGAGGGAACCAAAAGGGCTGAGTTTCAGCTGCGGGAGAAAGAATTGGGTATTTCCCGGTTCTCTTCTAAAGAGCATGAGTTTGATGTGAGCAGAAATATTCGTTTGGTTCCACCGTTCAGTGAAAGAGATGTTGATAAATATTTCACTTTGTTTGAGCGAGTGGCTATATCACTGAAATGGCCTAAGGGCGTGTGGACATTGCTGTTGCAATGCGTCCTTGTTGGTAAAGCGCGTGAGGTATATTCATCATTGTCTGTAGACAATAGCCTTGACTATGAAATTGTAAAATCTGCCGTCCTCAGAGCGTATGAGTTGGTTCCAGAAGCGTACCGCCAAAAATTCCGGCGCTTTAGGAAGTTTGATAGTCAGACTTATGTGGAGTTTGCACGGGAGAAGGAGGCACTTTTTGACAGATGGTGTGCTTCTCAAGGAGTGAAGGGTATTGGGCAACTGCGGGCCTTGATGATTATGGAAGACTTTAAGAACTGTCTCCCTGAGAGGGTTACTACTTACCCTCAGAAGGTGAATGAGGTGTCTAAGGCCGCGGTGTTGGCAGGAGTATGTATTGACTCATAAAACTGATTTTGTTGGGCGCTCCTATAGTTTTGGTGCACGGCCGGTTGATCGTGGTGGTGTCGCCGGTGGCAGTGTCAAAGGTGTTTCTGTGCCTGCAAGTGGCAGCACGTTGATACAGGGGGAGGTCCGAGCTGATAAGGTTGACGGAAATTTGAGGACTAACGAAGGTCCTGTGTGCCACTATTGTAGAGGGAGAGGGCACATGTTAAAGGCGTGTCCCGTTCTGAAGCAGAAAAATGCAAAGCCTCTGGCTTTGGTGGGTACACAGAGGGCACCTGTGGTACCTGGGGTGCCTGAGTCTGAGGAGTGTAGGGATTATTCTGCGTTCATCATGAATGGTTTTGTTTCTCTGGAGGATGGGACTGATAGAGTTCCAGTATCCATCTTGCGTGATACTGGTGCTACTCAGTCCTTTATATTGGAGAGTGTACTGCCGTTTTCTGGTGAATCATTGGTTGGGTCAAGTGTCCCTGTGGTAGGATTCGGGATGGAAGGCATGGTAGTGCCTTTGCATACTGTGAGGCTCAAGTCCGAGTTGGTTTCAGGCTGGGTAACTGTTGGGTTACGGCCGTGTTTTCCCGGTGGGGGAGTTTCTGTAATTTTGGGGAATGACTTGGCAGGAGGTAGAGTTTTAGTTACTCCTGAGGTGACGGCTGTTCCGATGGTGCAGAGTCCTGATAGATTGGCTATGCAGCATCCGAGGGTCTTCGTAGCTTGTGCTGTCACGAGGGCTATGGCTAAGAGCCAGGCGAAGTTTGAGGATGTAGTGGACCTGAGTGAGAGCATTTTTGGGGATCAGGATGATGGATCCTGTGTTGTGAAGGGTGTTTCTACATCTCAAGATGGGATAGTGTCTGAAAATGGGCCGGTGTCGCTGTCACGTGACCGGCTGGTTGAGGAGCAAAAGAGTGATCCAGGTTTATCTGAGCTGTTCGACTGCGCGGTGCCTGAGGGGGATATGGATTCCACAGCAAAGGGGTATTTTCTAAGGGAGGGCTTACTGATGCGAAAGTGCTCTCCCTTGGATGTATCTGGGCATGGTGATTGGAGCGTGGTTGATCAGATTGTGATACCTTGTCGGTATAGGGACGAGATACTCTGTTTGGCTCATGATGGTCCACTGGGTGGACATTTGGGAGTCAATAAGACGAATGACCGTATCTTACAGAATTTTTTTTGGCCAGGGTTGAAAAAGGACGTGAAACAGCATTGCACGTGTTGTCACATTTGCCAGGTGGCAGGAAAGCCGAACCAATCAATTGTTCCTGCGCCTTTATATCCAATCCCTGAGGTCGGTGAGCCGTTTGAGCGGATTCTAGTTGATTGTGTGGGTCCTCTACCTCGGACAAAGGTGGGCAACAAGTTTTAATTGACAATTATGTGTGCGTCTACCCGCTTTCCGGAGGTGGTCCCTTTGCGTAGAATTACAGCCCCTACCATTGTGAAGTCTCTCACTAAGTTTTTTTCGTTGTTCGGTTTGCCCAAGGTTGTGCAGAGTGACCAAGGTTCCAACTTCATGTCGAAGGTTTTTGGTCAGGTAATGAAGTTGTTAGATATTAAGCATTGTTACTCCAGTGCGTATCACCCTGAGAGCCAGGGAGCTCTCGAGAGGTTTCACCAGACTTTGAAATCTATGTTGAGGACTTACTGCCTGGAGTTTGAAAAGGACTGGGATGAGGGGGTTCATCTAGTTATGTTTGCGGTGCGTGAGGTCGTGCAGGAGTCTTTAGGGTTCAGTCCTGCTGACCTGGTGTTCGCGCATACTGTACGTGGTCCGTTGAGGGTCCTAAAGGAGAAATGGTTGCAGGAGGATACAAAAAGTAGTATTTTAGACCACGTCTGTACCTTTCGGTCTAGACTGAAGAGGGCATGCGAACTGCAATGGGTAATCTTGCTTCTGCTCAGTCTAGGATGAAGGGGTGGTTCGACAGGAAGGCTTCTAGTAGGAATTTTTCTCCAGGTGGCAAGGTCCTGGTGTTGTTGCCTACTCCTGATTCCAGTCTACAGGCTTGGTATAGCGGTCCCTATCAGGTGGTTAAGAAGGTTGGTGAAAGGGATTATGTTATTGGTACCCCTGATCGAAGGCGAAAGACTCAGCTCTGTCATGTCAACATGATGAAGCAGTACCATGAGCAGGAGCCTGTGGAGGTGGATGGGGAGGTGCTGTGTCCTTCGGTTTTGTCTAAGCCTGTTTTGGCTGCAATGGTGCTGCCCCCTGACACAGGTGGTGATGTGGGTGAGGCACGGTTGTCGGTGGCAGTGACGCAGGGAAGGCTGTGTAACTCTGAGGCTTTGGAGTCGCTTCCCTTGCGGCTGTCGCATTTGACTGAAAGTCAGCGGGGTGATCTGCTTGATTTGGTGAAGTCAAATGGGTCACTGTTCTCGGATGTGCCTTCTCAGACGTCAGTGCTGCAGCATGACATTGACGTGGCCGGTGCTGCGCCCATTAAACAGCATCCGTATCGGGTCAACCCTGACAAGCGTCATCGTCTAGGGAGTCAGTTTGAATATATGCTGCGGCATGGCATTGCTGAACCTAGTTGTAGTCCGTGGAGTTCTCCGTGTCTACTGGCTACGAAAACTAATGGGGAGGACAGGTTTTGCACGGACTTTCGGAAAGTCAATGGTGTAACTAAGCCAGATTGCTATCCTCTCCCACGAATGGAGGATTGCGTGGATCGTGTGGGAAGTGCATCTTTTGTGTCTAAATTGGACTTGTTAAAAGGGTGTTGGCAAGTTCCCTTGACTGAGCGGGCGAGGGAGATCTCTGCGTTCGCTACGCCTGATAACTTTCTGCTGTTCAGAGTAATGGCATTTGGGATGCGCAATGCGCCGGCAACCTTCCAACGGTTGGTGAACATTGTATTGTCTGGTTTGTCCTTCTGTGAGGCATACCTTGATGATTTGGTTGTGTGCTCCAGGTCGTGGATCGAACACATCGGTCATCTGAAGGAGGTATTTCATCGTCTAGCGGAGGCAAAGCTAACTATCAATCTGGGGAAGTGTGAGTTTGGCCAGGCCACAGTAACGTATCTGGGTAAGGTGGTGGGCTGGGGTCAGGTTCGCACTCTCAAGGAAAAGGTGGAGCATATTGCCGCATTTCCTGCTCCAACCTCGAGGACTGAACTCCGTAGGTATCTGGCTATGGTTGGGTACTATAGGGGATTCTGTCCAAACTTCTCTGCGGTGGCTGCCCCTTTGACGGATTTGCTGAGTCCGAAGGTAGCTTTTGTGTGGTCCGCAGAGTGTCAACAAGCCTTTGAACATACTAAAAGTCTTCTGGTGCGCGCACCTGTGCTTGCGGCACCTGATTTTGAGCGTCCATTTAAGCTGGCAGTGGATGCTAGTGATCGTGGGGTTGGGGGAGTTCTTCTACAGGATGATTCAGATGGGGTGGAGCATCCAGTTTCGTACTTCTCTAAGAAGTTTAATCGACATCAGAAGTGGTACTCCACCATTGAGAAAGAGGCCCTTGCTATGTTGATGTCTCTGAGTCATTTCGAGGTTTATGTTGGCTCCTCGAATGTCCCTGTCATCGTACTCACGGATCATAATCCGTTGGTATTTTTGCATAATATGAAGAATAAGAACCGGCGGTTAATGAGCTGGAGTTTGCAGCTGCAAGACTACAACCTGGAGGTCAGGCATATCCGTGGCAAGGATAATGTCTTCGCTGACGCCTTGTCGCGCCAGTGGAGTTTAGCTCCTGAATAGTTTCTGGGATTTGGTGGTGTTTTTTTTCTCTCTTCTTCTGAAACTTATTCAGTATCTTTGGGTGGGGGTGTTAGGCGCTTTCCCCCATGGTGGTAATGGTATGTACTTACCTTTATCTGTTTCTTTCCCGAGTGCAGGCCTTGTGGATGTGCGTCTGGAATCAAAGGGTTAAAAGGCTCCTGTACCCGATTGGCCAAGCTGCGTCAGGTGACGGGTGACTCATCTGAAGCATAAATACCAGAGTCTATCCAAGATTCTCTCTCTTCATCGTCGACCCTGACTGTGAGCTGACTGCTGGAGTGAGCTGCAGAAGGCCTGGCCACTTGGCATAGAACTTTGTGTACTTTCAACATTAATTAGTAACAAACATTGAATTGGGACGGATAAGGGCTGACCAAAGTGTTTTCATGTATTTTGGTTTCAGGGTTATATAGTTTTAGGCAGGTTAGAGACTCCGGTTCGACGGTCCATCACGTGGCTGGCTGGAGCACCATTAAATTGTTTTGTAGTCCATCCATATCCCTGACTGGGTTGTTTGAATCAGGTTTGGGTTTTTTGTGTCCCATTGAAATAATTAAAACTATTTTTTGAACTTAATCCTGGTTTTTGAACTTATGTTACGTGGCTCTGAAGTACCTGCTTTCGGGAGTCGTAACATGCAGCAGTACCGTAAAGATTACTGATTTCAGGTCAGGTCGTGGATAGATTTACATCTCCGAACAAATATTTGAAAATTTCTTTTTTAAGGGTCTTTTTCTACTATTTCTACTTTCTTTTTTTTCTTTTCTTATATACACACTTCACGTTTTTCTATTTTCTACTATTTATTTTTCCTCTTTTTCTTCACTCTATTTATTTATTTATTTATTTTTTAACCTCCTTTAAAAAAACATAAAACTAGAGGTTGTACATAGAATGTGTTACGTTATGACATAGTTGGCACCTAAAATTAGGTACCGCTGTATTGTTTTGTATTGTATTAACTTCTAATAAAATAAACAAAAACAAAAAAAACAAAAAAAACAACAACAACAAAAATTACAAGGCCAATAAACCTACAAACCTGTACGTCTTTCGGATGTGGGACCCGGATGAGCACCTGGCGGAAACCCACGTGCTCACAGAGAGAACGTGTAAACTCCACGCTGACAGCACCCGAGGTCAGGATCAAAGCTGGTGCTGTAAGGCAGCAGCTCCACCAGCTGCTTCCCTGTGCCGCACTGCTCCGCTGTGCTGTTGCATGAATGGACATTGTTATGCAGAAGAGAAGATGAAGGAGAGGTTTGGAGTGCCTGACACCCTCACAGAAAGGCCCCACCTGCAAAATGATTACATAATTGATTTACAGTTACGTCAGAGAAAGGTCTTCTGTTATCTGTAGTGACCAACTGCCAGGCAACAGGTTTTGGTGAGGACATCCACTCAGGACATCCTTCGGTCTGAAGAAGGTTCTCGACCCGAAAAGTCACCTATCCATGTTCTCCAGCGATGTTGTCTGACCCACTGAATTATTGCAGCAATCTACATTTTCTTGCTTTTACAGTCTCCCTTTATAGAATGCTGGGGCAGGCCTTCTTCCTTCTGTTTAAACTTGCTCTCCTGGTAAAGATACATGCTGATTCCCAGTCATATTTACAAGGTTCAATATTGCAGTGGTAACATCAACTATGTGTTACATGCCAAGTGCAAATTGGAGCTTTCAGTGTTCATACCCAAGCAGAATATGAGGTGCTGTATCTCCAGTTTATGTGTGGCCCAGGACAGAAAGGTCAGTATGCAAATGGGAAGGAGAGTAAAGGGCCCACTTGGCGATTTTTTCGGCAACTGCCAGCATCATTGACTGACGTATCAGGTCACCGAAAAAGTCGCGGCTTGATGCAGCATGACGCGGCATGACGCGGCGTGATGACGTATTGACGCACGGTGTTTCCTCAAGTGTCGCAACATTTTTTTTGTCGCCGCTGGATTTTGAAATGTTCAAAATCGTTTGGCGACCCTGATATGACTCCGGCAGTCGCCGGAAAAAAATCGCCAAGTGGGACAGGCCCTTTAAAGTGGTTAGCAACTGGGTGATCCAACAGGCCTTGGAGGACTGATATGGAAGTCCAGAACAATGCGGCATGATCTTAAAATGGGATATTGAGGGTATCAGGAGACATTGTTTCACACAAGGTACAGTCATAAAAATTGTTAATCTCTCTCCCAAAAAATAATTGTCCAAGCTTGGGGTTATGGATTTGTTCATTTTTAGTGGTTATTAAACCAATAGACTTTCACTGTGATAAGATATAGATAAGCCATAATTAAATTGAATAGGCAATTCCTATGTTTCTGCCTGTATTGTAATAACTTTCTAATCGCAGAATCCACTTGTGCTACTGTTTTTAGTTTCTTGTACACCTATTTAACAGCTTCCTACAGCTCAACTGATTAGCTGTCCACGCATAGTATTTTTTTCCAAATCAGGTTCCTGATGAATGTTGTATATTCCACCACTGGAATGATTTTTGCATTTCAGAATTATTTACATGCCCAAATGTTTGCATAATTTGCAGACTTTGCATAAAAGTCCCTGAATTCCATCTCCAAATCTGCTGCTTGAAAGAAGTCTTATTTAACAGGCCAGTATATTTCCACAGCAAAGATAGATGTCTCTTATCTAACTTACTCTTGGGGATGTCATCAAATTCTAGCCCCCGCTCCTCATCCATTTAGGCCAGCAACGTGATTTATACAGAGCTGGCTTGCAAGAACAATTCTCCTGACAAGCCAGTTTGTGCAGAAATTATATTCCAGTGTTGCAGAATTTTTCCAATAGCATGAACAGATCAAATCTGACACAGCAGAGATTAGATCATATGGCAGAACGGCTGCAATATGAATGAGGTAATAAATGTATAATGGAGATTATCATGACCACCCACCAGTATAATGGTTAGTTGTGTGAAGACACCAGTTACAGAACAGACCGCACCTTACATAAAATAAATATCAGTCAACCGCTGCATTATTAGAAACCTATGTTTTATTTTTCTTTTGGTAATTATAAGCAACACTATGAAAAATCATCAAAGTGAATGATCCAAGGAATGATCGATAACAAGACTGGCTTCACTTTAGGTCATCCTTTAAAATGTTTTCAATCCTTTATCATGCTTACAAAACTGTAAAATCATGCAACATTACCAGCAGAATTTGAAATTCCATTTAATCAAAGTGTAATAAAATCTATATTTTTGCAATGTAATTTCTTTTTTTCATTAAGTAGTTACAAGCTGGTGCCTGACATAGAATTTCTTTGTATAATTTTTACTTACTTTATGTAAGTATAAACATAATAATTGATGCTAACACTAATTATGTGGTACTGCCTTCAATGAACAATGTCTTATTTTGACCTCAAATGACATGAATCAAATAATCAATGCTCTTTATCTGAGTATTCTCATCTTGAAAAATTCTGTAGTATAAAAGACATCTATAGGCAATAGAATATAAAATGGATTTGAAAAACATTACAAATTGTCTCTGCATGTGTCTCCAGCAACGTAATCTAATCAGGGGACCACTGTTTCAATGAAACAGTAGCTTAGAATTTAAACCTAGCCTATGCAGAAGGATGAAACAAGATATAATCATAAGTCCTTTTAAATCATAGAGAGTCACAGAGACATACAGCACACAACATCTTTAAGTTTGCTGATGACACCACTGTTGTTGGACGAATTACAGATGGTGATGAGTCAGGGTATAGAAGTGAGATCGACCGATTGACCAAATGGTGCCAGCACAACAACCTGGCTCTCAATATCAGTAAAACCAATTAACTGATTGTGGACTTTGGGAGAGGAAGGATGAGGACACACAATCCTATTTATATCAATGCGACGATGGTGGGGAGAGTCAAAAACTTCAAATTCCTGGGCGTGCATATTTCCGAAGATCTTTCCTGGACCCAGCACATTGATGCAATTATAAATAAAGCACATCAACCTTCTACTTCCTGAGAAGATTACAGAGATTTGGTATGTCAAAGAGGATTCTCTTGAACTTCTACGGGTGTATGGAAGAGAGCATATTGACCGCTTGTATCGTGGCTTGGTTCAGCAACTTGAATGCCAGGAGCAAAAAAGACTGCAAATAGTTGTGAACACTGCCTGGTCCATCACCGGCTCTGACCTCCCCACCAACGAGGGGATTCATCGGAGTCGCCGTCTCAAAATGGCAGTCAGCATCACCAGAGATCCAAACCATCCTGGCCACACACTCATTTTACCCCTGCCATCGGGAAGAAGGTACAGGAGCCTGAAAACTGTAACAGCCAGGTTCAGGAACAGCTTTCCCCCAGCCCTCGGGCTCCTCCCCTCCCCCAGCCCTCGGGCTCCTCCTCCGCCTTTTTCCTTTTTTCCTTTCTTCTCCCCACCCCCTATCAGTCTGAAGAAGGGTTTCGGCCCAAAACGTTACCTATTTCCTTCGCTCCATAGATGCTGCTGCACCCGCTGAGTTTCTCCAGCATTTTTGTGTACCTTCAGGAACAGCTTCTTCCCTACAGCCATCAGGCTATTAAACACTACAACCTCAAATAAGCTCTGAACTACAATAGACTATTATTATTATTGTTATTATTGTTATTATTATTGCACTACTATTGTTTGTACGTATATGTGCGTGTGTGTGTATGTGTATATGTACATCTATATTACTAAAAGTCTGTTCTTGACCACTTTTGGCTCGCTGTGCAGTGATTTCCAAAAGAACGCCGCCACCTACGGCCGTAATTTTTGGCCACCTCGCTCAGAGCCCCCCTCCGCCTTCCAGGACCAGAAGATTTTTCCCATCGATGAAAAATCAGAGAGATATTAATGTTTTTTGTTTTAATTGCCATTCTCTCTGCTGCCCCTGCTGGAGGGAGGGGGAGGGACTATAAAACCAGGAAGTGGTGTGCCTGACTCAGTCTCAACAAGATGGAGGAAGCCAGAGGGTCACATCTCTCTGAGCTCTGACTAACACTGAACACATGTCTACTCAACTATGAGTGCCCTTAATGTGGTTTGAAAATGAAAATATGGTTGGTGTGAAGAAAAAAGGCACTGCCTGCAAATGGTTGTTTGGGGGGTTTGGGTTGAAGTAAAAAGGCACTGCCTGCAAATGGTTGTTTTTGGGGGGCGGGTGGTTGGGTTGAAGTGAAAAGGCACTGCCTGCAAATGGTTGTTTGGGGGGGTTGGCATGAAGTGAAAAGGCACTGCCTGCAAATGGTTGTTTGCGGGGGTTGGGTTGAAGTGAAAAGGCACTGCATGCAAATGGTTGTTTGTCTAAACTTGACAACTTCCTGTTTGCACTATATTGATTTTATATAAAACGCTACCACTTACGGCTGTGATTTTTGGCCATCTTGCTCAGTTCCCCTCCACTCATCAGGTGCAGAGGATTCTTCCCATCAATGAAAAACAAAAGTGTTATTAGTGTTTAAAGAATGTTGAGAATCTATCTCCTGTCAATCACGCCATGAAGGCCACACCTTTTCCGTTGGGAGGGGGAGAGAATATAAAAATGCAGAAGTGTGGGTGTGGCTCAGTCTCTGCATGATGGGGGAGGGAGAGGTCACGACTCTGTCTGAGCTGTGAATCAACTGAACACACTGAATGTCTACTGAACTGTGAGTGTGGTGTTATGTGTGGTTTTATGGTGGTTTTTATGGTGGTTTCACCCTGCTTGAAATAGTATGAAACGGCATTTGAATGTGGTGGCCTTGCACCCTGCATGGAAAATGGTATGAAACTGCATTTGAATGTGGTGTCGTGGCACCCTGCATGAAATGGTATGAAACTGCATTTGAATTTGGTGGCCTTGCACCCTCCTCGAAATGGTATGAAACTGCACTTGAATTTGGTGGCCTTGCACCCTGCTTGAAGTGGTATGACACTGCATTTGAATTTGGTGGCCTTGCACCCTGCTTGAAGTGGTTGGAAACTGGCCTTGCACCCTGCTTGAAGTGGTAAGAAACTGAACCTGAATTTGGTGGCCTTGCACCCCTGCTTGAAGTGGTATGAAACTGCACTTGAATTTTGTGGCCTTGCACCCTGCTTCGAAGAGGTAAGGAACTACACTTGAATTTGGTGGCCTTGCACCCTGCTGGAATTGGTAGGAAA
>CM075977.1:134471082-134542956 GCA_038087875.1 Malacoraja senta
CATTGCACGTGTTGTCACATTTGCCAGGTGGCAGGAAAGCCGAACCAATCAATTGTTCCTGCGCCTTTATATCCAATCCCTGAGGTCGGTGAGCCGTTTGAGCGGATTCTAGTTGATTGTGTGGGTCCTCTACCTCGGACAAAGGTGGGCAACAAGTTTTAATTGACAATTATGTGTGCGTCTACCCGCTTTCCGGAGGTGGTCCCTTTGCGTAGAATTACAGCCCCTACCATTGTGAAGTCTCTCACTAAGTTTTTTTCGTTGTTCGGTTTGCCCAAGGTTGTGCAGAGTGACCAAGGTTCCAACTTCATGTCGAAGGTTTTTGGTCAGGTAATGAAGTTGTTAGATATTAAGCATTGTTACTCCAGTGCGTATCACCCTGAGAGCCAGGGAGCTCTCGAGAGGTTTCACCAGACTTTGAAATCTATGTTGAGGACTTACTGCCTGGAGTTTGAAAAGGACTGGGATGAGGGGGTTCATCTAGTTATGTTTGCGGTGCGTGAGGTCGTGCAGGAGTCTTTAGGGTTCAGTCCTGCTGACCTGGTGTTCGCGCATACTGTACGTGGTCCGTTGAGGGTCCTAAAGGAGAAATGGTTGCAGGAGGATACAAAAAGTAGTATTTTAGACCACGTCTGTACCTTTCGGTCTAGACTGAAGAGGGCATGCGAACTGCAATGGGTAATCTTGCTTCTGCTCAGTCTAGGATGAAGGGGTGGTTCGACAGGAAGGCTTCTAGTAGGAATTTTTCTCCAGGTGGCAAGGTCCTGGTGTTGTTGCCTACTCCTGATTCCAGTCTACAGGCTTGGTATAGCGGTCCCTATCAGGTGGTTAAGAAGGTTGGTGAAAGGGATTATGTTATTGGTACCCCTGATCGAAGGCGAAAGACTCAGCTCCGTCATGTCAACATGATGAAGCAGTACCATGAGCAGGAGCCTGTGGAGGTGGATGGGGAGGTGCTGTGTCCTTCGGTTTTGTCTAAGCCTGTTTTGGCTGCAATGGTGCTGCCCCCTGACACAGGTGGTGATGTGGGTGAGGCACGGTTGTCGGTGGCAGTGACGCAGGGAAGGCTGTGTAACTCTGAGGCTTTGGAGTCGCTTCCCTTGCGGCTGTCGCATTTGACTGAAAGTCAGCGGGGTGATCTGCTTGATTTGGTGAAGTCAAATGGGTCACTGTTCTCGGATGTGCCTTCTCAGACGTCAGTGCTGCAGCATGACATTGACGTGGCCGGTGCTGCGCCCATTAAACAGCATCCGTATCGGGTCAACCCTGACAAGCGTCATCGTCTAGGGAGTCAGTTTGAATATATGCTGCGGCATGGCATTGCTGAACCTAGTTGTAGTCCGTGGAGTTCTCCGTGTCTACTGGCTACGAAAACTAATGGGGAGGACAGGTTTTGCACGGACTTTCGGAAAGTCAATGGTGTAACTAAGCCAGATTGCTATCCTCTCCCACGAATGGAGGATTGCGTGGATCGTGTGGGAAGTGCATCTTTTGTGTCTAAATTGGACTTGTTAAAAGGGTGTTGGCAAGTTCCCTTGACTGAGCGGGCGAGGGAGATCTCTGCGTTCGCTACGCCTGATAACTTTCTGCTGTTCAGAGTAATGGCATTTGGGATGCGCAATGCGCCGGCAACCTTCCAACGGTTGGTGAACATTGTATTGTCTGGTTTGTCCTTCTGTGAGGCATACCTTGATGATTTGGTTGTGTGCTCCAGGTCGTGGATCGAACACATCGGTCATCTGAAGGAGGTATTTCATCGTCTAGCGGAGGCAAAGCTAACTATCAATCTGGGGAAGTGTGAGTTTGGCCAGGCCACAGTAACGTATCTGGGTAAGGTGGTGGGCTGGGGTCAGGTTCGCACTCTCAAGGAAAAGGTGGAGCATATTGCCGCATTTCCTGCTCCAACCTCGAGGACTGAACTCCGTAGGTATCTGGCTATGGTTGGGTACTATAGGGGATTCTGTCCAAACTTCTCTGCGGTGGCTGCCCCTTTGACGGATTTGCTGAGTCCGAAGGTAGCTTTTGTGTGGTCCGCAGAGTGTCAACAAGCCTTTGAACATACTAAAAGTCTTCTGGTGCGCGCACCTGTGCTTGCGGCACCTGATTTTGAGCGTCCATTTAAGCTGGCAGTGGATGCTAGTGATCGTGGGGTTGGGGGAGTTCTTCTACAGGATGATTCAGATGGGGTGGAGCATCCAGTTTCGTACTTCTCTAAGAAGTTTAATCGACATCAGAAGTGGTACTCCACCATTGAGAAAGAGGCTCTTGCTATGTTGATGTCTCTGAGTCATTTCGAGGTTTATGTTGGCTCCTCGAATGTCCCTGTCATCGTACTCACGGATCATAATCCGTTGGTATTTTTGCATAATATGAAGAATAAGAACCGGCGGTTAATGAGCTGGAGTTTGCAGCTGCAAGACTACAACCTGGAGGTCAGGCATATCCGTGGCAAGGATAATGTCTTCGCTGACGCCTTGTCGCGCCAGTGGAGTTTAGCTCCTGAATAGTTTCTGGGATTTGGTGGTGTTTTTTTTCTCTCTTCTTCTGAAACTTATTCAGTATCTTTGGGTGGGGGTGTTAGGCGCTTTCCCCCATGGTGGTAATGGTATGTACTTACCTTTATCTGTTTCTTTCCCGAGTGCAGGCCTTGTGGATGTGCGTCTGGAATCAAAGGGTTAAAAGGCTCCTGTACCCGATTGGCCAAGCTGCGTCAGGTGACGGGTGACTCATCTGAAGCATAAATACCAGAGTCTATCCAAGATTCTCTCTCTTCATCGTCGACCCTGACTGTGAGCTGACTGCTGGAGTGAGCTGCAGAAGGCCTGGCCACTTGGCATAGAACTTTGTGTACTTTCAACATTAATTAGTAACAAACATTGAATTGGGACGGATAAGGGCTGACCAAAGTGTTTTCATGTATTTTGGTTTCAGGGTTATATAGTTTTAGGCAGGTTAGAGACTCCGGTTCGACGGTCCATCACGTGGCTGGCTGGAGCACCATTAAATTGTTTTGTAGTCCATCCATATCCCTGACTGGGTTGTTTGAATCAGGTTTGGGTTTTTTGTGTCCCATTGAAATAATTAAAACTATTTTTTGAACTTAATCCTGGTTTTTGAACTTATGTTACGTGGCTCTGAAGTACCTGCTTTCGGGAGTCGTAACATGCAGCAGTACCGTAAAGATTACTGATTTCAGGTCAGGTCGTGGATAGATTTACATCTCCGAACAAATATTTGAAAATTTCTTTTTTAAGGGTCTTTTTCTACTATTTCTACTTTCTTTTTTTTCTTTTCTTATATACACACTTCACGTTTTTCTATTTTCTACTATTTATTTTTCCTCTTTTTCTTCACTCTATTTATTTATTTATTTATTTTTTAACCTCCTTTAAAAAAACATAAAACTAGAGGTTGTACATAGAATGTGTTACGTTATGACATAGTTGGCACCTAAAATTAGGTACCGCTGTATTGTTTTGTATTGTATTAACTTCTAATAAAATAAACAAAAACAAAAAAAACAAAAAAAACAACAACAACAAAAATTACAAGGCCAATAAACCTACAAACCTGTACGTCTTTCGGATGTGGGACCCGGATGAGCACCTGGCGGAAACCCACGTGCTCACAGAGAGAACGTGTAAACTCCACGCTGACAGCACCCGAGGTCAGGATCAAAGCTGGTGCTGTAAGGCAGCAGCTCCACCAGCTGCTTCCCTGTGCCGCACTGCTCCGCTGTGCTGTTGCATGAATGGACATTGTTATGCAGAAGAGAAGATGAAGGAGAGGTTTGGAGTGCCTGACACCCTCACAGAAAGGCCCCACCTGCAAAATGATTACATAATTGATTTACAGTTACGTCAGAGAAAGGTCTTCTGTTATCTGTAGTGACCAACTGCCAGGCAACAGGTTTTGGTGAGGACATCCACTCAGGACATCCTTCGGTCTGAAGAAGGTTCTCGACCCGAAAAGTCACCTATCCATGTTCTCCAGCGATGTTGTCTGACCCACTGAATTATTGCAGCAATCTACATTTTCTTGCTTTTACAGTCTCCCTTTATAGAATGCTGGGGCAGGCCTTCTTCCTTCTGTTTAAACTTGCTCTCCTGGTAAAGATACATGCTGATTCCCAGTCATATTTACAAGGTTCAATATTGCAGTGGTAACATCAACTATGTGTTACATGCCAAGTGCAAATTGGAGCTTTCAGTGTTCATACCCAAGCAGAATATGAGGTGCTGTATCTCCAGTTTATGTGTGGCCCAGGACAGAAAGGTCAGTATGCAAATGGGAAGGAGAGTAAAGGGCCCACTTGGCGATTTTTTCGGCAACTGCCAGCATCATTGACTGACGTATCAGGTCACCGAAAAAGTCGCGGCTTGATGCAGCATGACGCGGCATGACGCGGCGTGATGACGTATTGACGCACGGTGTTTCCTCAAGTGTCGCAACATTTTTTTTGTCGCCGCTGGATTTTGAAATGTTCAAAATCTTTTGGCGACCCTGATATGACTCCGGCAGTCGCCGGAAAAAAATCGCCAAGTGGGACAGGCCCTTTAAAGTGGTTAGCAACTGGGTGATCCAACAGGCCTTGGAGGACTGATATGGAAGTCCAGAACAATGCGGCATGATCTTAAAATGGGATATTGAGGGTATCAGGAGACATTGTTTCACACAAGGTACAGTCATAAAAATTGTTAATCTCTCTCCCAAAAAATAATTGTCCAAGCTTGGGGTTATGGATTTGTTCATTTTTAGTGGTTATTAAACCAATAGACTTTCACTGTGATAAGATATAGATAAGCCATAATTAAATTGAATAGGCAATTCCTATGTTTCTGCCTGTATTGTAATAACTTTCTAATCGCAGAATCCACTTGTGCTACTGTTTTTAGTTTCTTGTACACCTATTTAACAGCTTCCTACAGCTCAACTGATTAGCTGTCCACGCATAGTATTTTTTTCCAAATCAGGTTCCTGATGAATGTTGTATATTCCACCACTGGAATGATTTTTGCATTTCAGAATTATTTACATGCCCAAATGTTTGCATAATTTGCAGACTTTGCATAAAAGTCCCTGAATTCCATCTCCAAATCTGCTGCTTGAAAGAAGTCTTATTTAACAGGCCAGTATATTTCCACAGCAAAGATAGATGTCTCTTATCTAACTTACTCTTGGGGATGTCATCAAATTCTAGCCCCCGCTCCTCATCCATTTAGGCCAGCAACGTGATTTATACAGAGCTGGCTTGCAAGAACAATTCTCCTGACAAGCCAGTTTGTGCAGAAATTATATTCCAGTGTTGCAGAATTTTTCCAATAGCATGAACAGATCAAATCTGACACAGCAGAGATTAGATCATATGGCAGAACGGCTGCAATATGAATGAGGTAATAAATGTATAATGGAGATTATCATGACCACCCACCAGTATAATGGTTAGTTGTGTGAAGACACCAGTTACAGAACAGACCGCACCTTACATAAAATAAATATCAGTCAACCGCTGCATTATTAGAAACCTATGTTTTATTTTTCTTTTGGTAATTATAAGCAACACTATGAAAAATCATCAAAGTGAATGATCCAAGGAATGATCGATAACAAGACTGGCTTCACTTTAGGTCATCCTTTAAAATGTTTTCAATCCTTTATCATGCTTACAAAACTGTAAAATCATGCAACATTACCAGCAGAATTTGAAATTCCATTTAATCAAAGTGTAATAAAATCTATATTTTTGCAATGTAATTTCTTTTTTTCATTAAGTAGTTACAAGCTGGTGCCTGACATAGAATTTCTTTGTATAATTTTTACTTACTTTATGTAAGTATAAACATAATAATTGATGCTAACACTAATTATGTGGTACTGCCTTCAATGAACAATGTCTTATTTTGACCTCAAATGACATGAATCAAATAATCAATGCTCTTTATCTGAGTATTCTCATCTTGAAAAATTCTGTAGTATAAAAGACATCTATAGGCAATAGAATATAAAATGGATTTGAAAAACATTACAAATTGTCTCTGCATGTGTCTCCAGCAACGTAATCTAATCAGGGGACCACTGTTTCAATGAAACAGTAGCTTAGAATTTAAACCTAGCCTATGCAGAAGGATGAAACAAGATATAATCATAAGTCCTTTTAAATCATAGAGAGTCACAGAGACATACAGCACACAACATCTTTAAGTTTGCTGATGACACCACTGTTGTTGGACGAATTACAGATGGTGATGAGTCAGGGTATAGAAGTGAGATCGACCGATTGACCAAATGGTGCCAGCACAACAACCTGGCTCTCAATATCAGTAAAACCAATTAACTGATTGTGGACTTTGGGAGAGGAAGGATGAGGACACACAATCCTATTTATATCAATGCGACGATGGTGGGGAGAGTCAAAAACTTCAAATTCCTGGGCGTGCATATTTCCGAAGATCTTTCCTGGACCCAGCACATTGATGCAATTATAAATAAAGCACATCAACCTTCTACTTCCTGAGAAGATTACAGAGATTTGGTATGTCAAAGAGGATTCTCTTGAACTTCTACGGGTGTATGGAAGAGAGCATATTGACCGCTTGTATCGTGGCTTGGTTCAGCAACTTGAATGCCAGGAGCAAAAAAGACTGCAAATAGTTGTGAACACTGCCTGGTCCATCACCGGCTCTGACCTCCCCACCAACGAGGGGATTCATCGGAGTCGCCGTCTCAAAATGGCAGTCAGCATCACCAGAGATCCAAACCATCCTGGCCACACACTCATTTTACCCCTGCCATCGGGAAGAAGGTACAGGAGCCTGAAAACTGTAACAGCCAGGTTCAGGAACAGCTTTCCCCCAGCCCTCGGGCTCCTCCCCTCCCCCAGCCCTCGGGCTCCTCCTCCGCCTTTTTCCTTTTTTCCTTTCTTCTCCCCACCCCCTATCAGTCTGAAGAAGGGTTTCGGCCCAAAACGTTACCTATTTCCTTCGCTCCATAGATGCTGCTGCACCCGCTGAGTTTCTCCAGCATTTTTGTGTACCTTCAGGAACAGCTTCTTCCCTACAGCCATCAGGCTATTAAACACTACAACCTCAAATAAGCTCTGAACTACAATAGACTATTATTATTATTGTTATTATTGTTATTATTATTGCACTACTATTGTTTGTACGTATATGTGCGTGTGTGTGTATGTGTATATGTACATCTATATTACTAAAAGTCTGTTCTTGACCACTTTTGGCTCGCTGTGCAGTGATTTCCAAAAGAACGCCGCCACCTACGGCCGTAATTTTTGGCCACCTCGCTCAGAGCCCCCCTCCGCCTTCCAGGACCAGAAGATTTTTCCCATCGATGAAAAATCAGAGAGATATTAATGTTTTTTGTTTTAATTGCCATTCTCTCTGCTGCCCCTGCTGGAGGGAGGGGGAGGGACTATAAAACCAGGAAGTGGTGTGCCTGACTCAGTCTCAACAAGATGGAGGAAGCCAGAGGGTCACATCTCTCTGAGCTCTGACTAACACTGAACACATGTCTACTCAACTATGAGTGCCCTTAATGTGGTTTGAAAATGAAAATATGGTTGGTGTGAAGAAAAAAGGCACTGCCTGCAAATGGTTGTTTGGGGGGTTTGGGTTGAAGTAAAAAGGCACTGCCTGCAAATGGTTGTTTTGGGGGGCGGGTGGTTGGGTTGAAGTGAAAAGGCACTGCCTGCAAATGGTTGTTTGGGGGGGTTGGCATGAAGTGAAAAGGCACTGCCTGCAAATGGTTGTTTGCGGGGGTTGGGTTGAAGTGAAAAGGCACTGCATGCAAATGGTTGTTTGTCTAAACTTGACAACTTCCTGTTTGCACTATATTGATTTTATATAAAACGCTACCACTTACGGCTGTGATTTTTGGCCATCTTGCTCAGTTCCCCTCCACTCATCAGGTGCAGAGGATTCTTCCCATCAATGAAAAACAAAAGTGTTATTAGTGTTTAAAGAATGTTGAGAATCTATCTCCTGTCAATCACGCCATGAAGGCCACACCTTTTCCGTTGGGAGGGGGAGAGAATATAAAATGCAGAAGTGTGGGTGTGGCTCAGTCTCTGCATGATGGGGGAGGGAGAGGTCACGACTCTGTCTGAGCTGTGAATCAACTGAACACACTGAATGTCTACTGAACTGTGAGTGTGGTGTTATGTGTGGTTTTATGGTGGTTTTTATGGTGGTTTCACCCTGCTTGAAATAGTATGAAACGGCATTTGAATGTGGTGGCCTTGCACCCTGCATGAAATGGTATGAAACTGCATTTGAATGTGGTGTCGTGGCACCCTGCATGAAATGGTATGAAACTGCATTTGAATTTGGTGGCCTTGCACCCTCCTCGAAATGGTATGAAACTGCACTTGAATTTGGTGGCCTTGCACCCTGCTTGAAGTGGTATGACACTGCATTTGAATTTGGTGGCCTTGCACCCTGCTTGAAGTGGTTGGAAACTGGCCTTGCACCCTGCTTGAAGTGGTAAGAAACTGAACCTGAATTTGGTGGCCTTGCACCCTGCTTGAAGTGGTATGAAACTGCACTTGAATTTTGTGGCCTTGCACCCTGCTCGAAGAGGTAAGGAACTACACTTGAATTTGGTGGCCTTGCACCCTGCTGGAATTGGTAGGAAAATTGATTTGAATTTGGTGGCCTAGAACTCTGCTTGAAATGGAATTTCAAGGAATAGCCGTGAGTCAACTGCCAGCCCACCAGCCCACCAGCCGTGAGTGAGCTGCCAGCACATCAGGCTTGAGGGACTGATGTGTAACCCCAAGAATCCATTTGGCCCACAATGTCCATACTAGCCCTCTGGAGACCAGTAGTCCCTGCAGCCAACAACACCCATACCAACGCTCCAGAAAGCCCCCCCCCCCCCCACTGGCCACCAATATTGTAATTGGTGGAGAGGTGGAATATTGCATCGGGGGACCAGCCCTCCCGTGTGAACATGGGACCCAACGGGTCCCACTTAGTCTAGTATATATATTTATATGTGTGTGTACTTGTGAGTATGTGTTTACCTACACACTAAATGTATTTATCTTGTTTATTATATTGTTTACAATGTACTATGTTTACATATTCTGATGTGCTGCAACAAATAAGAATGTCATTGTTCTATCTGGGACATATGACAATAAAACACTTGAGCCTCTCTTGACTCTTGAAACAGGCTTTTTGGCAGAGTTTAAAATGCTTTAAGTTGGATAAATCCCCAGGGCCTGGCCAAGTACATTCGCTACCTTTTGGGAAACTCGGGAGGAAATTGCAAAAGCCCTTGTGAAGATATTGCATCATCTTTAGCTACAGGTGAAATTCCAGAAAACTAGTAAGAGGCTAATGTTACATTATTATTTAAGGAGGGATCAACAGGTCAGTGAGCCTGACATCAGCGGTAGGAAAGTTTTTGCAGGGGATTCTTAGGGACTAGAACTACAAGCATTTCGATAGGTAAGGACTGATTATGGATGGTCAGCATGACTTTGAGCGTAGGAAATCATGTCTCACAAATCAGTGTTTTTGAAGAAGTCATCAAGAGGACTGATGATGGCAGGACAGAGGATGTTGTCCACATGGGCTTTACAATGTCAGGCTTGTCCAGGAGGTTAGATCGCATGGAATCCAAGACAAGCTAGTTGGATTCAAAATTAGCTTGGATTGAGGAATCAAAAAGTAGTTGTAGAGGAGTGTTTTTCTGATTGGAGGCCTGTGACAAGTGGTGTACTGCAAGGGATGGTGCTGGGTCTACTGTTGTTGATTATATACATTAACGATTTAGATGACAATGTAGCTAACATTTTTAGTAAATTTTCAGATGACACCAAAATTGGTGCTGTAGTAGACTGTAAAGATGGGTATCTAAGTTTACAACAAGATCTAGATTGGTTGAGAAAGAGGGCCAAGGAATGGCTAATGAAATTTAAGTCTGACCATTGTGAGGTGTTTCACTTTGGTGTGTCAAACCAGGGCAGGACTAAAAGCCCTGTCTCACGGTGCGAGTTGACCCACGAGGTACCCCGAGCGAAAGACTCGTGGTTGTGCATGAGATTCCAAGTGCATGATCAAGAGTTTAACCGAGTTCCCACGGGTATGACTCAAGTTTGCCGTTAACTGTCATTTCTGCGATGTTCCAAGTTCGTCTCCCGAGTTAACAAGTTCCTTTCCCGAGTTACTCTTGAGCCAACCTTCAATGAAGGTCTGTTTTAATAAGCAACATCTCCATCCTGTGGCTTTGAGTTAAAGATAGAATTCAGCGCGGCCGCATCTATTGATGTGACCTACAAAGGGAAAATGCGCACCGTCCAGTGCCAGAGCAGTTATACTGATGATTTGTTTGAAACACACATCACGTAGTTAGAAGACCAGCAGGCGGAGGTTTGCTATATTTTAATTGCATTTACTGCCAGGTCTACACACTGCGGGGAGACTGGAGATGAAATCTTTGAATGTGCACGGATGCGCACATCAGATTGTTGGGAGACGGAGCTCAGTGTTCGCCTCCTGAGCTGCTTTGGTGCCCAGGCGTGAGTTGAGGTGGAGGGAGGTTGGGGGGGGGGGGGTGGTTCAGGTTAAACTCACCCATTTGACAGAGGCAGAGGATTACGAGGATCCAGCGAGACTCGGACTGCATGGAGAGTCGAGACTGCCCCGCTGGTAGCCAACTTCCCCCTGTCCTCCGTCGCCGCTCCCAGCCGGCCGGCAGGAGCTGTGTGTGGAGCCCGCCACCGGAGTCGTGTCTGACTGCCTGGGCAGCCTGAGGGAGGCAGATGCACCCTGCCCGGGGAGAGGCCGCGGAGAGACTGCGGGGGTAGTACCTCACTCTGACTGTGATAGGGAGAGACAGAGGTGCACACACACACACACACACACAGTGTGGAGTTCCTCTGACTGACTGACTGTGCGTGGGTGTGGGTGGTGGGACAGAGAGAGAGAGACACACACACACACAGGCAGCGTGGAGTACCTTTAACTGAGTGTGTGAGAGAGAGACAGAGGCAGACACACACACACAATGGGCAATGTGTACCTCAGTCTGTGTGTGTGTGTAGGGGAGAGAGAGACACAGATACAGTGTGGACCTCTGACTGTGTATGAAGGAGAGAGGGGGAGAGAGACAGAGAGAGAGAGGCACAGAGGCAGTGTGGTGTACTTCGGCGTGACTGTGGGGGGAGAGAAAGAGCGCACAGGAGTGTGTGGGAGGGAAGAGAGACTAAAGCAGAATACATCGGTCTTATTGTGTGTGGGGGAGAAAGAGAGAGGTGGGGGGAGAAAGAGAGAGGTGGTGGGGGGAGAAAGAGAGAAATGGGGGGAGACGTATATACACACAAAGCAGAGTTTTACTGTGTATGTGGGAGACACAGATGGACTGAGCATAGTACCTCGGTCTTACTGTGTGTGGGAGAGGGGGAGAAAGAGACGTACACTCACAGAGGCAGAGTCTCTCAGCCTGTGTGAGAGGGAGGGAGGGAGAGAGAGACACACACACAAGGTGGATGTGAAATCTCACCTGCCTGTTTCAGTGACCGGCACCCGCCGCTAGTGAATGAAGACACCCCCATCTGTCTCCCCCTTCACTCTCCACCCTCTCTCCTCCACCCCCCCCCCCCTCTCTCCTCCAACCCCCCCAATTTGGAAATGTCATCCCATCACCCATTCCTTCTCTCCAGAGATGCTGCCTGCCCGCTGAGTTAAAGAGTTCCCACGGTAGACTCACGAGTCACTAAGGTAAACGCACGGGCCACTACGTTCTTACAACGTGTTTAAATGTTTCAATTTTTAACCTCAAGAGTACATTTTACTCGTGGAAAAGTTTAAACATGTTTGGCTTTTCCAAGAGTTAACAAGTGTCACGGGTACCTGCCGTTAGCGCCAAGAGTCGCTAAGTTGCGTCCACGAGTTCCGACGTTCCCGCTTCGTCAATCGTACGTGATTACCACGAGTTAAATTTGTTTTAAGCTCGGGGTACCTCGTGGGTCAGCTCGCACCGTGAGACAGGGGTTTTACACAGTAAATGGTATAGCCCTGGAGAGCATAGCAGAACAGGGAGATCTGGGTGTACAGGTGCATGCTTCTCTAAAAGTGGCAAGACAGGTGGACAATGTGTTGGAGAAGGTGTTTGGCACATTTGACGTCTTTCGGATGGATATTGAGGTTGGGGCACCATGATGCAGGTGTATAAGTCATACTACATCAGTATGCATTTATGGTCACCCGGCTACAGAAAGGATGAAATTATGTTGGGAAGGATGCAGAAGAAATTAACCAAGATGTCATCTGGCTTGCAGGCTTGTGTTATAGGGAAAGGTTGGGTGGGCTGCAACCTTTTTCTTTGGGGCATAGTAGGCTCAAGGTTGACCTTATTGAAGTCTGCATGATCAGGAGGGGCTTGGAGAAAGTGAATGCTGACCCTTTTTTCCCCGGGTGGAGGATTCTGAAACAAGAGGGCGTAGGCTGAAGGTGAGAGGGGAGATATTTAAGAAGGACCTCAGAGGCAACTTTTTTTACAGAGGTTCACTTGTACCTGAAGTGAGCTGTCAAAGGAAGCTATAGAAGCAGATACAATTATCACTTTTAAAAGACATTTGGTTAAGAGGGGTTTATAAGGCAATAGGCCATATTACACTGGTCCCTTTTCCCTATAGGCAAAAGGGACCAGCCCAATATGCCAACTTGGTCAGCATGAGCAAGGTAGGCCACAGGGCCTGTTTCCGTTCTGTACAGCTCTATGACTAATTCCTCACTGGCCATTTTATACATTAATCCTACCCTAGGATTTTATACTCCCCACCACAATCCCCTACATTCTACCTCATACTTACACACTCAGAATAATTTACAATGGACAATTAACAATCTGCCAACCTGCAGGTCTTTGTAATGCAGCAGTAAACTGCAGAGTCCAGAGAAATTCCCGAATTTGAGCAAGGACATCCTTGCAATTGAAGCAGTGCAGCGTAGATTCACAAGGTTAATCCCCAGGATGGTGGGACTGTCATATGAGGAAAGATTGGAAAGACTGGGCTTGTATTCACTGGAATTTAGAAGGATGAGAGGTATCTTATAGAAACATATAAAATTATAAAAGGACTAGACAAGGTAAACGCAGGAAAAATGTTCCCAATGTTGGAGGAGTCCAGAACCAGGAGCCACAGTCTAATAAATGGGATGCCATTTAAAACAGAGATGAGAAAAAACGTTTTCACCCAGAGAGTTGCGAATTTGTGGAATTCTCTGCCACAGAAGGCAGTGGAGGCCAATTCACTGGAAGAATTTTAAAGAGAGTTAGATAGAGCTCTAGGGGCTAGCGGAATCAAGGGATATGGGGAGAAGGCAGACACGGGTTACTGATTGTGGATGATCAGCCATGATCACAATGAATGGCTGTGCAGGCTCGAATGGCCAAATGGCCTCCTCCTGCACCTATTTTCTATGTTTCTATAAACCCCACACGGTCACATGAAGAACATACAAAGTCCACACAGAGAGCTGCGGAGATCAGGATTGAACGCAGACTGCTGGAGCTATGAGGCAGTAACTCTCATAGATGTGCCACTGTGATGCCCAATATGATGGTTCTGCTTCACATTCAATATGGAGTAAAGTCACAATTGAAGACCATGGCGTGCCATGAATGCTCCATGGTGCAATTTAAAGGAAGCATCAGCTGCTTCCAAAGTTAGTTGTTAATTACTTTCTGCTGTGTTGCTGACATGATTCTGCAAGTACATGATGCCTTTTATTGTTTATGTACATAAGCATAACTACATTCATAAGATACGTGCTTGGAATAGACAATGACTAGGAAAATGACAGGAAAACACATTGCTGCTGGAAGATGAAGGATGAAAGATATATAGCTCCCAACAAAAGCAAAATAAAAGTTACTCCAGCTTTTTGTGTCTATATTTGGTTTAAACTAGCATCTACAGTTCCTTCCTACACACAAGGAATAACTTGCCAAGAGTAATATTGAAACACAAGGACCTGCAAATGCTGGAATCTTGAGGATAGCACAAAGTTCTGGAGGAATTCATCGTGTCAGGCAGCATCTGTGGAGGGACTGGACAGGCAAAGTTAGGAGCTGGACTCCTTCTTCAGACTGAAATCAGTTGAAGAAGGGTCTTGACCCAAAATTTCACCAGTCCATTTCCTCCACAGATACTGCCTGAGCTCCTCCAGCACTATGTGTTTTACTCAAGAGTGATATGGATCACATGCAGGCAGAGGAGATGAGTTTAACTTGGCATTATAGTTGGCATGGACATTGTGGGCCTAAGGTCCTTTTCCTATGCTATACTGTTCTTTGTTCTATGTAAGGGTGTTCAGGAAACAATTTTCTACCTCTTTCTCAGCAAGAAACTGTTTATCTGCATTTGACCAAGGATGTCCTCACTGAAATTTGCCTCCTTCTGCACCTACTCTTCCAGCCACAGAGCAAAGCAAGGCTGGGTTGCCAGTGCTTTCCAAGGCAATCCTGGCAATGAATACATATGCAAAAAGCTTTTTTGCAACATCTCACAGTTTGTCAAATGTTGTCGCTGAGCTGTTTTATTCAAACTAAACTAACAGCAATCCAATCCTTCTTGGCAGCAAACATTTTGCAGATGAGCACTTGCCTTTATTTAATCAACAAGCTTTCGATGTTGCAGGACAGCATTGACTACATGCAAATAATGTTGTACTTTAACTGTGCTCTAGGCTAAGGAAAAAGGAATTCCTCTCCCTTTGCATTCAGCCAGTTAGACAGCAAAGGCAGAGAATCGTGAGGTTCATTGTCCAGTCTTGTGGAAAGTGCAGAACTTATGAAGCAGGAATTTGTTGAACAGAGCAAGCAAATTAAAAAAAATAATCTTACTGAGATGTGCAAAATTATGAGAGGAATGGATTGGGTAAATGCACAGTGTCTCTTGCCTAGAGTAGGGGAATTGAGAACCAAAAGCCATGGGTTTAAGTTGAGGGGGGAAAGATTTAATAGGAACCTGAGGGGTAACTTTTCACGCAAAGGATGGTAGATGTATGGAACGAGCTGCCACACGAGATAGTTGAGGCAGGTACTTTCACAATGTTTAAGAGACATTTAGACAGGTACATGGATAGGATAGGTTTAGAGGGATATGGGCCAAATGCAGGCAGGTTAGACGGCGTGGGCAATTTGGGCCATAGGGCCCGTTTCCACTCTGACTCTGTGACACTATCCTGGCAGATGGCAAAATGCCTTTTTATACGGTAGATTCCTGTGCCGTTTACATTTAAGCCACAAGGTGAATTGAATAGTGTCTGCTAGACACTAAAGGCAATCCACTATGAAATGACTGATGCCTTTAGTTTGTAACCTATGCACATGTGTGGACTGACAGCTGTGCTGCCACACAGAATATACAGTGTCAATTGGGGGCAGAAAAGAAATGTATAACGTGCAGTATGTGGATTTATTTGTACTGTAAGTGTATCTCGGTTTTATGCGAGGTTGATATTTGTGGCGCTACGACTGTTTAATGATGGGTGTAAGACAGGATGCGAGTGTTTAGCATGTGTTTGAGTGAAATAATCGTCTGTAGTTTCCTTTATTTAGTAGATACTGGTAGCATTGGTGGTGAGAGCAGGTATTGAGTGGGGTTGTTCTGGGACGCCAGAACTAACAGTTGAGCCTTCCCGAGATATCGTGGGCCTAACTCAACGAAACACCAGTGAAGGGAGGTGCCCACTTGATAACCCCAATGATATACTTGCATCTATGTGATCAGTTTTTTTTTTAGTGTGCTTGGTAACATGTAGATCGCTTATTATTGCATATGGAGTTAATTATTGTCCTTAGCAGTGTATAAGCAGTTTAGATACTACTTTGGCTTTGGGCTTAGTTTTCTTGGTTGAGCACTTATCCTGACGTTATAGCACGTACTTTGGGTTTTAATAGTAATTGAACAGATCACTGGTGTTGAAGAAGTGGTTCCACCACCTGGACTGACCTTAAGGATCCATGCAGTAGTAACCAGATCAGATGCAAGATGCAATGTGGTTTTCTGCGTGCTAAACAGCTTTGCCATCATGCAGAAGAATCCATAGAGAGGCAAATAAGCAGCTGAGGACTGAGAGCAGAATGGAGCTGGAGGTGAAAGAGGAAACATAAGGACTCACTTTCTACCTGAACTGTCTGATTGAGAGCAACCACCATGTCCCATTCACCAATAGCCCCTGACTTCCTTTCCTGACCATTGTGGCAACTGTTTAGCTGCAATATATTCCAAACCCAGTATGTAACGTGGTGATGTTCATCAGCGATAGGAACAGAATTAGGCCATTCAGCCCATCAAGCCTATTCTGCCATTCAATCGTAGTTATCTATCTTTTCCTTTCAACCCCATTCTCTTGCCTTCTCCCCTTAACCCCTGACACCCTTACTCATCAAGAATCTGTCAATCTCCACCTTAAAACTATCCATTGATTTGACCTCCACAGCCTTCTGTGGCAATGAATTCCACAGATTCACCACCCTCGGACTAAAGACATTCCTTCCCATCTCCTTCCTAAAAGAACATCCTTTAATTCTGAGGCTATAACCTCTAGTCCTAGACTCTCTCACTAGTGGAAACATCCTCTCCACATCCACTATCCCGGCCTTTCACCATTCGGTAAGTTTCAATGTGGTCCCCCTTTATACTTCTAAATTCCAGTGAGTACAGGCCTAAATCTGGAATACTGTGGAAAGATTACAGGCTCCTCATGCATTCATTTTCAGGTAACTTGGTTATCTACTACGACGGCAAACCTTACTCTGTAACCAATGCTTGAAATAACCTAAAAGGGATATTCATGAAAGAATGAAGTTGAGGCTCCTTTGGGAAGAGTGCAGCGCGCACCCAGTTCAGTATTTTCCTTGTTTCGCTCATCTGCTTTAATACAGTGTAGCGGCGCCTGCTGGCATACGCAGAGATCGAACCCGGCGTTCGGAAGCCGCGGTCACGTGACTCGGGAGGGGCCGCCTGTTTCGTGCGGTTTTTGCTTGCACGCGTTAGTTCAGCGCTGACCACCGTTGTGGGCAGACGTGTCTAAAGAACCTGTGTACTGGAAATCGAACTTTTGAATAAAGATCTGTTGGAAACCCAGTTGTCGTTCCTTAGACCGCCAAATTGGTGACTCCGACCTGTTTAGCCGTCGTTAGACAAGAAGAATTATGCAGGAAGAGAGTGTTCCCGCAGAATCGGCCAGCACGAGGCAGGGCTCACCGGCCTTCAAACTGCCAGCCTTTTGGCCTGATCAACCTCAGGTGTGGTTCACCCATGTTGAGGCACAGTTCCACCTTCATCGCATCGTGGCGGACGACACAATGTATTTTCATGTGGTGGGGGTTTTACCGCAGGACTGTGCCTCGAGGTTGTTGCCCTACATCAGGGACCCGCCGTCCATCGGCAAATACGGAGGGCTGAAGGCCCTGCTGTTCCACGCTTACGGTCTCTGCCGCAGAGACAGGGCAGCGAGGCTGCTGCACACGGATAGCGTCGGCGACCGGCGGCCATCAACCATCATGGGGAAGATGTTAGCCCTGATGGACGGGCATCGCCCATGTCTGCTTTTCGAACAGGCGTTCCTGGAGCAGATGCCTGACGAAGTCCAGCTGGTGCTCACCGGAGCTGATTTCAGCGATCCCCAGCACCTCGTGGGCACACAGGCGGCGGGACGTTTTTGCTTTCGCCCGCCCACTGGTCATACAATGGGTGCAGCCGAGCCGACATCGAGTTGAGGAAGAAACCCAGCTCAGCGCCGAAGAAGAATCGCCGCGGCCAGTGGTCTACAGTCAACGCAGATGATGCTACTACCACCAACGATATGGACCCGAAGCCCGAAGATGTCGGAGCCCCTGCTCGTATCCGGGAAATGCCCCGGCCGACCGTCCATTGAGGCGAACGCGATCGGCCCAAACGAACGCCTCTACGTCTGCGATCGCCATTCCGGCTACCATTTCCTGGTGGACTCCGGTGCCCATGCCAGTGTCCTGCCTCCGAGCGCCCGAGATATTCGCGCCGGTAAGGTAGGACCCGTCCTCTTGGCTGTTAACGGGAGCGATATTCGCACCTACGGTACGCAGACCGCGAACCTAAGTTTCGACTCCCGCCAGTACAGGTGGAAGTTTATCATTGCTGACGTCGCCCAACCGATCCTGGGGGCCAATTTCTTGCGCGCGTTTTCCCTGTTAGTCGATGTGCGAGGTGGACGCATGGTCACTGTGTCGGGCCTATGCCCTGCCAAGCCGCACAATCCGTCCACGCCCCTACAGCAATTCGACGATGTAGCTGAGATCCAGCAACCTTTCGCAGCCCTGCTCGCCAACTTCCCAGGGTTGATCACGCTCCGGTATGACGGGGCCGCGCCCCGTCATGGCGTGGTCCACCACATTCCCACCGAGGGCCCACCAGTACACGCCCACGCGCGCCGTCTCCTGCCCGATAAACTGCGCATCGCACAAGACGAGTTCCAAATTATGGAGGACCTAGGGATCATCCGGTGGTCGGATAGCCCCTGGGCTTCCCCGTTACACATGGTGCCCAAAACGTCCGGGGGTTAGAGACCTTGCGGTGATTACAGGCGTTTGAAGGCGGTAACCAGTCCCGAACATCCAGGATTTCTCGGCCCATCTGGAAGGTGCGACCTTCTTCTCGAAGGTTGACCTTATTCACGGGTATAATCAAATCCCGGTCCACCCCGACGATGTCCCTAAAATGGGCCACCATTACCCCTTTTGGCCTTTTCGAATGGCTCAGAATGCCTTTTGGCTTGAAGAACACTGCTCAGGCGTTCCAAAGGCTAATGGATCAGGTCGGTCTGGGTTTGCCGTTCATTTTCATCTACCTGGATGATATCCTGGTGGCCAGCAGCTCACAGGCGGAGCATGTCGGGCACCTCCGCCTACTTTTCGAACAACTGCGCAAACACGGGTTGGTGATCAACCCACCGAAGTGCCAGTTCGGTCTGCGTTCCATTTCTTTCTTCGGTCATAGCATCACCTCCCACGGTGCGCAGCCACTGCCCGAGAAAGTCGACGCTATCCGTCACTTCCCGAGACTCCTATAGGAGTTTACAGTAGTTTATCGGGATGGTTAACTTCTACCACCGATTCGTCCCGTCAGCAGCCGCCATCATGCGGCCATTGTTCCAATGCCTGGCCGGTAAGCCCAAGGACCTGGTCTGGTCTAAGGAGGCACAGAAGGCGTTCGAGGGGGCTAAAACCGCATTGGCCAACGCTACTATGCTGGAACACCTTAGGGCGTCAGCTCAAACGGCTCTCACTGTAGATGCTTCCGACGTCGCGGTAGGCGTCGTCCTCGAGCAGCGTGTAGGTAGTCACTGGGTGCCGCCGGCATTTTTCAGCAGGCAGCTGCGAGCCCCCGAAGTTAAGTATAACGCTTTCGACCGGGAGCTCCTCGCACTTTACCTGGCGATCCGCCATTTTCGCTATTTCCTGGAGGGGCGCGCTTTCACTGCATTCACAGATCACAAGCCACTAACGTTCGCCTTGACCAAGGTATCTGACCCCTGGTCTGCCAGACAGCCACAGCACCTCGCCTACATTTCTGAATTCATGTCCGATATGCGGCATGTGGCAGGGAAGCTGAATGTTGTGGCTGACGCGTTATCCCGTCCAGTGCTGCCCAAAGTCTCAGCGCTTAGGCTAGGCATTGAGTGTGAGGAGCTGGCCGCTGCCCAACAGGCAAATGCCGGTATGGAGGTTTACCGCAATGCTGAATCAGGGCTCAAACTGGCCTGAGGTGCCTGGGGCGCCCCCGGCGTGCAAGTCCTTTGCGATATCTCCACGGGCAAAGCCTGTCCCATTGTCCCAGTCGCTTGGCGGCGGCGGATTTTCAACACTATCCACAGCCTAGCGCACCCGTCCATTCACGCCACCTCTGCCTTGGTCGCTGCGAAGTTCGTCTGGCACGGTTAAGGAAGCAGGTCGCAGCATGGGCTTGTTCCTGCTTCCCATGCCAGACCTCTAAGGTGCAGAGACATGTGCCACCACCGGTTCAGGATTTCGCCGTCCCGGACAGCATGTTCCTGCACATCCATGTTGACCTGGTAGATCCCTTGCCGTGTTCGCACGGGGCTACTCACTTACTGACCATCGTGGACAGGTTTACCAGGTGGGCGGAGGCAATACCGTTACAGGATACCTCCACTGAGGCATGCGCGAGGGCCATTGTCTCCAATTGGATCGCTCGTTTCGGGGTCCCCTCAGATATTACTACCGATCGTGGGGCCCAGTTCACGTCCTCCATGTGGTGCGGTATGGCACAGCTGTATGGCGCGAAGCTGCATCAGACTACCGCTTATCACCCGGAGTCCAATGGGTTGGTTGAGCGTTTCCACAGGCACCTCAAGTCGGCCTTGAAAGCCCGACTAACCGGCCCAGATTGGGTCGACCAGTTACCTTGGTCCTCCTAGGCATCAGAACAACGCCTAAGGAGGACCTCAAAGCCTCCTCGGCCGAGTTGGTTTATGACTCGGTTTTGCGAGTTCCCGGGGACTTCCTCCCCGTCCCCCGGGACCAAGAGGTCCCGTGTTTCAGCATTGTTGGCGGACCTTCACGAGCGGGCGCGTGCTTTGGCCCCGGTTCCCATTTCCCGGCATGGTTCGTCTTCGGTGTATGTGCCTACTATGTTACGGGATTGTGCTTATGTTTTTCTCAGTAGAGATGCTCATCGCTCGCCGTTACAACAGGTGTACGAAGGTCCGTACAAGGTGCTCAGTACTGGTGTCTCGACGTTCACGTTGGACATAGGTGGCAAGGAGGAGTTCGTCTCCGTGAGCCGCCTTAAGCTAGCACACGTCGACGAGGATAGCCCAGTGACAGTGGCTACTCCGCGGAGTAGAGTACGTCCACCAGCCGTTTTACCGCCCTCTGCACCTGTTACCCCCGGTCATGTTTCTCCGGTCCCCTTTGTTACGCCCATCCCTCGTTCGCGTTTTTCGCGCCCCTCCGGTCCTGTTCTGCCAGTCCCTACTGTTACGCTCGCCCCGCGACCTCGACTAAGCGTTCCGGTCGAACCGTCCGTTTACCCGTGCGTTTCTGTACCGCAGATTCTGGGGGGGGCAATGTAGCGGCGCCTGCTGGCGTACGCAGAGATCGAACCCGGCGTTCAGAAGCCGCAGTCACGTGACTCAGGAGGGGCCGCTTGTTTCGCGCGTTTTTTGCTTGCGCGCATTAGTTCAGCGCTGACCACCGTTGTGGGCAGACGTGTCTAAAGAACCTGTATACTGGAAATCAAACTTTTGAATAAAGATCTGTTGGAAACCCCAGTTGTCGTTCTTCAGACCGCCAAACTGCATGCAATAACCATTAAACTGAACATAAACTCAAGATTTTATATAATAGATTCCGGACACATCTGAAGGTCAAGTGTTTCTTAACCCAAGTAATTAGACGCAAAATGTTTTTCTCATACTAAGTGTTTCTGCAGGCAACCGGTTTATTTTACCAAGCTTTTGAGGTTGCCTGACTTTGCAATAACTCAGCTGATGAAGGCCAGGACTCAGGTTAATGACTCATTTGTGCATTGAGCCTTAGAAAAACATACGCAGGTTCGGTTGACACGGTGCAATAAAGGGCAAGTATTTGCATCAAATGGTGCAGGAAAGATGAAAAAATGCACCGGAAAGTCCGAGTGGGACAAGAGTGTGAGTGCAAAGTTTACAAAGGAGTGATCCAGCCTATTCTCTAAGTCCTCTGAGGAACACTTTATCAGGAAGTACTGTGACAAAGATATTGTTTTCATGTTTCTGCAGCACTCCTTCAAACTCAAGTTTTAATTAAGAAATTAGTGATGGCAGCACAGACATATCATGGCCCGGCCCAACTCGTTGCATGTAAATACCAACTGATTTTTCCTTCCTGGTAGTGAGATGTATCCTCCGCAGTGACTGTTGAAAGACAGATAGTAATTTGAGAAATCTGTCACGTCCCCAGTGAGCCCGAGCAAGCGTGCTTTCCACTTCCTATAATAGAGAGGAAAGCAATGGAAACTATTAGCTAGTCCTATGGAATGCATGGTTAGTTTTAGCAGTTAGTATACTGCACGATACACACTGGAGGTTTGAAACCAATTTATCTGCATGCACATAGGGCAGAGAAAAAAATGATTTGCATCAAGCTGCCTTAATCTTCATCCTGAGAAGGCTCACAATAGCAAGTTTAAACAATATATCAGCCGGAATTCATCTATGAACAAAACAGATTTCAATCGGTTACGGTCACTATTTTGAACAGCCTTGCAGTTAACTGTCAGGGGATTACGACACATGCCAACAGGTAGGATGCCAAGGGACTACATATGAATATCGGGCCCCATTATGCTGAAATGATCTGTTTTATTAATGCACTGCCTCAACATTCAATATGTTATATTCTGCAATCATGTTTTTTTGTGCATGACACTGGGACACTTCTCGAAGGCATATTAGGCTACAGACCAAGGGCTGATCAATGGGATTTGTCTAGACATCAACAATTTTTTTAAATCTTCGTAGCATTCTGGAAATCTAAAATAAAAAAACAGAAAATGCTGGAAATAATAAGCAGATCAGGCCTCAAGAGTGGGAAGAGAAACAGAGATAGTGTTTCGGGTCGAAGCCCCTTCATCAGAAATGAGAATGAAACAAAAGAAGCTCGTTGAACTGCAGGAAGGGAGGGTTGACTCCAATAGGATGAAGCTGCAGTGACCATGGGGATAAGCTGCAAACAAGATTATCTGGTCGAGATGCATGGAACTGCAGACGTTAGAATCATGAGCAAAGTACAAAGTGCCGGAGTGACTCAGCGGATCGGGTAGCATTTGTGGAGGGAATCGATAGGTGATGTTTCGGGTCGGGACATTTCTTCAGACTCAGATTATCTGGTCAACTGGTGAATGGGAGCTGTTAGAGAGCGAAAACATAGACAAAAGAATATGTGAGTTGTCAAATGGAGAGCAGGCGGACGTCTTCCTTTATGTGAACATTCTATCAGATCCCTGTTGGTCTTTATAACAAGAGGAGTTGAGTATAGGAGCAAAGAGGTCCTTCTGCAGTTGTACAGGGCCCTAGTGAGACCACACCTGGAGTATTATGTGCAGTTTAGGTCCCCTAATTTGATGAAGGACATTCTTGCTATTGAGGGAGTGCAGTGTAGGTTCACAAGGTTAATTCCCGGGATGGCGGGACTGTCATATGCTGAGAGAATGGAGCGGCTGGGTTTGTATACTCTGGAATTTAGAAGGATGAGAGGGAATCTTATTGAAACATATAAGATTATTAAGGGTTTGGACACGCTAGAGGCAGGAAACATGTTCCTGATGTTGGGGGAGTCCAGAACCAGGGGCCACTGTTTAAGAATAAGGGGTAAGGCATTTAAAATGGAGATGAGTAAACACTTTTTCACACAGAGAGTTGTGAGTCTGTGGAATTCTCTGCCTCAGAAGGCGGTGGAGGCCGGTTCTCTGGATACTTTCAAGAGAGAGCTTGATAGGGCTCTTAAAGATAGCGGAGTCAGAGGATATGGGGAGAAGGCGTACTGATTGTGGATAATCAGCCATGATCACATTGAATGGCGGTGCTGGCTCGAAGGGCTGAATGGCCTGCTCCTGCACCTATTGTCTATTGTCTACTCAACCTCTGCTTTCTAGAGAAAATAATTCAAGTTTGTTCAACATCTCCTTATGGCTAATACTCTCTAATACTCCTGGCAGCATTCTGGTAAACCCCCTCTGCTCCCTCTTCTTAGCTTCCATATTCTTCCAGTAATGAGGGAACTAGAACTGCACACAATAGGGCAAATGCATCTTAACCAATGTCCTTTAAGGCTGCAATATGCCAAAAGACAATAAACAATAGACAATAGGTGCAGGAGTAGGCCATTCGGCCCTTCGAGCCAGCACCGCCATTCACTGTGATCATGGCTGATCATCTACAATCAGTACCCCATTCCTGCCTTCTGCCCATATTCCTTGACTCCACTATCTTTAAGAACTCTATCTAAAAGGCCTGTCTCACGAGTCTGCGGTCATTGGCGGTGAAACAGGAAGAATCTACCGCTCCTGGGCCGCCATGGACCGCACACTCGGTCAAACGCACAATTCCGGGGCCGTGCGGCGTTGTTCCCAACACCGCATGGTGCTAAAATAAAACCAACACTGTTCAAAAATATGTCCCTACCGCACAGCCTCCGCCAGTGATGCACGAGTGTGGCACGGCCGCCGCCACAGCCGCCGCCAGTGTGGCACGAGCGCCGTGCGTCGAACTTGCACCGCCACAGCCTCCGCCAGTGAGGCACATGTGCGGCACGGCCGCCGCCACAGCCGCCGCTACAGCGCCGCGATCAGCACGGCCGCCGCCACAGCCCCGCAGATCCAAAATGACGTCATCGCAGTCGGCCCGCCCTTTTTTTTTACTTACCGCAAGCTCGTGGGATCAGCCGTACTTAAATCACTCGGCCCCCGCGCAGCATCCATGCGGCGCTCCCGTGGCATAGACTCGCCGCTCTCGCCGTTGCCGTGCGGTCCCCTCTACAGGCGAAGCCGCGCTTCACCGCCGATGACCGCAACACCGTGAGACAGAGCCTTAACTCTCTCTTGAAAGTATCCAGAGGATCGGTCTCCACTGCCTTCTGAGGCAGAGAATTCCACAGATTCACAACTCTCTGGGTGAAAAAGTTTTTCCTCATCTCTGTTCTAAATGGCCAACCCATTATTCTTAAACTGTGGCCCCTGGTTCTGGACTCGCCCAACATCGGGAACATGTTTCCTGCCACTAGCGTGTCCAATCCCTTAATAATCTTATATGTTTCAATTAGATCCCCTCTCATCCTTCTAAATTCCAGAGTATACAAGCACAGCCGCTCCATTCTTTCAACATATGACAGTCCCGCCATCCCGGGAATTAACCTCGTGAACCATGTACGTTAACCTCGTAACCTCATGTGCCATCTTGTCTCATGCTCGGTGCCCTGACTAATGAAGGCTGGCAAACCTTACACCTTATTTACCTCTCCATTTACTTGTTTCACAACTTTCTGAGAGATATTGGCATGGATACTTTGGATTATGGACTGCTAACTTTTTTAGATCCCATTCCCATACTGTCCTTGCTGTCCTGGGCCTCCTCCATTGCCAAAGTGACACCAGATCCTGTTCTGCTTGGAATGAACATTGATTTCTCCAAATTTAAGTAATACCCCCACTACCCCCTCCCTTCCCTGCACCCCACCCCGCAGTGGGCACCATTTCTCCCACCATTTCCCACCAGTCCAGTCACCCTGCTCCATTTTCCCACTGTATGCTCAAGTCCTGTCCAGAAGCACTTTATTTCCCATTACTCCCCTCCTCACCACTGCTGTCCTTTTCCAGCCATATTCCTTATCCCGGCATTATATTCCGCTCCTTCTCTTATCGGACACCATTTTGTCTCCTTGTCATCTCTGGCCTTTGTCATTATCTACACCCATCTGACAATCACACCCCCTTCCTCATCTGTATCCACCTATAACTTGCCAGGCTTTACTCCACCCCCAGCTCCCGTTTCCAGCTATTCCTCCCCTACTTTATTGATCAGAAGAAGGATCCTGACCTGAAACTCCTTCTGTTCATTCCCTCCATTGATGCTGCTTGACCCACTGAGTCCCTTTAGCACTATGAAGATGTTGTCAGGATTTGAGGGATTGAACACACGCTAGGACTTTATTCCTTGCAGGCACGGGTTATTGATAGGGGACGATCAGCCATGATCACAATGAATGGCAGTGCTGGCTCGAAGGGCCGAATGGCCTCCCCCTGCACCTATTTTCGATGTTTCTACGTTTGTACAAGTTAATTGGCTTTGATAAAAACTGTAAATTGTTCCTAGTGTGTAGGATAGTGCTGGTATACAGGGTGATCACTGGTCGGCACGGACTCGCTGGGCTGTCGGGCCTGTTTCCACATGGTATCTCTAAACTAAACTAAACTAAACTAAACCTTACAGCTTTAATTCACTATTATGTGAAGTAGCTGCATAATCCATGGCCATTTACCCACACATAAAATCATTTACAACTTGGGTAGTTTCCATCACATCTTTAACTGAGGACACTGAAGGCTGTTTTCTCAATTGGGTGTTAAATAGGACACAATAGAAGTGAACAGAACCTACATGAAACACTTGGCTCCTTAACTATACTCCCAACTCTGGATATACTGTGGTATAACTTGTGACAGTGTGGGATTCTTTCGGCTGCTCTGATTTCCTCCCAAATCCAAAAATTGTGTATTTGGCAGTTAATTACATTTATATATTGCCCCTAGTCCGTGTAAGGAGCGGTTGTGAAAGTGGCTAATATAGAACTAGTGTGAACGGGTGATCAATGGTTGGCGTGGACTTGGTGGGCCGAAGGGCCTGTTTCTGTACTGTATCTTCCAATCGATTCAAACAAAACCTAACAACCACAATAACATGTCCATACAACATCCCCCTAATTTAGAAAAACATTAAATGGAGCGTCACTGGGGAGCTACAAATTAAAAATTGGACACCAAGCCACACAAGGAAATTGAGTAGATAATCAAACAAAATATTTCAAGCAAAATAGGGAAGATAGTGCTGGTAACTTCGCTGTTTCTGCGTACACAGGGCATTATCACATTGTTACTTTTGGAAATTTGCGGGCTGCAACGAGTACACTTCCAAACCACTTTACTGCCATTAAAAAACGTTGGGATATCCCAAGGACATGAAAATTGCAAAGTTAACTTTTTCCTTAACGGGAAATAAACATTAACCGCTGTGTTACAGTGCTAAAAACTTGTAAAGTCAAATTACGGTTCTAGTGAAGGGTCATCGAGCTGAAACTTTAACTCTTTCTCTTTCCACAAATACTACCTCTTAGAACAATTGAAAAAAGAGCATTATTATCTGCCTGCACATCATTTAAATCCCTTCATGCCCTTGCATATCCATGTGCCTATCCTCAGCATAAGTATTCCCAGCATTTTCAATGTTTATTGTTGTTTTCCATCAACTGCATTTTTTTTTAAATTTCAGAAAAATAAACTATGCTCTGGTAAATCTGTAAAGATATTTAAATCAAGCTCTTTCCGTTTATCGCTCAGAACACTTTTAGGGCAGGTCAAAATTTGTTCATCATGCAAAAATAATACCAATCCAGCACTCTGGACTTTCATATTTCGCTGCCCAATCTTTTGCTTCAAGGAGATTTATTTAACTGCTGAGTGAACATCAGTGCTGGTCAGGACACAGGGACAATGTTCCTTGGTTCAAATAGTGAAATCTCCCAATACTTCCCTCACAATGGACAAGAGGTGCAGTCACTCAGGCACCATAACCTGCAAGTCCCCACCTAGTGGGGGGGAGGGTTGACACATTGGGAGTATAAAGATGGAGTTCAAGGGGAAGTGAGTACAAGAAAAGTTACAAAAGACTCCCGAATTAATGGGAAGGAAAGTTCGAGAAGGGATAAGAGAGTAAGGTCAGGGGCAATAATGGTGTGAGAGGGGAGATGAATACCGAAGTTAAAGTGTTGTGTATGAATGCGCAAAGTAGAAGAAATAAAGTGGATGATCTTCAGGCTCAGTTAGAGATTGGCAAGTTTGATGTCGTGGGAATTACAGAGACATGGCTGCAAGAGGACCAGGGCTGGGAACTGAATATTCAGGGTTTACGTCCTATCGAAAAGACAGACAGGTGGGCAGAGGGGGTGGGGTAGCTCTGTTGGTAAGGAATGCAATTCAGTCCCTTGCGAGGGGTGACATAGAATCAGAAGATCTCGAGTCAACCTGGATAGAACTGAGGAATTGTAAGGGTAAAAAGACCCAAACGGGAGTTATCTACAGGCCCCCAAACAGTAGCCTGGATATAGGGTGCAAGTTGAATCAAGAGTTAAAATTGGCATGTAGCAAAGGTAATCCAACGGTGGTTATGGGAGATTTCAATATGCAGGTAGACTGGGAAAATCAGGTTGGTACTGGACCCCAAGAAAGGGAGTTTGTGGAATGCCTCCGAGATGGATTATTAGAGCAGCTTGTATTGGAGCCTACCAGGTAGAAGGCAATTCTGGATTTGGTGTTGTCTAATGAACCGGATTTGATAAGGGAACCCAAGGTAAAGGAGCTATCAGGAGGTAGTGACCATAATATGACGTTTTAATCTACAATTTGAGAGGGAGAAGGGAAAATCAGAAGTGTCAGTGTTACAGTTGAGCAAAGGGGACTATGGAGCCATGAGGGAGGAGCTGGCTGGAAAGAGACCCTAACAGGGATGACGGTGGAACAACAATGGCAGGTATTTCTGGGAATAATACAGAAGGTGCAGGATAATTTCATTCCAAAGAGGAAGAAAGATTCTAAGGGGAGTAAGAGGCGACTGTGGCTGACAAGGGAAGTCAAGGACAGTATAAAAATAAAAGAGAAGTGTAACATAGCAAAGATGAACGGGAAGCCAGAGGATTGGGAAACTTTTAAAGAGCAACAGAAGATAACTAAAAAGGCAATATGGGGAGAAAAGATGAGGTACGAAGGTAAGCTAGCCAAGAATATAAAGGAGGATAGTTAAAGATTCTTTAGGTATGTGAATGGGAAAAAATTAGTAAGACAAATGTGGATCCCTTGAAGACAGAAACAGGTGAATTTATTATGGGGAACAAGGAAATGGCAGACGAGTTGAACAGGTACTTTGGATCCGTCTTCACTAAGGAGGACACAAACAATCTCCCAGATGTACTAGTGGCCAGCGGACCTAGGGTGACGGAGGAACTGAGGGAAATTCACATTAGGCAGGAAATGGTGTTGGGTAGACTGATGGGACTGAAGGCTGATAAATCCCCAGCGCCTGATGGTCTGCATCCCAGGGTACTAAGGAGGTGACTCTAGACATCATGGAAGCATTGGTGATCATTTTCAAATGTTCTATAGATTCAGGTTCAGTTCCTGTGGATTGGAGGGTAGCTAATGGTTTTTTTTTTTAAATATTTTTATTTTATTAGAAGTGAGTACAGTAATATGGCACCAAAGTGCCTAATATATATTGACATTTACATTTTATGTACAGCTTTGTATTTATTTATTTTTTATAATAAATGAGAGAAAGAGAGAATAGATAATAAAAGATAGAAAAACGTGTGATATATGGTGTGTGAAAAGGAAAAAGGGGGGAAAGAGGGAAAGTGAAGAAAAGAAAAGGAAAGAGAAAGGGAAAGGGTAGAGAGTAGGAAATTAAGGAGATCGTTATTTATATTCTTGACCATCCTTCACCCAGTCCTGAAACAGAGGGTAGCTAATGTCATCCCACTTTTTAAGAAAGGAGGGAGAGAGAAAATAGGGAATAATAGACCAGATAGCCTGACATCGGTGGTGGGGAAGATGCTGGAGTCATTTATGATAGATGAAATAGCGGCACATTTGGATAGCAGTAACAGGATCGGTCCGAGTCAGCATGGATTTACGAAGGGGAAATCATGCTTGACTAATCTTCTGGAATTTTTTGAGGATGTAACTAGGAAAATGGAGAAGGGAGAGCCAGTGGATGTAATGTATCTGGACTTTCAGAAAGCCTTTGATAAGGTCCCACATAGGAGTTCTTAGGCAAAAATTAGAGCACATGGTATTGGGGGTAGAGTGCTGACATGGATAGAAAATTGGTTGGCAGATAGGAAACAAAGAGTAGGGATTAACAGGTCCCTTTCAGAATGGCAGGCAGTGACTAGTGGGGGTACCGCAAGGCTCAGTGCTGGGACTGCAGCTTTTATTTCAAAGGACATTTATTATCACATACACCAATGGTGTAGTGAAATTGGACTTGCCATTGCAGTCCAGAGCCTGGCTTAGGAAGCTTTTTTCGAGCTGTGCCTATCAGACACCTGTGGGAGCTACACCTGGTGGCGTCATGGTAATTTCCGCTCACTACAGCGAACTGTTGGAGATTCTTTTATAAGAGACTGCAACTATGTGGATATCGATAGAGCAGTCGAATCTCTGATTTAATGGGGATATGCTGCTTTTAATCATATGAACGTAATTGCCTATGACAACACCTGGCAGGGTTGCAGTATTTCTCCCACTCTGTCTAGCAGACTATCGGGAAGAGGTGACTCCGATTATAACGCCAGCTCATCCGAGTCATATGGGGGCCAGAGGCGCTCCAGTCCTTCCCTGTAATACTCCATTGGGGCTCCAGAAGGGAGCCCCAACGGAGTCACCAGCAGGTGCAACCTGTCTGGTAAGTATAATGATGATACCAATAGAGCACCGATGTGCAGAGCGAGTCCCGGTTCGGCTGCTGAAGGGAGCAGCCTGACAACCCCGAGTCGGGGCAAAGTCAAAGCCAAGTCTTTGGGACAAGTCTTGTCGGATGATTTGGGACATCTATGGCAGATGTGATTGGGCGTTTGTCTCAATTAGAACATCTGTTGAATCAGATGGTGGCACAAGAAATGCTCCGTGTTACAAAGGCATGTCAGGCAGCAGCTCCTGGTTCAGGGTTGCAATATTCCTCCCACTCGGATGAAAGGAGTGGTGGAGATGGTGCCAAAGTATATGCACATGTGCTTGAAGCAGCACCTGGTTCAGGGTTGCAATATTCCTCCCACTCGGATGAACGGAGTGATGGAGATGGTGCCAAAGTATATGTACACATGCCTGAGACAGCTCCTGGTTCAGGGTTGCATAAGTCCTCCCACTCGGATGAAAGAAGTGATGGAGATGGTGCCAAATATTATGCTCCGTATTACGGAAGCATGCACAGGCAGTTCAAGTCATATGCCTGTAGCTACCCCTGGTTCAGGGTTGGAATATTTTTCCCACTTTAAATACTATCGGAGATGGTGTCACAAAATATGCTCTGTGTTATGGAAGCATGCACAGGCAGTCCGAGGCATACGCATGTGGCAACGCCTGGTTCGAGGTGCACTATTTCTCCCACTCTAAGAGAGTGTCAGAGATCAGTATGGAACTGACTCCAAACATGACTCCGAACATGACTATGTGCCTGAATCCCATGCTTTAATGCATGATGTGCGAGAATCGCATAAGGAAGAGCTGCCTGCTCTTGCCTCTAAATTTGCTGTTCCCTCGGGGACGGACAAGCCACTACAAGAGGAGTTGGCCAGCGGCATCAGCTATCTAACAGATATGACAAGCCTGACAGACAGGGTCTGCAAATGGAACCTCGCTGAAGCTCCAACGAGCAAATCGACCGGTGTCAGAGACGCTGGTAAGTAATGTCTCATTATTAACCTCCGTAAACTCCGAAATGTGAAATGGAGCAGTCTGTCGGCCCAGGTTTGGGTTTACTGGCAGCATGGGCTGTCTAGTGGTTTTACACTAGGGATAGATCAGGTTGATGTAGAGACATTGGCAGGGTGCCTTGCATAGTAACCTATGTAAGGTCCAAGTAAGAACAGTTTGGTTACCCTGGTTCAGGGTAGACCATCATGGAACTGGCTGGCCATAGGGGTCATAGTGACCAGGGAAGCACTGCCTCACCATCTGTGAATGAGGTTATCAGACTGCTCAGTAGAATGAAGTAGTTGTAGTCTTCCTCAACATATGGTTTATTTCTCCTCAGTTAGCAGAGTTGCTGGTTCATTGGAATCATCATTGCCATCCTCTCTGGGATAGGTAGTTACCAGCAGGAAGCGGGTCTGGCATATAATATAATTTTTATCTGACCTGCAGGTTCATGTTGTGAATCAACAATGTATTTATAATAATCCATAGGCTCTCAATACCAGTATTCCTGATTGAGTGGCGGGTCGAAGAGATTGTGTTGTGCATTCTGGCGACTTAGACATGTGGTTTCAGTCAAAGGACTGCGAGGTAATTCCTGATTCAGCCTTGCATTATACTATTTTCAACTCTGAGGGAAAACGCTGAGTATTCGTGGTGACTCTTAGTCAAGAGTTGACAGAGAACTCGTATTCCCACTTCATAGGGAGACTGTGGTTTCAGCTCTAGTCATTAGGTTCTGATTATATGTTATCAGCGAAATGTATGAATACCTAGATAAGTTATGCGGGTAGAAAAGCCAAAAAAAATCCGTCCATATGGTCAATAGAGGAACAAGGGTTCCAAGTGCAATCAGTGACTGCTCATCCGAGGATGAGTGGTCTGGCCAAGGACTAGAGGGGTATATTTCTGATACTTCTCAAGATTACAGAAACATGGTGCAGGCCGAATCGAGTTAGCATTTGGCTAATCTGATCATGGGTTTACTTACCCAGTTTAACATGGATGGTTGGCTTTCTGCAATTTAGAATCGATCTTGTAGTTGCATACTCTGCCATATCTATACACATGAGGCACAGATTCTGCTGTTTTGATAACAAAGCTAGTGGTGAAAGCCTATGCTGCTCTACTCAAAGGGCATTATGTCATCAAGTTTTAGGTAATATGCAAAATTTGCAGCTCTAAAACTTATGGGTTATCAGTAGATACCTTTTGCGACATTACAAATGAGGCAACATGAAATTTAACAGTGCCAATTTTGCCTATTCATTCATGCCATGGTAGGGCGGCTGAAGCAACTCCTATTTACTCAGTCACGAGTGACGGCTGGGGCAGCCTGTCTTCTTGGGCAGCTAGCTCTCCACGATTGTATGAGAAGCTTGTGAACAACATATGTGTGTTAATTTTAAACGGAAATAACAGAGGTTTGTGCGGCTTTCAGTTTGAGCCTAGAGAAGCGTTTATTTGATAGCACAATTGACAATGCTTGTGCTGCTTTGTCATTTTCTATAGTACCATAAGTGGGACAATGAATGATTGGTTATTCACCCGCTGTTCACTAACATTATGTCTTTTATTTGACCACTGTAATATCCTACACTCATTGTAGTGTGCGATGTATATCAGTAAATTATTATGCAAATATTCTTCTACTTTTTCCTAATGGGAGCAGTATTTTAAGATGATTATGCTTTCAGCAACTGATCTCAGTATAAAGAACACAGCCTTTACTCAATCTCTGGCTTGGTCTCTACGTCATAACTGACATTAGGGTAGCTTGTTATGGGAATGATCTCATAAGCAAAATGAGCACGATTGTGTACATTTGAAGTTGACAGCATACCCACCAGAGCAGAGATCAGGGGTGTCATTAGGTATACAAGTGCACTGAGTTTGCTAGTACCTATGAAATGAAAGATAGTTACTGTTTTGTTCTTCAATAGTCTCAAGATATTGCTGATGTCTCATTAGCAGCCAATAGAATGGATTTTCCCTTTCATCATACAGCAAGAGGCTTACATAGTGCATATTAATAAGTTATAAAATTTGGTTGAATATGTCTGGGTATTTGCAGATAGAATTCTGCACAGTGTTGCATGAGTTATTGTCTAACTCAACAGTCTATTGGGACTATGGTCCGGTTAAGAACTATGGCCATGTATGCAAGTTAGCATCATGATATTAATATGTTTATCTGTTAAAGTGTTTCACACACAGATTGGGTTACTGCATGAAACACAGAGCTTTGAAGTCTTCACGTAGTCACACGTGACTTCGAAATAAAATAGAAAGATTGAACGAGAACTTACCATTTGAAGTTTGATCTTTATTTTATGAGAAGTTGAAGTGAGGGATTACATGCCCTCCACTCCGAACCCAACTTCTCATAAAGATCATTCGGTAGTTCTAAGCTTGTTAATCCTTCTATAGCTTAGGTCAGCAACTAGTCTGTGGTTTCATACAGCTGCTCTGAAGATTGACGCGCATGCGGGCTTGCGGGCTCTTCACGTAATCCCTCCCTTCAACTTCTCATAAAATAGAGATCAAACTTCAAACGGTAAGTTCTAGTTTAATCTTTCTATTAATGATTTAGATGAAGGGATTAAAAGTAACATTAGCCAATTTGCAGATGACACAAAGCTGGGTGGCAGTGTGAACTGTTAGGACAATGCTATAAGGATGCAGGGTGAATTGGACAGGTTGGATGAATGGGCAGGTATGGCAGATGCAGTTTAATGTGGATAAATGTTAGGTTATCCACTTTGGTTGCAAGAACAGGAAGACAGATTATTATCTGAATGGTGTCAAGTTAGGAAAAGGGGAAGTACAACAAGGTCTGGGTGCCCTTGTGCATCAGTCACTGAAAGTAAGCATGCAGGGGCAGCAGACAGTGAAGAAAGCTAATGGCATGTTGTCCTTCAGAACAAGAGGAGTTGAGTATAGGAGCAAAGAGGTCCTTCAGCAGTTGTACAGGGGCCCTGGTGAGACCTCACCTGGTGTATTGTATGCAGTTCCAAATTTGAGGTAGGACATTCTTGCTATTGAAGTAGTGCAGCATAGGTGCACAAGGTTAATTTCCGGGATGGCGGGACTGTCATATGTTGAAAGAATGAAGCGACTGGGCTTGTATACACTGGAAATTAGAAGGATGAGAGGGAATCTTATTGACATATAAGATTATTAAGTGATTGGACACGCCAGAGGCAGGAAACATGTTCCTGAGGTTGGGGGAGTCCAGAACCATGAGCCATATTTTACGAATAAGGGGTAGGCCATTTAGAATGGGGATGAGGAAAAACGTTCTCACCCAGAGAGTTTAGGGTCTGTGGAATCTGTGGAATTCAGAAGGCAATGGAGGCCAATTCTCTAGATGCTTTCAAGAGAGAGTTAGATGGAGCACTTAAATATAGTGGAGTCAAGGGATATGGGGAGAAGGCAGGAACGGGGTACTGATTGTGAATGGTCAGCCATGATCACTGAATGGCGGTCCTGGCTCAAAGGGCTGAATGGCCTACTCCTGCGCCTATTGTCTATTGTCTAAGCGTTAATCCCTTCTCACTAGAAATATATATAGGTTCATCAAACATAGCCCAGGCATGGGCCTCTTAGCCCACAATATTGGTGCGGAACATGATGCCAAATTAATCCAATCCAGTCAGCATTCAGGTAAACCTCCTCTGCACCATCTCTAAAGCCTCCATGTCCTTCCTGTAATGGGGAACCAGAACTTCACACAATATTCCAAATAAGGCCTAGCCAGAGTCTTAGAGAGCTGCATCACAACTTCCTGACTCATAAACGATAGGTTAATAATTCACATTTTCAATTATACTTCAGGTTCTTCAGTCAGTATCCTGCATCAACCTACTTTGCCTTTCCCCTTGCAAGCTTTGATATCCAGTGAGGCTTGCCCTCAGCTTTGTTCAGTATGAAAATACTCAAGGCATTTTCAGGGGCAGTATTTTCCAGCATTTGCAGTGTCAGAGGTCATTTGTTGTTGAAACGACATCACTACAGTGTGGAATACCAGTATGGAGGGCCAACTTGAGTGGCTCTCTGCATTAATCCAAAGTAAGCAAAGGAAGATCAGGCAGCATCTGTGGAGGAAATAGACAGCTGATGTTTGAGGTTGAGACCCTTCCTCAGTCTGCAGAAGGGTCTCGACCCTAAATGTCATCTGTCCATTGCCTCCAGAGAAGCCGGTTGTCTCATTGAGATCCTCCAACACACAATCTTTTGCTCCAGATTCCAGCGTCTGCAGCTTCCTGTGTCTCAGGTAAGGAAAGGAACGGGTTACAATGTTCAGCAAGATCTGGTCCATGTCTATGGAATACGGCTTGAACCCATGAGCAACAATAATATCCCTCAGTCAAGATGGATAGAGGATAATAGGAAGAGTTTCTATACATTCAAAGTGTGATTGTTTCTCCATATAATATGTAGCAAGATAAATTCTGCTGATTTTCTTAGAGTTCATGAATTAAGTGGGGGCCCAGCTATAGGTTTCTGAATATTCTTCTGCTCAGATCTCTCCAGACAGAGTGACCATCAGAAATAACTCTTTGAAGAATTTACACTGACGCGAACCTGTCAACTGTTTAAAGAGCAGCAGATTTTCTTCTTTAAATGTAGGAACATATAATTACGAAAAATGATACCATGTAAGATTAAATAGATAGGATTTGTATTATTTGGGAGTAAATTAATTAAGTATGGCTTTGGATAATGTTGAATTTAATTTGTTAACATTTTCAAATGAAAATTAAAGACAAGATTAATTAACGTATGGGATGTCTGATATTTTAATCAATATTTAAAATTACGGACTATACTTGATAGGTAAGTTTGAAGGACGAATAATAACTTTAAATGAGAGCACTGTGCTGTTCCATTTAGAAATCATGACTGGAATATGCTTTTTCAAAATATATATATGAAAATTCAAGTAGTAGAGCTCTGACACAAATTGTAACTGAGTAATGGATTTCTGCATCAGTCTACAATTAGAATGCTGGTAGAAACCAAATCTGTTTGTAGCAAATGGTCTTTAGATTTTTATTGGTATATTTCCTGCCAGAAAATTAATATTCACTACTAATAAAGCCCTTTCTATTTGCTGCTTGGGGATCAAGGGAGAAGACAGCAATGTTACACATTCTAATATTAATAAGTATTCCTGTCACAGAGCATTGAAGTAATATGTGGAAACAAAATCAAACTCATTACAGCGCAGCATTAAAAGGCGAGTATTTGGAGAATGATTTGTTGGGGATATGCTTTAGCATTTTTGAATCAAGTAATGGAATTTGATACACACACACAGGCAGCTCTGCCTATAGTCTTCAATTTACAACAGTGTTAAACAATCAAATGTAAATCATTCATGCAGCTGGTTGAAACGAATCAGAGACAGAGTGCAATTAATTGCTGTTCTTGGATGCAACTGATAATCACATGTGGAAACCGTGTTGAGAATTAATTAGGAAAAGGCCTTAAAAGCAGCAGGGAGTAACCAAGTGACCTTTATTCACAGCCAGTTAAACATAAGTGTGACTAAAAATGTCACAATGCACATCAGAACCTTAATACTGATTGCCTAGAAAGAAAATTAATAATTTAGAGCCACAGTAAGAATAAACATTCGCTGGCAGAGATGAAGATGCAGCATTGCTAACAGTCATCTATCATTCATCAGTGCCTGCATTTGGAAATTGAGAATTTTCACCACCAAGGAACACAATTAGTTTTATGACCCAGCATGACTGCCTTATTTATACCAGTATGCTCTCACTCAACCAGGGGAGAAAAAAAGAAGCTCCCGTCAGCATATCCTCAGAATTGTCCTGCTTAGGATTTTAAAAGTAGCCTAATTATGCCTTTATTAGCTAATTAATTTCAAGCTTGTGTAGGCACAATAGGTTAAAAAATCCAAAGCATTGAAATTGTGAAAAAGTCCCGTCTCAAAAGAATAATATCCTGATGAATAATTTTTTTGCTGTTTACTCCCTCCTCTCTCTGTTCTCCTTCCCTCTCTTTATTTTCAATTAATGGTGTAGGAGGAGTAATCCACTGTTGTGAAATACCCTAGAATACGAGGGATTCAAGTCCCTTGAGAAAGAGGTAATGTGGCAGAATACAGATGAAGCAAGAACTGTTGGATTGCTTTGATGTGAAGAAAGGTCAGGCTGCTTAACTTATTTGCCACATACACATCATTTCTGGCTCAACAGTTAAATCGGCCCTTATCTCATTTCAGGATGGGTGCATTCACTAGAGATTATGGATGATGAAACAAATTAGGCCTTGTAAACCACTCCCTTAGACCAGCAGACATTCATAATTTCTTTGAGTCATGTCTTTCACTGAACCGTAGTAATTCAAGGTATAGGAGAGAATTCAGCCCGTCAAGGCCATACAACCAAAAACAAAGTTGATCCACTTCCTCCTTTTTTATCATCAACCTTACAGTTTATGGCTCCTCAGGTCATCATCCAGATATTGCACTTAAGTCTGACCCAAGTACAGCATTTCCATATGTGCCCTGCCATAAAAATGTCCCTAATCTATGGACAGATTAAGAATGTGAATCAGTCTGAAGAAGGGTCTCGACCCAATACGTCACCCATTCCTTCTGTCCAGAGATGCTGCCTGTCACGCTGAGTTACTTCAGCTTTTGGTATCTATCTTCGATTTAAATCAGCATCTGCAGTTCTTTCCTACACAAGAATGTAAATCTGTTGGTTCTTCCAACAATTAGACTCCATGTAGAGTCTGGCTCTACCTGAAAGGCTCCAGATATCCTTTCAGGCAGTGAGTTCTGAGAAAATGCATCCTTCTTGTTTACTTTGTGCTCTCATAATGTTAAACACATTGATTAAACCTTCCCAGAGGAAGCAACCTCAGCTGTGCTAGTTTCTTCTTGCAATTATAATTCTCCAGCTCAGGGAAAATAAGTCTCCTCTCCACCACCTTTGCATCCTTCTTGTAGTGACTGTGCCTGCACATGGTACCCTACCATGACACCCCCCTGCTCATTCATTTAGGTCCTCAGTTCTGAAAGATAAATATGCATTTTTGGCGATTTTATCTAACTATCTTCCTATCATCAGCAGTTTGTGGATGTACACTCTTAGATCTTTTTGATCTATGGTGATTTGTATCTTGGCAGGACATAAAGAAAGCCCATCAATGCATTTACTTCCTTAGAAAAATTGAAGAGATTCAGTATGTCAACAAATATTCTCTTGAACTTCTACAGTTGTACGGTAGAGAACGTATTGATTGTTGCATCTTGGCTGGTTCATCAACTCGAATGTTCAGGAATGAAGGGGGTTCCAGCGAGTGGTAGACTGATGGTCCATCACTGGTACTGACATCCCCATCACTGAAGAGATCTATAGGAGGCACTGCCTCAAAAAGGCAGCCAATATGATCAACCACCTACGTCACGCTCTCATTTCACTCTTACCATCAGGAAAGAGTCTGAAAACCACGACCACCCGGTTCAAGAATAAAGAAACAAGGATCTGCAGATGCTGGTTAGCGCACAAAAGGGCACAAAGTGCCGGAGTAACTCGGCAGGTCAGGCACTTATCCATGTTCTCCAGAGATGCTGCCTGAGCTGATGAGTTACTCCAGCACTTTGCGTCCTTTTGAGTTTAAAGAATAGATTCTTGCCAACAAACAGAAGGCTCTTAAACACTACACAAGCCTCATCTTAACTGTTAACTATGGACTGTCTTTGGTTACACTGAGGACATTTGGGGGGTTTTACACGAGTATTGCGTTATTCATGCATTGAATTTGTGTTTATTGAAAATCATCTATGTGTTTTGTGTTTACAGGCCTGTTATGCTGCTGCAAGTAAACACGTCATTGTTCTGTTGTCAGTACATATGACAGCTAAAAACTCAATGTCGAGTCTGGCAACACAGCACCCCAGTGATTTCAAAGAGAAATGTAAAGAGAATGTTGCCTTTCTTATTTTTTCAATTATTTTGATTCAGTTTAACATATTTAATTATTTGAGTGCTCTAAACACATTAAAAAAATCAAACCAAAATTATGATTCATAATGGTTCTTAAATATTTCTGAAAGCTTTAAATATTCAGAAACACTTACAAACCCTTGCACCTTTGATAACCCTCAAAATTGGATGTTGGACTTTGCTAACAAACTTTTCGGAGATGTTTCAAGATAGGGTTCTTCTCTGCACCATCAGAATCCCTCGTGAGCCAAAGTCCATGAATAGCCAAACTGATCTCTTTTATTTCTGCAGAGGCTAACTTTCAGAAGTGCTTTATTTGTAATTTATTTGTGTTAGCAAGCAAGCATTCCCACCTCCACTCAAGCGGAACATTTAAAAAATGGCTTTTATATACTATGTGATGCCTACTAGTCACAGAGGTCAGCCAAAGAAATGGCAATTATTACCTTCTAGTGTTTCCACGGCAACACGCTCAGGTGTAAAGTTGTGAACGTGGGTAAGCAGTCAACGTTAACTTGCCTGATGCATGCTGCAAATTTTAATGGAATATCTTGGAAAGGCCAGAGGTACATCCATCGGGAGGTTTTCGAACCGACTAACCCTGCACTGACTGACTAAAAATTAAACTGCATTAAAGTGTAGTTCAAACAAAAATGGCAGGCTTACCTGACCTGCCACTGCAAGAATAAGTTGGATAGGTAGCCTTCTGACCTGCGCTCATCTCTAACCCACATACATACTGCAATTGCATGTTTCCTGTTTCAACAAGAGGTAAAGCTGAAGGTGGGCCAGGATGTGGACAAAATGACCTCTATATCTTCACAAACCTGTATATGTGTGAAGAAGCAGGTTGAGGTTGGCTCATTTGCCATTTGCTTTTCCTTTAATCATTTTGCTTCATTGGCACTTACTCATCCCCAATTTTGATGAAAGGTATAATTCTGACAGTTAGCTGCAAACATTCCCTTTAATTATGCACCTCAAATAATAACATAGATCACTCACGTAGCCAAACGATTAGGTGCAGAGGCTGCATTTTAAAAATTCCCCTTTTGCCAAGTGCCAGCACGCAGCTGTCATCACAACTACGGTTACTGAAGCTTAACTTGCTGATACAACTGTTTGCGCCACACTGTTTGAATGCAAATGCCTTGGAAGCTGCCTGATGTAACTTGTTTCCTAAGCAAGGGCACATTTTTGCCAGCAGCCTCCTGGTTGTGTGATGCAGATACTGGCTCCATCAGGGAACGCTCGTCAGCTACGATTATTTTAAGATCTATTAGCTTTGCATTTATGCGCCGAGCGCAGGTGGGATGAAAAGTTCAGTGAACAGGATAATGTTGCTGCTTGGTTACCTGTGAGATGGACCATTTATTGCTTTGCCTTTCTGAGGAATTTAGCAGTAGCATGGGTAGCAGTTACAGAGATGTAATGGGATCACATATATTAGAAAGGAGGAAATGCTAACACCAGGAGTAAGGCCATCTGCTGATTTATGTTCTAGGGACTTGTTACTCGTGAAAAATCTTCTAACAATTCATGTTCTTTCATGCAAATTAGACCAAATAAAACTACAAACCTGCACTAGTTTGACCCACGTCCTCTACAGCTAACAATGGATCATTGTGGGCTCTTTGGTCATCGGTGCCGGCTCTGATTTGTTCTGTACCTTTTCATGCCCCTAGTTTCTTTCTCCCCTGACTATCAGTCTGAAGAAAGGTCTCGACGCGAAACGTCACAAATTCCTTTTCTCCGGGGATGCTGCCTGACCCGCCGAGTTACTCCAGCATTTGGGTCTACACATGGATCCAATTGATGCTTGGAAATTTTCCCCGGAGTTGTTACCACTTCATTGATGTAACTTTATTGGAAATGTAGTGGAAACCAGATGGAAACTCAGTGAAAATATTAAACCCCGATCACCCATATGATAAGAAATCATTGTGATTCCTATTAGTTAATGTATGTATTATATAAAATTATAATATAGTAAAACATCGCTGGGTTAGTCAGGCAGATTATGGCCAACAATTTGGGCGGCACAGTGGCGCAGCTGGCAGAGCTGCCGCCTCACAGCACCAGAGACCCAGGTTCGATCCTAACCATGGGTGTTATCTGTGGAATTTGCACGTTCTCCCTGTGACTATTGGTTTCATCTGAGTGCTCTGGCTTCCTCCCACATCCCAAAGATGTGTGGGTTTGTAGGTTAATTGGCCTCTATAAAATTGCCCCTAATGTGTAGGGAGTGGGTGGGAAAGTGGTTTAACATAGAACTAGTGCAAATGTACGAACAAAGTTTCTAAAAATATCTCTAAACCAACTATATTTTCACTCGGTCAAAATTGGTCCCTGAGCCAAAGATTCTTAAAGTTTTATGTTAGGAAATACTTTAGGGGATTGGGAGCAGGGGCTGGGGTGAAAGTGTGGTGTATGATCAAGACTTGGTGCAGGTTTGAAGTAAAGTCAAGTCAAGTCAAGAGAGTTTATTATCATGTGTCCCAGATAGAACAATGAAATTCTTGCTTGCTGCAGCACAACAGAATATCGTAGGCATAAATACAAAACAGATCAGTGTCTATATACCATAGACCATATATATACAGATAAATAAACAGATAAAGTGCAACAGGTTGTTATAGTTCAGAGTTTGTTTGAAGTAATGTTTAATAGTCTGATGGCTGTGGGGAAGTAGCTGTTCCTGAACCTGGATGTTGCAGATTTCAGGCTCCTGTACCTTCTACATGATGGCAGCGGAGAGATGAGTGTGTGGCCAGAATGGTGTGGGTCCTTGATGATGTTGGCAGCCTTTTTTGAGGCAGCGACTGCGTTAGATCCCCTCGATGGTAGGGAGATCAGAGCCAGTGATGGCCTGGGCAGTAGAAGGTAGAAGAATATTGAATTTGTTGAAGTTTATAAAGTGCAAGAAGCCGGAGAGAGCGGTGGGACGAGGTAATAATGGCAAGGCGAAGGATTTCAGCAACAGATGGCCCGAGGCAGGGACAGAAATAATTGACGTTATGGAGGTGAATGCAAACAGTCTTTCTGAATCAGCGGATATGGGGTCCAAACTGCAAAAGTCAAATAGGATGCTGAGACTGCAAATTGTCTGGTTCAGTGCTGAAGGTGAAAAGAATGTGGATTTAATGCCATGGCTCATAGTCCATGATTTCAGTCTCATCATCCTTAACTGGAAGTAATTGTGACTAAGCCGAACCTATGCAGCAGTCCCAAAGAACAGGGAGAAGTGGGAGAGCCTGCAGAAGTGTTTTCAATATGTCAAAGCTTGTGGAAATACCAAAGAGGATGAGGAAGGAATGCAGTACATGTCCATCACCGATTATCCGGTAACTGATGGTCCCGCACCTCCTTTAAGCCTGACAAAATTAAGAGAGCGCACTTAAAATTCACTGAGCAGCCACAGATGGCATTGCGTGTCCTGGAAGAGTTATTTGTTTATATCTGCAGTTGTTGGTGGAGATCCCTCGGTTTTGTGGGGAATGTGTATGTTGACTTTTATGTAGTTGTGTGTCTTGTTGCTTTTTTTTTTCATACGGTTGTATGGTAATTCGCATATCACTGTACATTAATTGGTAAACGTGACAATAAAAGGCCTTTGAAATCTTTGAAACCTTTATTTTGCTTACATTTATCCCCATCTATGGCCTCTGAGTAAGTTCCAATGGACATTCATGGTGTCAAGTGTAAACCTATTTAATTACATTTAATATTTGTTTTATTTAAGTTTCTAGCAGCCCATGGTGCTTTAGGGACACGGGATGGGTATAATTAGTGGGTCAGAGATGTATTGTTGTATCATTATTATGACCTCTGTTGGTCTGGGAAAATTGATAATCTGGCAAGGCTCTGGAACCAAGGGTGCCAGAAGATTGGTGGTGGATTTGTATAATCATATATATGTAAAATATATTGATGGTTTTGGTAAGTGGGGAAAGGTTTAGGAAGCAAATATACATTCAAATGTTTTAGAGAGGGTCAGAATTTTAAGTGCAGCTTGCAGGTTTATTGTGGCTGAAATGGGTGATAAATGGGGGGTTTTCTGAAAAAAGGACGAGTGCAAGAGTAGAATAAACTATTTGCATTATTATCTAACCTTGGAGTAAGGATAACATAGTGGGGTGATCAACATTGGGTTTAAGAGAGTAAGAGGTCAGAGAAGATGAACACAGAGACAACATGAGCAAGAAAGGAGCGAAAACTAGCAGAAGACAGAAAAAGGATTAGGACCTGTGGAGAGTTGGGTGGTCAGTGTGGGGTGAGCACACAATATATAATCTCAGGCCCATGCTTGAGGCATGGTGTTTTTTGATCTGCTAGCCTTATCTGCATGCTCAGCAACCTTGTCCATTGGTTCTCATAGAGAAAGACAATATTGAATGAAGCAGAAATTAATTGATAGAAACAGAGCATTGCTGATTTACAAAACACACAAAGTTCTAGGGTAATTCAGCAAGTCAGTGGAGAAAATAAGTTTATGTTGGATAAAATGTTCATTCAAAGTAAATTGCTACTTTGATAAATGGTGTAGGAAGGAACTGCAGATGCTGATTTAAACTGAAGATAGACACAAAAAGCTGGAGTAGCTCAGCGGGACAGGCAACATCTCTGGAGAGAAGGAATGGGTGATGTTTCGGGTCGAGACCCTTCTTCAGACTGGTGGTAAATGGTGTTTCATCCTCATTGTCCACTATTGAACACTGCTATTTTAGCATTTGCAATGAAATACAGAAAAATCCATGTTAATTTTGCCCAGCTGAATATGGCAGACTGAAATTTTGCTAGAAATTCCTTTGAAATTTTAACCCAAAACAGGATTAGGAACCTCTGCAAGCTGTGCTTCTAGCGTTTTACCAGAAGAATAAGAAAGGATCTTCTTTTATAGTGACTCTATAAACCTAGTGCATCCAACAGCAATTTATAAGCAATGTCTATCTTGTAAAGTGTAGTCGCTACTGTAATGTAGGAAACTCAGCAACCATCTCGTGAATAGCATCCATCACAAAAAACATGAGTTAAATAATCAGATAATCTGCAGTCTGAAGAAGTGTCCTGATCCGAAGCATCATCTGTTCATATCCCACCATCGATGCTGTCTGATCTGCTCACTTCCTCAAACACTTTGTTATCTTGCTCAAAATTCTAGCATCTGCAGTCCTTGTGTTCCTAGTTAATCTGCTTTTGGGGTGTTGATTGTGGAGAATTGGGAAAATTCCCCTGCTGTACTTTGAAAACGGTGCTTGCATCTTTTACATCTACAGGATAAGACAGACAGGTTTTGCATGATTTGGAATGACAATCTCTCAACCATTACAATACTACCTTAATGTGGTAACATAGGCAACAGGCACCATTGACTGAGCACAATAGCAAAATACTGCAGATGCTGTAAACCTGCGGTAGAAAAAATAATGGCAGAATTACGCAGCAGGTCAGTCAACATGTAGGCAAGCAGAACACTTGTTAATTCAGCATTACTGGTCGCCATGTTTCGAGATTACCCTGGTTTCCCCTGTATTATGGTTTCCTCACACATCCCAAAGATGTGTGGATTGCTAAATTAACTGGACACTCTAAAGTTGTCCCCTAGAGTGTTTCTGATCTTCGGAATAAATTGGGATTAGTGTGGAATCAATGTAACCGGGTGCTTGCTTCTTGGCATGGACATAGTGGGCCAAATACAATGTTTCCATGTTGCGTGACCCTCTGATACTGTGACAATGCTATCTGGTCGCAGCAATAGATTTTATATTCAAAGTTTCGCAGAAATTTCAACATCATTCAGAATTTCCAAAAAAGGGATGTCAAAGTCATATGATATGCTTGCCTTCATCAGTCATAACATTGAGTATAAGTCAGCTTAATATAAGACTTTGGTTAGGCATTTGGAATACTGTGTGCAATTCTAGTCACCCCATTACACAAAGGACATGGAGGCTTCAGAGATGGTGCAAAAGAGTTTTACCAGAATTCTGTCTCAATTAGAAGGTATCAGGTAATTCTCAATTGGAATGTACAGCTTCCTTAGCTATAAGGAAATGATGGACAAACTTGGATTGTTTTCACTCAAGTGTCGGAGACCTGATAGAAGTTTATAGAATTATGAGAGGCATAGATAGGGTAGTCAGAATTTGTTTTTCTGTAGTGAAAAGTAGTAAGGATGGTACATTGTCAAAGCTGACAGAGCTGCTACCACACAGCGCCAGAGACCCGGGTTCAATCCTGACCTTGGGTGTTGTCTGTGCGGAGTTTGCATGTTCTCCCTTTTACTGCATGGTTTTCCTCTCACATCATAAAGGTGTACAGGTTTCTAGGTTATAAGGCCTCTGTGAATTGCACACTAGTGTGTTGTGAATGGATGCAAAAGTTGGATAACAGAACTTATGTGAGCAGGTGATCAATGGTCGGATTCAGTGGGTCGAAGGGTCTGTTTCTGCACTGTATCTCGAAAATAGCCAACACAGCTTTAAGGTGAGAGGGGCAAAATACCAACTATAAACATGTGGATTTCAAATATGTTCGAAACATTACACATAGAAGAGATAAGACTCCTCCTAGCAGGTAAACCAGATCACTTCCACCTGACGTGGTCTGCATTTATAGAATTATTACAAATATAGGGTGCAAAGGTACCTTAAAAAAAATTGAGGTCAGGTAAGGGGGGATGATAGTTGAAGAGTTGGTATGTCCCATTTGCGTAATGCTCATAAAAAATATTTGTTTCTCTCTTTTTCCTCTTTCTCTTTCTCCTTCTTTTCTAGGGTCTATTTTTTAACTCTTTTTCTTTTGTTTTTAATTTTGTTCTTATAGGGTCTACGTCCTTTTTTGTTGTCACATTTTCTACACTCTCACTTTTTCCTTCACTTTCTTCTTTCTTTCAATCTTATCTTTTCCTTTTACTAGTGTAAAAAACAAATGGAGTACATTAATTGTAAGAAGACATAAGTGACGAGTACTAATGTATGTGGTTGTAATGTAATGTACTTCTAATAAATAAAAAATTAAAAAAAAAAAAAAATGCATAAGTATAAAATAAAAAATTTAAAAAATTTAAAAAAAATTTTAAAAAAGAATTTGTTTTTCTGCAGTGAAAAGTAGTAAGGATGGTACATTGTCAAAGCTGACAGAGCTGCTACCACATAGCGCCAGAGACCCTGGTTCAATCCTGACCTTGGGTGTTGTCTGTGCGGAGTTTGCATGTTCTCCCTTTTACTGCATGGTTTTCCTCTCACATCGTAAAGGTGTACAGGTTTCTAGGTTATAAGGCCTCTGTGAATTGCACACTAGTGTGTTGTGAATGGATGCAAAAGTTGGATAACAGAACTTATGTGAGCAGGTGATCAATGGTCGGATTCAGTGGGTCGAAGGGTCTGTTTCTGCACTGTATCTCGAAAATAGCCAACACAGCTTTAAGGTGAGAAGGGCAAAGTTTAAAGGGCCTGTCCCACTATGGCGGCCTTATTTGCGAGTTTAGGAGAGCTTGCGCTCACCACAAGCTCGCAGCATGGTCGACACGTGGTCGTAGGTGGTCACTGGTAAGTCTCCTTCATGGTCGAGAGAGTTCCCGCATAGTGGTGACTACTTTCGGCCTCAGTTTGGTTGCAGAAAATTTTTCAACAAGCTGAAACATTTTCTGCGAGTAAATATTGGTCGGCATGGAGAAAATCGATACTTTTGAACTTGTAGTGCAGTGGTAGTGGGGTTGCCATGTCATTGTAGGTAGTCGAGGTAGTGGGGTTGCCATGTCATTGTAGGTAGTCGAGGTAGTGGGGTTGCCATGTCATTGTAGGTGGTCGAGGTAGTGGGGTTGCCATGTCATTGTAGGTAGTCGAGGTAGTGGGGTTGCCATGTCATTGTAGGTAGTCGAGGTAGCCGTACGTAATTTCCTTTGCTGACCGGGCATTTTAATTGGCTCATTGGGGGGAAAAAAACGTAAGCACGAGTTTTCGGAACCAAGGAAAACCGACCGTTAATGTTAAATGCCCATTAAACTTCACAGCTGTGTATCTCTGGTTTATTAAAAGTTGTCTGGCTTCTTAAAAGGGTCTCCACTCCTTCAACCCCCCCCCCTTCTCTCCCCTTCTCCCCCCTTCTCTCCCCTTCTCCCCTCCCCCCCCCCCGTTCTTTTAAAGGACTTACCGTACAATGTGCCAGCCGTCTTTAACCTTCCTGTTCATCGTTCGTATCACCTTGGATTTGCACCGTGTGATTTTCAGACAGGGCTCCCCCACATTCCCTGGCCACCGCCTTTGCAGTGTGTCTGTCTGTCTGTCTGTCTGTCTGTCTGTCTGTCTGTCTGTCTGTCTGTCTGTCTGTCTGTCTGTCTGTGTGTCTGTCTGTCTAGCTCGCGGTTTTTCAGGCGAGTGCCCCCGAGCTTGAAAGTCGCAGACAGTTTGCTGAAAAGTCAATTAGGTGGGACAGGCCCTTAAAGGAAATGTGCAAGGCAAGTTTTTTACATAGAGAATGGTGAATGCCTAGAGAACGCACTGCCAGGGGGCGGAGGCAGATACGATCGTGGAATTTAAGAGTGTTTTGGATAGGCACATGGATATGAAAGGAGTGGAGGAATCTGGATCACATGGAAGATTGGTTTAACTTAGCATCCTGTTCAGCGCAGACATTGTGGGCCAAAGGCACTGTTCCTATGCTATACTTTTCTGTGTTCTATGTTCTATATTATACACAAGCACGTTACAGGTGATGATCTAAAATTCACTTGGAGTGTGAATGGGGTCGGGTCTCTTGAGAGAGGCAACAGTTTCACTGCAAGCATGATCCTGGAGTGCCATTGAAGTTCTTCATCAGCATTCTGCAGCATTAAAGAAACAAGATTTTGAAGCTGTGAGCTCAGGAGCATCAAATTGCAAGTATAAGAATATCTTTCCACTCATTGCACTAAGCAATCAATAGGTCACCTTCACTGTCACGCAATGTTCCAGTTTATATCTGTTGTACCATGCAATCTCTTTTCAAAATAAATTTCTGAATAAATAAAATGCCTCCGTGCAGTCCCTGCAGATTTCAATTCCCTGCTCATGATGGTACTAGGATGGCAGTGGTAGTGAGGTCAAATGGTAGGAATGTGTTGTAAAACCAGGTCAGTGTAATTAAGCTTAAACAATGAGACCCATTCCTTTCTATTTGAACAGGGCTGAGTGTAAAAGATCAAACATTCAACTGTGGACAGCTTGGTGTGGCAACTAAACTTTCAGTTGCATCTTTGCGATCAAATGTGATTTTTATCACATCACAATTCCTGCATATGATACAGCTGACTAAGCAAGTTAGTCTGACACGAGTTAACACTGCCCATGCAAGCATATTCATATCAGCTTTGAGTGGCAGAGTCAGTAGGCTACAAAATAACATTTAATGCAACTATTCAAAATCACTTTGGGTTGCGAACTTTAGTTTAGTTTAGTTCCGTTTAGTATAGAAATACAGCGTGGAAACAGGCCCTTCAATCTACCAAGTCCACGCCAACCAACAATACACTATGGAGGGTATTATGGAGCACTGGTGCTATCCTACACACTAGGGACAATTTACATAAGCTAAATAACATACAGTGCCCTCCAAAATGTTTGGGACAAAGACCCATCATTTATTTATTTGCCTCTGTGCTCCGCAATTTGAGATTTGTAATAGAAAAAATCACATGTGGTTAAAGTGCACATTGTCAGATTTTATTAAAGGGTATTTTTATACATTTTGGTTTCATCATGTAGAAATTACAGCTGTGTTTATACATAGTCCCCCCATTTCAGGGCACCATAATGTTTGGGACATGGCTTCACAGGTGTTTGTAATTACTCAGGTGTGTTTAATTGCCTCCTTAATGCAGGTATAAGAGCGCTCTCAGCACATAGTCTTTCCTCAAGTCTTTCCATCATCTTTGGAAACGTTTATTACTGTTTAACAATATGAGGACTAAAGTTGTGCCAATGTAAGTCAGAAAAGTCATTATGAGACTGAGAAACAAGGATAAAACTGTTAGAGACATCAGCCATGCCTTAGGCTTACCAAAATCAACTGTTTGGAACATCATTAAGAAGAAGGAGAGTACTGGTGAGCTTACTAATCGTAAAAGGACTGGCAGGCCAAGGAAGACCTCCACAGCTGATGACAGAAGAATTCTTTCTATAATAAAGAAAAATCCCCAAACACCTGTCCGACAGATCAGAAACACTCTTCAGGAGTCAGGTGTGGATTTGTCAATGACCACTGTCCGCAGAAGACTTCATGAACAGAAATACAGAGGCTATACGGCAAGATGCAAACCACTGATTAGCCGCAAAGATAGAATGGCCAGGTTACACTTTGCTAAGAAGTACTTAAAAGAGCAACCACAGTTCTGGAAAAAGGTCTTGTGGACAGATGAGACGAACATTAACTTATATCAGAGTGATGGCAAGAGCAAAGTATGGAGGAGAGAAGGAACTGCACAAGATCCAAAGCATACCACCTCATCTGTGAAACACAGTGGTGGGGATGTTACGGCCTTGTCATGTATGGCTGCTGAAGGTGCTGGCTCACTTATCTTCATTGATGATACAATTGATAATAAAGAATTGATGAACCTAATTGAGCATGCCTTTTATATGCTGAAGAGAAAATTGAAGGGGACTAGCCCCCAAAACAAGCATAAGCTAAAGATGGCTGCAATACAGGCCTGGCAGAGCATCACCAGAGAAGACACCACTGATGCCCATGAATCACAGACTTCAAGCAGTCATTGCATGCAAAGGATATGCAACAAAATACTAAACATGACTACTTTCATTTGCATGACATTGCTGTGTCACAAACATTATGGTGCCCTAAAATGGGGGAGTGAAATAAGAATTTTCTATCGGATTTGTATTCCTCTTTATTGATGCGCTATTCTGATGCTTCATTGTCACATTCCGCCAGCATCTTTTGCCAGACGCTTTCACCTCTCTCAGCGTCCTCTGCAATTTAGCTTCAAATCACCAATTGTTCTTCTTCTTTCTGAAAGTTGCAGGACGTTAATGACTGACATTAGAATGAATGCTCCTTCTGCTTTTTTTGTTTTTCAGGTAGTGGCCTGGTAAATGGATCACCCCCTGAATTGCCTGCAGTTAGTTCCCTGTTACCAAATGACCTTTTTCATTCTCCCCATAGATGGTTGTAATTTTTGCTTTGATTTGTTTTAGTTTTCATTTTGCAAGATTGATTGAATGAAAGATACAGCAGGGAAACAGGCCCTTCAGCCCACCAATTCCACACTGACTTTGGTAATTCGAGTTTCACTGTACCTTAATTGGTACATGTGACAATAATCTGACCTTTGAACCTTTGAACCACTTGTTCCACAAGTTCTATATTATCCCACTTTTGCATCCACTCCCTACACACTCAGGGGGAAATGAGCATACAAACTCACACGTGTGGGGGGGAAACCGGAGTACCTGGAGGAAACCCACGCAGTCACAGGGAGAATGTGCAGATTCCGCACAGACAAAATCCAAGGTCAGGATCGAACCCAGGTCTCTGGCATTGTGAAGTACCAGTTGCACCACTGTTCCGCCCCCAATCTCTGTTACAGACTGCTGGTTTCTAAAGTAATAGTTGCCTTGACAACACCAACAAAAATACAGACAGTCCCTTTAATCACTTTACCTCTCCCCCTTCTCTGCAACCTAAATACACATGATTTCTCACTTTAACAGTTCTGATGGAGGACCCTCAACTGGAAACACAATACTGTTTCTCTCCTCTCTGAAGCTGCCTGAACTGTTGAATGCCTGCAGCTTTTTCTGTTTTTGTTATCAATTAATTTTCCAAAATTTCAGGGTCAGTTACTTCCCCTCTACATCAACACTGCAAATTGTAACCGAGGTTGCTATGACGGGAATAACAGCCAGAACCTAAAATGAATAACAATGTAAATAAAGTCTGGTGTTGACACCTTTTTATTACAAGCCAAGGTATAACTTGTTCCAGAAAATGCTAGAAGTCACACACGCTGTTAGTATTTTCTCCTGCTAACGTAACTGTCACATTAAAATTGTTTGAGAATCATACTTGATCTTAGACTTACTTAGACTTAGTTCCTCCCACACTGTTGAGTGCATTGGGCAGCAAGCTTTCGCCATTCTGTTCGGTTATGTGTGATGTCTTCCACCCTCGATTGGCTTGTGTCCCGGGCTTCCAAATTTGTTTGTGGATGGTGTTTACTTTTCAATACCTATGCCCGGGTGCAACTCATCTTCTGTACCTCTGGACCATTAATACTGGTATTAATCAACCAAGAAGTGACATTTTATATAACTATTTCTCCTTCTGGATATTGTCTAATTACAGATACTTTCCTTCCAGAATATGCTACACAAATGTTGGAGCAAATATACTAGAAAGATTAAACGAGAACTTACCATTTGAAGTTTGATCTTTATTTTATGAGAAGTTGAAGTGAGGGATTACGTGAAGAGCCCGCCAGCCCGCATGCGCGTCAATCTTCAAAGTAGCTGTATGAAACCACAGAATAGTTGCTGACCTAAGCTATAGGAAGATTAACGAGCTTAGAACTACCAAATGATCTTTGTGAGAAGTAGGGTTGGGAGTGGAGGGCACGTAATCTCTCACTTCAACTTCTCATCAAATAAAGATCAAACTTCAAATGGTAAGTTCTCGTTTAATCTTTCTATGTTATATCGAAGTCACGTGAGTGAATACATGAAGACTTCAAAGGTCTGTAGTTTCATGCAGTAACCCAATCTGTGTGTGAAACACTTAAACAGATAAACCATTAATGGTAGGAAAAACCATGGGTTATTAACATCATGATGCTAACTTGCAGAATTCTCTCTGCAAATATCCAGACATATTTAACCAAATTTTATAATTTATTAACACACACTATGTAAGCCTCTTGCTGAATGATGAAAGGGAAAATCCATTCTATTGGCTGCTAATGAGCTATCAGCAATATCTTGAGACTATTGAATAACAAAAAATAAACTATCTTTCATCTCATAGGTACTAGCAAACTCAGTGCACTTGTATACCTAATGACATCCCCGATCTCTGCTCTGGTGGGTATGCTGTCAACTTCCAATGTACGCAATCCTGCTCATTTTGCTTATGAGATGATTCCCATAACAAGCTACCCTAATGTCAGCTATGACGTAGAGACCAAGCCAGAGATTGAGTAAAGGCTGTGTTCTTTATGCTGAGATCAGTTGCTGAAAGCATAATCAGTAGGGGGCGCTGTTCTGGGCAGCGGCCATGTCAGCAGCGCGTCAGTTTTTTCAACTTTTTCTTATTTTTTAGTATGTTTTAAAGTATGTATGGTGTGTTTCTTTGTGTGTCTTGTGTGGGGGGTGGTGTGGGGGGGTAAGGGGGAAATCGATTCGGTCGCCTCCTCCATGGAGAGGCGACTTTTTCCAGGTCGCCTCCCCCGTGGCCTAACATCAAGGATCGGCGCGGCCTTTCACGGAGACGCGCCCGGGGCTTCAGCGGCGGGCGCAGCGTGGACTCTCGGCGTGGAGCGGGTGAGCCCTCGCTGGGGCTCGCTGGAGGGGAGCGCTCCGTTTTGCTGGCCCGGGGCAGACGGCAGCCTGAAGTCGCAGCCTGAAGTCGCGGTCTGCAGAGCTCCAGCTGGTGCGGCGTCTACAGCCCGGGATCCCTCGTGGGGGACCCGGGGGAAGAAGAAGAAGCCATCACTGCCGGCCCGCGGCCAACTTCTACCGCGGGGCTGGCATGGACTTACCAACACCCCTGCAGGGGAGCTTCGACCGCCGGCCCTGCAGTCTACGGTGCTTCTGGGTGCGGCGGAGACTTTAAATCTCGACAGCCGGCCTGCGGCCTACAACAACTTAAAGCCGCGGTCTCCGGTGAGGAAGAGCCGATCCTGGACTGACTCTGGACTCTGGTCCTGTCCACGGAGGGGAAATGGAGGAGGATTGGCCAAATTTTTGTGCCTTCCACCACAGTGTTGAATGCTGTGGTGGATGTTTGTGTTACATTTTTTTATTGTGGTTGTGTGTTCTTTATTATTGTATCGCTGGTGACAACCCAAAAATTCCACCAGCTTGGCTGTGTGGTCATTAAAATACTATACTATACTATACTATCATCTTAAAATACTGCTCCCATTAGGAAGAAATCGAAAGAATATTTGCATAATAATTTACTGATATACATCGCTCACTACAATGAGTGTAGGCTATTAGAATGGTCAAATAAAAGATACCCTGCATAACGTTAGTGAACAGTAGGTGAATAACTAATCCTTTATTGTCTCACTTATGGTACTACAGAAAATGATAAAGCAGTACAAGCAATGTCAATTGTGCTATCACATAAACGCTTCTCTAGGCTCAAACTGGAAGCCACACAAACCTCTGTTACTTCCGTTTAAAATTAACTTACATATGTTGTTCACAAGCTTCTCATACAATCGTGCAGAGCTAGCTGCCCGAGAAGACAGGCTGCCCCAGCCGTCACTCGTGACTGAATAATTAAGAGTTGCTTCAGCCGCCTACCATGGCGTGAATGAATAGGCAAATTGGCACTATTAAATTTCATGTTGCCTCATTTGTAATATCGCAAAAGGTATCTACCGATTACCCATAAATTTTATCAGCTGCAATTTTTGCATATTACCTAAAACTCGATGACACAATGCCCTTTAATCTGAGTAGAGCAGCATAGGCTTTCAACACTAGCTTTGTTATCAAAACAGCAGAATCTGTGCCTCCTGTGTATAGATATGGCAGAGTATGCAACTACAAGATCGATATTCTGAAACAGTTAAATTGCAGAAACACAATTATCCATCTTAAACTGGGTAAGTAAACCCATAATCCGATTAGCCAAATGCTAAGCCGATTCGGCATGCACCATATTTCTGTAATCTTGAGAAGTATCAGAAATATACCCTTCTAGTCCTTGGCCAGACCACTCATCCTCGGATGAGCTGTCACTGATTGCACTCGGAACCCCTGTTCCTCTATTGATCCTACGGACGGATTTCTTTTTGGCTTTTGCACCCGCGGAAGATGCATTATCTAGTTATTCATACAGTTCACTGATAACATATAATCAGAACCTAATGACTAGAGCTGAAACCACAGTCTCCCTTTGATGTGTGAATACGAGTTCCCTGTCAACTCTTGACTGAGAGTCACCAAGCATAATCAGCGTTTCCCTCAGAGTGGAAATTAGTATAATGCAAGGCTGAATCAGGAATTACCTCGCAGTCCTTTGACTGAAACCACCTGTCTAAGTGGCCAGAGTGCATAACGCAATCTCTTTGACCCACCACTCAATAAGGAATACTGGTATTGAGAGCCTATGGATTATTATCAATGCATTGTTGATTCACAACATGAACCTGCAGGTCAGAAAAAATATATATTATATGCCAAACCAGCTTCCTGCAGGTAACTACCTGTCTCAGAAAGGATGGTAATGATGATTCCAATGAACCATCAACTCTACTAACTGAGGAGACATAAACCATATGTTGCAGAAGACTTCAACTACTTCATTCTACTGAGCAGTCTGATAATCTCAATCACAGATGATGAAGCAGTGCTTCCCTGGTCACTATTACCCCTATGGCCAGCCAGTTCCATGATGGTCTACCCTGACCAGGGTAACCAAACTGTTCCTACTTGGAATTTACAGAGGTTACTATGCAAGGCACCCTGCCAATGTCTCTACATCAACCTGATCTATCCCAGAGACATTGAAAACCACTAGGCAGCCCATGCTGCCAGTAAACTCAAACCTGGGCTGACAGACTGCTCCATTTCGGAGTTTACGGAGGTTAATAACGACACATTACTTACCAGCGTCTCTGACCCCAGGTTGATTTGCTCGTTGGAGCTTCAGCGAGGTTACATTTGCAGACCTAGTCTGTCATGCTTGTCATATCCATACTGATCACTTAGAGTGGGAGAAATATTGCACCCCGAACCAGGCATTGCCACATGCATATGCCTCGGACTGCCTGTGCACGCTTCCATAACACAGAGCATATTTTGTGACACCATGTCCAATAGTCTTTCGGGTGGGAGGAATATTCCAACCCTGAAACCAGGGTAGCTACAGGCATATCTTGAACTGCCTGTGCATGCTTCCATAATACGGAGCATAATATTTGGCACCATCTCCATCACATCATTCATCCGAGTGGGAGGACTTATGCAACCCTGAGCCAGGAGCTGCCTCAGGCCTGTGTGCATATACTTTAGCACCATCTCCATCACTCCATTCATCATAGTGGGAGGAATATTGCAACCCTGAGCCAGGAACTGCTGCCTGACATGCCTTCTTGTACCACCATCTGATACATCAGATGTTCTAATTGAGACAAACGCCCAATCATATCTGCCATAGATGTCCTAAATCATCCGACAAGACTTGTCCCACAGACTTGGCTTTGACTTTGCCCCGACTCTAGGTTGTCAGGCTGCTCCCTTCAGCAGCCGCTCCGGGACTAGCTGTGCAGATCGGTGCTCTGTTGGTATCATCATTATACTTAACAGACATGTTGCACCTGCTAGTGTTTCCGAGTCCTTGCTCCCTTCTGGAGCCCCAACGGAATATTACAGGGAAGGACTGGAGCGCGTATGGCCCCCATATGACTCGGATGAGCCGGCGTTATAATCGGAGTCACCTTTTCCCGATAGTCCGCTAGACAGAGTGGGAGAAATACTGCAACCCTGCCAGGTGTTGTCATAGGCAATTACGTTCATATGATTAAAAGAAGGATATCACCATTAAATCAGAGATTCGACTGCTTTATCGATATAGTTGGAGTCTCTTATAAAAGAATCTCCAACAGTCCCCACTAGTGAGCGGAAATTACCATGACGCCACCAGGTGTAGCTCCCACAGGTGTCTGATAGGCACAGCTCAAAAAAGGCTTCCTAAGTCAGAAGCTCTTGACTGCAATGGCAAGTCCAATTTCACTACACCATTGGTGTACATGATAATAAATGTCCTTTGTAATTATCATTTTTAACATAAACTTTATTGGCATGATAAGATATATCGTTAATTGCCAAAGAATTAAACATGACCTTTGAATGCTATCTACTACAATAGTCACAAACGTGACCGAGTGGCAACCGCTATTAATGCCAACTCTATTTATAGCCGCCCAAAAATAAAGCATACACTATATGCTGCTGCAGCATAGCTGAGCCCCTCAGCTAGCTGTAACTATATTTAAAATTGCTCGGTGCTACGGCAGCTGAGCTTACCTGAGTGCAGCGATAGTTGACCTGGCTCCTGGTAGCCGGAATTTATGAATCCTAGCTCCTTACGGAGCCCCACGGCTGCCTCCAAATCTGGCTGCCTGCTCCCGATTTGAGCTCTGATGCCAGCAGTTGCAATAACTTATCCCAGCTCCTATGGAGCCCCACAGTGGCCTGCAATTTCGGCCGCCTGCTCCCGTGCGGAGCTCGAACGGCAGCCGCTGCAATCCCAGCTCCTATGGAGCCCCACGGCGGTCTCCAATTTCGGCCGCCTGCTCAAGTGCGGAGCTCGAACGGCGGAAGCCGCAAAATTATCCTCTAGTTCTTTATGGAGCTACCACGGCGGCCCAAACCCCAGCCGCCTCCATAGCTACTTCGGACCCGCTATAGGAGCGGCCCGCTGGAAATAAAATTGACTTACCTGGCAGAGCAGTTTGAACTGCTCCGACATGCGCGCCATGCGTTAGACGTATTGACGCACATGCGGGCTGGCGGGCTCTTCACGTAGTCACTCACGTGATTTCGATATAAAATCAAAGACGTGTCCCACCCTATCCTGAAAGCACGCACCACCAGACTCAAGAACAATTTCTTGCCCTCAGTAATGAGGCTTCTGAGCAGTCCTCCCATAAGCCAGGGTACAGTCCTATTCATCTTTAACCTAATGTGAACATTGGTCTTTGATTGTGGAACTGATGCTCTGCACTGCTGAGAAATATATTCTGCACTCTAGCTTCCTCCTTAATCTATCTATTTTACTTCGGAGTCACGTGAGTGACTATGTGAAGACCCCGCCAGCACGCATGCGCGACATATCGTCTATCGCATTGCGCAAACGACAGGCTGGGGGGAGCGCTGCTCCACCAGCGGTCCAACCTGAAGGTAAGTTTTAAACTTATCCTGGTTGTGTTTTGCAGGAATCTCTGTAGCCTTACAGAGGTCCTGCTTTATTTGGGCGAAGTCTGCCGGGCCGCGGGAGATCCTTATGGACCGCAAGGAACCGCAGTCGCTGACCACAGGGTCGGGGTAACCTGGTCACGACCTCGGGGAAACCCGGCCACATATCGCGGGGAACCCGCTATGGAGGCCGCGATGCTGGTAGAGGGCGGCGGTTCAGTTCGCTTTTTTCGAGTTGCTGGCGGTGGAGCCAGTGGCTTCAGACTGGTGGCAACCCACTGGAGGGTAAGCCACTATAATTTCCAGGGACCGCCACGGGGACATGGACCTCGCGGGGATTCCCTTCTACAATGACTGCAGAGGGAACCCGGCTGCGATAACCGCGGGGATACCAGGCTCGGTGGAAAAACCCAACATGGATCTCGCGGGGATTCCCTTCTACAATGACTGCAGAGGGAACCCAGGCTGCGAGAACTGCGGGGATACCAGGCTCGGTGGAAAACCCGACATGGATCTCGTGGGGATCCCTTCTACAAGGACTGTAGAGGGAGTCCCGGCTGCAAGAACCGCGGGGATACCAGGCTCGGTGCAAAGCCCAACATGGATTTCGCGGGAAACCCCTTCTACAAGGACTGCAGAGGGAATTCCAGCAGCGAGAACTATGGGGGAAAACCCGACATGGGCTTTGCGGGGAATCCCTTCTACAGGGACCGCAGGGAACCCGCTACAGAGACCGCAGACTGCAGGTAGCGGGCAGCGGTCGAATCCGCCTTTTCCAGATAACAAGATCTGCAGGTAAGTTCTTTACTCTGGGGTCGTATTTTGTTCCATTTCTGTGTTACAGGGAAGGAACTATGGACAAGTCGGTAATGAAGTCCAAACGGGCTGCACCCAGACTGGCTAGACGCGGAAGTACGGGCAGTCAGCAGCGGCCGACTGCATCTGGATCACAATCTATGTGGTCAGCAGTCTCCGTCCCGGTACCTGTACAGTCTGAATCAACACTACAGACTGGCGGAAAGACCAAGCAGAGGACGGACAGGCCATAGACTCGGACGAGTCGGGCCGTGAAGAATCACCGCCGGCAGGCAGCGACCGAGATCGCATATCCCGCATGGGCGGTTGATGGAGCAGATGCTCCAATGTGACATGCTCCAGGATATGGAGCCTTGTCACCATGGGCCTCCTAGGATGGCCATGGCAGCACCTCGTTGAGGGCTGCATAATGCATCTCCCTCAACAGAGGGGAGCATTACGAGTCACTTCTGGGCTGACTCTGAAGACATGGGGTTGGCTGAAGATGCCACAAGTCTACTATGCACCCACCAGCAGACACCGAAGCTGGTGAAAGCCGAAGGCCATACGATCAGAACAGAGGTCTTTTTTAGACCGCGGCCCAGAACAGCCTTCGTGGAAGATGCGCCAACCCTGCAAGAGTGTGGAAGGCATGTCAGGCAGCAGCTCCTGGTTCAGGGTTGCAAATTTCCTCCCACTCAAATGAGCCGGAGTGGTAGAGGGTGCTACTGAAGTGCACATATGCCTGAAGCGACACCTGTTTCAGGGTTGCAATTCCTCCCACTCGATAAAACAGATGGATGCAGATGGTGCTAAAATACAAACACATACCTAAGGCAGCTCCTGACTCAGGTTGCATAAGTCCAACCATTCGGATGTATGAAGGATGAAGCTGATTGAAGGATGAAGCTGGTTGAGGCAGCTCCTGGGCAGGTTGCATAAGTCCTCCCATTTGGAGTATGAAGGAGAAGCTTCCGATTACGGATCCTAGTTGGTTATATTTACACTTGGGTTTTACAGATCAGATTAGTTTATACTGCACAGCATTCAAACACCAGAGTTCTCGAAAACATGGTTGGCGTTGCCTTTTTAGGCAGAATCGCAATTGGGGCAATGAGGCCTGTTCATTGTTAACAGGTACAACTCGCTTGTGCAGTATAGACATTTCTGAATAGGGAACTTCGTGACTGTTAACTACCATGGGATCAGTTTCCATTCACAAGGCACCAGAGGTATTTCAAAATTTAGCTGGAATTGAGTTCTCATCCATCCAGTTAAATTTAAGTTAAATTTACATTGATACCAACTGAAATAGTCTGGGACTCCGCCCTGAGGCAAGAGATTGGAATCAATTCTCAAGTACCATTGTTACCAGACCTTCCTATTCCTGGCTGAAACTATCAAAGTCACCATGATGGACGAATAGTATTCAGCATTGCTCCATTAACTTTTCATCAATTATCTTCAGTTAATTATAAACTGATGCTATTGCTCAAAGATGGAAAATTACTAATATCAGCTCTAAATTACAGAGACGGATGGGATTTGCATGAGTTACCAAATGTTCAGTTATATGGTATCAACTACTTACAGACAACAGGTGCATTCTGTGGATTAAGGGGTGCATGCTTAAGTCCAAGTTGATTCACTTTGGTGGAGGTATATATTGATCACATGGGTATAATCAGTCAAAGTATCCGGTGATAAATTACCTAACCTCATCTAGCACTGGTATATCATCAATTGTCAATACAGAATTGATGTTGGATCGCTAAGTGTTTAATGACATTGTGGCTCGATGAAACTTTGAAGATCGAAATGTCTGCATCCAGGCTCAATCACCAGTTGCAATATATGTGGCATATCAATGGCGATGGATGTATTCTCGCTGCACTGGGGAGGAATGTCTTCCTCCATTTTGCCTCATCAGACGGGTCTTGCAAATTCAGCAAGCTACCGCTTCAGGTATTTTCATAGTGCCTGCCTGGCTTCTACAGCCATGGTTCCCGCTATTGTGGAATGATGACAGAACCTTATATGGTTAATTCTGGACATAAAATTTGCTGGTTTTACCGTGACTCGGGGAACCATCCTTTGCATGATATAACCTATGCTTTGATTACAGACTCTGCAAAGGCCATTCCTGCGGCTCAGGTTGTCAAACCATACCTTGGACGTGCTCACTGCAGATGCAGGGATAGCACCAAACAGTAGTATCTCCTCATAAGGAGATGGGAGGTATTTGTTTTATGTTGTATTACATGCAGCTCGGCACGGATGACTGACGGCTTGAAGGTCAGTTTTGTATGGGGTTGACAATTATCAAGTTAAAGTGCTATTTACTGTGCCTAAAGTGCCTTCTCATCATGCTGGCTGCGGGGAACAGAATCCACTCTGTTGGGTCTCACCCTCTGGGATTCAGGTAATGAAGGGTATCTTCAACTCTAAACCTCCCAGGCCTGGGTACGCAGAGGTATAGGATGTTAACATTGTGCCACGTTGTTCGTCGGTGGGCTCCAGCTACATCCCTGTCCTTGGTCAAACTCGCCTACAAGTGGTTATGCCCATGGCACTGAGTTCAGCACAACGGTTCCAGACATGGCATTAGCAGTGACTGGACATGATGATAATATCTGCGGGCTAAATGACATTATGTTTATGACTTAGTCAAGCAGAATAGACCAGGGGCATCAGGTCTAACTAGATTGTTCACATATCTCATGGACCTTCGGTTGTGTGTAGTCACACATCTACACCAGAATGTAGGTCACTAGAGCATTAAAGACTCTGAACTAGCAATATTGTTAGTTACATTAGCCTTGTAAGAAGGGATCACTACAGACCATCTCCAGGTGGTTATAAAGGGGCTGGCTTATACAGGAGTGAACACTAATATTCAAGTCTCATTCCACCAGTGCTGCAACTACCTCAGCAGCAGGGTATGGACGTTAGGGGGACCACACCCTAGCGACTGCAGGGTGGTCAAAATAACGATCTTTCCAATCATTTATAACAACCCATTACCAGATTGGGGGTATTTGCCAACTCTATGCTAGTTCTGTTTCATAGTTCCCTCTCGGTTGAGTGAGGTTACTATTATCATTGTTTGTTGATTAAAAGCATCAACATGTCTATATCTAAGTCATGTCTGAATGCATTATTAATGATCACTCATCAGTAGTCAACTGATGCAGTGTGTGAAGCATGGACTCGTTTCCACGGCATGAAATCACAGATCTTTAAAATCTTCACGTAGTCACTTACGTGACTCCGAAGTAAAATAGTAAGATTAAACGAGAATTTACCCGTTTGAAGTTTGATCATTATTTTATGAGGAGTTACGTCGAGGGATTACGTGCCCTCCACGCCCACCCTCTTGTAAAGGTCAACTGGTATCCTAGTTCTTCTTATCTTACTATGTTTATTTCATTACTATTACTGTGATTCCACACCGTTGCTTTGAAAAATGTCGCGCATGCGTGCTGGCGGGGTCTTCACGTAATCCTCGACGTGACTCCTCATAAAATAAAGATCAAACTTCAAACTGGTAAGTTACCGTTTAATCTTACTATTATACTTGAGTTTGACTGGATTGTATTCACATATGGTATTTCTGATTTGTTTCGATAGCATGCAAATTAAAGCTTTTCACTGTACATGACAATACCAAACCTAAACCTAAACCTAAGAGGGAGATGATAGGACCATGTGTATGATACTATGTAGGATTTCGACCCGAAACCTCATCTATCCATGTTCTCCAGAAATGCTGCCTGACCTGCTGAGCTAGTTAAGCACTTTGTGTCCTTTTGTGGTTTTTCAAACACACCATAAGTTACATGGAGAACAAGTATATTCATGGTCAGTTAGCTTGAGGCTTTGCCACCAGTTTTATTTCTCATGTGGTTGCTGAACCATGTGCAAACATTTCCAGCATACTCAATTTTTCACACTCTCCAAACATGCCAAATCCTATCGTGGCAAATATAAAAGAACATTGAAGCTTTACCCAATATCTTGGACAATCACCATTGTCCAATCAACAGCGATAAATATAAAATTTTAAAGTTATTATATGTTATTTTCCATTTGGTTATGGAGTTGTAAAGATACACAGCATGCAAATAGGCCCTTTGGCCAAACTTAACCATGTTGACCAAGATGCCACATCTACGCTAGACCCACTTGTCCACATTTGATCCATATCCCTCTAAACCTTTCCTATCTATGTATCCATGTAATGCTTCTGTGTTCTTCAACCTGCTTTATAAAACCTTAAAGGAAAACAATCCCCATATTGCTGTTACAACCTGAGATAAGCCAGTGATCCGATTTATGGTTTAGACCTGGGTGTACACTATAGGACAAAACTCCTGTTTCATTACAATGGATATGTTTTCTCAGCATTTAATTTCTCAAAGGCATATGAGAAAATGGTGCCCACAGCAATGCCCTTTTTTAAAGTTCTGAAATGGCTCACATACATACCAGTGACTAATCCAGATAGGTCAACATCCAACAGTATAATTGAAGAACATCTGAGGCTAATTTGAAGGATTTGTGTGCCTCTTTATAGTGAAAAACAAATACAGAGACAGGACATGCCTGAAAAAGTCTCCCTTCGTAGCTGAGAGGATATGTGCAGCACAGTGTTTTATAACAAAATTAGGTCAGAGTTCAGCCCTGATCCATGTCAGTGTTACTTGTGGTGCGTGACCATGCTGATTTAGTCACTATCCTGTGATAATTATTGGCAAATTTGCAGGTTTTGCACTTACTTTCTTCCCTTAACTTCCTTACGTCTTTGATGTTCAAATATAGTTCCATGTTCCTTGTTAAATATAGAGGTAATCATAATGTATGCTTTAAAACCCTAACATTTAACCTGTTCCAATCTTAAAATCCAAGGGTCCTCTGCAGTCTTTGCTCTTTCAACAGAAGAATAGCAATACTCCATAAATGATCTAGTAGCCCTATCGTGGCTGGCAAAACTCAGCACTGACATTTAGCTGCTGAACATATTACTATGCACAAGGGAGCAAAAACTGGCAGTTTCCTATTAAAAGCAGATGAGGTTTTCTTCTACTCGGTATTAAAGTAATTCTTTCTTAAAATGTTCCTTCACCTTTGACACTCGACTTAGAGGAGAATACATTTTAAAGTCACTTTGGACAATATTAAATAGGACCAATGATTAGTACAACTTAACTAAGTCTTTAGACATCATGTAAAGCAAGAGATTAGGTTTCTTTCATGTCTGTATTTGTTTGCTTTGATGAATGAATTATGCTCTTTAAGAACCACATCAAAACCTACTGCTTCGTGTTTTGGATACTAAAAACATCAGCCACATTTTTTTCTGCCTAAGTGCCAAAGTATTTTTCCCCTTGATCTCGGATGGTTTGCTTGGTGCGGGCCAACAAATGTGGCCTAGTTAAAATAATAACTTCTTTTACTAAAGAGATCATATGTTAGCTCATTTCCACACTTAAGCTCTTGTGGTTTTGCTGTCCACCATTTGCAGTGCATTCCCAGCATTTTTTAACTATCAATCTTGTCAGGTGATACACACTGCACACTGGGGGAGAAAGAGAGGGTCTGAAAACAGGAAACCCTTTTCTTCTCTACAATAACAGCAGCTCCCATGCTGGCAGTTGTAAAGGAACAGCAGTCGGCAGCCTGACAAGGTACCAAAGCAGCACTGGAATTCTTTACATGGCATGCAATTAGAAGGGGGCTGCACAGTTTGTTCTCAATTAGATTGCAAAACAAGATAAGTTCTGACAGAAGAAAATAGCAGGTTGGCACTACGTGACCTGTTTATGTCAAGCTAAAGTAGGAGATAGTCCGATCAGGAGGTAAGCATTAACCAAAAGATTTCCAGTCATTCACAAAGTAAACCCGCCTTGGCTTTCACTCACCTATTAAACCCTGTTCTGTTTCCACACAGACAAAACCATGCAAAGGCAGCAGTATAAATCAGATCTCATTGGGGCCTTTTGTATGCCAGTCAATAAGCTGCTGAAAGGCAGACAAGGCTTTTAAGAATCACTGAAGCCTATAGCTAGCCTGCTTCATTTGTGTTGCAGGCTATTAAGTCTAGAATTGCTGCCTCAACAGGAGCTGTTTACTTATATAAGCAGTAGGTTTCCTATACGTTAGACCTTCACTGATATACTCACGCAGTTCATAACATCGTAAACAAACAAAAGGCAAATAGAACTATTAATACCGTAGTTTGTATTTAAAGAGGTGAAACTGAAGACACAGTGGCTTATGGCGGGGCAAAGAAAATAAGGAATGTGCAAAGAGGCCAGAGTTTGAAGAAAGGCGATATCGTAAGCAGTGTTGTAGGGCTGTGGGAGTTCAGGTAAACAGGGAAGTGCAGGGGTCCAAGGAAAAATCTAGGGAGATGTTTTAAAGTGAAGAGGATGGAGACAAAACAATGTCAAACAAAAGCCTCAGATTGCAGCAAGAATGGCAAAGGTTTAGAATGTGGAAACAGGCATCTCAGCCCACCAAGTCCACGCCAATCAACGATCACCCATACACTGGTTCTATCTTACACATTAGGGCAATTTACAGAAGCCAATCCGACAAACCTGCACGCCTTTGGAATGTAGGGGGAGACCGGAGCACCCAGAGAAAATCCATGTGGTCGCAGAGAGAACGTCCACATTCTGTACAGAAAGCAACGATAGTCATGATCAAACTCGAGTCTCTAGTGCTGTAAGGCAGCAATTCTACTGCTGCGCCACTATGCTGCCCTAAAATGTGGACTGGGAAAGAAATGTTGGGAAGCAAAATTCCCAAAAGGAGAGAAACGTTAGATTGACTGAGAAGCGAAGAAACAGGGGGAAGGATTTAACAGGAATAGGAATTAGAAGTAACTGACTGGAGCCTGCAGCAACAGCCAAAACAAATACAACAAAGACTGAAGAATCAGTTCATGGCTCAACTTAAATCAGAATAGACACATCATAGTTGAAAACAAAAAAAATTACTACAGGTGCCATACATCAATGAGTTAAGAGTTGTTATACTTCCATCGGTATATATATTTTTTTACAATGAGATGTTACAATATCCAATTTATCTTTTCCCATCCAAAGGGGACAAAATGTTGTTATCTTTACAAATGTTTAGTGGGAGAATTTTGGTTTGATTTCTCCAGCTCCACCATTGGATGTCTAGCAAAGGTTTGATGGCAACCTCATCTACCCACATCAGTGACATTTTCTGGCTGCAGAAACATCAGGTGCAGCAGTAGAGTTGCTGTCTTACAGCGAATGCAGCGCCGGAGACCCGGGTTCGATCCCGACTACGGGTGCTGTCTGTACGGTATTTGTACGTTCTCCCCGTGGGTTTTATCCAAGATCTTCAGTTTCCTCCCACACTCCAAAGACGTACTGGTCTGTTTACGTGCTGTATCTCTAAACTAACCTAAACTAATCAAGATTTTTGTGTTCCTGAAAGTGAAGGAGAAACTAAACACTTTCCTTTGTCCTCAAGTAAAAAATGCTGCTCACTCGTAAAGTTTTTCCTCGTTGACGTCTCTGGAATGTATTTTAGCTCTAGGACATTCAGTACAATGCTGATAATGCGGCAGGGTTTTTAAACAGTTCATTCTGCCACTGAAGCCAGAAAGCAGTTGCTCTCCAGTTAATTGTGCAGTTTTATTGCTACCATAGCACCCAGAGATCCTAATCAGCAAACATCTGTTGCCCACGGTAACTCAGGAAAAGAAACAAAAGAGCTCGCTCGATCCAGCAGTACAATTACCCAATTCCTGGAGATTAGCTGATTTATTTTTTGACCTTAATAGCTCTCTGAATATACTGCACACGTAGTAATGCCACTGTGTGCATGATAACATATTTGTTGCTTGAATGACTGACTGCTCCACTCTTTCTTCGGGAGAAATATAAATATTGCGCAGAGCTAGTAGTTAATGACTTCTACATTCTGCACACTGATTTTACCCTTCATAAAGCACAGTGAAACAGGCAGAGAATTGTTAGTGCTACAGCAAATCTCTTGCTTATTTACCCATTCAGTCCAGCTAGGCAGACCAGAGTGATTGACAAGTGTAACTTGACCTCTCTGCCGCAAAGCATTCAGTGATTTTAGCCTCTGCTAAATCAAAAATGCAGTTCTTCGGGCTATATAATAACATCTGGAAGAGTGACATAATGATAATGGGCAGATGGGAGTACTGAACACATTGCACATATTCGTGGTTAATATACAACAGTGCTCAACCTACAAAGAAGATCACAAAGGTTAAGCCCATTTTTTATGTGTGTAGCAACGATTAAACAAAACAAGCAAGCTGATCTTGTCGCTAGTCCTCTTTGACAGAGTTAAATATCATAATAGGTTTACTCCTCCTTTGCTATTACTTTTCCATCCCTCTAATTTAATGAAATATATAAGCCTAAAACTGGGGGAATAACACACTAAATATCCCACTACTCACAACTTCCTGTCCCCACCCCTTTCTGCTTTCCACAGAGACCATTCTCCCCACTACTCCTTGGTTCACTCACCCGTTTCCACCCGGCCCATACCCTCCCCAAGCACTTTTCCCTGGAACCATTGGAGATGTAACATCTGTCCCAATACTGCCTCTCTCGCTTCCATCCACCAGCTCTTCCAGTTGAGAAAGACATCTCTTCCAAACTCATCTATTGCATTTGATGTTGCTGATGTAGCCTCCTTTACATCGTAGATTAGGTGACCGTTTCACCAAATACCTGCTCACTATCCACCAAGGTCTGATGGAGCTCCCAGTTGCTAACCATTTTAACTCCTCTTCCCACTTCGACACCACCCTTTCGGTCCTGGGCTTCCTCCATTGCTACTACGAGGCCACACACAAATGGAAGAACAGGACCTCATGTTCCGCTTGGGTAGCTTACAACCCAATGGTATGAACATTGAATTCTCTAATTTCAAGTAACAAACTCCCATACTCCCCCCTACACTCACCACTCTGGTGAGCACACATTTCTCCCACCATCTCCCACCTCCTCAGTCAGTCTGTGCCTTTCCCCTCCATCATACACCCAGCCCCCACACCCAGTTGCATATTTCCCCATGTATCCTCCCTCTTTCCTTTCCCCCCTCCCTTCCACCCGTACCCCACCCTCCGGCTTTACATTTCACTCCTCCTCTTCTGGCACCTTTTTATTTATTTTTCACCTCCAGCCTTCGTCACTTACTCCACCCATTTGCCAATCATTCCACCCTGACCTGTATCCAACTATGACTTGACAGACTTTGCCCACCTCTCCCCCATCTCGCTTTTTCAGTTTTCACCCCTCTACATCAGTCTGAAGAAGTGTCCCACCAGATATGTAGTCTATCCATTCCCTCCACCGATACTGCCAGACCTGCTGAGTTCCTCCAGCAGTTTGTGTTTTGCACAAGATTCCAGCATCTGCAGTCTCTTGTGTCTCCACTAAATATCTTACTGTCCAGTTTTCAAAACTGCATTGATCAAGTCAATGTGATCTGTAAGCGCCAATTTGTCACAAAATTTGATCCTAATTTTGTTTTGCCTTTAATGGGGCGGATTCTGGAAACATTGAATTTGTAGTATCTGACAGTTATTGCTTAATATCAGAACAAATTTATGTCAGAATTTTTACTTCCTTGATACTTCACTTGTAGCATGGTCTGAATGGTTGATGCCATTGGAACTTGGATGGTAATGTGTGTAAACTCTAATCTGTGCGGAATTAACTGATATTAACCCATAAGTTTGTGGATCCTACTGGTTAGATCATTATTCAGAACAACAATCAAATAGATGTTAATGTGATCATGGAAGGACTTAGCTCTACGGTCTGACGAACCAAGTCTGAAGAAGGGTTTTGACCCGAAAGGTCACGCATTCCTTCTCTCTGGAGATGCTGCCTGTCCCACCGAGTTATTCCAGCTCTTAGCTCTATTGTTAGGTCTTCCACCATCTCCTCATCTTCATGTATGACTTTGAACTCACAAACCAATTTGTTAGTCTTCCTGTGCAAGATGATGTCCGAAACTGAATGGTGCATGGCTATATTCCTTGCCACAGTAATACCTGCTGAGGAACACTGAAGCTCGGCGCAGAGGCTGTAAAGGCTTTGAATGGGAAGGAATATTGTCTAAAGACCTGCCTTCACTGGACACTGGGCTGGGTCCTTATGCAACCCTTTCTCAAACACTTCAGAAGTGCATTGGTAAAGGAGGAAATGCAAGCAATGATCATAAGTAAGATCGTAAGTGATGGGTGCATAATTAGGCCATTCGGCCCATCAAGTCTACTCCACCATTCAATCATGGCTGATCTATCTCTCCCTCCAAACCCCATTCTCCTGCCTTATCCCCATAACCTCTGACACCCATGCAGTGTTGCTGCATTGCATGAGAATGTATTGAATTGATGGTACAATAAATGCAGAGATTTACTGTGTATATATTATGAATAAAATATACAGTAAACCTTCGCAATAGCGGGCCTCTATCTAGCAGATTGCGGTTATAAGGGACCGAGGCTCCCATTGCATCGATCCCCACTTCCTTCAGTTACCCATTGAGCTGGCACCACATGATGGGTTGCGGGAGGGGAGAGAGGGAGCAGCATGAAGGCAGCGTGAGTACCGGACCCGTCCCTGGCGCTCCGCGAGTGAGGCCCGGTGCTCTGCGGCTCTGCAGCCTATGAATTCCTGCATAGTTAACCCATCCCCCATCCTGTCCAATGCTTGTTCCCTCCAAGTCTTGGGTTAAACTTCACCCATTCACTCAATTATAACGGACAATCGGCAATAATGGGCAGCATCCTCCCCACCCCCCTCCCCAACCCCCCCACCCCCTCGTGATCAGATATTGTGAGGGTTTACTGTATTTTTTAGTTAAAAACAACATAAAGTACGAACATTTGGTCGAATCATTGGAAGATGACCTCCACACTGAATAGAAAATGGTATATGATCACCAGACATAACATTGTAAAAAGGAAGAGAATCAAAGTGTCTAGTTTTGACTGATATTCAATCTACTTACGTTCAAGGTGTACAATAAAAAGTAGGTGTAATCTGTATTCAAGGACTATATATATATGTGTTTCTGATGCTGAAATGTCAACATTGCAATGAGAGTGTTGCATTTCCAAAATTGTTGGTCGTTTGAATTTAATCCATGGACTTAGTATTCTAATCAACCAACACAACTCCCTCAACCAACACAAGTAGAAGCAAATTAACTGTTATTAAATCTTTTGCTGTGGGTACATAGGATGACATCTGCCTATTTAATAATAGTCACTGCAGTTCCAATTTAATTCATAATGTGTGCTGTCTACAGTGCTTCTGGTCATAGTCCCAAGGCCCCAGTGACACTTCAGATGATTTAGACGATAAACTATCTTCCATTGGGCTCAGCTTTGCTACTTTCTGAAGTCAGTCATTTGACCCCAACACCCCCCCCCCACCCCAATCCAGTTCTTGATATTAATATCCTGGATCTCCCATATCCCATTACCACATCAACACACATCCACCTTTCTGTATCTGATGAGGAAGTCCAATATTCATCGATAGACACAAAAAGCTGGACTAACTCAGCAAGTCAGACAGCATCTCTGGAGAAAAGGAATAGGTGACGCTTCGGGTTGAGACCCTTCTCCAGACTTCAATATTCTTATGGTCCTGTCCCACTTAGGTGACTTTTTAGGCGACTGCAGGAGACTATGCAGTCGCCACATGGTCGCTACATGTTTGCGGGTGGTTGCCGGGGAGTCGCCTTCATGGTCGTGAGGAGTTCCTGCATTCTGGGAACTATTAGTGGTTGAACATGTTGAAAAATTAGCGGCGACTAGAATGAAGCCGCCATGTAGAGTAGCGAGAATTCTCGTGCCGTAGGTGGGTCGCCAGGAAGTCCTAATGGGTTGCCAGGAGATCGAAGGTTCTCGTAGGTTGTAGCCGGTGCTGACCGGTGAATTTCATTGGCTCATTGGGAAAAAAACCCGAAAGCAGTCGTTTTCAGAACCAAGGATAACCGACCGGTAATGAGCCGTGTATCTATGGCTTATTAAAAGTTGTCTCCAACTCTTCTCCCCCCTTCTACCCCTCTCCCCCCCCTCTTTTAAAGGACTTACCGTACATTGTGCTAGCCATCTTAATTACAGCACCAACCTTCCTGTTCATCGCGGTGTGTGTCTGTATCACCTTGGCTTTGCACCGTGTGAATTTCACTCAAGACAGCACTCCCCTCGCTTGCCCTGTCTCCAGCCTGCATAACGGGCTGGTGAAGGAAGCGATGTGTGTGTGTTCCACTCTGACAGTCCGCGGCAGTCGCCTGAAAAATTGCCTAAGTGGGACAGGCCCATTAAGACATGTCCAAACCATTGGAACTTAATTCTTTGCAGAACTTCTAGCAATGGTTTAACGGTTCCAATTTCTTGAAGATATCTTCCTACGTTGACCCATTGTGTGCAAGGCTCAAACACTGGTGCTCTGGTAAAATACATTCTCAGCCCTTTACTATCCTCCCAACAGAAAATTCTGCAAACACACACATGGATAGGAAACAAAAATGGAGAGAAAAATAGAACCAATGTCCCAGACCAACAACCCTGCACCGGGTTGGAAGATTGCAACCTTCACGTGGTCCGCCTGTTTCGGCTAATGCAATCAACTCAACGTGCACAAACGGAAGCTCAAATAGAACAAGTTGTCCAACAACTTTAGGCTGTGCACGCCACATGAAAGAAGAAGAAGAACCCTGCACCATGAAACATCAAGGATTTTAAACATCAAACCTACCCACTTCCCTAGTAATACTGCCGGACCTGCAAACAAACTCAGTAATATCTATGTCACACAGAACTGACCAGTCCTGAGAGAAACTGAATTATTTGGTGCTGTTCAATTCATTGTCGAGCCCTAAAGGGACTGTCCCACTGCGGCGACCTAATCCGCGAGTTCTGGTGAGTTGGCCCTTGACTCATACTCGCAGCATGGTCGACACGAGGTCCTAGGAGGTCATTGTAACTCTCCTTCATGCTCGAGAGTAGTCCCTGCGTACTCGAGGCCTCAGCTAGGTCACGCCGTATTTTATACATGTTGAAAAATGCCCGCGACTAAAAAAAGGTCGCCATGGAAAAAATCTATACATTTTTACTCGTAGGTTTAGTCGAAGTAGGTCGTAGTAGGTCGGCATGTTATTCGTAGGTAATCGAGGATAGTCGAAGGTAATCGAAGGTAGTCGAAGGTAGTCGTAGTTAGTCTTCATCATAGTCGAAGGGAGGTCAAAGGGAGGTCGAAGGAGATCGAAGGAGGTCGTCTTCACTTTCCACTATTCGGTATCCAATTTTCCCGAAGTTAGTCGAAGCTAGTCTTCAACATAGTCGAAAGAGGTCTTCTACATAGTGGAAGGAGGTCTTCAATATGACATTTTTTCAAACTCTCCTAAACTCTTCTAAACTCACCAATTAGGTCGCCGCAGTGGGACAGCCCCTTAATAGCTGGAACACTTCCAGATCAAAGACAAGATGTCCCTCCCTGAGCTTTAAGATTGAGCTACAATGGAACAGTGTAGGAGGCCAGAGACAATGTTAGAGAGGGAGTGGGATGGTGAATTGAAGGCATCTAGAAGCTCAGAGTCTCCCAACCATTTGCAGAATGAACAGAGATATTCTACAAGGCAA
>CM075977.1:134543156-134623283 GCA_038087875.1 Malacoraja senta
GCTTCAGATAGTGGAGATTAATTTATCGTGGCCCTGAATTCACCTGATCTCACAAATAAAATATTGAAATTCAAGACAACCCCATATGAGACTACTAGAGATGGTGTAAACATGGCTATAAATGACATTAATATGATCTTTCACAAGGCAGCTATCAAAGCTGACCTTTTGAAACAGAAGAGAAAAATTATCAAAAAACACAACCATGAAAAATGGTTCGACCACGAGTGTAAATATGTCAGAAAAGATCTGAGGAAAATATCGAACCAAAAACACCATCAACCAAACAATCCAGACTGACGCATTAGATATAATGAAACTCTTAAAAGGTATAAACACATGATTAGGAACAAAAGACAAAATCACACTCAAAAAAGACTTGAAGAACTTGAAAATTCAATAAATCAAAACCAATTTTGGGATATGTGGAATAACCTGAGCACAACAAAACTACAAACATTACCAATTCAAGACGGTGATATCTGGAGAGCACATTTCAAAAATCTATATAAAGACATCCCAATAAATAAAATAAACTCAAATCATTCTCATATCAAAGAAAAACTCCAAACACTAGAAACAGTAATTAAAGATTATCAAAACCCTCTTGATTTCCCAATTACTTTGGAAGAACTGACCTTAATAATAAAATCTCTTCACTCAAAGAAAGCCTGTGGTCCAGATAGCCTTAAAATTGAAATGGTCAAGTACAGCACTCCGGAGATGCAGGACATAGTGCTTAGGCTGTTCAACATCATACTACGTTCAGGTTATTTCCCTGATATTTGGTGTCAAGGGCTTATTTCACCCATTTATAAGAGTGGAAACAAACTAGACCCAAATAATTATCGCAGCATCTGTGTCAGTAGCTGCCAAGGGAAGTTATTCTGCAGTATCATAAATATCAGAATGCAGGATTTCCTTAACAAATACAACATTCTCAGTAAAAACCAAATTGGCTTCCTCCCAAAACACCGTACCACATTTACACCCTCCAGACTCTCATTGAAAAACATGTACACCAAGCATAAAATGGAAAAATATTTGCCTGTTTTATTGACTTTGAGAAAGCATTTGACTCTATTAGGCATGAAGGGCTCTATTACAAACTCCTCTGTTGTGGTATAGGAGGAAAGGTATATGACCTTATCAAAATCAATGTATCTGAATAACAAATGTGGCGTTAAAATTGGGGACAAACGCACTGATCTCTTCGCCCAGAGAAGAGGCGTCCGGCAAGGCTGCAATCTGAGCCCGACACTGTTTAATGTATATATCAACGATTTGGCAGTAAAGCTGGACCAGAGCACTGCGCCGGGCCTCTGTCTTCTGGACGGAGAGGTAAAATCCCTGTTTTATGCGGATGACTTGGTTCTGCTGTCCTCCACAGAATAGGGACTGCAGCAACAGTTGGACCTACTTGATGAGTACTGCCAAAATTGGGCCCTGGCAGTAAATCTAAAGAAAACCAACATCATGATTTTTCAGAAAAGACCCAGATTTCAGGAAGATAAATACAAATTTACTCTCAATGGTATTATTATCGAACACACTATGAGCTATACTTACCTTGATCTAACTGTTGCAGCATCAGGGAGCTTCAATATGGCAGTGAATGCACTAAAAGAGAAAGCTCAAAGAGCTCTGTATGCAATAAAAAGAAGATTCTACAACATCCAAATTCCAATTAAAATCTGGCTTAAAATATTTGACAATGTAATTAGATTAGATTATATTAGATTTTTTATTTTTTATTTTTATTTTTTATTGTCATTTGAACCTCAAAGAGGCTCAAATGAAATTCCATTTCCACAGCCATACAAACAAAACAATTCCTATAAGACACACAAACAATTCAATCTACACAAAAACATCCATCACAGTGAATCTCCTCCTCACTGTGATGGAAGGCAAAGTCTTTTCTCTCCCCTGCACCATTTTTCTCCCGATGTTGAAGCCCCAGGCGGGCAATGTTAAGTCCCATGGCCGTTGAGGCCGCGCCGGGCGGTATACGGCCTCGCTCCGGGCCCAAAAGTCACCAAGTTGGAGCCCCCGGCGGGCGCTGGAATGTCCCGCGGCCATTAAAGCCGCGCCGGGCGATTTACGGCCCCACTCCGAGTCGTTCCAACCCCGCGACACGGGCGGGAGAAGTTGCGTTGCGGGAGCTCCAGAAAGCGGTCTCTCACCCGGACCCGCGAGCTCCCGATATCATAGTCCACGGGTCTGCAGCTGCAGCTGGAGCTCCGTAGTCCGGCCGCAGCAGCAAGCCACCACCGCTCCTCACGCTCCGAGGACGGCCAGCCCCACGATGGTAAGTCCGCAGCTCCACAGGCTCCGCAACTGGAGCCCCCAGGTCGTCCCAGTCAGAGGCCGCTCCACGGAGCTATGGTAGTGAAGTATGGGGTCCGCTCAGTCACCATAGTTTTAGTAAATGGGAAAAACACAACGGAGGCCCTGCATGCGGAATTTTGTCGGAACATCCTCCGCATCCAAAGGAAAACACCAACAAACGCATGTAGGGTGGAATTAGGCTGATACCCACTGATAATAAATATCCAGAAAAGAGCACTAAATTTTTGGAATCACCTTAAATCTAGCCCACCAGATACCCTCCAGTTTAATGCCCTTAAAACGCAAGAGGGGAGCCCAGAAAAGAGTTCCCTGTGCCAGTTGGTACTGAGACTAACTACCCCTATTCCGTTAAACCCTATCCAGTTAAATCCTGACCAGCCTCAGATGAATACTGATCCCCAATCACCAGTTAGAGTGAACCAAATTATCAAACAATGTAAAGAAATGTATTTGGAACATCGGGGTAAAGAAACCAAAAGCCAAAGCAGATTAGAATGTTACCGTGCCCTAAAAAGAGATTATAAATTGGCAGACTATCTCTCAACTGTTAGAGACATAAAACAGAGACAGACCCTCACCAAATACAGGCTAAGTGACCACTATTTGGCAATTGAAAAAGGAAGACAGAAGAGATTCTGGCAACCAAGAGAAAACAGAATATGCGGCCACTGTTTGACAGATGAGGTTGAAACAGAAGTGCACTTCCTCCTAAAATGCAAAAAAATTGACAAAACAAGGAAAACATACTTTGACAAACTCAGTCTGGCAACCCCTGATTTTAAAGAACTAGTTGATACATCAAAACTAAGAATAATCCTTGGTGAAGGAAATACGGCACATCCTGGTGCACAATACGTAACAGCATGCCATAACCTGAGAGACGGTGAATGACCAATATGCACATATGTACGCACACACTAATTGACATTAACTGACACTAAGAAATTAATATTGAATTGCTAAATTTGCTATCCTGTTGTACTGCTTAAAGCTGCAAGAATGTGTAGCAATCAATAAAGGGCTATACGCCGCTTGCGAGTTTATGTACAGGGACATATCTATCCTTGCAGGATGCAAGATGAAGATTTTTATTCTTTCAGAGAGACGATTGAGGTATCTCTGCACAGTGGACAGGAATTCTACACCTGAACACCAATGCTATCAATAAAAGACGTGCATGTGTAAGCCATGTAGCCTTTGCAACATTCATGCAGCCATGCAATCATCATCTTTGTTCAACATCCTTCAATCATGGTCCGAAAAGTAATTGGCGCATCATTCGCAGATTTTTGGGTGAGAATTTTGGAACTCGAACGCCCAGGAACAAAGAAGATTGCAAAAAGTGGTGAACACTGCCCGGTCCATCACAGATACTGACCTCCCCACCATCAAAGGGATCTACAAGAGGTTGATGCCTCAAAAAGACAGCCAGCATCATCAGAGACCAAACCACCCTGGCCACACTCTCATTTTACTCCTGCCACCAGGAGGAAGGTACGGGAGCCAGAAAACTGTTACATCCAGCTTCTTCTTTGCAACCGTCAGGCTATTAAACACTTTAACCTCCAAATAGGCTCCGAACTATATATACTTGGGAACTATATATTTCTGCACAATTATTGTCTATTTATTTGTCTATTTCTTTATGACTCTCAGTCTGCAATACAATACAATACCGTTTATTGTCATATGAACCTCAAATGAAGTTCAAACGAAATTCGGTTTCTGCAGTCATACAAACAAGTAAAAAGAACCAAGACACAACACAATTAACACAAACATCCATCACAGTGAATCTCCTCCTCACTGTGATGGAAGGCAAAGTCTTATCTCTCCACTGTACTCCACATTCTCCTCCCGATGTCAAAGTCAAAGCCCCCGGCGGGCAATGGTAAATATGTCCCGTGGCCATTAAAGCCGCGCCGGGCGATACAAGGCCACAATCCAGGTATTGTTGTTGGAGCCCCCGGCGGCCGCTAGCAAGTCCAGCGGCCATTTAAAAGCCGCGCCGGGCGATGTAAGACCTCGCTCCAGGTCATCTTCAACCCCGCAACTCGGGCGGGAGAAGTCGCCGTTGCGGGAGCCCCGAAAAGCGGTCTCCCACCAGGGACCCACGAGCTCCCGATGTCACCATCCACCGGGCCGGCGGCTGAAGCCTCCGAATCTCTGTGGTCGGGCCGCAGCAGCGCGCCACCACAGCTCCTCCCGTTCCGAACTCAGCCAGCTCCGCGATGGTGAGTAAGTCCGCCGGCTCCGCGACTGGAGCCCCAGGTCGTTCCGGTTGGAGGCCGCTCCACGGTGCTAGGCCCCAACGACAACGGAGACCCGACTGAGAAAGGTCTGGTCTCCCATGCAGGGAAAAGATTTTAAAAGTTTCCCCCACCCTACCCCCCACCCCCTGCCCCCCGCCCCCCACACATACCCAGTTAAAAAAACAAAACTCAAACGAAACAAAAATAAAATAAAAAGACAGACGGACTGCAGAGGCCGCTGCGACGTGAGTCGCGCCACCCACCCATAGTCTTGACCTGAAATTTCACCCATTCCTTTTCTCCAGAGATGAGTTACTCCACCTTTGTGTCAATCTTTGGTTTAAACCAGCATCTGCAGTTCCTTCCAACAAAGTGAACTTTTTGTTGTTGTTTTTTATGGGTTTTACAGTGTACTATGCTTACATACATGTTGTGTTGCTGCAAGTGAGAATTTTGTTCTTCTGTTTTGGGACACATTACAATAAAACACTCTTAACTCAACTGATCAAATGATTTATAGTATCCTTCTGTGGCAAAATGCCCCTTGATTTCACTGATGATGATATAACCATATAACCATATAACCATATAACCATAACAGCACGGAAACAGGCTATCTCGGCCCTTCAAGTCCGTGCCGAACATTTAATTTTTTTTTTTTTTTTTTTTTAATTAAAAATAAAATACTTCCCCCTAGTCCCATCTACCTGCACTCAGACCATAACCCTCCATTCCTTTCCCGTCCATATACCCATCCAATCTATTTTTAAAGGATAACATCGAACCTGCCTCCACCACTTCCACTGGAAGCTCATTCCACACAGCTACCACTCTCTGAGTAAAGAAGTTCCCCCTAATGTTCCCCCTAAACTTCTGTCCCTTAATTCTCAAGTCATGTCCCCTTGTTTGAATCTTCCCTACTCTCAATGGGAAAAGCTTATCCACGTCCACTCTGTCTAACCCGCTCATAATTTTAAAGACCTCTATCAAGTCCCCTCTTAACCTTCTGCGCTCCAAAGAATAAAGACCTAACTTGTTCAACCTTTCTCTGTAACTTAGTTGCTGAAACCCAGGCAACATTCTAGTAAATCTCCTCTGTACTCTCTCTATTTTGTTGACATCCTTCCTATAATTAGGCGACCAAAATTGTACTCCATACTCCAGAATTGGCCTCACCAATGCCTTGTACAATTTTAACATTACATCCCAACTTCTATATTCAATGCTCTGATTTATAAAGGCCAGCACACCAAAAGCTTTCTTTACCACCCTATCTACATGAGATTCCACCTTCAGGGAACTATGCACAGTTATTCCTAGATCCCTCTGTTCAACTGCATTCCTCAATTCGCTACCATTTACCGTGTACGTCCTATTTTGATTTGTCCTGCCGAGATGTAGCACCTCACATTTGTCAGCATTAAACTCCATCTGCCATCTTTCAGCCCACTCTTCCAAATGGCCTAAATTTCTCTGTAGACTTTGAAAATCTACTTCATTATCCACAACACCACCTATCTTAGTATCATCCTGCATACTTACTAATCCAATTTTCCACACCTTCATCCAGATCATTGATGATCATCCTGAGATTATTAGTATTCATATTCTAGATATCATGAGCCACTTTGATGCGGGCTACATTAAATTGTAGTAATTTTACCTATCTCTGTTAAAATGACTCACACTGCATTGACATCATCTGCATAAAATCACCGATCACCTGGAGAACAGTAGGATGGTTCAAATGTCTATGCAGTTTTACTTATCCACGTTTGAATTGTGAATTTGCATCAATTAGATATTTTGTATTAATCCAGTCCGAATTTTAGTGTTGATTTCAATATCCTTCTTTGCCTTGAATATTCCGCCTCCTCTTTAGTTTTACCAAAAAAGAGACAAAGTTCTGGGGTAAGTCAGCAGATCAGGCAGCATCCCTGGAGAACATCGACTGGTGATGTTTTGGGTTGGGACCCTTCTCTAGACTGAAGAAGGGTCCCGACCTGAACTGCCACCTATCCATGTTCTCCAAGGATGCTGCCTGACCTACCTCTAGTTTTTTTTAAACCAGCATCTGCAGTTCCTTGTTTCTACTTCACTTCAGTTTTGATTCCTTATGGGCCTGTCCCACTTAGGTGACTTTTTAGGCGACTGCAGGAGACTATGCAGTCACCACATGGTCACCACATGTTCGCGGGTGGTTGCCGGGGAGTCTCCTTCATGGTCGTGAGGAGTTCCCGCATTCTGGAGAGTAACGAGAATTCACGTGCCTTAGGTGGGTCGCCAGGTGGTCCTAGTGGGTTCCCAGGAGGTCGAAGGTTCTCGTAGGTTCTCGTAGCTTGTAGCCAGTGCTGACCAGTGAATTTCATTGACTCATTGAAAAAAAAAACGTAAGCAGTAGTTTTCAGAACCAAGGATAACCGACCGGTAATGTTAATGTTCGCCGAGCTTCACAGCCGTGTGTCTCTGGCTTCTTAAATGTTGTTTCCACTCCTTCTGCCCCCTTCTCCCCCCTCTCCTCCCCCCCTTTTAAAGGACTTCACTGGGCTTTAGCCATTTTAATTACAGCGCCAACCTTCCTGTTCATCGCGCTGTGTGTCTGTATCACCTTCGCTTTGCACCGTGTGGATTTCACTCGGACAGCGCTCCCCCCGCTTGCCCTGTCCCCCACCTGCATAATGGGCTGGTGAAGGAAGCGATGTGTGTGTGTGTCCCACTCTGATAGTCGCCGATCCAGTTGCCGTTTTTCAGGCGATTGCCGGCAACTTGACAGTCGCCAGCAGTCGCCTGAAAAATCACCTAAGTGGGACAGGCCCATTAGGTGCATGTCCTGCTCCAAGAAACCTTTCTCCAAACCTAGACTAGACATTAAATGGTAGCAGTGAGCTTTACCAGGCAAGTCTGATGCCACCCACAAAATAAACCTTTCATCAAATATTACTGACTAGCAACTAGGAATAAGCAACTGACAATACATTTCTTCCCCAAATCAACTACTACAAAGGTACATTTCCCTCGTAAATCAATCAGAGCTCTGTCCTATTAGTTTCACTTAGAATCTGAGTTTGAATTGAACCTTCCTGAAATTGACATTTGTTATAAATAGGACTTAACAAGTTTTCCATGTCAAATGCAGGTCATTTGTAATGCTGTAAATCTACAAAGGCTGTATTTAGCCTCAATAAGTTTTAAAGATGAAGTGAATTCATCGAGATTAGCTATGGCAAAAAAAAAAATAATAATATTTACAGCATCAATTTGAACTGGCTTTTTTTCCTCTGGCTGTACAGATAAAAATAGATACAACTAATTCTCTATGATCCAAGTACATACACACCCCACAGAGTTACATAACAAATTCTATTTACCAAAGAGGGAAATTAAATCATCACAATTCTCCAGGCAGCTGACAAATATAGTTAATGCAGAATCAAATGAAGAAAGCTAATTAAAATTCTGCCTGGTAATATTTTGTCTGGGAAGTCATTATTATTTTGGTACTTACTTATTGACTAAGAAATGACTGGAGGGTTGAACATGACACAATACCATTTTCTACTATTTGTAAAGTTGAACATAAATATTCCAGTATTGACCATTGATTGATAATTACTGTTCAGTGAACTAATTTCTCTTTAAAATTGCATGCAGAGCAAAATATACCCCGATGGTACCATTATGCATGTGTTCAGAGTTCCTCACAGAATTAGAAATAACCTCAATATACTTGTGCTAATTTCCCACAAAGAACCATGCTTGCATCTCAGTTGGCCCCCTTGAGAATGAACTAATTGCAGAGTGAGGCTTTTTGCGTTTCATGGATCAGCTGAGACCTAAACCCATGAGCTGAATATAGCTGGTTAATTGTTCATTTCTCCCCAACCCCCATCCATGAAGTACAATGATCGTATTCTTCTGAAAAGCTCCTTTGATGGTTTGTGGGTAAATGCAATGTGAAGGCCCTAAACGTAATCTTCAGTCTGTGCAATGTGAGCAAGTCTCAGTCAGGGTAATGCCGAGGTCATTGCAATTGACTTGGATTAGGCAAAAGAACAAACATCTAAACTCTGTTCCTGATCTCTATCGAGTGATCTTTGCAGAAGTGATTAAAGCAGAATCTGTTCCAAATTTAAATCAATGAATTAACACCCGGCTCTACAATAATATTTATTATAAATTTTCCTTTGTACAGATTAAAATGTTCTGATCCAAAGTTTGCTTATTTAAGCCTCTGCTGGTAGCATCTTGGATTCGACCTTTTAGGGTGAGCTAACATCAATAACAATGCATAAGGGAGTGAGTGTGTGGAGAAGAGAACTGAGAAGACTTCAGATTCATTTGATTGAAAACTCGGAACATTATTGCTTAGGTGCTCTGAGGTACAGAACTAAAATGCCCTGTTTTGAAATTCAACATGCAATTAAAACATCAAAGAGTTTGCTTTGAACAGAATTGTTAGATTTTGCATTCCTTTCGCAGCAGCAACCATATCATCTGAATCCTGTCCAATTTTAGTTCAGGCCTGAAAAATACTCCAGAAAAATAGATTGTTTTTTACTCATCACAAGTCATCACATTTGTTTATTTTGCCAGTACAACATTTTTAATATATGTGACTCAACATCAATGCATTAAATGAAAGAGAAAACAAAGAAAAAATCAGAAATCGGAAGAATAATTAGGAACTGCCACAATGCCACAACATTTTACATTTAAATTGGTTTATATATATTGTATTCCAGGGATATTTGTTGCATATACACTCACTCTGAAACAAGTCAGTGCATTAGACCAGTGTGCAAAGCAATTTGTCAGTTAATTACTGAGGTGAACCCAGCTGTTTTGAAATGTCAACTTGACTCATTTGGTGGTATTGTGTCTCCAGGTCAGAAGCTTATGGACTCAGGTTCAACTCCAGCACTGAGCATGGAAAGCGGCACCTTTGGTCCTGCAATGTTTTGAATGCAATGTGAAGGCTAAATTGATGGTTCGACTCTCAAAATGATTCCTTTAAGGACACAAAGTGCTGTAGTAACCCAGCAGGTCAGGGAGCATGGGTCTCTTGTAAGCGTCTTCTAAGGAATGTCTTCTAGGAAATTGCAGACCGAAAGCTGGACATGTGCGGCAGAAAGTCCCGCGAGCCGCGACCTCACCCCGACATATATTTTTAAAAAACCAATATTAGTGCAAAACAAAGTCTAAAGACCACAGTGCAACCAAGACCATTCATAGTTTGTAGTTCAGTTGGTGTTTATTGTATTCAAGAGCCTGAATACTTATTGGGAAGAACCTGTTCTCAATGGCAGGAGTGAAATGAGAGCATGGCCATGGTGGTTTAGAAATACAGCAAGGAAACAGGCCCTTCGGCCCACCGAGTCCACACTGGCCAGTGATCACCCCGCACATTAACGTTATCCTACACCCACTAGGGACAATTTACACATACAACAAGCCAATTAACCTACATACCTGTACGTCTTTGGAGTGTGGGAGGAAACTGAAGATCTCGGAGAAAACCCATGCAGGCACGGGGAGAATGTACAAACTCAGTACAGACAGTACCCATAGTTGGGATCGAACCCGGGTCTCCGGCGTTGCAAGCACTGTAAGCCAGCAACTCCACCATTGCACCAGCGTGCCGCGTTATGGTCCTTGATGATGCTGGCTGCCTTTTTGAGGAAGTGCTTCATATAGATCCCTTTGTGATCAGTACCTAGGATGAACTGAGCAATGTCCACCACCTTCTGTAATTTGTAGGAAGGAATTACAAATGCTAGTCTACACCAAAGATAGACACAAAATGCTGGAGTAACTCAGTGGGACAGGCAGCAGCTCTGGATAGAAGGAATGGGTGATATTTCGGGTCAAGACCCTTCTTCAGATTGAGCGTCAAGGGAGAGGGAGTTGCAGAGATAAGGAAGTGCTGGAGGTTAAAAGAGATGAAGCTCAAGGAAAAGGTAGAATAGACAATTGTTCGCTAGGAGAAGGTGACAACAAAGCAAACAGAGATACAATGTAATCAGAGGGACAGTCAGACTGGTTGGAGAACTGGGAAGCGGGAGGGATGGAGAGAGAGGGAAAAGCAAGGTCTACTTGAAGTTAGAGAAATCAATATTTATACCGCTGGGTTGTAAGCTACCCAGCGAAATATGAGGTGCTGTTCCTCCAAATTGCACTGGGTCACACTCTGACAATGGAGGAGGCCCAGGACCGAAAGGTCAATGTGGGAATGGGATAGGGAGTACAAGTGTTCAGCGACTGGGAGATCAGGTAGGTTTAGGCAGACTGAGCAGAGGTGTCCAACGAAACAATCGCCATGTCTGCGCTTGGTCTCGCCGATATATAGGAGTCCACACCTGGAACCGCCAATATACATGAATAGGAGTCTCCCTTCTGTAATCTCGGTAATTTCTGTAATCTCCCATGCCAAACTTGCCCATAGTGCAACCAGTCAACATACTATTTACTGTACACCTGTAGAAATTCAAGGTAGTGTTCGACAAATCAAAACTCCTCAATCTTCCAAGAAAGTAGAGCAGCAGAATGAGGGTTCAGCTACTCACTTGACCTCAGACAACATTCACTCACTTTCATTTCCAATGCAGAACATTATCTGGTCAGGTATTGTTGTTTTCCGTAGTTTATGCATGTCAATTCCAAGCTTTTAACAGCTAATTCAGGATATTCCAGAGACTAAACTCAAGGCATCAATAAACCTGAGCCTATGTTAGATACATTTTTATTCCTTCAACAGAAATGATAAAAGGTCAATATTTCTGCAGTGAACTAAGCACCATAGAGTGCTGGAATCAAATTATTCATACCGATCTCCCACGATTAACATGGTTTTATACATTCATGTATTTTTAAAATTTTTCATTTCTGTGCACAAAACAATTTGCCATTTCTTGAGTTTTAGATTCATGTCTTTGAACAAAAGTGCTTCAAGCATCAGCAACAGAGTACATAATGATGCCCCTTAGGTACAAATGTACTTGTGTGGCATTCTTACAGTTACTAAATTGAATACAAAGAAATTCAGCATTGACAGTTATAACTTATGTACATACACACATTTGGACAGTGCAGTGACATAGCTGATAAAGCTGCTGCTTCACGGAGCCAGAGGCCCTGGTTTGATCCTGACCTCAGGTGGAGCTTGCACGTTCTCCCTGTGACCGTGTGAATTTCCTCTGGATGTTCCGGTTTCAGCCCACATCTCCAAGACGTGTGGATCTGTAGGTTTCTGAAAATGCTGCAAATGTGTATGAAGTGAATGAGAAAGTGGAATAACATATAATAACATTTTGTGTGTGTTTGTATACTATATATATATATATATATATATATATATATATATATATATATATATATATAGGATCTATATATACTGTATGTGTATTTGTGAGTATGTGTATATATATGCAAACTGATCTTTTTTTCTCTCTCGTTTATTATATTGTTTACAGTGTACTTTTCACAGTTCATTTCACTGCACTTTATTGTGTAAGTGATGAATAAATCTGATTGATTGATTGATTGATTGACTATGTTTACATGTTCTGTTGTGCTGCTGCAAGTAAGAATTTCATTGTTCTATCTGGGACATAGGACAATAAAACACTCTTGACTCTGTTGACTCTTGAACGAATGTGAATGAGTGATTGATATTCAGCATGGAATCAGTGGGCTGAAGAGCCTATTTCTATTGATGTATCTTTCAGTTCTAAAACAAAATAAATTACTGTACAATCCAGAGATTTGGTTTCAAATCCCAACATGGCAATTCTGAAAATTAAATTCAGATATTATTTTTTAAATCCAGTCATGATGGCCTTAACACTATTGCATTGCTATTTAAAAACCCTATATCATTCATAAACATCTTTCATAGGAGGGTATCTATCATTATCTGGTTGGGCCCATGTGTGATTCCAGACCACATATGTGATTGACTCTTACTTACCGTCTGAAATGGCATTACAAGCCAATTAATTTCAGAGCAGTTATAGTCTCTACGGAAAGCGGAGAGTGTGATGGTGAGAAGATGTCTGGTGGTGGGATCACTTTGATGGTGGATTTTCGTAACGAGCACTCTCTCTGCAATTCCTTGCATCCGTCACCCCCTCCCACCCAATCCTCCCCTCCACAGGTACTTTCCCCTGCAACTGTAAGAGACCCGACAAGCCCATCCAGGTGAGACAGAGGTGCAAGTACACCTCTTCCAGCCTCGTCTATTGCATTCGGTGCTCCTAATGTGTCATCAGCTGCTTCGTGAGACCAACCATAGACTATGCAACTGTTTCGCCAAACACACGCTCTGTCCATGAAGGCATGCCGGAACTCTCACTTCCTAAACATTTCAACTCTCTTTCCCATTCCCATAGTAGGCTATCTATTCTTGGCCTTCCCCACACTGGAAGAACAGCCCCTCATATTCGCTTGGGTAGCTTACAACCAAACGGTATGAAGTTTGACCACTACCATCACTCTCTTCCACCACCCTAATCACTCTGTTCCTTTACCCTCCTCCATTTGCTCATCTCTCATTCCCAAGTCGCATATTTCCCTTTTATCCCCCTTTTTCTTCACCCCTGTCTCCTCCCACCCACATCCTTTCCTCTGCCTTTACATTTCACTCTTCTTCTTGTCTCCTTATCTGACACCGTTTTGTCTCCTTTTCACATCTACCTTCTGTCACATGAAGGGCCTGTCCCACGGGCATGCGACCTGCATGCGGCAAGAGCGACCTAAAGGGCCTGTCCCTCCAGCATGCGCCTGCATGCGGCAAGCACGACCTAATGTGGTCGCTTGAGCCGTCTGGCCTCGCGGGGCCAGTCCCACTTTGATCGCCGGAGCCGTATGGAGTTGTGCGGAGCTGGTCCCGACATCGCGCAGGGCTCCGAAAAACTGACCGTGTTTTAAAATTCCGCGCGGCAACCGCCTGCCGGCCCGCAGCCGCCTCGACGTCGTGTCACTCACTAGACCTCTGCGCGGCTCCCGCTTCTGGTTTGGTCGCGCTTGCCGCATGCCGTACGGCTCAAACGACCACATTAGGTCGCGCTTGCCGCATGCAGGCGCACGCTGGTGGGACCGGCCATTTAGGTCGCGCTTGCCGCATGCAGGTCGCATGCCCGTGGGACAGGCCCTTAACCCTTCTCATTCTTTCCACCTATCACTTGCCAGGCTTTGCCCCTCCCGTATCTCTCTTTTCAAGCTTTCTCCTTTCAGCTCCTACCAGATTGAAGAAAGTTCCCAACCCAAAACGTCTTCTGTCCATTCCCTCCACAGATGCCACCTGACCCGTTGAGTTCCTCCGTTTACTTTGCTTTTTTTGAGCAAGATTCCAGTGTCTGAAGTTTCTCTTGACTTCATTGTTGATGTTGGGCAGTGTAGCAACTACCAATGAATTTTTCAGCAAAGCCATGCTGGGCTGGTCACGGCAAATATACGGAGGATGAAACATTCCAAAGGTTCTTTTAATATGGCAAAGATAGCGCTCTGGGAAAGTCTGAGAAAGGGATACGATTAGATTCAATTGAAATTAAAATAACGACCGGTGACTATTAGTGAAAGGATGTTGCACACAAGCACAAACAACAATAAACATGGCAAACAGCTTGAAAGATTGTTTATCATTCCCAACAATACCATGTGGGAGTTATCAAAAATGAGTCACTGTGCCTTCAACATGTACTATGTGTGCAGCCAGTAATGCAGATTCCTAGATTAATGCATCCCATCATTCATTCTTTGCAAGGTGCACCCAAATATATTTATCTTATCATTGCACAAATATTTGATTTCACTAATCAGCCAGTCACGGTGGCTGATCAGGGCGGCATGGTGGCCCAGAGGTAGAGTTGCTGCCTTACAGCGCTGGAGACCCGGGTTCGATCCCGACTACGGGTGCTGTCTGTACGGAGTTTGCACGTTCTCCCCATGACTGCGTAGGTTTTCTCTGAGATCTTCAGTTTCCTCCCACAATCCAAAGATGTACAGGTATGTAGGTTGATTGGCTTGGTGTATGTGTAAATTGTCCCAAGAGTGTGTAGGGTAGTGTTAATGTGCAGGGATTGCTGGTCGGTGCGGACTTGGTGGGCCAAAGGGCCTGTTTCCGCTCTATATCTCCAGACTAATCTAAAAACTAAACTAAGCCAGGTTTCTACCTTGCATTACCACATCAAATCTTGCTGAGCTAATCAATTGCTTCTCCTGAGACAGTCAGACAGGGCATACAGTCCTACAATTGCCCCATTCATCAGATGTATTCAGCTCTGCTTTATTAAAACCATCATGATTTTCAGTAAAGATAACATTTAATATCGATTACAGGGGACTGTGAAGTTAACAGAAACAGTGCAATGCATTATTTCAACAAGAAACACCAAGGTAGTTAGGTTCTTATTGTACTCTTCAGTTGTTCCACATGAATGGATCGATCAGAATCTGCACAGAACAAATCTCTGATTGTCGGGGCTGTTTGTTGTCATGAGTAGACTTTTCATTTTTACATCAAAAGAGGTCGGGAAAATAACAAGGTACTAATGGTGTGATCTCCACAATCTCTCACCAAGTGGAGAAATCGCTTGGTATAGGCACCTTACACATAATTGTGCTCTTACTGTTAAATTCATGGCTCTGAACCTTTTGACACATATGGAAGCTGTGAAGTAATAATTTCTACCTTCAGGGGAGGTGGGGAAGAATTTGATGAAACTAAAATAGTTCAGCACAATTGAATTTTGAATAAAAAGGCTATTATTCTTGCACTTTGGAAGGAATGTAAAGAAAAATACTGTATATTAGTACCTGGGACAAATTAATCTTCTATTCATGTACTGTCCATATCTCTCACTCCCCTTTCCCCTGATTCAGTCTGAAGAAGGGTCTCAACCAGAAATGCCACCTTTTCTTTTTCTCTGGAGATGCTGCCTGACCCTCTGAGTTACTCCAGCTTTTTTAGTCTATCTTCAGTTTCAACCAGCATCTGCAGTTCCTTCCTACACAGTAGTACCTGGGTTCTGTCACTTGGTTGCTGTTCTAATTCTAGGTGCGTGTTTTCATGATTTTGATTGAATTAATTGTTTGAAAGATATACCGCATGGAAACAGGCCCTTTGGCCCACCGACTCCATGTTGACCATCGATCATGCTAGTCCTATGCCATCCCAGTTTCACATCCAGCACACTGGGGGCAATTTAAAGAGGTCAATTAGACTACACACCCGCACATCTTTGGGACGTGAGAGGAATCTCGAGCGCGTGGAGGAAACCCACACAGTTACAGGGAGAACGGGCAAACTCCACACTGACAGCAGCAGAGGTCACGATTGAACCCGGGTCTCTGGTGCCGTGGCTGTACCACCAATGTGAAAACAAACATTGTAACATCTGTTGGAATCCTCCAATTGTCCTCAGCTCCTCCAGTTTAAGCTATCACATTAAAACATGAGACTTGATATCACTTGGTTCCTTTGTTAAAATAACAATCTTACCATCGCTTAGTTATGGCATTTAATCAGTTAGCCAACAGATTACTTTTGCCCTTCAGCCTGTTAGCATGGAAACCAGTCTGAACAACTGTCATATGTTGTCACTACACACAGTTTCACCCAACAGGTGGAAGATTCACCGAGATAAGAACCTTAACCAGCTGTTGTGATTGTCACAAGAATTTATTTATTTATTTTATTTATTTATTTATTTTATTTATGATAAAATAAATATGTGTAGAATGCTGCATTCAACACTTATTTTTGCTGAAAGCAGCACTGGATTCTCTCAAATTAAAGTTAATGTTACTAACTTCTCCATTCAGCAACCTCCCACATGAAAAGATTTACTCCTACTAACTTCAATATCATATTTGAACTAACAGATAGATAGTAGGAACTTCCCTCCATCAACATTTTCTCCAGAGCCAAGGGACTCGATAAACAAGTTCACATTTTATCTTGTGCTGTGAAAATATGTTGCTGTTTTCACAGCAAAATATATAATACATTTTATGTGCTTGATGATTTTCCTCACATGTTTAAATCAAGATCTCATATTTATATCCAAGAAAATTTGACATCCGCAATGGAAAATAAACAACCATCCGATCAAATCTTTTTGGACATTACTGGGAAATACTTGTTTACCTACTCCAGTCATGTATCTCAACAGAAGGCAATTGCCTTGAAATTTGATGGCAAAGCCCCATGTTATTTTGTGTTACATAATCCAGTTTTTAGGAAATGGAAATTAACGACTTACCATGTGTACTGTTCCAGATTTGTGGTGGTAGAGTGATGCAGATAGTATCCCGCTGCCTCACAGAGCCAAGACCTGGGTTCGATCCTGAGGTCGGTGCTGTCTATGTGGAGTTTGCACATTCTCCCTGTGACCACGCAGGTTTCCTCCGGGTGCTCCATTTTCCTCCCACATCCCAAAGACACGTGGGTTTACAGAGTAAAAAAAAGGACACAAAGTGCTGGAATAACTCAGCCAGTCAGGCAGCATCACAGGAGAACATGGAAAGGTGGTGTTTTGGGTTGGGACCCTTCTTCAGACTGATTATTGGGGGGCATGGCAGACTTTGTCCTGCTCTCTCCCCCCTCCAATCAGTCTGAAGAAGGGTCCCTACCCTTCCAAAACCTATGATTGAATGGCGGAGTAGACTCGATGGGGCGAATGGCATAATTCTGCTCCTGTGATTTATGAACTTGTGAAGCCATTGTCAGACCAATACGAACAAAGATATGCTGCGGCCAATCTTTTGAGGTAACTACATCATAGATAGTGAAAAGGTTATTTCCTATAGAGGGTGGCAAACCATTTCCCTTTCACAAGCTGTGGAAATAACTAGAATTATACAGGAGCCCAAATTAAGAGCTAAGTGTACAATCATAATTTGTTAATAGACATTCAGATACAGGTTTAAATGAAGATATGAAGCTATTGTATTACAAACATTATGAATTGATTATGGGGCATATCTTAGTAAGGACCCGAACGCAATACAGTTCGCCTCTCGCCACAACAGATTAACAGCAGATTTGATCTCACTGACTCTCCATTCTGCATGGGATCACTTGGACAATAAGAACACATATGTCAGGCTGTTGTTCATTGATTACAGCTCAGCATTCAACACCATCATCATGTCGAAACCGGGAGGCACGGTGGCGCAGCGGTAGAGCTACTGTCTTACCGTACCACAAAGCCGGGTTCAATTCTGGCTATGGGTGCTTGTCTGTGCGGTACGTTCTCCCGGTGACCTGTGTGGGTTTTCTCCGAGATCTTCAGTTTGACTCCAAAACTCCAAAGATGTACAGGTTTGCAGGTTAATTGGCTTGGTATAAATGTATACCATGTAAAATTGTCCCTAGTGAATATTGATGTGCGGAGATCGTTGGTCAGTGCTGAATCGGTGGGCATGTTTCCGCACTGTATTTTTTTTTTTTAATCATCAAACTTGGAGAACTGGGTCTCTATTTGCCTCTATAGAATTGGATCCTTGACTTCCTCATTGGCAGACCACAATCAGTTCATAGAAACATAGAAAATAGGTGCAGGAGTAGGCCATTCGTCCCTTCGAACCAGCACCGCCATTCAATATGATTATGGCTGACCATCCTAAATTAGTACCCCGTTCCTGCTTTCTCCCCATATCCTTTGATTCCCTTAGCCCTAAGAGCTATATCTAACTCTCTCTTCAAAATATCCAGTGAATTGGCCTCCACGGCCTTCTGTGGCAGAGAATTCCACAGATTCACAACTCTCTGGGTGAAAACGTTTTTCCTCATTTCAATCCTAAATTAGGTGACGGCACCATGTTCAGCACAGACATTGTGGGCCAAAGTGCCTTTTCCTGTGCTGTACCTCTCTATGGTTTATATTCTATGAACTAAGAATCAGCAGTGGTGCGGTTAAGGATCACCGAGTGATTCCAGTGATAAAGCAGTCTCGTGGTTCCGGAACTGTTCTGGGAACATGGGTCACGCTCAAGTGACACAACTGATTCATATCCTTCCATCCATGTATCTATCTAAAAGCCTCTTAAATGCCACCGTGGTATCCATCTCCACCACCACCACCATCCCTGGCAGTGAGTTCCAACCACCTGCCTCCCTCTGAGTAAAGATGTTGCCCCACATGTCTCCTTTAACCTTTCACCTTAAAGCAATGGCCTCTAGCCATTGGCATTTCCACAAAGTTGTGAAACATTATCTTTGCACAACTAATTAAATTCACAGGGAACAGGTCCACTGCAATGTAAATTATTGTGCGCAAGCTATTCTGTGCTGAGTAATTATAAATCTGTGAGTTCTCTTTGTCCCTTTGATCCGGACTCCTGCGAACCTTTCTATTCCTTACCTATAGTTCAAAAAAGTGGGGGTTCTATGGTCAATTGCTTCAAAATTTCATGCATCAAATCACAAATAGAGTACAAATTGATTGGAAGACACAGCATGGAAACAGGCCTTTTGGCCCACCGAGTCCATGCATGATTGATCACACGTTCACACTAGTTCTATGTCCCAATTCCCCATCCACTCCCAACATGCTACAATGGCCAATTAACCTACAAACTCCTTTGGGATGTGGGAGGAAACTGGAGCACCCAGACAAAACCCACGCAGTCACAGGGAGAACATGCAAACTCCACACAGACAGTACCTGAGGTCAAGATCAAATCTGGGTTTTTGGCAGAGGCTTTAACAGCTGTGCCATAGTGCTGACAATGCTGACAAAATACATTCATTCACAAATCTGCCAGAGTATTTCCATTTGAACTTGTTTAATTCCTCTGTTGATCATGCTCATTCTCCCATTCCAAGCTTGTTAGAAAACATGCAAGGGCCAGAGGTGGTAAATTATGCACCATAGGTGTAAGGAGAGATTGTTTCTTGAAGGAGATATTCTCATTTTTCTGTCCTTGGGGCCACCACGTGTAAAAAGTCAGCACTATATCAATTGTAGTTGTATTTCTATGAGCAATACCAAATACAATGCTAATGGATGTATATATAGCTGCTAAAAATGTCAGAAGAATTTTTGCAGATCTTGTTTTCTATACACTTCTTCAGACTTAAAGGTCTGTCTCACGAATCTGCGGTCATTGGCGGCGAAACGGGAAGAATCTGCCGCCATAGACCGCGCACTCGTGAGAAAGAACAATTCCCGGGCCGTGCGACGGTGTTCCCAACACCGCGCGGTGCAAAAATAAAATCGACAATGTCGAAAACCAAATACTCACCGCACAACCTCCACCAGTGATGCACGAGTGCGCACGGCCGCTCGCACGGGCTGCCGCCAGTGTGGGTCGAGCGCCGTGCGTCAAACCTCCTCTGCCACAGCCTCCGCCAGTGACGCACGTGCCGCCGCCAGTGAGGCACGTGTGCTGCGCGGCCGCAGGCACAGCCATCGCTACAGCGCCGCGATCAGTATGGCCGCCGCCACAGCCGCCGCTGGTGAGTCACGTGCGGGGGGCCGACGTCATCGCAGTCGGCCCGCCCTTTTTTTACTTACCGCAAGCACGTGGGACCCGCCGTGTTTGAATTAACTCGGCCCCCGCGCAACATCCGTGCGGCGCTCCGGTGGATAAGCTCGACGCTCTCGCCGTTGCCGCGCGGTCCTAGCTACCGTCTACACCGCGCTTCACCGCCGATGACCGCAAACAGGTAAGACACGGCCTTTAGACTTCAGACTTTGGTCTGATACAGGTTCCCGAGCCAAAACGTCACCCGTCCTTTTTCTCCAGAGATGCTGCCTGACCCGCTTAATTACTCCAACACTTTGTGTCTATCTTCGGTATAAACCAGCATCTGCAGATCCTTTCTACACATTAATCAAACTTTGTTTGGCTCACTTAATTGTACCGACTATAAAACAAATGGTTAAAATTACACATTTGCTGAAGCCACGTTAATGAAAGCTCAGCACAAATTTTGGTATCCTGAATCTAGTCAAAAGGCCATGGTTTATTCATACATTGAGGTCCCAGTGGCTGGCTTCCAGCATTATTAAACTGAGCTCCCATAACTTCATCACTAAGGTTTTTTTGTATCAGTAGATTGGGTTATGGAGTGTGACTGGTCAATTCAATAGCAATAATGCTGGAGCTTCAGTGTCTGATTCATCCAGCACTTGTTTTTTCCCCCATCATCTTATAACTGCACATGTCATTTCAAAAGAATAGTTGTTTGAGCTGCTCTGTTTGACAACTGCAATCAGTCCTAAAGTTCACAGTAAAACTTGGGTACTCACCAAAAATCACATTTCTAAACATGTCTCATTTACAAGATATTTCCAGTTGCATATCCAAGATCAGTGGGGCCTTTGTTTATAAACATTTGTTAAAGCTGAAAGGATTTATAAGAACTTGCATCGAAAATAAAAACTTTCAATAAGTTTGCATATGCCCACACTCTGGTAGAGATTGAAGGCATTTTGAAGTATTATCTTACGCTGTTTGTCAGAGTTCCATTACTGCCTCTAGCACGGGTTATTGCTATTATAATTCATGGTTTATACCAGATTTTTCCCCCCCACGTCGTGAGATCCCTCTTTAGCCACAATTTTCTGACCAGCTGTTTTCCTACCAGGATTTACATTCCAACCCACACAGAGAACTCATTTTGTCTTTATTCTGCGTGTGAACAATTTCACGAGACATTTTTTTTAGTCACTACAAAGATTCGTATATTTCCTGACTAAAATGTTGAGTCTTGCATATCCAATGTGACATAATTGGGTGATAGCCTATAACTAGCCAAAATGAAAGCAGATTGTAAATTAAATCAACATGATTGTTAAAATAAAAAGCCTCTGCTGGAGAACAGGCAAGTAAACCTTTTCTGATTAAAAAGGCAGGGGAAAAAGGGATGCTTTAACTGAAATTAATATTTCAGGTTTAATTACCTGTAATTATTGCATTGCATGAGATGGTTTTGATCTATTTATTCTCCACTGGGCTGCATTGCGTAAAAAACAAAATTTCATAAAAAATAAACAGGATTTTAAAAGGCAGCAGGTACACAAAAATGCTGGAGAAACTCAGCGGGTGCAGCAGCATCTATGGAGCGAAGGAAATAGGTAACATTTCGGGCCGAAACCCTTCTTCAGACTGATAGGGGGTGGGGAGAAGAAAGGAAAAAAGGAAAAAGGCGGAGGAGGAGCCCGAGGGCTGGGGGAGGGGAGGAGAGGAGGGGGGGGGGGAGGGGGGGAAGCAATGGCCTCTAGCCTTTGGCATTTCCACAAAGTTGTGAAACATTATCTTTGCACAACTAAAAGGCAGCGTTTGGTAAGAGGCCAAGTTTAATTACCAACTTTCCAACCACAAATTGAGGATTGTGGTGAGGAACCTGCTTTAAACATTAACTATCAGCATTAACCGTCAGCATTGACCACAATTGGCCATTCAAGATAGGCCGAAGCTGAAATCAGATCCATTCACAATAACAGCCACCATCACATACATCTGGTTGCACACATGGCTTGCATATCTTTGATAAATATAAACCACAGTTTTAGATGATCAGGATTTTTGTGAGCTAAAATAAAAAACGCGAAGTGCCAGAGTAATTCAGGCAGGTCAGTCAGCTCTTTTTTTTCGAAACCAGCATCTGCAATTCCTTGTTTTAGAGATACAGAGATACAGCGCGGAAACAGGCCCATTGGCCCACCGCGTCCATGGCGACCTGCGGTCCCCGTACACTAACACTATCCTACACACTAGGGACAATTTACAATTTTTTTTACCAAAGCCAATTAACCTACAAACCTGTACGTCTTTTGATTGTGGGAGGAAACTGGAGCTCCCGAAGAAAAAACACACGGTCATGGGGAGAACATACAGACTCCATACAGACAGTATCCGTAGGCAGGATCGAACCTGGGTCTCTGGTGCTGTAAGGCAGAAACTCTACCACTGCGCCACCGTGCCGCCCCATTTTTTCAAATTTCCTCCCCTATATCAGAGGCCCAGGAGCGGTTGGAGCGGCTGGTGCAGCGTCCGGGCGGTAAGTTTAAAAACGGAGCGCGGGGCTTTGTTCCACAGAGGCCCAGGAGCGGTTGGAGCGGCTGGTGCAGCGTTGCCCACTCTGCAACGTTCCATCACACTTGGGGTACCGCAAGGCTCAGTGCTGGGACCCCAGCTATTTACAATTTATATTAATGATCTGGACGAGGGAATTGAAAGCAACATCTCCAAGTTTGCGGATGACACTAAGCTGGGGGGCAGTGTTAGCTGTGAGGAGGATGCTAGGAGACTGCAAGGTGACTTGGATAGGCTGGGTGAGTGGGCAAATGTTTGGCAGATGCAGTATAATGTGGATAAATGTGAGGTTATCCACTTTGGTGGCAAAAACGGGAAGGCAGACTATTATCTAAATGGTGGCCGATTAGGAAATGGGGAGATGCAGCGAGACCTGGGTGTCATGGTACACCAGTCATTGAAAGTAGGCATGCAGGTGCAGCAGGCAGTGAAGAAAGCGAATGGTATGTTGGCCTTCATAGCAAGAGGATTTGAGTATAGGAGCAGGGAGGTTCTACTGCAGTTGTACAGGGTCTTGGTGAGACCACACCTGGAGTATTGCGTACAGTTTTGGTCTCCAAATCTGAGGAAGGACATTATAGCCATAGAGGGAGTGCAGAGAAGGTTCACCAGACTGATTCCTGGGATGTCAGGACTTTCATATGAAGAAAGACTGGATAGACTTGGCTTATACTCGCTAGAATTTAGGAGATTGGGAGGGGATCTTATAGAAACGTACAAAATTCTTATGGGGTTGGACAGGCTAGATGCAGGAAGATTGTTCCCGATGTTGGGGAAGTCCAGGACAAGGGGTCACAGCTTAAGGATAAGGGGGAAATCCTTTAAGACCGAGATGAGGAAAAACTTTTTCACACAGAGTGGTGAATCTCTGGAACTCTCTGCCACAGAGGGTAGTTGAGGCCAGTTCATTGGCTATATTTAAGAGGGAGTTAGATGTGGCCCTTGTGGCTAAAGGGATCAGGGGGTATGGAGAGAAGGCAGGTACGGGATACTGAGTTGGATGATCAGCCATGATCATATTGAATGGCGGTGCAGGCTCGAAGGGCCAAATGGCCTACTCCTGCACCTATTTTCTATGTATCTATGTATCTATGTACTTCAAAAGAAGTGGTCTGGAGGAAGCCGCTGATTGGTGGAAGCGGACTAGAGGAAGCAGCTGATTGGGAGTAACCCCAGGTTTGTATTTCTGCTTTCTGGTTAAGGGTTCAGTGAGTTAAGGGTTCAGTAAGTTAAGGGTTCAGTGAGTTAAGGGTTCAGTGAGTTAAGGGTTCAGTGAGTTAAGGGTACAGTGAGATAAGGGTACAGTGAGTTAAGGGTACAGTGCTTTTTAGTAAAGGTACGGTTTAAAGGATTAAAATTTGTATAGTGGGTGTGAGTTGATTAATTTGGGGGTAAGCCATGTCAGTTGAGATCGGCCCCGTGGATTGCTCATCCTGCAACATGTGGGAGATCAGGGATATGGTCGGTGTCCCTGGTGATTACGTGTGCAGGAAGTGTGTCCAGCTCCTGGCAGACCGCATTGAACGGTGGAGCTGCGGTTGGATTCATACTGGAGCATCCACGATGCTGAGAAAGTCGTGAATAGCATGTACAGTGAGTTGGCCACACCACAGGTAAAAGTTAAGCGGACAGAAAGGGAACAGGTGGCCACTAGCCAGCGTAGCAGTGCGCAGGTAGTGTAGGTGTCCCCTGCGGTCATCTCCCTCCTATACAGATATAGCATTTTGGATACTGTTGGGGGAGATGGCTCATCAGGGGAAGGCAGCAGCAGCCAAGTTCATGGCATCATGGGTGGCTCTGCGGCACAGGAGGGGAGGAAAAAGAGTGGAAGGGCAATAGTAATAGGGGATTCAATTGTAAGGGGAATGGATAGGCGTTTCTGCGGCCGCAAACGAGACTCCAGGATGTTATGTTGCCTCCCTGGTGCAAGGGTCAGGGATGTCTCTGAGCGGCTGTAGAACATTCTGTAGGGGGAGGGTGAACAGCCAGTTGTCGTGGTGCACATTGGCACCAACGATATAGGTAAAAAACGGGATGAGGTCCTACAAGGTGAATTTAGGGAGCTAGGAGATAAACTTAAAAGCAGGACCTCAACGGTAATAATCTCTGGATTACTACCAGTGCCACGTGCTAGTCAGAGTAGAAATAGGAGGATATTTCAGATGAATACGTGGCTTGATAAATGGTGGAAGGGGAAGGGATTCAAATTTCTAGGGCATTGGAACCAGTTCTGGGGGAGGTGGAACCAGTACAAACAGGACGGTCTGCACCTGGGCTGGAATGGAACCAATGTCCTTGGGGGAGTGTTTGCTAGTGCTGTCGGGGAGGATTTATACTAATGTGGCAGGGGGATGGGAGCATGAGCAGAGAGACAAGAGGGGTGTAAAATGAGGGTAGAAGCAATAGGTAGCAAGGTGAAAAGTAAAAATGGCAGGCAGACAAATCTAGGGCAAAAATCAAAAAGGGCCACTTTTCAACATAATTGTATAAGGGGTAAGAGTGTTGTAAAAACAAGCCTGAAGGCTTTGTGTCTCAATGCAAGGAGCATTCGTAATAAGGTGGATGAGTTGAATGTGCAGATAGTTATTACTGAATATGATATAGATGGGATCACGGAGACATGGCTCCAGGGTGACCAAGGCTGGGAGCTGAACATCCAGGGATATTCAATATTCAGGAGGGATAGTGAGAAAGGAAAAGGAGGTGGGGTAGCGTTGCTGGTTAGAGAGGAGATTAACGCAATAGAAAGGAAGGACATGAGCTTGGAGGATGTGGAATCGATATGGGTAGAGCTGCGAAATACTACGGGGCAGAAAACGCTAGTGGGAGTGGTGTACAGGCCATCTAATAGTAGTAGTGAAGTTGGGGATGGCATCAAACAGGAAATTAGAAATGAGTGCAACAAAGGTAAAACAGTTATAATGGGTGACTTCAATCTACATATAGATTGGTTGAATCAAATTGGCAGGGGTGCTGAGGAAGAGGATTTCTTGGAATGTATGCGGGATACTTTTCTAAACCAACATGTAGAGGAACCAATGAGAGAGCAGGCTATACTAGACTGGGTATTGAGTAATGAGGAAGTGTTAGTTAGCAGTCTTGTTGTGCGTGGCCCCTTGGGCAAGAGTGACCATAATATGGTTGAGTACTTCATTAAGATGGAGAGTGACATAGTTAATTCAGAAACAAGGGTTCTGAACTTAAAGAAAGGTAACTTTGAGGGTATGAGACATGAATTGGCCAAGATAGACTGGCACTTGATTCTTAAAGGGTTGACGATGGATATGCAATGGAAGGCATTTAAAGACTGCATGGATGAACTACAACAATTGTTCATCCCAGTTTGGCAAAAGAATAAATCAGGGAAGGTAGTGCATCCGTGGATAACAAGGGAAACCAGGGATAGTATCAAAACAAAAGATGAAGCATACAAATTAGCATGCAGCCTACCAGAGGACTGGGAGAAATTCAGAGTCCAGCAGAGGAGGACAAAGGGCTTAATTAGGAAAGGGAAAACAGATTATGAAAGAAAACTGGCAGGGAACATAAAAACTGACTGCAAAAGCTTTTGTAGATATGTGAAGAGAAAAAGATTAGTTAAAACAAATGTAGGTCCCTTGCAGTCAGAAACAGGTGAATTGATGATGGGGAACAAGGACATGGCAGACCAATTGAATAACTACTTTGGTTCTGTCTTCACTAAGGAAGACATAAATAATCTGCCAGAAATAGCAGGGGACCGGGGGTCAAATGAGATGGAGGAACTGAGTGAAATCCAGGTTAGTCGGGAAGTGGTGTTAGGTAAGTTGAATGGACTAAAGGCTGATAAATCCCCAGGGCCAGATAGGCTGCATCCCAGAGTGCTCAAGGAAGTAGCCCCAGAAATAGTGGATGCATTAGTGATAAGTTTTCAAAACTCTTTAGATTCTGGAGTAGTTCCTGAGGACTGGAGGGTAGCTAATGTAACCCCACATTTAAAAAAAGGGAGGTAGAAAGAAAACGGGGAATTGCAGACCAGTTAGTCTAACATCGGTAGTGGGGAAAATGCTAGAGTCAGTTATTAAAGATGGGATAGCAGCACATTTGGAAAGTGGTGAAATCATTGGACAAAGTCAGCATGGATTGATGAAAGGTAAATCATGTCTGACGAATCTTATAGAATTTTTCGAGGATGTAACTAGTAGAGTGGATAAGGGAGAACCAGTGGATCTGTTATATCTGGACTTTCAGAAGGCTTTCGACAAGGTCCCACATAAGAGATTAGTATGCAAACTTAAAGCACACAGTATTGGGGGTTCAGTATTGATGTGGGTAGAGAAATGGCTGGCAGACAGGAAGCAAAGTGTAGGAGTAAACGGGTCCTTTTCAGAATGGCAGGCAGTGACTAGTGGGGTACCGCAAGGCTCAGTGCTGGGACCCCAGCTATTTACAATATATATTAATGATTTGGACGAGGGAAAGGAATGCAACATCTCCAAGTTTGCGGATGACACAAAGCTGGGGGGCAGTGTTAGCTGTGAGGAGGATGCTAGGAGGCTGCAAGGTAACTTGGATAGGTTGGGCGAGTGGGCAAATGCATGGCAGATGCAGTATAATGTGGATAAATGTGAGGTTATCCACTTTGGTGGCAAGAACAGGAAAGTAGACTATTATCTGAATGGTGGCCGATTAGGAAAAGGGGAGATGCAACGAGACTTGGGTGTCATGGTACACCAGTCATTGAAAGTAGGCATGCAGGTGCAGCAGGCAGTGAAGAAAGTGAATGGTATGTTAGCATTCATAGCAAAAGGATTTGAGTATAGGAGCAGGGAGGTTCTACTGCAGTTGTACAGAGCCTTGGTGAGACCACACCTGGAGTATTGAGTACAGTTTTGGTCTCCTAATCTGATGAAATACATTCTTGCCATAGAGGGAGTACAGAGAAGGTTCACCAGACTGATTCCTGGGATGGCAGGACTTTCATATGAAGAAAGACTGGATAGACTCGGCTTGTACTCGCTAGAATTTAGAAGATTGAGGGGGGATCTTATAGACACTTACAAAATTCTTAAGGGGTTGGACAGGCTAGATGCAGGAAGATTGTTCCCGATGTTGGGGAAGTCCAGAACAAGGGGTCATAGTTTAAGGATAAGGGGGAAGTCTTTTAGGACCGAGATGAGAAAAAAAAATTCACACAGAGAGTGGTGAATCTGTGGAATTCTCTGCCACAGAAAGTAGTTGAGACCAGTTCATTGGCTATATTTAAGAGGGAGTTAGATGTGGCCCTTGTGGCTAGAGGGATCAGGGGGTATGTAGAGAAGGCAGGTACAGGATACTGAGTTGGATGATCTGCCATGATCATATTGAATGGCAGTGCAGGCTCGAAGGGCCGAATGGCCTACTCCTGCACCTATTTTCTATGTTTCTATGTTTCTATATATTTCCCAGTTGTAGCTCCATTTTACTCCAGCTTTGTTTTGATTTAACCATCAGAATCTTCAACATTCAACTTTGGGGAACACTACAGAAAATAATGTTACATGCCCAAATTCTTAAATAGCTACTATTTTTACTTAAAAGTACATTTACATATAATGAGAAAAGGTCGGAAGTGAATATATTTGTAGTTATTTAAAACAGTTCATCTCTCAAAGCTCACAATAATAAGCAAAGTTTAGATCTAATTTCAATGGTATAACACAATTGTCAATCCATGTGCTGAATATTGTTGGTTCCGCAATTGCAAGCAATGTTAAAAAGGTCACCAGGGTCAGTTACACATGGCCAATCAATAGCTTGTCAAATGTACTGATGCCCAGAGAACAACCAAAAGTTCATGAGCGGTCAAGAAGGTCAGGATCGAAAAGCTACTTTATCTGAAGTTTGTGTTAATGCTTGTAAAATGTCAGATATTCCAAGTTTACCACAGCTGTACTGGTAAAGCCTGACACCAAACTTAAAAGCCCATGCACGGCACAACAAACAATGGATAATTGTAGCGTTGCGAAGAATGTTGTTAAGACTGTTATTTAAAACCACACGACATTTTAATACAATTGTGAAGAGATAATGTAGTCATATTCTCCGTGAGAAACCTACTGCTGCTATTTTGCTCCAGCACATTTTGGGTGGGAGAAATGAAGTTTGCTTTACATTATCATTACAAATAAAGGTGAACGCGAGAGGCAATTACAATTCCTTTTCTTGCCAGGATGAAGCAATAAATTACAAATCTGCCACATGGAAGATCACATTACTTCAGTATTTGCCAAGGAGGTACATTTTATAGTCTGTGACTTGTGTGCAGTTTCAAGCACTGTATTAAACTCTCTTCAGTGTGTTATTAATCTTCAGCGAAACTGACATGCACAGTCTGATGATGTTCAGCTAGGAGAAATGTTAAATAGTTAATAATAACAGACTAATGATTGCTTCTTGTAATAAGGTTTTATCAAGTCAGTGTCAATTTAATAGCTAGCTTAATCAAGATCAGAGTATGTATTGGGGGTGAAGGTGATCATCATGATTATTCTGTTAGTGAAAATCATGTTATAATTTAAGTAGGTTGCTTTCCAATTATAATTACTTCCAGTTAGTTTTCTGCCTTTTTTTCAGAACTATTCTGACAGAAGATAAATGTAACATAAGAATCTCAGGCAATCAAATTTCAGAGATAGTACTTTAATTCCCAAATATTAAAGTGCTGCTAACAGATTTGTAAAATAATTCATGAAGGGCAGTATCGGTATCTGCCCAGTTCTTTTACCTCTCTCTCGTAAGTAGAGCCAGGTCTTGATACATTAGTGATATAATTACATTGTGAGTCATGTTCAATTCTGGCATGTTCTTAGTTAGTTTAATAAAGATGGAATTAATAAAAATTCAGGTATAATTTCTACAAATCTCAGTGAATATATATTTTTTTACATTGAATGGACCATATAGAGGTTCATTTTTACTTAGATTACGATAGGTCTTATATATCAGATACTAATTAGTCTAATAATCAGGACGAGATACTACACTTGGATTTAGGCAACTTTGCGTTTATATAATCCTAAAGCTAATCCAGTGTTTACAGTCAGTGAGTATTTTCTATTGTGTAGCCACTTATGTAATGCAGGAAACGTGGTAGCCACTCAGCATAGCTAGCTTTCACAAAAGATAAATGACCGGATGGATAACAAACTGAGCAAAAATCTTGAAGATATTCATTGTGTATTTGTTAAAAGCACACAAATATCTACAGGGGAGTTTTAGTTGTTTTGCTAAAGCTTTTGCGATGACACTTACAAAAACATATTTGTTTTCAGTATTGTTCAATCAAACTAAATAAAGAATGGTAATGAACCCTCTAGTTTAGCAAGCCAAAACTTTCTAACGATGCAATTTTCCAGAAAAGACAAATAAATTCCATGAAAAATACCAAAGAACAAATTAAGAAGGACTTGGGGAATTGCTGTTCCCAGTTTGTTCAGGTGATAATCTATAATCAAGAAGACTATTAGATAAGCAAGTGTACTATTATATGAAAAGGATAGAACTACAATTCTGTGGTAGAGCAATGACAATGTTTCAGAATAGATAGGACCAGTATTTCAGGTATTTGAAAATCATAACATTGAGTTACAAAAACCCATTCTGGACATGCACTTCCGTAAAATAAGAGAAAACATGTCATTAAGACTTAACTCCACCATTTCTGGGGACGAAAGTCATTCATGGTTCTAGCACAGTCAATGTTATTAACAGAGAAACAGTCTGTCTTGGAATAAATACAAGAAAAATAAAGACCCGGTCCCATTCACCTTGCTCTCGTGAAATTTTGCACATTTGCATTTTGGAAGAAATGGTTACATGAATAAGGGAGGTTAAGAAGGATATGGGCCAAAATGCAAGCAAACTAGCTTAGATGGGACATTTCAGTAGACATGGACAGGTTGGGCCCAAAGGCCTGTTTCTGTGCAGTCTGACGCTATGAGAGCATGAAGCTCTGAATACCCTTCCATTGAACAGTAACATGATGGTGAAAATCGCTTGTTATAGAACATAAGCATCCAGTTCAGATTCGATGATGGGCTCGCAATGCTTCTTGGCACCCAGGCATGAAGATGTAATTTTATCCACTGTCTATCAAGCATATATGCCTAGAAATTAGAATATGCTCTAGGTGTGACCAGGTCACAGCAATCGGTCAACAGATCATTTGTTTATCAATGGTGAACTGCAATCATAGGTTATACATAGATACATAGAAAATAGGTGCAGGAGTAGGCCATTCGGCCCTTCGAGCCTGCACCGCCATTCAATATGATCATGGCTGATCATCCAACTCAGTATCCCGTACCTGCCTTCTCTCCATACCCCCTGATCCCTTTAGCCACAAGGGCCACATCTAACCCTCTTAAATATAGCCAATGAACTGGCCTCAACTACCCTCTGTGGCAGAGAGTTCCAGAGATTCACCACTCTCTGTGTGAAAAAGTTTTTCCTCAACTCGGTCTTAAAGGATTTCCCCCTTATCCTTAAGCTGTGACCCCTTGTCCTGGACTTCCCCAACATCGGGAACAATCTTCCTGCATCTAGCCTGTCCAACCCCATAAGAATTTTGTACGTTTCTATAAGATCCCCTCTCAATCTCCTAAATTCCAGCGAGTATAAGCCAAGTCTATCCAGTCTTTCTTCATATGAAAGTCCTGACAAAACTGTACGCAATACTCCAGGTGTGGTCTCACCAAGACCCTGTACAACTGCAGTAGAACCTCCCTGCTCCTATACTCAAATCCTCTTGCTATGAAGGCCAACATACCATTCGCTTTCTTCACTGCCTGCTGCACCTGCATGCCTACTTTCAATGACTGGTGTACCATGACACCCAGGTCTCGCTGCACCTCCCCATTTCCTAATCGGCCACCATTTAGATAATAGTCTGCCTTCCCATTTTTGCCACCAAAGTGGATAACCTCACATTTATCCACATTATACTGCATCTGCCAAACATTTGCCCACTCACCCAGCCTATCCAAGTCACCTTGCAGTCTCCTAGCATCCTCCTCACAGCTAACACTGCCCCCCAGCTTAGTGTCATCCGCAAACTTGGAGATGTTGCTTTCAATTCCCTCGTCCAGATCATTAATATAAATTGTAAATAGCTGGGGTCCCAGCACTGAGCCTTGCGGTACCCCACTAGTCACTGCCTGCCATTGTGAAAAGGACCCGTTTACTCCTACTCTTTGCTTCCTGTTTGCCAGCCAGTTCTCTATCCACATCAATACTGAACCCCCAATACCGTGTGATTTAAGTTTGTATCCTAATCTCTTATGTGGTACCTTGTCGAAAGCCTTCTGAAAGTCCAGATACAACACATCCACTGGTTCTCCCCTATCCACTCTACTAGTTACATCCTCGAAAAATTCTATAAGATTCGTCAGACACGATTTACCTTTCGTAAATCCATGCTGACTTTGTCCAATGATTTCACCCCTTTCCAAATGTGCTGCTATCCCATCTTTAATAACTGACTCTAGCAGTTTCTCCACTACCGATGTTAGACTAACTGGTCTGTAATTCCCCGTTTTCTCTCTCCCTCCCTTCTTAAAGGCACCAAGTATGTCAAACTTGCCTGGATACTGGACAAGGTATTTACCAGAACTGAACCAAGGTGTTTACTAAAATCCAGGCTAGGAACGATGGGTGCAATGAGTATACACCGGCAGTTATAATGACCAATGTTAAGGCTTCCTGTCTGGTGCTAGTATCAAAGCAGCCCCTTGAATGTGCATTGATTTGGCTATTCAACACATGAAGAAAAAATTGCAATAAAACCAATTAGGCCAACGTTACAGAAATGAAGAGCCCCTGGTGTCAGTTTCAATCGCATTCTCTGGAACACAATACTGAAGATATAATCATCTGGTGAAAGGCATTGAATACGTGCTTAGATGCTGTTTCCAAGATTGAACCCATTGGTGCCAATTTTACACTTGTCAAACCAAATAGCGCATGATCCAATTTATGGGCCAAAGAATTACCACATCAAAATGTGCTGGATAGTTGTCGATATCTGTGGAACTAAAGGCTTCAGCATCTTCAAGAAAAGAAAGTAGGATATACATGACTCTGTTTCATGAGAACATTAATGATAGAGAAATAACTTCACAATTGTCTTACGATAAAGTTCTTCTCAGGGAGATAAGCCACTTTTGAATACAGCTTCAGCTTTGGTATGTACAAGTTTTAGAGTGGCTTTTTCCAGCAATGCTCTGAATCCAAGGACTTATTCTCACAGAGCCAGGACAGTCAGTGGATGTAAATTAGTTGCACTTTCTCACATCAAAGCAATTAGTCTGCATGAAAGAAGAACTTCAGGACAGTTTGCAAGAGGTAGTTTGCTTAATTAAACCCAGCCACCAATTATCAAATATTTCTTCGGCATTAATGGCCCTCTGAATGTGTAATTACATTTTTATTGTGGTTGAATTTGCATGGATGAAACCACAATCTGTTAATATTCATTGCAGAGCTACAGCTGTCCTGAAGCTCAGTAGAAAGACCAACAAAAAGAGGCAGGAGGATAAATTGTGGTTATACGATATTTGTGTAACCATCGACTTTCTCCACACTCTTTAATATTAAATTGAAGCGTGGAAAAATCACAATACAGAATATGAGGTAGCAAACATCAATCCCTTCCAGGAACCACCACACAAAAAAGGGATATTGGGAAATAAAGTTCAAGGGTGTGTGTGTAAAAAACACTGCACTCATGAACATTGGTGCCAATCACACTTTGCATTTTAATCACACGATCAACACATTCTCACTCAGAAACACCAGGGATCTTAATAAACATAATTCTACAATTAGTGCAATCAGATCATACATGAATGATTCTTTTCAAAAGTCACCTTTGAACAAATTAAACATTTAAAGCTTAAATGGCATCCAGTAGACTGGAAAGAAATGTTCTTTCTTGTGCTTCCCATTTTACTTGCTTATGGAGCTTTACTTACGGAAATTAATTCACACGACGGTACATTTTGCAGCAATATCGTCTGAATCAGCATTCTTGGTCCGCAGATGATAAGTGAGTGTTTACAGATTAGTTTACCATGGAGGACAATCTTATCTTTACACAACAAATAATCTGCCCTCACTTTATGTTTTGTTATATTCCATGTGTCTTCAGATCAATTATTTGACCAAAAACAGGTCTTGCACTCTCCCCTATACATGCCTTCCCACATCTGCCCACCTTCTCTTTCATTTGGCAAGTTAACTACATGTTGAGCAAAATTAACCATCTTTTTTTTTTATTTTTATTTTTTTTTAATTTTTATTTATTAGAAGTACATTACATCACAGCCACATACATTAATACTCGTCATTTATATCTTCTTACAATTAATGTACTCCCTTTATTTATTTTTTTACACTGAAGAAAGAAAAGATTGAAAGAGAGAAGAAAGTGAAGGAAAAAGTGCAAGTGTAGAAAAGTGTAGACAATGGTTGTACTACTGCGGCGAACAAATCATTTTTTTAATAACAATGATCAGCAATAGTCAGACTGTGCTCTACCTATTATAATTCACCATCTCCTGTAAAGAAGCACAGATTACTAATTCACTTAACTATCTCAGTGTTACAAGAGCTCTCATGAGCCCTGCTAAAGTGTACCCAGAAAAAAAACAGCTCAAAGGTCTCTGCTGACATTTTGACTAATGAGTCCAAATAAGATAAGATTGCAAGTATAAGAGTATGTTGCAGATTTCAGCTCATTATAATGCTCTGTCCATTTAGAGTGCATTAAATACTGGCTCACATTTCATTTCTCCTATCAATATATTACAAACAGCACATGAAGAACAATAGTTGTGTCAAGGTACACAAACCCTTTAGCTCTTCAGCAAATACATCTTGAAGAGACTTCATTTATAAAACTGCATGTGTGTATATTACTGCACTAATTGTTTATACCCGTCTAAGGAAGCTTGAAACAGACAGACTGTCAAAAGAAAACACTGAAGAAATATGGCAGTTCCCAGAGAGAGATTTGCTCCACTGTGATGCAGAATGTTTCAGTTAGCCTATGCTTGATTGATTATACTTGCAGCTCTGACCTATTTCATTTAGTCGCTTAGAATCTCATTCCCAGTTTTTCAGTTTGATGGGAGTTTATGCTGACTGCTGAGCATGCCTATTAAGGGCAACAAACAAATAAATCACAGCATATTGCAAAATGTAAGCACAGTAATTCTTCCGATGTGTGTAATTTTATCGTCCCTTTCACAATGCTGGCTGTCACAAATTCCTTTCCATCTCCATACAGAACTGCAATTATCCAATAGTGTCCATGAAAGGGAGATTTGCAGTTACACTCTGATGTGTCACACACTTGAAGCATTAGAAAGTAAAGGTAGTGCTGTATGGAGAAAAGTAACCGTGGCAAGCAGACACAGCTAAAGGTAGAAATAAGAGCCAACAGCAGTCCCCTGGGGGGGTTTGGTAATCAGCAGACAAATGGTCTACATTCACAGCATGCATTCATTCTGCAACAAGAGACTCCCAACAAGAGCTTGTCTGTGTGTATATGTGTTATGTGCAAGAGCTCGCATTTCACCATTCAGCTGCCTGGGAATAAAGAGCTGATGACAAACAGTGCTCTGAGCTTCTGACATTTCTGTTTGATCTGGTTAGATCCAAGCATTATTCAGATGCTGTAGAATGAACAAATTGTAGATTTCTGACAATGATGCCATGAGCAGCTTGAGAAGATCATATGTGTCATTTTAAAGAAGCCTAGTAATTCATGAAATAGCCAAATCGTTTTAATGAAGAGAACCCTAATTACCTTTGGATTCTTTCTTTTAAAATACAAAATCCTATCCTCCACCATCAGGTAAAACATTTTTATATTTAAAGGAACGATTCTGCACTTTGTTTAGCAGAACAAGATTAAATGCAGGATAAGATTTCTGAGAAATTGTAATGAACACATTCCTTACATCTTTCAGGAACAATTGGGCTATCAAATGTCAACCCAATTTAATCTTTGTTAATATATCCCAGCACCACATTTAAAACTGATATGCTTCTTTATTTGAATGGAACATTACGGCTCAGTACCAAGCTAAACATAATTTCCAGTTGAGATTGCAGTAAGTTTGATTATACCACTTTGAAAGAAGTCATCATAATGTCATTTGACTAGCTCCTTATTGAACAACAGAAATTAAACCAAAAAGTCTAATTACTGAAGCTCCTGCTTATTGTTATGTGGAACTGAATGTAGCAGGTCAGTTTTCTATTACAATTATCCGAATACTATTCTTCTTAGTAAGGAGGGTTTTACAGGCTCATGCTAATGAATAATTAAGTATGCTATTACTAAGACAAGGTGACATTTTACATTGTGAATACATCTAGATCCAGTCTGGTATCGAGTCATACAGACTACCAAGCTTGCAACCTTTGACTGTTTGTCTCTACTGAATTAGTTGCCCTTCAGCTGAGCAGCAATGTGTGTATTTCATTGCTTTCAGTATACAATGATTCAATAATACTTTATTGTCACATGTACCTAGGTACAGTGAAATGCTTTGTTTTGCATACGAGCTGGTAAAATCATACAGCAGACCTGACTCAGGGAGTGCACAAGTTTTGCCGCGTTTTGGCGCCGACAAAGTTGTGAAAGTTCACCGAACAGTTCTATCTTCTGCCCGCCGCAGCACACCCCTCCCCCACCGGGTCCCCCCTTCGTTCTCAGCCCCCCCCCCCCCCCCCACACACAAAGTGTTCCCCTTTGTTCTCGGCCCCGCTGGGTCCCCCACTATTTTCCACAGCCCCCGCCAGGAAGCTCTCGGCAGCTCTCCTCACTCTCCGCCGGCCCTCATTGTGTGGGTCCCGTCAACACCGACAGACCAGGTTTGGAGAGGTGAAAAATCAGACAGAGATCCTGCTTCTGACCACTGCTTTGTGACCTCAACTGAAATGTGTTTTTGTGTAGACGTGATTCATTGTCCACATGCAAACTTTCTCCATAGATGACTCTGTTTGGCCCTGTGGGGGAGCTGAACTGTTGTTTTGCATTGGTATTTTCAAATGACCTATTTATAAACAAAAATGACATTCGGTAATGATTATAATTTAGTGCGCTTATTTACTTCAAGTAACATTTAATTTTCCCGAGGGATGGTTTGGCTGCCTCTGATGAAGTAGATTTATGAAGTAGAAATGAAACTCAAGGAACAAGGGAACAATATTTTGTTGAGAGTGACCAATATTTTGCAGTCCTTTATTTATTCTCGTTACAGCAGCCAGGGTAAAAGTACAGCTTGCAATATCAAAGCTTTTCAATCTAATTTCTCAGCTCTCGTTATTGATCGGTGCATCATCTTTTTTTTCTGGAGGCTCTATAATGGGCCTGGAGCTAAGAATCTCCACTGGAAATTTATTTTACAGCAAACTCAACATGTGTTTTGCACAACCAATTCTCCTATTGGAAAAGGCAGACTTTCACACAGTTTGGAAGACGATTTAATTCTCCTGTGCTCTATTGTTCTACTTGCATTTTATTTCCCTTTTTCTAATTACGGGCAGCATGGTGGTGCAGCAGTAGAGTTGCTGCCTTAGAGCGCCAGGGACCCAGGTTCGATCCTGGCTACAGGTGCTGTGTGTACGGAGTTTGTACGTTCTCCCCGTGATCGGCGTGGGTTTTCTCCAATATCTTTGGTTTCCTCCCACACTCCAAAGACGTACTGGTTTGTAGGTTAATTGACGGTATAAATGTAAATTGTTCCTAGTGTGTTAGGATAGCGTTAATGTGCGAGGATCGCTGGCCAGTGCGGACTCGGTGGACCAAAGGGCCTGTTTTCATGTTGTATCTCTAAACTGAACCAAACTAAATCAATAGAAGATAGACACAAAAAAACTAGAGTAACTCAGCGAGACAAGCAGCATCTCAGGAGAGAAGGAATGGGTGACGTTTCGGGTTGAGACTCTTCTTCAGACAGGTCTGAAGACTTCCTTCCTAAACTAAAAAAATATTAGAAAATGATGAGTAAAATACCAAGTGCTGGAGTAATTCAACGGGTCATTCAGCATCCGTGGACGGAATGGACAGGTGACGTTTTGGGTTGGGATTCCTTCTTTTGACTGATTGGAGAAGGAGGGAAAGCTGGAAAAGAGGTGGAGGTGCAACAAAGCCTGGCAAGTGATATGTGGGTACAGGTGAGGTGGTTTGGTTGGTGGTTGGATGGACAAAGGTTAAAGATGAAAAGGAGACAAAAGGGTTTCAGAAAAAGAAAGGAGAGGTGTGAAATATAAAGCTAGGGGGAAGGATACCTATTACTTGCTGGGCTTGGTCCCACTCCCAACTCTTTTCAAGCTTTTCTTCGAATTAAAATTAGTCTGAAGAAGGGTTCCAACGTGAAACATATTCTATCCATTCCCTATATACCTGCTGCCTGACCCACTGAGTTAATCAAATACCAAGATTTACTCAAGATTGGAGCATCTTCAGTTCCTTGTGCCTATTTTAGTTCAGGTTAGTTTCATTTACTTTAGTTTTGTTTAGTTTACTAAAACGTGTACCGAGGTACAGTGAAAGCTTTTATGTTGCGTGCTTTCCAGTCAGCGGAAAGACTATACATGATTGTAATCAAGCCGTCCACAGTGTACAAACACAGATAAAGAGAATAGAGTTTAGTGTGCACAGAGAAGATTTTCCCAGGACTCATGGGCCTGAGCTACAGAGAGATGTTGAGCAGGCTGCGACTATGTTCCCTGGAGCGCAGGACGATGAGGGATGATCATATAGAGGTCAAGAGTGTTTTATTGTCATATGTCCCTGATAGAACAAGAGTGTTTTATTGTCATATGTCCCAGATAGAACAATGAAATTCTTGCTTGCTGCAGCGCAACAGAATATGTGAACATAGTACACTGTAAATAATATGATAAACGAGAGAGAAAAAAAAGTTCAGTGTGTATATATACACATACTCACATATATATATATATATATATATATATATATATATATATATATATATATATATATACACATACGCACATTCTCAAAAACAAACAATAACAGTGCAATAATAATAATAATAGTCTATTGTAGTTCAGAGCTTATTTGAGGTTGTAGTGTTTAATAGCCTGGTGGCTGTAGGGAAGTAGCTGTTCCTGAACCTGGACGTTACAGTTCTCAGGCTCCTGTACCACCTTACCGATGGCAGTAGTGAGATGAGTGTGTGGCCAGGATGGTGTGGGTCTCTGATGATGTTGGCTGCCTTTTTGAGGCAGCGACTCCGATAAATCCCTTCAATGGTGGGGAAGTCAGCGCCGGTGATGGACTGGGCAGTGGTCACAACTGTACACCTATCTACTGTACACCTGTAGTAGTTCAAGAGAAGTAGAGGGGTTGATGTGCTTTTTTTTATAATTGCATCAGTGTGCTGGGTCCAGGAATGATCGTCGGAAATATGCACGCCCAGGAATTTGAAGTTTTTGACTCTCTCCACCATCATCCCATTGGTATAAACAGGATTGTGGGTCCTCAACCTTCCTCTTCCAAAGTCCGCAATCAGTTCTTCGGTTTTACTGATATTGAGAGCCAGGTGAGAGAAATCATGAGAGGAATCGATCTGGTAAATGCACAGTCCTTTGCCCAGAGTTGGGAAATCGAGAACCAGAGAACATAGGTTTAAAGGGAATGGGAGGAAGATTTAATAGGAACCTGAGGGGAAATTTTTTCACACAAAGGGTGGTGGGTATATGGAACAAGCTGCCGGAGGAGGCAGGTACTTTCATAACACTTAAGAGTAATTTGGACAAGTGCATAGATGGGATAGGCTTAGAGGGGTTATGGGCCAAGTGTGGACAGGTAGGACTCATGCAGATGGGACATGTTAGTCGGTGTGGGCATGTCGGGCTGAAGGGTCTGTTTCCATGCTGTATGAATCCAGGACTCTGACTAAGTTCATGGGTTTTAGAGTCATGGAGTCATACAGTGTGGAAACAGGCCCTTTGACCCAACTTGCCTACACTGACCATCATGTGATACCATCAGAGTCTTATCGTTTCTTGCAACATGTTTACATTATTTGCGTTATCATCTTCCAACAATCCCATGCTTACTGCCTCTAATGTTTCGCTGCAGCTTAGATGTCATTATATTAATGATTTGCCCGTTTATGCCTTTTTTCCGTGCAAATGCTATCAATTATGATGGTATGTCCTATGTAAATTGGACATAAAATTTGGTAGACAGCCATCACTGCAAAGTTTCACTCTTTCCTTCTTAATGCACAGCTGCCTGCTTGAAATTACAGCATGTGTAAATTGTCCCTAGTGTGTGTAGGATAGTGCTAATGTGCTGGGATCGCTGGTGGTGCGGACTCGGTGGGCCGAAGGGCCTGTTTCTGCTCTGTATCTCTAAACTAAACTAAACTAAAAATAAGCTGCAGAGAGTGATGGACTTAGCCCAGCCCACCACGGATATAACCATCCCCTCCATCAAAAGCATTCAACTAAGGTGCAGCCTCGTGAAGGCAGCAAAAAACAATCAAAGATGCTCACCATCAAGGCCATGGCCTCTTCACACTGCTATAATCAGGAAGGAGGTACAGAAGCAAGTGGTCCCACTCTACCTGTTGTAAAAACAGCCACTTACCTACAACTATCAGGTTGTTATACTGAAAGGACACAAAGTACTGGAAAACATCGATAGGTGATGTTTTGGGTTGAGACCCTTCAGACTGATTGTAGGAAGGGAGAAGAAAGCTAGAAAGGTGAGAGGAAGGACAAAGGGAAAAGGGGACAGGCAGGACAAAGCATAGTATGTAATAGAGTGACATAGGCGAGGTGGGGTTTTGATAGGCAGATGGTTGGAACAAAAGATACACACAAAAAGCTGGAGTAACTCAGCGGGACAGGCAGCATCTCTGGAGAAAAGGAATGCGTGACGTTTCAGGTCGAGACCATTCTTCAGAACAAAGGCCGGAGATAAGAAAGGAAGGTGTGAGACATATTTGAAGCATTGCAGATTGTAAAACCAGAGAAAAGAAAGTACTTGGGTGAGGGGTTATGGGTGGGTTGGGGGTGAGGGTGTGTGAAGGGGAGAAATAGATGTGTAATGGAAATAGGTGCAAACTAGAAATAGAGAAATAGATATAGGTATCGACCCACACAATCCTAATCCTTGCTCAACAATGGAACACTACAGCCCACAAAGTGCACTATAACATAAGTGAAACACCCAGCAGCAAAGAAAGATGTGCCTTATATGCTTGATTTGCCTGTACCACCCACATCCAGTGAGTGATTTACAAATGGAAATCCACTTGCAAAGTCAAGAAACACGGATGAGATCAGCCTCAGCATTGGTCAGCATTTTGCAGTGAATCTAAAATCCAACCTTTCCTCATTGGAAATAATAGAAGATTTTAATCACACATGGACTAATGTGACAACATCCAAGTAGTTGCCATCTACTGACTGAGTGCTGCAATGGGACATCTGACTGTTATGGTGCAAAGTCAGTTGGGTGCTATCCCAGCTCACTAGAGTAGCATTGTGTAGATCACGAGTGTAGTTTAATCCTACTGTGCTGTGGACACATTAGATAGAGTGCGGAGTCCCAAAACTGCAGTGCAGTTTCATAGAAACATAGAAACATAGAAAATAGGTGCAGGAGTAGGCCATTCGGCCCTTCGAGCCTGCACCGCCATTCAATATGATCATGGCTGATCATCCAACTCAGTATCCCGTACCTGCCTTCTCTCCATACCCCCTGATCTCTTTAGCCACAAGGGCCACATCTAACTCCCTCTTAAATATAGCCAATGAACTGGCCTCAACTACCTTCAAATCCACTCCGCTTCAAAATTCACTTCATTCTCATCTTTCCACTGATCATTCACTTTGCATATGGCATCTTCCTCTTCCATGTGGTCTCGGGCACTCTCCCCTTCACCGGTGCATGTGCCGCCGAGAGTATTTTGGTGCTCTGAGTGCATTTTTGGCTTCTTAATAAAAAGGTGCTAACATTCCAATTTGGTGCTGAACATCACCACAGAGCTCAATGTGGGAGGGAACTCAAGAGTGAATGACAATTGATTCTTTGCTTCAATCACTGCTGTTCTGTGACTCTTCAACAGTATTTGATTCAATATTGGTATCAGGAAATGATTTATCATCAAACATTGCTTCCGTATCCCCTTGTGCGTCTTCAGCTTTGTTATCTGATTAACATGGAAAATTCTAACCTTATTTTCAGTGCATACCATTTAAGACTCCAGGCTTGGATTACCACATCAAAATCCCATTATTGCATCTTATATTTGCTCATTGTGTTGTTCCTCCAAGTCTTTCATTTGGCTGGCATTGATTTTCTTTGCTTCACCTCATCACAGTTTGCATTAGTTGGCCACCTCTTGATTCCAGTGGTATGAATATTGATTTCTCTAACTTCAAATAACTCTTGTCTTCCATCTCTCTCCATTCATCACCCCTTCCCAATTCTCTGACTATTCTGTCCTTGTTTACATTTTATCTCTGTTTGCTTTGTTCTTACCTTCTCCTAGCTAACAATGATCTATTCTACATTTTCCTTGATCTCCATCCCCTTGGCTTGCTTTCTCACCTAACACATCCTTATCTCTGTATCCTCTCCCCTGACTCAGTCTGCAAAATGTCACCCATTCCTTCTCTCCAGATGCTGCCTGTCCCGCTGAGTTATTCCAGCATTTTGTGTCAACATGATTCTTCCCTTTCCATTAACCTGCAGGTTTTCATTTGGAATCCCGTCCACATAATTACCCTCTCGGAGTGTTTGTGGACTTGCTGCAGGAGCACATCTAACAGTCACCTCAGCAATCTCAGTAGCGCTGACTGGGAGGAAACTATGGTGTGACAAGTGTATCACACCATAGTTTCAAATAATTCTTGTGGCAATTAGGACAGGGAATTGGAAATTACATTTGCCTTTGACAAATGATAAGCCATGTTATCATTATATTTCAGTAAAACTGCCCACGTGTGCATTCTAGACGATACATTGTTGGAATTGCTGCAAAAGGAACAATGATCACCAAAACTGGTTTGTGTTCCATGATGAGAATAATCATTCTTTCTGGTAGAAAACATTGGCATTTCTTCACACTGAAGATAATTCCGAGCATTTATATCTCAAGTTGCCAAACGCGAAGCATTGGACGAAACCAATGGTGGAACTAGCCATGGGTGTGACAAGGGATGGAGTAATTTTTCTGCTGCAGCCTATTGCCTCAAATGCAGTCTTATCTTTTGCTCGGCTCTTGGTAGTTTGTGAGATACACAGCAAATTCATCTTCATTTTTTAGGCCAGAAAGTTGTTGAAGGGGTGGGATGGGAGAAAGAGAATGTCAATGCCAAACCTTCCCTCTCCCCACCGCACCCCCTCCCAACTCCTTTGGCTGCGAAGGCCAAGTCAATGGATATTTTTAAGGCAGAGATAGATAGATTTTTGATTAGTATGGGTGTCAGGGGTTATGGGGAGAAGGCAGGAGAATGGGGGTATGAGGGAAAGATAGATCAGCCATAATTGAATGGCATAGACTTGATGGGCCGAATGGCCCAATTCCTCTCCTGTCACATGAATTTATGAACATTCTGCTAGTGCATGCCCATTATAATGAAATTTCCATATGAGATGAGTTTCTCATCTGAGATACCAATATTCAGACTGCTGTTATATTATTTCTGTTATGCATTGTCCAATTCAATTTTATTTCATTATTATTTTTCAGATCTTGGATTGTACCAGCAAGACACCTCTTATGGTCCATCCCCAATTACTCTTGAGAGGATGGTGGTGAGCTGTATTCCTGAAATACTTCAGTCCTTCGGGTGAAGTTTCCATCACAGTGCTATCATTTTCAAAATAAGAGCAGGAGTAGCCTACCAGGCCCATCAAACCTGCCCCACCATTCAACATCATCATGGATGATCTATCCTAGCCTTCTCTTCTAAAAAAAGCCCTTAATTTGTAATATTCTCTGACTTCTTATCTGTCAAGATTGTCTTAAATATGTTTCAGCCAATTAGTATCTATATTATTTCTAGCTGTCCAAAATGCAGTTGGATTATTTCAATTTCACGTTTAGAAGGTGGAGTTCCTTCATCCCTTCGACTCAAGTTGATTGGTTGGTTATCTTCCATGCTAGCAGTAGCAGTAAGTAGATCACTGCGCCTCGCAAATTGTTATCCTTTGTGGACTGAGAGAACTTTGCTAAGGATTTTCATTTGGTATTTCATCTAGGTGTATGAATACAGACGTTTATGTGTGGTGTTAGTGAGGTACTTCTTACTGTCTTCATCTATGTCCAACTTCATATAGGTGACGGATCAAGTTTGGTAAAAAACATGAAAGTAACCAAATTTGTGTACAGGTACTGGGAAATCTGAAAGGACAAGTAAAGGAAACACTTTAACTCCCCGTCCCATTCCCAAACTGACCTTTCTGAACTGGGCCTCCTCCATTGTCAGAGTGAGGCCAAACACAAATTGGAGGAACACCACCTCATATTTCGCTTTTGCAGTTTATAACCCAGCGGTGTGAGTTTTGATCTGTCTTAGTCAAGTAACCCTTGCATCCCTTCTCTCTCCATCCATCCCCCACTCTAGCTGTCTTACTAGTTTCACTGTCATCCTGTTGAGTTTCATTGTCTGCATAACTCATTATCACCTAGCCCACAGCCAACAATGGACCATTGTGGGTTCCACCTTTCCTTAATCATTGTTACTTTTTGCACTTCTTTCATTCATTTGTTCTATATCTCTCTATATCACCGTCTATATCTCTCATTTCCTTTTCCCCTGACTCAGACTGAAGAAGGGTCTTGACCCAAAACGTCACCTATTGCTTTTTTCCAGAGATGCTGCCTGACTTGCTGAGTTCCTCCAGCTTTTTTGTGTCTATCAGCATCTGGAGTTCCTTCCTACACAGGATAATGTTCATTATTGACTTTGTGAAGTTATCTTGTAGACTGGCCAAGAATCTTACTATTTTACTACTTTTGGTTTTGCCACCTCATTTTGAGTTATTTTCATCAAGATTACATTTTCTGCCAATCTTGCAATTTCTTTTTCCACTCTGTTCGTGAAAAAGCTTGGAATTTGCCTTCGATAACAGAAGACAGGTTTGATATGATGTCAAAATCGTACATGTGATTTGTATCTAGTGCTATTTGTGTAAACACCTTTGATTTTATGGAAATAGGCCAACGAGACCAAATTTAACTTTGATGTATCTATATGAATGCAGACTATGTGCTTCCAATTGAATTTCAATCTTGCAAACCAATCCTTGCCCAACATAGTGAGATGTTTGGTACTGAATGTCACTTGTATTGGTAACGCAGAACAATTGTCATTGGAATGTTCTATGTAACGCATCTGTTGCAAACAAAACACAGCTTTTTTCTTGAATAAGTCTTGCTCCTGACTGTACTCTTTACTGAGGATGAGTGACTGAACTGCTTAATCTATATCCTTCCCCACCCTGGAACAATCTGCTGCTGTGTTTATCTGACATCCTAATGGCCTGCATGTCATTGGAACTGTACAATTCCACTTCTCCAAAATGTCACTTGCTTGTGACAGAGAAGCTATATAAAGTAAATTCTATGTCAACACTACTTGTAATATTGTGCAGATGGGGTTGATGCCTTACAGCGCCAGATACTCCCGTTCGATCCGGATTGTGGGTGCTGTCCGTATGGAGTATATATGTTCTCCATGTGACTGCGCTGGCTTTCTCCAGGTGCTCGGGTTTCCTCCCACATTTCAAAATCGAGCCGGTTTGTAGGCTAATTGGCGTCTGTAAATTGTCACTAGTATGTAGGATAGAACTAGTGTATGGGTGATCGCTGGTTGGCGTAGACTCGGTGGGCCGAAGGGCCTGTTTCCCCGCTGTATCTCTAAGCTAAAAGAATTAAACTAAATTGAAACGCCCCCTTTATATCTTCTATGAAAGAACTCTCCTCTCTCTGTTGGTGTTACATTCTAAACAATACTGTTATCTGCTGTCTTTGTTTAGATTTACAAATTGCTGTTGTGTGTCCATTTGTCTGGTCTTTCTAAAAGAACAATTGTGTGGGAAATAGCCACCAGTATATCTATAACAGTCATGCCATTGCTTTCATATGATGGGAGCCATGTTTTAGATCAAAGTGTTTCAAATTGTCTTTTGCCTGTGGGTTTGTGGTTAGCATAGGAGGGAATTCTCTGTGATTTTTGGCTGCTATTTCCACAAGTCACAACACTGCAAGTCAAATGAACATGGAGGATTTTTATGATTAACAACTTAAACTGAATGTTTTTTATTATTTAGACCACATATGAACCTATATGTAGGTGCATAATCTAAACATCTCCAAAGTTACTGTGGCTTGATAGATCATTCAGCATGTTTTCTGATTACATAAGACAACTTTGCAGCTCTGTACGATGTCAAAGTGGAAGCAGGTTGAAGTGCTGTTGTAATCTCTGCACAACCCTACATAGAGGATACCTTTAGCTTTTCGTGAAGCCACGAATATGCCTCAGAAGAGATTCTCAATGAGCAAAACTGTGTCTTTTGGAACCCTCACTGCAACAATTCTCAACACTGTGCTTAAGAACATCGGCATGAGATAAAAGATCTCCATCCTTTCCATGGTGTAAATAATTTCCAGGCCTTCCTTTACGACCCCAAGGTTGCTGATATGAGTTTGCTTGTTCTTGATTCACAATATTCATTCTTTACCCAACACAAGGTATTCACAGTATTGTTTGTACAGTACAGCCAGTATATTCCACTATTGTGCAATATAATAGATTACCATTATCTGTACTTTTAACTTTTATTTTAAATTCTCTCTCCCCCCCCCCCTCTCTCTCCCTCTCCCTCCCTCTATGTGACAATATGTCTATGCTTCACATAGGGTTTTCGTGATTTCTATGTGTCCATATGACAATTAAACATTTTTGACTTGCCTTTTGAGTACTTTAGATGCATAAATTACTATTGCCTTTATTTTCATTTAATTCAATGACCATAGCCAAAAGTGACACCATGTTATAGAATGATATGGAAACCAGAAATAAAGTGTGACTTGTGTGCTCAGGGTTTGTGTGAACTGAAATTTTTGTGTGATTTTTTTTCTTACGCTCAGCACAATTTGTGTTCTGGTAAAATCTGTCTTTATTCAAAATATATTGTGTCATGAGAAGACTAATGCAGTTCTGCTCATATTCATTTTAAACCACATCATTCATGTTTGTTTAAAACAAAGGACTGTTAGCCTGAATGGGATATTTTAGTATCAAGTACAACATACAAATCCGAGTTTAATATTTACCTATTTGCAAAGTTTCCTTGTGTTATTCTTAGCAAGGCATCAATATGCTTATTTGAAGGCAAGTTATATGTTTTTGAAATGGAGCAATTTTGCTGAAATCAGCAGATGCAGATAAGAAAATAAATATTAAACAGATGCTTTGGGAAGCCAGGATAATGGGGGGGGGGGGGGCTACAGCATCCCTCCTGTTTTCTTTCAGTGGGAATGCTATTTAACCCACATGTGTGTGTGTTTGTGTGTGCATGTGTGTCACTGTGTTGGTCCCTCTACCCGAGTTGTGTGGTTGCAATCAACAATCAAACAGAATAACTCTGGGGTCCAACTGACATAAAGTGCAGTAATGCCAGTAATGTATTTTTTTTACTCTCCTCAAAATTCAATTGCATCTGACACATCTGATGTAATTTCACAGCAGTACATCTCTCACTTCACCAAACAATAGCGAAGCGTGCAATGAATAACAAGATATTTGAATGCAGCGACTAGTCTATGTGTCTTGAATACAGAATTTAAAAAACAGAAATGAGGTGATTTTGTTTGAGGGTCTCTTTTATTATTTAAGGAGCAGTAACATATTATCTTGGCACAGTCCAATTGATTCTAACAATAGTATAAACTGTAAAATATGAACACAGCTTTAAATAATTAAGAATAAATTCACAGCAATTGTCGATTAGCTCAGAGCCTGTAACATTTTAGCAGGCGCTGTGTTACAATGTTAATTGAGTTTGACATAAGCATGGATAAAAATGCATCATGCCGTTGAAATTACCAGCATTGAAGCTGATTACCAATTATAATCACTCCATATACTGTGACAGCACAGTGAGATGGAGATGTTGAGTATCACAGCTTGCAATATTCTCCAGATTGTTTAAAGTACTAGCTATACATCTGAACCTGGCTGAGGTACTTGGTATGCACGCTGGACCTGATATCCGCTTTACATCTTTTATTTATGCAGTCTTTGAACTGTAGATGCAAGGAAAGAGAGTGGGGGGGGGGGGGACTTTCATAAAACTACTTTTCAGAGACTTTAACTAATAGCAATATTGTTGGCACTACAAAGTAACAAACCATTTTATTGTCGTAAATGTTACTATTTTATTAGAATACTTCATCTTAAAGTACAGCTAGCCCACCTATGGCTTTCTCATGGGACAAAATGAAGAACAAGGTTTCCATTTAATCTTACCCGCCATCAGACTGAATATCTGGAAATGAAGATGGATGTGACACTGAGCACGAAACCACAGTGTATGACATGGCTGTCATAACCTTCCTATTTGGTTTACAAATTGGTTTATGGTTCTGTCAGTACAGTTTCATCAGCAAGCACCATTGCCAAACACAGTGCTGTTTGTCTGCTTAAAGCCCTGGCAAACAGGATACAGGAAATGACATAGTGACCTTACTAACAGAATAAGAAAACATCAATCTTAATTTAAAGCCCTCTTGGCACCGAGACACAGATAGCAAAAATAGTCACCTGCTTCGAGGAGAGAGGCCTTATCTCCAGCTCACGGTAATAAAAAGAGGCTGTTCTGAAATATAAATTGTTGAGTCCTTTAATTAGATTCCCCCTCATGAATAAATTCAGAGAAGGAAGCTTTTTTTTATTTCTCTAAACAAAGAAGGCATATAACAAAATAATTAGTAATAAGATTACTGCTCCCTTCCCCAAAGCTGCGGCACAATACAACAATTTTACATCCAGCCTAATAAACTGAGGTCGCATGCAAGCAAAGCCAATACAAGCAGAGCTTCAGGCATTTTGATGAAAACAATGTGGGCCCATCGCTCTCTGATTTTAATTATTTCCAGTGCTCCCTGGTTAATATTATCTACTGTGTGCTAAGCCTCGAGTAACCTAGAAAAACAACATGCTGTTATATGTTCTTCAGGTCAGAGATATCCTATGATCACCAAAGATTGAAATCTAATTTGATAAAGGGCAACCTATGATAAACATGCAACTGATTGAACCAAGGCTGCAAGGTCTAATATCCACTTGCAGCCAAGAACACATTTTCAGTAATTTCTTACATTTCATCATCTATTTATGTATTAAAGTAATTTCTACTAGAAGGTCAATTTCCATACCTAAATGGCAAAGCATGCATCTGTTCATTATCCGAAAATGCAGATTACCAAACCATAATGGACCAGATATTTATTTCAGCCTTCAGCTTTGAGCAAGCTAACAATAACTCCTACGCAAAAAAACATATGATTCTGCAGTGTAGAAAGGAACTGCAGATGCTGGTTATATCGAAGATTGACACAAAGTGCTGGAGTAACTCAGCGGGTCAGGCAGCATCTCTGGAGAAAAAGGATGGGTGACATTTCAGGTCGAAACCCATCTTCAGACTCACATTTCGGGTTGGAACCCTTCTTCAGACTCTGAAGGTTTCAGATTTAGTCTGGAGAATGTCACCCATCCTTTTTCACCAGAAATGCTCCCTGACCCACTGAGTTACTCCAGCACTTAGTGTCTATCTATGATTCTGCAGTGTTGTATAAACTAGCTAGGAACAAGTTGCCGCTGAGAGGTGAGGTGATAGACAACTTGAACATTGCTTTCAAGGTTCACAATATTACCTTTGGTGATCACAGGAATCTCTGCCTTCTTGGTCACAGCTGTCCATCACTCATCTTTCTTCAGTCTACTGCAGTTATCATCTAAGGAACTGAAGGCCAAGTCCATCTGTAGTTCAGTAATAAAATGGCCATTGAACATGTGAACCAGAATTCAGAATATTAAATCAGCCCTGACATAATTGTAGACACACCCTGGGCAGGGCCGGATTACGTACAAGCTTAAGCTTAGGGCCTCGAGATCTAGGGGGGCCTCGCAGAGCTGGATTTACCACTAGGCTTCACAGGCTGAAGCCTCGGGCCTCGAAATCTAGGGAGCCTCCGGCCAAGGCAGGACACCTGCCGTTTAACTCTGGGCGCCCCCCCTCTCTATCTCTCTCTCTCTCTCTCTGTCTGTATATATATATATGTGTGTGTGTGTGTGTGTGTGTGTGTGTGTGTGTGTGTGTGTGTGTGTGTGTGTGTGTGTGTGTGTGTGTGTGTGTGTGTGTGTGTGTGTGTGTGTATAATATATATACCCCCCCCCACACACACACACACACACACACACACACAATTTCCCTCTTGGGATTAATAAAGTTCTATCGTATAGTATCGTGTGTGTCGGAAGGAACTGCAGATGCTCGTTTAAACTGAAGATAGACACAAAAAGCTGGAGTAACTCAACAGGTTAGACAGAATATCTGGACAAAAGGAAAATATTACGTTTTGGGTTGGGTCTGAAATAGGTTCCTGCACCCCTTTGGAATGTGGAAGGAAAACCCATGCGATCAAAGGGAAAAGAAGCAAACTCTATACTGACAGCACCCATATTCAGGATCAATTCCGGGTCTCTGGCACTTTTAGGCAGCAAATTTATGGCCAATGTACTGCCCCATAGTCTTGAACTTAATTAAAACATACAGTAGCTGTAAAAGGGGACATGGCGTCACTTGAAGATTTAAAACTGAAAATGGATATTTTCATTTTTTTAGTAACCAAAGTTATCAACATATATTTTTTTGTGTGTTGGAAAACAAAATATAGTGGCACAGCTGGTAAACTTGCTGCCTCACACGCCAGAGATCTGTGTTCGATCCTGTCCTCGGGCATTGTCTGTGTTGAATTTGCACATTCTCCCTGCAAGCGTGTGGGTTTCCTCCCACATCCCAAAGACACATTGGCTTTGTAGGTTAACTTGCCTCTGTAAAATTGCCCCTAATGTGGAGGGAGTGGGTGAGGAAAGTGGGATAACAGAAGTTGTGTGAATGGGTAGACAAAAATGCTGGAGAAACTCAGCGGGTTAGGCAGCATCTATGGAGCAAAGGAAATAGGCAACGTTTCAGGTCGAGACCCTTCATCAGACTGATGTGAGGGTGGGGGGGCGGGAAGAAGAAAGGAAGAGGCGGAGACAGTGGGCTGAGGGAGAGCTGAGATGGGGAGGAGAAAGCAAGGATTAGCTGAATTTGAAGAAGTCAATGTTCATACCGCTGGGGTGTAAACTGCCCAAGCGAAATATGAGGTGTTGCTCCTCCAATTTATGGTGGGCCTCACTCTGGCCATGGAAGAGGCCCAGGACAGAAAGGTGAGACCAAGCGTAGGCAACGTAACCGCTGTAGAGCAGCTGACACCTAGAGCAGTGGATGCATTAGATGAGGTTGATGGAGGTGCAGGTGAACCTCTGCCGCACCTGGAAAGACTGCTTGGGTCCTTGAATGGAGTCAAGGGGGGGAGGTAAAGCGACAAGTGTAGCATTTCCTGCAGTTGCAAGGGAAAGTGCCAGGAGAGGGGGTGGTTTGGGTGGGAAGGGATGAATTGACCAGGGAGTTACGGAGGGAGCGGTCTCTGCGGAAAGCCAACAGGGGAGGAGATGGGAAGATGTGGCCAGTGGTGGGATCCCATTGGTAGACAAAAAAGCGGGAGAAAATCAACGGGTGCGGCAGCATCTATATAGCGAAGGAATAGACAACCTTTCGAGTCGAGACCCTTCTTCAGATTGATGTCGGGGAGGTGGGGGGGGGGGACACAAAAAAGAAAGGAAGAGGCGGAGACAGTAGGCTGTGGGAGAGCTGGGAATGGGAGGGGAAGGAGGGAGAAAGGAAGGACTATGTGAAATTAGAGAAGCCAATGTTCATACCGCTGGCGTGTAAACTACCCAAGCAAATATGAGGTGCTGCTCCTCCAATATGCAGTGGGCCTCACTCTGGCCATGGAGGAGGCCCTGGACAGAAAGGTCGGATTTGGAATGGGAGGGGGAGTTGAAGTGTTGAGCCACCAGGAGATCAGGTTGGTTATTGCAAACTGAGTGGAGGTGTGTGCGAAGTGATTGCCAAGCCTGCGCTTGGTCTCACCGAGGTTGATCATACGATGAATAATCCAACCACATTTTTGTTTGGAATTGGAAAGAAATAATAGAAATTGCATTCATTGCAATGTGTAAAAAGAGTTGAGATACTGTACTATAATTTTGCTGCATGTCATTGTGGTATATATCATGTCAGGCACGGAAATCGCTATCAAAATATGGAGGGGACCAAGGGACAGGGGGACACAATTTCTTAGCGACTGCGCGCGCATGCGCATACTCACACGCACACGCGAGGCTTCGGAGGTTCATTCCAGCGCTAAATGCAGCTCAACTCTGCCTGTCTCGCCAGGTTAACCTACAGCCCTGCCTGGACTGACAGGACACCAGCGCTGCTTCTCCGCGCTGGCTGTAAACCTGGGCCATATTTTCGGCAAGTACAGGCAGGGCTGTAGGTTAACCTGGCGGGACAGGCAGAGTTGAGCTGGATTTAGCGTTGCTTCTCTGCGCTGGCTGTGGGCCTGGGGGCACAGCTCCTGTCTGACTCCCAACGTCTCTGGCCACCCCCGGGCGTGGGAGGCACTCGGGTGGGGACAGGACAGCGCCGGAGAGCCGGCCGGGATCGTTCCTGGCTGCGGATGAGGCGCAGGTCTGTGCCGAGATTGATTTGGTATGTCTCCCTCCACCAATCTATCCTCAATCCCACCCCTCCTACTTCTGCCTCTGACCGACACCTTCCTCCTCCAATGCTCGCACTGAATCATCATGTCCCGCCCCCATTGCCTGCTGACCGACGTCTCTCTCGTCCAATTGGCGCCCTCGACCAGCAGTCCCACACCCACTGTTTCGCGGAAAGCGGAGATTTCACCGTGTTTTAAAATCCGGATTACAAAAAATGGGGCGGGGATCATCCTCGACCCAAAACAGGGGGGGGGGGTGTGTCACCGCTGCCCCCCCGGGATTTCCATCCCTGGCCATCTTAAATGACCATCTAAACTGTGATTTGGCAACTTCAAAAGCTGCCAAGGTTGCCCAGCTGACAACAGAGAAAAAAAATTAAGTGAGCCCTGCAACGTGTATAATATTTTTGACACTGTCATAGGCCTTTCTTACATATGCTGTCACAATGCACTGTAGTCTCTAAACAACCCTCCAGTAATTTTCCTTGCCCTCCATTTCAGAATAATAGTGTTTTAAGCCAATAACTCGACACTAGCACTGGCAATAAATAAATAAATAAATAATGCAGCCTTCCAGCCCCTTATCTCATTGGCCACGCTCGGCTGCAAATCGGTGTCAATCTGGTGGACCATCTTCCTCTAGTCGTGGGGGTGGGGGATTGGGAGGGGCCTAACAAGTGGATCAGCTTAGGGCCTCTCTTCATCTAAATCCGGCCATGATCCTGGGTGGTCACGGTGGCGCAGCGGTAGAGTTGCTGCCTTACAGCGCTTGCAGTGCCGGAGACCCGGGTTCGATCCTGACTTAGGGTGCTGTCTGTACGGATTTTGTACGTTCTCCCCGTGACTGCATGGGTTTTCTCCGAGATCTTCGTTTCCTCCCACACTCCAAAGACGTACAGGTATGTAGGTTAATTGGCTTGGTATATGTAAAAATTGTCCCTAGTGTGTGTAGAATAGTGTTAATGTGCGTGCGGGGCCGGGGATCGCTGGTCAATGCAGACTCGGTGGGCCGAAGGGCCTGTATCCACGCTGTATCTCTAAACTAAACTAAACTACAGTATTGGGGTCAATCAATTAGATGGAATGCAGAAAATTGTGACTACAGTCTTATATCACCATCTCTCATTCTTTGAACACTATTCCCCACTGGATGTGCAAAACCAGATCAGTTATCCAGATAGGCACAAAGTGCTGGAGTAACTCAGCCAGTCAGGCAGCATTTCTGGAGAAAAAGGAAGGGTGACGTTTCGGGTCGGGACCCTTCTTCAGTGTGAGGAAGTCTTCAGAGCCAAGATGTCACCCATCCTTTTTCTCCAGAGATGCTGCCTGAGCAGCTGCTTTACTCAAACACGTTGTGTCTATCTTCGGTATAAACCAGCATCTGCAGTTCCTTTCAACTCATTTATTCTGATCTCCATGATGAAAATCCAGTAGTAGATCCTATGAGACTGCAAATTACCAGCAGTGCACAACCTCTTTTGTGTAGAGTGACAATCTAAATAATTTCTTAGGGCAACTCTTGCAAAAATGGGAAGTCCAACTGATTTTTTTATTTCAGTTTGTGCTGCAACTTTGCACCCATTATGCTGTTCAATAGTGCAATATTAATTACCAGTTGTTTTCCAATTTATGTTTTGTTGCCAATTGTAAACTTCCTAGGTTTTGTCTAGAGGATTACTTTACTCAATCTTCCCAATATCTCAATATTTCACCATCCAAAATATCTATCTTGACCTTGTGGTAGGGTTCTTGTTTCTGGGGCTTATCTGGATTGGGAACTGCTCCAGTACATTGAGTGCATGTACAGACTGAACTTTGGACTTATGGAAATGACTCATGGCAGCACCTGCATGTGTAAATATGCAAAAAGAAAATGTCTGTGCAGTTGCACATGTGACAAATAAAGCACAATTGAATCATGGGTTCTAAGGTAATGTATGAACCCTTAAGTCTTCCACAGATGAATCACACAGCTGTGCAATGTGTAAGCAGTGTCATAGTCAAACAGTGTGGAAGCAGGCCCTTCGGTTCCACTTACCCACTCCAATCAACATGTCCCATCTACACTAGTCCCACTTGCCTGCGTTTGGCCTATATCCCTCTAAACCTGTCCTATCCATGTAATGCATCTATGTGCTCCCAGTTACTGGCCTTGAGGTTTTCAATTCTATCCCGAATGTTCCTTCTCAACTTTGAGCAGGCATGGGCCAGAGATACCCAGGACCGTATAGACATGTTGTATTTCACAAAGAAAGATTTGTGCACATCCTTCTTTCTGTACACCTGACAATCTAGCCAAATGAAAATCTCTCCATGTGGCCTGTTCAACATAGATGATTAGTTTAGTTTAATTTATTATTGTCATGTGTACAGGGTTCTGTGAAAAGCTTTTGTTGTGTGCTATCCAGACAAAGTTATCGCTATACATGATTGCAATCAAGCTATCCACAGTGTATGGATAAAGGATAAAGGGAATAACATTTAATGCAAGATAATGTCCAATTAAAGATAATTCAAAGGACTTCATGAGGTAAATGGGAGGTCAGGACTATACTCTAACTGGTGAGAGGATGGTTCACTTGCCTGATAATAACTGAGAAAAAACTGTCCCTGAATCAGGAAGAATACATTTTTAAACTTCTGTAAATCTTGCCTGATGGGAGAGGGGAGAAAAGGGAGTGACCGGGCTGAGATAGGTCCTTGATTATACTGGTGGCTTTGCCGAGGCAGCGTGAAGTGTTGATGGAGTCAATGGAAGGGAGGTTGGTTTATGTGATGGTCTGGGCTTCATACACAACTTTCTGCAATTTCTTGCGGTCTTGGATGGAGCTGTTCCCAAACCATGCTGTGATGCATCCTGATCAAATGCTTTCTACGGCGCATCTGTAGAAGTTAGTGGGGGTTGTTGGTGGCATACCACAGTCACATCTGTGGAGTCCTTTAAGTTCTTGGTACCATCATCTATAAGGACCTTAAATGGGGGCCATCATCGACTCCATAGTCAAAAAGGCCCAACAGAGGATGTACTTCCTGCGGCAGCTGAGGAAACACAATCTGCCACAGGCAATGATGGTCCAATTCTATACGGCCATCGTAGAGTCTGTCCTCACCTTCTCCATCATCGTCTGGTTTGCCTCAGCCACCAAGCACGACATCCGGAGGCTGCAGCGAATTGTTCGATCAGCTGAGAAGGTTGTTGGCTGCAACCTTCCCTCCATTGACGAAATGTACACTGCACAGGCCAGGAAGTGAGTGGGGAAGATCATCTCTGACCCCTCTCACCCTGGCCACAAACTCTTTGAAACACTTCCCTCTGGAAGGCTACTCCGGACCATCAAAGCCGCCACAGCCAGACATAAAAACAGCTTTTTTTCCACGAGCAGTAGCTCTACTCAATAACCAAAAGTCTGTAGCCTCCTTTTGCTTTGGTATTTTATTTCATTCACATGTTTAAACTATAATGTTTCATTCTTAATGTTTAAATGTTTTATGTTTTATTCTTAATGGTTTACAGTATGTCATATTGTTACTTGCGAGCGGAGCACCAAGGCAAATTCCTTGTATGTGTACATACTTGGCCAATAAACTTATTCATTCATTCATTCATTCAATCATTCATTCTAAGCCTTTGAAGGAAGTAGAAGCATTGATGTGCTTTCTTGGACATAGCTTTGATGTGGCTGGACAAATTGCTGGTGATATTTATTCCTACGAACATGAAACATTCGACCATCTCATTTTCGACAACAGCAATGTATACCAGGGTGAGGCAGTTCAAAAGGATTAGGGCCCTTTAATAGCTATGTTAGCATTGGAAAAAAAAAAAAAAACATTAGTTCAGTTTCCCTTTCCGTGCATTTCTAGAATTTTTTGGAGACAATACTGGTGAATTTTTCCGAACCCATCTTCTTCTTGTGTATAGCGTGCACAGCCTAAAGTTGGACAACTTGTTCTATTTGATCTTATTTGATTGCGCACACCAGGTTGATTGCATTAATCGAAACAGGGTGGACCATGTAAAGGTTGCAATCTCCCACCCCTCCAAACCCATGAGATTCCATTCATTATTCAAACAATCTCCTCGAACAAATCAGCGAGAAATATGGTGACACAGGAATGGCCTATTTTATTTCTGTTTAATAAAGAAAGCAATAAATAATTGCTGTCTATGGGTAGGTCCATTGCCTCCATTTTTGGCTAGGGAATGTGTGATCTCAAGAGAAACAATGCAGAGAACTCGTCTCCAGCTCTTCACAATTCAAAATGTAACTGAGGAACAATGGTAAATGCCTGTCACTAAGATTCACCAAAGATCAATGATCAACAAGGGGGATATCAATAATCCTGGATAGGGTAAGGACAAAGAATGATGTTACGCTAAAACTGTAATCACAATATATGGTATTGTTTCAGTTTAGTTTCGTCATGTGTACTGATGTACAGTGAAAAGTTGTTGTTGTATGCTAACCAGTCAGCAGAAAGCCAATACATGATTACAATCGATCCATTTACAGTGCATATATGCATGATAATAGAATAATGTTTAGTGCAAGGTAAAGCCAGCAAGTTTGATCAAGGATAGTCCGAGGATCATCAAAGAGGTAGATACAATACACAATCCTCCGAAATTTCCGCCACCTCCAACAGGATCCCACCACTAGCCACATTTTCCCATCTCCACCCCTTTCCACCTTCCGCAGAGACCGTTCCCTCCACAACTCCCTGGTTCTCATCCCTGCCCACCCAAATCACCCCCTCCCCAGGTACCTTCCCTTGCAACCGCAGAAGATACAACACCTGTCCCTATACCTCCTCCGCCAATTCTGTCCAGGGACCCCGACAGTCCTTTCAGGTTAGGCAGAGGTTCACTTGCACCTCCTCCAACCTCATCTACTGTATCCGTTGTTCAAGATGTGGACTGGGCGATTGTTTAGCAGAACACCTTCACTCAGCCCGCCTGAACCTAACTGATCTCCCGGTTGCTGGACACTTTAATTCTCCTTCCCATTCCTTCACAGACCTTTCTGTCCTAGGTGTCCTCCATTGTCAGAGTGAGGCTAAACACAAAATGGAAGAACCAGTGGTATGAATATTGATTTCTCTCACTTCAGGTCGCCCCATCATTCCCTCTCTTTCTATCCCTCCCCCACCTAAGTCGCACCAGCTTCTCGTTTTAACCCTACAAACAGCTTGCAATGGCCTATTTCCATTACCATCGTGACTTTTTTGCATATCTTTCATTCATTGCTCTTTATCTCTCCTCATCACCGTCTATATCTCTCGTTTCCTTTATCCCTAACTAGTCCGAAGAAGGGTCTCGACCCGAACCGTCACCCATTCCTTCTCTCCAGAGATGCTGCCTGTCCTGCTGATTTACTCCAGCTTTTTGTGTCTATTTTCAGGTAGATAGTAGCTCAGCATTGCTCTCTGATTGTGGTAGGATGATTCAGTTGCCTGATAACAGCTGGGAAGAAACTGTCCCCGAATCTGGTGGTGTGCGTTTTCACATTTCTGCATTGATGCATTTTATTAGGTTAATGTAGATTGAAGGGGGAAAACAATTGGTTTGGAGGACACAGATCCAAAAGGCAAGTATTTTAGAGGTGAAAGTGAGATTAAATACCAGGTGATGTTTGGAGAGAACTACAGATCAGCAGTTTGGACGATGGAGTGGTGAATAGATTCTGGGGATTAAGCTCTGTGTTGTGTAATAAAGCTCCAGCTTTGCAACAGAGAAATGGATTGTAATATTCTTGTCAGAATAAAACAGTAGATGTGACTTGCAAGCAGTGCCACAGGAGATGTGTTATCTGTCGAATTTATTGACGGCACAGCTAATAAACATTCCCAGGTTCTGTAAATTATCCTTATTCCTCCACGTAATCAACTGTGTCTGTCAAAGTGCTTCATTCAATACGAAAAATAGATTCACCTGACAGCTTGCAGCTTAAGGAAGCACAGAGCAGTAATGGCATCAATGGCCTGACCTATCGTTAACGTTTTCAAGCCAGATGCACTGAATCATAAATGTGGGTTTAGAAACATAGAAAAATAGAAAATAGGTGGAGGAGGAGGCCTTTCGGCCCTTCGAGTCAGCACCGCCATTCATTGTGATCATGGCTGATCGTCCTCAATCAATAACTCATGCCTGCCTTCTCCCCATATCCCTTGATTCCACCAGCCCCTAGAGCTATATCTAAAGCTCTCTTAAATCCATCCAGTGATTTGGCCTCCACTGCCCTCTGTGGCAGGGAATTCCACAAATTCACAACTCTCTGGGTGAAAACGTTTTTTCTCACCTCAGTCCTAAATGGCCTCCCCTTTACTCTAAGACTGTGGCCCCTGGACTGGACAGTCCTTTTAATATATAACTGGAATCTTATATGTTTCTATAAGAATCCCCCTCATCCTTCTAAACTCCAGTGAATACAAGCCTAGTCTTTTCAATCTTTCCTCATATGACAGTCCCGCCATCCCAGGGATCAATCTCGTGAACCTACGCTGCACTGCCTCAATCACAAGGATGTCCTTCCTCAAATTAGGAGACCAAAACTGTACACAATACTCCAGATGTGGTCTTACCAGAGCCCTATACAACTGCAGAAGAACCTCTTTACTCCTAAACTGAAATCCTCTTGTTATGAAGGACAACATTCCATTAGCTTTTTTCACTGCCTGCTGTACCTGCACGCCAACTTTCAGTGACCGGTGTACAAGGACACCCAGGTCTCGCTGTACCTCACCCTTACCTAACCTAACCCCATTGAGATAATAATCTGCCCCCTTGTTTTTGCCACCAAAGTGGATAACCTCACATTTATCTATATTATACTGCACCTGCCACGCATCTGCCACTCACTCAACCTGTCCAGATCACTCTGCAACCTCCTAACATTCTCTTCACAGTTCACACTGCCACCCAGCTTTGTGTCATCCGCAAACTTGCTAGTGTTGCTCCTAATTCCCTCTTCCAAATCATTAATATATATGGTAAACAGTTGCGGCCCCAACACCAAGCCTTGCTGCACTCCACTCGCCACTGCCTGCCATTCTGAAATGGACCTGTTCACTCCTATTCTTTGCTTTCTGTCTGCCAACCAATTTTCTATCCATGTGGATGCAGACCATCAGGGGATTTATCATCCTTCAGTCCCATTAGCCTACCCAATACTACTTCTCGCCTTCTGAAAATTTCTTTCAGTTCCTCTACCCCCTTAGATCCTCTGTCCTCCAGTACTTCTGGGAGATTGTTTATGTCTTCCTTAGTGAAGACAGATCCGAAGTACCTGTTCAACTCTTCAGCCATTTCCTTGTTCCCCATAATAATAGTAAGATTAAACGAGAACATACCAGTTTGAAGTTTGATCTGTATTTTATGAGGAGTTACGATGAGGGATTACGTGATGAGCCCGTCCAGCACGCATGCGCGACATTCTTCAAAGCAGCGGTGTGGAATCACAGGAAACACAATAATTGAAATAAACATAGTAAAGAAAAGGAGAACTAAGATACCAGTTGATCTATAATTGAGGGTGGGAGCGGAGGGCACGTAATCCCTCATCGTAACTCCTCATAAAATACAGATCAAACTTCAAACTGGTAAGTTCTCGTTTAATCTTACTATTTTACTTCGGAGTCACGTGAGTGACTACGTGAAGATTTTAAAGCTCTGTGATTTCAAACCGTGTAACAGTTCATACTTCACTCGCTGCCGAAGTCATTCAAGGGAGGAAGTATGTTATCGTAATAAACCATAATCTGTTTGTAAACAATAATGGTATCTATTAAACAATAACAAAAGACAAAATGCTCCCCCGGGCTTAAATTATATATTTTTGCAGATTTTAAAACTCTTTCTGCAAATAACACAGGTTCTGCTAGCGGCTTGTGGTAGAACGTTTGGAACGTTTTCTCCATGTTCATTCTTTTAGCCGCCGATGTGGATGCTGCCCTGGTGGAGTGAGATGTATATACATCAGTATCTACTCCAGCAGCTCCCAGTACCTGCTTGAGCCATCTCGAGATGGTTTGGCTCGACACCCAACCATGAGGTTTCTTGTGGCTGACCCATAAGGCTTCTTTTTTTTTTTTTTCTTTTTTTTTTCTCCCTCGAGAATCTCTTGTTGTGTTGATGTAAGTGAATAAGTGAGTCAAGACACACAATCGTAGGTCAGGTGCCCGGAAATCCATAACTAGGACTCAAGTTCCTGGCCTGCTCTGCTTTAGCAGCTCCTGAATGCTGAATGAGACCCGGTCTGGTGCTATAACCATGTTGTCCAGTCGCAGTAAGTGGAGGGACTGGACTCTTTCTGCTGAGACTAGTGGCATCAGCATGACCGTTTTCAGGGTTAGCTTTTCCAGGGTGAGAGACCTGGCTGGGGACCATCCCCTTAGGTATGTCAGGACCACACTGACATCGCAGATTTGGGTATACCTAGGTCTAAGAGGGTTGGAGTTGACGATACTCCTCATGAGTTTGATCACCAGCGGGTGAGACCCTATGGCCTGTTGTCCTGGCACCTGTTTTAAGCAGGCTGACAGCGCACTTCTGGCAGTATTGATGGCGCTGTAGCTCAATCCTTCATTATGGTGAAGGCCCCCCAGGAACTCCAGTACATTGGTTATGGTTGCAGATGAGTACGTTGTCCCAGTAGTTGAGCAGTATCTTTCCCACTTCCTGATGCTCGATAGGTATTGTTTCCTGGTGGACATACAGTGTCATCATGTTGATGGTCCTGTCAGACAATCCCAGTCCCAGCAGTGGTCTTTTGATAATCTGCAACCCAGTAGGTTAATTTTGTCATGGCATGGATGACTTATGCCTGATACAGGGTGCGGCAATAGGTCTGGGCTACTGGGAAAGGTCATAGGAGTTTCGATGACCGTGTCGAGGACCACTGGGAACCATGGCTGTGTAGGCCAGTTGGTACTATCAAAATACCTGAAGCAGAGTCCATCTGTATTTTGCGTAGTACCCTACAGATTAAGGCAGAAGGGGGGAAAAGCATAGAAGAAATAGGTCTCCCAGTTTAGTGCGAATGCATCTATCGCTGCTGCCTCAAGGTGTGGTTCCCAAGGGACATACATTGGTACATGGTGATTTAGTCTGGATGCAAAGAGATCGATATCTGGTGTGTCATATTGATTTGTAATTTTAGCAAAAGCTCTAGGATTTAACATCCATTCGGTGTTTATCATTGAATTTGCGTGACCTGGCACTGTATTTAGCTTATCTGGTAGGTAAGTTGCTGATAGCCAAATATGTCTATTGACCCACCATTACCAGATTGTGTTGACCCAATTGTCACATGATATCGATTTTATTCCGCCCATATGGTTAATATAGGCCACCACCGTGATATTATCAATTTGTAAACGAACATGCAAATTGTCATATTCCTAGAATATGCTTTTAAACCATAAAACGCACACAACATTTCCAAATAATTTATGCCCAGTGTTTGTAGTAAAGATGAGTCTAGGTTAGTCCATCTACCACCTGTGCTGGATATGGTATAAGTTGCACCCCAGCCTTGAGCACTGGCATCTGTTTGTATAGTTAACGTTGGGTTATTGATGATGATAGGGCTGGAACTATGCCAAATGTGTTATATCCACCATTGTAACTCTGATATTGCTTCAATGGGTAGTTTCATGGTTCGGTCAAAGTGACCTGCATGTCGTTTCAACGCGTGTACTTTTGCCCTTTGTAGGTGCTGATAGTGCAGGGGTCCAAATTGTGTAGCTGGAAATGCTGCTACCATTTTGCCAATTACTCTTGCCACTTGTCAGATGGTTGGTCGATTGCTTACCATTAAATTGTTGCACGTCTGTGCCAATTCTGCTGCTTTGCCTTTTGGCAACGTTACAGACATGTGGATTGAGTTAATTGTGAATCCCAGATAGTCCATAGTTGTGGATGGCGTCATCTTAGATTTATCTGGATGTATGACAAAAACCCAGGGTTTCAAACAATTGTTTGGTAGCTAATACAGCTGATTTAGCCAAATCCATGGTTTTGCCTACTATTAGGATATCATCAAGTTATGCCATGACAATATGTCTTTGTTTCGTTAATGTTGCCAAGGCTGGTTTTAATATCTTGGTAAATAGTCTAGAGCTGATGTCAACCTATTAGGCAACGCTTTTTACTGCCATAGTTGCCCCATCCAGGTAAATTTCAGGTATCTGCGATTACCCTTGTGAATTCGGTACTGAATAGTAGGCATCTTTTAAATCAATGCTTGCCATAAAGTATCCTTTGGAAATCAGTTGTTTAGCGGTTACAAATGTTTCCATTTTGAAATGTACATACTTAACAAAGGTATTTAGTGAGGTTAAGTCAATAATGATGCGACATCCACCATCTTTTTTGCCTTTGGTAAATATATTTGAGACAAATTCCAAAGGTTCATGTTTGGATTTCTCAATGACATCCTTTGTAAGTAACCTCACCAGTTCTGCTTGAGCCTCTAGTTCTCTTTGACTGAGAGGGTAAAGACCCTTTGGGGTACGTGCTGAACTGGTGGCATGTTTTCTTGAATGAACTCTATTTTGTATCCCCGAATACTGTTAAGTATATAACTATCATTCGTGAGACACCTCCATGCTTCAATGAACAGGTGTAATCTCCCCCCTGTTAGTACAGTTCCCCCATTTTACATGCTGGTAGGAACCAGACCCACCTACCTCCATAGTTATGGTAGTGTTCTTTTCTTCCGTTTGTTCATCCATCGTTGTACTGCTGGATGTACTGCTGATTGGGGGTGGCGCATTTTCCATGGGGTCCGCTCTGGGCCCTGGCCTAAAAAGGCTTTCGGGGATAGTATGCGGACCCCAAGCTTTCACCAGTTCCATAAATTTGACCTTGACTGGTGGACGCGGTGGGGTACTGCCGTCTGGTTTTGTGTGTGGGTCTGCTCGTTCCGGGGCCTGCCCTCATGAGGCCAAATGCTTTGGACTCTCCTCCAGGTCTTTCACTTGCCCTTCCAAATAACAGGATCTGCGGCTCTGAGGCCGGTGTTTTACACAGTCCTCCAAACCTGGGATTGAGGGCAGGTCTTATTCTCTTCTTGCGGAGGTTGTTTCTCATATTGGGTGTTGCACAGCAGAGCCAGAGTGTCTTGCTGGTTTGTGGTCATATCCACCCCATCCACGGAACGAGCCTAGGCTGTTATCCCTGTTGTCAGGAGCTTGAGGATTTTAGCTCCTGGTTCCGGATACTCTGTCCCACATACCCCCCCCCCCACCAGATTTGACTGTTAACAGCCGGTAAATTGAGCGAACTGCAGTTTTCTAGCTCTAGTGCCTCATTAAGTACCTGTCTTATAGGGGTTTGAGGGACAGGTGGTTAACGCTGGCCGCCAGTTTTGGCTGCAACGGCCGCCCTGCTCGTGGTGTAACCACGTAGCGAATCTCCACACCCAGCAGCTCTTCCTGATCCTGTACCCCAAGCGTACTCCCGACATCTTCAGCCAATGACCCCTGTTCCTGACCAGCCCAGCCCTGGTCGCCAACGCTGCCCTCGGCTGAGGGGAAAGCGATGGCCAGTGCATTGTAGAGCACTGATGTGGGAGTGCCTGAGTTCCCTTGGCGAGACTGCTCCAGCTCCCGAAGCAAGTCTCGCTGGAGCATTTGCTCCATGAGCCTTTCCATGCGGCTCAGGCAGCTAGCTCTGCCGCTCTAAGGCGGAGAGCCTCCTCATCGGAGTGAGACATAACCGGCCGGTATGTTTGTGCGTTGATTTGCCTCCAGCCCGCTGCTGTTGGTCAGGCTGCGCTAGCGGGACTGGGCTCGGCTCAGTCTCGATGAGGGTGGACCGCAGCATATGCGGTCCAGGTGCCGCCTCTCGCGCCCCACTGATGGAACACTCCCGTTCTGTTGGAGTCGAACGGGGGGCGGTTTTCTTCCTTTGCCATGCTACTCATTTTTCCCAGTTTCCCTGGAATACAGAGCAGAGCACAGCTTGCTGATTACGACCTCAGAGTAAGACTTACCTGATGGTCCGCTGTTTATTTTCCACCGACGTGTAGCGGGAGCGCCTGTGCTCCCGGTCGTCGCTGTTGCACTGCGTGAACGCTAATGTCACGCATGCGTGCTGGACGGGCTCTTCACGTAGTTACTCACGTGACTCCGAAGTAAAATTTCAACCGTGTCTGCCTTCAAGGGACCCACATTTGACATTGCTATTCCTTTTCCCTTAACGTATCTAAAGAAGCTTTTTAGATACGTTAAGCTGTCCTTCTTTACAATCCTGGCCAGCTTCCCCTTGTACTTCATCTTTTCAGCCCGTATTGCCCGTTTTGTTTCCTTCTGTTGTCCTATGAAAGTTTCCCAATCCTCTGGCTTCTGGCTACTCTTTGCTGTGTTATACATCTCTTCTTTTAGTTTTATTCTAGCGCTAACTTCTCTTGTCAGCCACGGTTGCCTCCTACTCCCCTTAGAATCTTTCTTCCTATTTGGAATGAAATTATCCTGCGTCATCCGGATTATGCCCAGAAATTCCTGCCATTGCTGTTCCACCGTCATTCCTGCTAGGATCCCTTTCCAGTCTACCTTGGCCAGCTCCTCTCTCATGCCTTCATAGTCCCCTTTGTTCAACTACATCACTGACAACTCTGATTTAACATTCTCCTTCTCAAATTGCAGATTCAAACTAATCATATTATGATCACTACCTCCAAGCGGTTCCTTTACCTCAAGTTCTCTTATCAAATCTGGTTCATTGGACAACACTAAATCCAGAATTGCCTTTTCTCTGGTCGGCTCCATTACAAGCTGCTCTAAGAATCCATCTCGGAGGCATTCTACAAACTCTCTTTCTTGGGGTCCTGAACCAATCTGATTTTCCCAGTCTACCTGCATATTGAAATCCCCCATCACCACAGTGGCATTACCTTTGTTACATGCCAGTTTTAACTCCTGCTGCAACTTACACCCTATATCCGGGCTACTATTTGGGGGTCTGTAGATAACACCAATTAGTGTCTTCTTGCCTTTGCAATTCCTCAACTCAATCCACAGTGACTCTACCTCATCAGTCCCTATGTCTTCCCTCGCAAGGGACTGAATTCCATCACTCACCTGCAGAGTTACCACCCTCCTCTGCCCACCTGCCTGTCCTTTCTATAGGATGTATAACCCTGAATATTAAGTTCCCAGGCCCGAACCTCCTGCAGTCATGTCTCGGTAATCCCCACAATGTCATATCTACCAACCTCTAACTGAGCCTCAAGCTCATCTACTTTACTTCTTATACTTCGCGCATTCACATACAATACTTTTAATTCCTTACGCATCTCACCTTTCACGTCGAACCATATTACACTTGGCCATACTCTCCTATCCCTTTGTGATCTTTCTTTCCTGTTAATTCTGGGGTCATTAACTATCCCTTTACTCCCTTTCCCTTTAACACCATCCTTGACTATCCCATTTGACATCTCCCCCCCCCCCCCCCCCTTATTTAGTTTAAAACCACCTGTGTCGCAGTGGCAAACCTGCCTGCCAGAATGCTGGTTAAGGTGCAATCCGTCCCTTTTGTAAAGTTCCCCCTTACTCCAAAACAGATCCCAGTGGTCTAAGAATCTAAATCCCTGCCCCCTGCACCAGTTCCTCAGTCACACATTCAGGCTTCTCTGTGAACTATATGTGTAAAAAAATCCAACAATTCTTGAAGGTAATGAGTGACTTCATTGCATAGTTGTGTGAAGTTCTTGAGTAAACAACCTAACAAGAAACCGGGCCATACTATCCAGGAATATGGAGCCTTACCTGTTCTAACTGTGTTAATCTACCAGAATATCATAACCCAATTATGAGCTGAGACCAAATGCCTGGTTGTATTTACATTGATCTGAGTGGCTCTACTCTTTTCAGTTTTTCTCTAATCATTTGTTTTGCTTCTCGAAATCTTTGCTGTGTTATATAAATGCTACCTTGCAGCATTATTTTAAACCTTCAATCCACATTTTCATCAGTAATTTGACCCCAACTTCATTTGGTGATGCTTTTAAATTTCTCAATATTGTATATGATAAACATTGTGATAGTACCTGCCTCAACTACCTCCTCCAGCAGCAGGTTCCTATTATACCTTCCCCCCTCACATTAACACAATATCCTCTGTTTCTCAATTCCCCTACCCTGTGCAAAAGATACATTTACCCAATCTATTCTTTGCATGATTTGGTACTCCTTTAAGATCACCCATCATCCTCCTGTGCTTCTGCTCCTATCACTTATGACCTTGTGACGTTATAACTGAACATAATGCTCTAAATGTGGCTCACCAATGTCTTGCACAACGTTAACATGACCTACCAACTTCTACGCTTAACACTCTGTCTGATGAAGGGCAAAAGCCTTATTTATGCTACTGAAAACCAACATGTCTTCTCTCTTAACCAATTTTGGCAAAGATTGTTGAGGCTGAAACAGCACCTTCTCTTTCCACAAATGACCCTGACCCACTGAGTGATTCCAGCATTTGTTTTGTTTTTTTCTTGCCTTTACTTAACCTGCCTAAAATGTTCAATTCCCCTTCAGGTTCACACAGACAGTCTTCTCTTTTAATGATAAGCCTTTAGATATATGGCCTAGTGTAAGAAGCACTGTAGCAATGTAAGTTGATACAAACTTAAGCACCAGGCTCCTGATGGTAGGTTATGTATGTGAGTCCATGAAATTAATTTTGATTCTGCAACTATATAGTATTCAAATCTTCTATATATCTAAATAACTAAAAGTCACAATGAGACCACTTCCTGTCTGCGCTCTATATTGATTTTAGAAAAAACACTACCCTATATTGCTATGATTTTTGGCCATATTACTCACAGTCCTCCTCCACTGAGGCAGCCCTGAGGATGTTTCCGATCGATGAAAAATGAAAAAGTTATGAATGTTCAAAAAATCTTGAGATCAGCTGATTGGTCCTCTTGCCTGTCAATCACCATGATGAAGGTAACGCCCCTTCTGGGGGGGGGGGCGCAGGACTATAAAACCCCGGATGCCTGAACATCAGTCAGACACTCTGGAAGATTGCGAGGGAGAGGCCACAACTGTGATTCTGCTGTGAGTTAACTGAACTGTGAGTCTACTGAACCTTGAGTCTGCAATGTACTTGCAATAAATGATTTGTTAGCCCTTAATGAAAATAAAATTAGTTGTATGGCCTGCCCTGTGCTTGAAACTGAAATGGCAATGGAAGTGAAATAATATGAAAATGAGATGAGTTGTTTGGCCAGCCCTGTGCTTGAAATTGATATGGCAATGGAAATGAAATGATATGAAAATGAGATGAGTTGCTTGGCCTGCCCTGTGCTTGAAACAGAAATGGCAATGGAAATGAAATTAAATGAATATGAGATGAGTTGTTTGGCCTGCTCTGTGCTTGAAACTGAAATGGCAATGGAAATGAAATGAAATGAAATTGAGATGAGTTGTTTGGCCTGCCCTGTGCTTGAAACTGAAATGGCAATGGAAATGAAATGAAATGGAAATGAAAATGAGATGAGTTGTTTGGCCTGCGCTGGGCTTGATACTGAAATGGCAATGGAAATGAAATGAAATGGAAATGAAAGTGAGATGAGTTGTTTGGCCTGCCACGTGCTTGAAATTGAAATGGCAATGGAAATGAAATGAAATGAAAATGGGATGAGATGTTTGGCCTGCCCTGTGCTTGAAACTGAAATTGCAATGGAAGTGAAATGAAATGGAAATGAAAATTAGATGAGTTGTTTAGCTTGCCCTGTGTTTGAAACTGAAATGGCAATGGTAATGAAATGAAATGAAAATGAGATGAGTTGTTTGGCCTACCCTGTGCTTGAAACTGAAATGGCAATGGAAATGAAATGAAATGGAAATGAAAATGTAATTAGTTGTTTGGCCTGCCTTGTGCTTGAAACTGAAATGGCAATGGAAATGAAATGAAATGAAAATGAAAATGAAATGATTTGTTTGGCTTGCCTGTGCTTGAAATTGAAATGGCAATGGCAATGAAATGAAATGAGTTGTTTGGCCTGCCTGAAACCACATATTTCGGTCCACATGGCCCCTATTAGCCGAGAAACCAGTCCCTTTTGCCCTAAATACCCGTATTAGCCCAGGATGAGCATATTGGCCCAAAAGGCCCGTGCCAGGTCAGGAAAAGACCAGAAAAGATGCCTTTCGCTGAGATTTCACTCAGATTTTTTGTCAAGAGTCCCTTCAGCCCATCAGGCCTGTACTAGCCCAGGAGAAGTCCCTTCGGCCCATCAGTAAGTATTCTCCCTGCAAGTATTAAACCTCACCCCAGTATTTTTCTCCCTCCCTTCATTGGCTCCCTGTGAGATCCAGGCCAGGATAGACTTTCCTCCTTCATTGCTGTGATCTGTAGAAATAGATGAAAAATGTATAAAATTGATTCTCCACCCTCTCCCCCTTCTCTTTCACAGAGTCACTCACCTGTTTTGGGCAGAATTTCCTGCAGTTTCTGAGCTGCCAGCCCTCCAGCCCTGAGTGATTGAGCTGCCAGCCCACCAGGCCTGAGTGTCTGAGCTGCCTGCCCACCTGGCCTAAGTGAGTGAGCTGCCAGGCCACCAGGCCTGAGTGACTGAGCTGCCAGCCCACCAGACCTGAGTGACTGAGCTGCCAGCTCAACAATCCATTCGGCACACAATGTCTATATCAGCTCTCTGGAAACCAGTCACTTCGGCTCACAACACCCATACTAGCGCCCCCAAAAGCCCCCCCCCCACTGGCCACTAATATTGGAATTGGTGGAGAAGTGGAATATTGTGTTGGGGGACCAGCCCTCCCGTGTGAACATGGGACCCAACGGGTCCCACTTAACCTAGTATATAACTAAAACTCTGATCTTGTTATCTTCCGGTTTGCATGTTTTTTTTATTTGCGCAAAAATGGTACATGATAGTGCTACGATTTATTGGCCCCCTTACTCACCATTCTCCTGTGCTGCAAGTGCAACAAGTTTTGTTCCGATAGATGGTATATTTAAAAAGTTATTAAGGTTTAAAAATCTTTAAAAGCTTGCATGCGCAGATTGGACACCTCTCCTGTCAATCATTGCCACGGCCGGGATGGCAACACCCTTTCCTGCACCATCGCCGCACTGATTAGCCGCATTCACTGGCAGTCACCGGCAGCGCCCACCTCGCCCAGCAGTGACTGACATCAAAGGAGACCAATCTGTATGGACTCAGCCCGCAGCAAGGAGAATATTGCAACATGAGAGAGAAAGGCAGTGCCCGCCTCGCCCAGCTGACCAGCACCGGGAATGGGGAGAGGCCACGTGAAGTTCCGAGGCATGGGCGCTGAGGCTGGAGGTGGCCCCGGTGTCTGGGCGCTGAGGCTGGCGGCTCCTGCTCCGGCTCTGGGGGCAGCCGGCTGAGACTACGCTACAATCCGGGCCTGGGCGCTGAGGCTGTCTCTCGTCAGTGACCGCAGGGATCCGCCGCCTTGGCGCTGAGGCTGAGGCTGAGGCCGACCGCTGCTGCTGCTGCGGGCACGCAAGGAGGCAGAAGAGTGGCAACCACGAGATCCTGGGGGAGTGAAGAGGGAGAGTCGGGGGATTGAGGGAGAGGAGAGGGTAGGGAGGGAGAGGGGGGAAAGTGGGGGAGGTGAGGAGGGAGAGTGGGGAGGAGGGAATAGAGGGAGAGGAGGGCAGTGGGGGAAGTCAGGAGGGATAGTGGGGGGATAGGGGAGGTGAAGTGTGGGGAATAGAGGGATAGGAGGGGGTAGGAAGGGGAGAGGAGTTATGGAGGGAGGGAGGGTGACTGAGGGGGAGGAGAGGGAGGGAGAGGTGAGGGAGGAATTGGGGAGGGGAGGAGGAGCGGGGAAAGAAGTGGGAGGTGAAGAGGAAGGGGAGGGAATGCTAGGGATGAGGGGAAATGAGCCGCGCCTGTGCAATTGGGGGCTATGCGTGAGTGGTGGAATATTGCGTTGGTGAAACGGGTTGCGTTGGGGGAACGGGTGAGTGGTGGAATATTGCGTTGGGGAGCAGACGCAATGGGTCTGCACTTAGTCTAGTATAGTATTAAGAACAGTCAGCATAAAATTTGGAATGCTTTGTGTAAATATTTCTGCTTCGTCCATTTCTGCATCTCTGTGTGCTGCATTTGATATTATACCATACTTTAGAGTTTAGAACAGCTGCAGAAAATTATAATAAAATAGTCATAAAGTTGTACAATTCACAGAGGCCCACCGTTTGGTTAAACAGTCAATTCAGACACGGTGATGTTTGTTTTTCAGCATTTATTTCAGAGCTGCACATTTTAGTTTATAATCTGTCGCAGCAGATGGAACAGAAATGATCCAATGCATTGCATGTGCACAGAAGCATAACTATTTTAGATTAGTTCAATTGTGCAGACATATTGAATCTGTTTAGATGAGGTTTTAAAAATAAACCTCAATCTGAAGTGGTTGTGTTGCCCTTCCCATATAAAAACCTGGAAAGAATTATTTCAAACCTCTTCTATTTTGATTTGGCTTTACATAACAGCCTATTCAAAGGGGGGGACATAATCAAACCTTAATCAATCCTGTGGGCATTAGGAAAGCACTGCTAAACCTAATGATTAGGGGTGATGATCAGCTCCTTCAAATGGTAGGTAGACGAAAATGCTGGAGAAACTTAGCGGATGAGGCAGCATCTACGGAGCGAAGGAAATAGGCAACGTTTTGGGTCGAGACCCTTCTTGTCTTGACTCGAAACATTGCCTATTTCCTTCGCTCCATAGATGCTGCCTCACCCGCTGAGTTTCTCCAGCATTTTTGTCTACCTTCAATTTTCCAGCATCTGCAGTTCCTTCTTAAACAGCTCCTTCAAATGGTTCAGCAACAAATTTAGGCAGGCTGGCTCCTCATCGTGATTACTTTCACTGATGTATCCAGAAGAGTGTAAGGGTTTAGATGTAAATAAGAGCAATGTTGATAATGCCCTCAATATTGCCAATGATCTTGAGTGGAAATTCTACTTCTGTATCTGCCAGCTCACAATTTTTACTTTATTAGAATTAATGGATGAAAGATTATGGGCTGAGGAGTGTAAATAGTAGTTCTTGTGGATTTTTCAATATCTAGGCTCACATGTACAATGGCTAAACAGGTTTAATTAGAAGGTTTGTGCCTTCGCCAATATACTCTGAAAGGAAGAAAATACATCAGACTGATAAAAAAATTAGGATATTCAAGTATCAAACATTCAAACACCTTACATCAGTGGTGGGTAAGCTATTGGAAGGGATTCTGAGAGATAGGATATGCATGATTTGAAAAAAGCTTGGACTGATAACCGGTATAATGACTGTTCGTGGGAAATTGTTTCACCAATTTGATTGAGTTTTTAAAAAAGATGACTGAGAAGATTGATGAGGGCTATGGGCTAGATGTTATCAATATGGACCTTAGAAAGGTCTTTGACAAGGTACTGCATGGTAGGCTGGTCTGGACGGTTGGACCCAGGAAGAGCTAGCTAATTGGATACAAAATTGGCTTGAAGATAGGAGACAGAATGTGTTGGTCAAGGGTAGTTTTTTGGACTGGCACCCTGTACCAAGTGATATAATCGTGCTGGGTCCATCGTTGTTTGTTATTTGGAGTCACAGAGTCGCAGAGTCACAGTCATACAGCATGGAAACAGGTCTTTCGGCTCAACTTGCTCATGCCGACCAAGATGTCCCATCTACATTGGTCCTACTTGCCCATGTTTGGCCCATAGCCCTCTAAACCTTTCCCAACCAGATACCTGTCCAAATGTCTTTCAAATGTTGTTATAATATCTGAATCAACTGCCTCCTCTGGCAGCTTGTCGATTGCCTCCTCTGGCAAACTCTGCGCATCCAACCTATCTAGTCCCTTAATGGTCTTATACACTATAAGATCATCCCATTTTCATTTCATTTCATTTCCATTGCCATTTCAGTTTCAAGCACAGGGCAGGCCAAACAATTCATCTCATTTTCATTTCACTTCATTTCCATTGCCATTTCAGTTTCAAGCACAGGGCAGGCAAAACAACTCATCTCATTTTCATTTCATCTCATTTCCATTACCATTTCAGTTTCAAGCACAGGGCAGGGCAAACAACTCATCTCATTTTCATTTCATTTCATTTCCATTGCCAGTTCAGTTTCAAGCACAGGGCAGGCCAAACAACTCATTTATTTTCATTAAGGGCTAACAAATCATTTATTGCAAGTACATTGCAGACTCACAGTTCAGTAGACTCACAGTCTAGTTGACTCACAGCAGAATCACAGTTGTGGCCTCTCCCTCGCGATCTTCCAGAGTGACTGACATATCCAGGCATCTAGGGTTTTATAGTCCTGCCCCCTCCCGGAAGGGGCATTACCTTCATCATGGTGATTGACAGGCGAGAGGACCATCAGCTGATCTCAAATTTTTTAAAACATTCATAAAAAAAAATTTCTATCGATCAGAAAAATCCTCGGGGCTGCCTCAGCGGAGGAGGACTGTGTGTAGGATAGCCAAAAATCATAGCGATATAGGGTAGCATTTTTTCTAAAATCAATATACAGCGCAGAAGGGAAGTGGTCAAGATGAGACTTTTAGTTATATAGATAATATCATACATAATAGCAGATGGTTAATCTAAATATATATAACCTGGATAAAACTAATAATAATCTGGCAATGACCCTTGTACTTGGCAGAGCAAATTGATTTTGAGGACCTTTAACTCCCATATAATTACGGTTTCTTCATGTATATTCATCTGCCACCTGTTGCACAGACATCCCGTGCAGCTGGTATGCTGCTGGCTTCTCTTTACTGGTTGTTTATTGTTATGTATGTTTCATTTTTCAGCTCATTCATCCGTTTGTGGTTTGGTGCCATCAGAAATGTCTTAGTCCAAGTTCGTTTGAAGCATAAAATTCTTGTTGACAGAATGCTGAGCCGGTTTATGATTCACCACCACATTCATCATTATTAGCGAGATTAACTTCACAAGAAATATCCTCCTGGACAAGATCACAAGATAAAATGGATGAATATAGCCATTTGGCCCATCTTACCTCCATTCATTTGTCTTTCTCCCACCCACAAATTCATTCCACATGTTCAGTATATGACATTAGTCTTAAGCATCCCTTCAGAAGTCTGAATATGTGTCTTTCTGCCTCCTGAGAATAGTTCAACTTGAAGAGGTGTCCTAGATTGATTTATTAAATGCCATTTATTTTATACACCTGGGAGGTTTCCAATGAGTTGCTTTCTTTCACAGCAAAAATATCAAAGATTATCCAGCTTCCGAATGCTTACTTAATCTGTTGCAAAATCTGTTATACAATTTGTTTAATCAATGGACAATGGAGGACCAGGCGTGGGTGGACTGCTGTGTGGGAGGGGGGAGGGGGGGAAGAGCAAAGGGTGAACAGGCAGGGAGTGGGGGTGGAATTTGTAACTTTGTAACCACCCTTCATGGGTGACTATTGCATACCTTGGCAAGGTATGCAAGCAAATAATTTAGTTGTGACTTGTCATATGTGACAATAAAGTATTCAATCATATTTGTTACATTTGTCTCAGTCACAGATGGGAACATCTCTGATTTGCTTCAAGATAGACACACAAAGCTGGAGTAACTCAGCGGGATAGGGAGCATCTATGGAGAGAAGGTTTGGGTGATGTTTTGGGTCGAGACCCTTCTTCAGACTTGCTTCATCTTATTATATATATAAAGATTTGGCTCATATTATTATCTAGTCACATCCACCCTTCTCCTCCCAACTTGGCTTCCTTTTGTTTCAACTCAGGAAAAAGCTGTCTTAAAAATGTAACCTTAGCACCTCCAAATTCCAGCTGTCTAACTCTGGCAATCTTTCATCCCAATATTTCTGCAGACAGTGATCTACCCAATCACATCCTCATGTGGAACTTTGAATTTCCCAGTCTGTTAGAATGATGTATAACCATGGTTTTGACAGCTTAGAGGATGTAAAATTGAAAGGAAATGATTTAATCTTCAATTGCCAGAAGTGGATGAATTAAAAAAAAACACTATTTAAATAGATTTTGTATACTAAAAATGTATGCTAAAATTGCAGTATAGATGTAGGATACACATATAAACATAGGTCTTGGCTTTATAAATACACCAAATGTCAAACATTTTTCAAACATTTGAAGAGCAAGGTATTGTTTGACTTTATTACATTTTCCACATTATCTTACATTTCCAGACCTGTGGACACTTATTGCAACACACCAAAGTACTGGAGGAACTGAGTGGGGGAGGCAACATCTACGGAGGTAATGACCAGGTGATGTTTCGGGTCGGGATCCTTCTGTCTGAACAAGGGTCTCGAACCAAAACATTGCTTGTCCTTTCCTTCCCCAGGTGCTGCCTGACCCATTGATTTCCTCCAGCACTTTGTGCTTTGCTCAAGATTTCAGCAGTCTCTTGTGTCATTGATGTTAAACTATTCTTGGACTCTGACCTATTGTATTATTTTGTGGTTGTCATTTAATGTTGCTTTTTAATGTACCATTAAGGTCTTTGCTCAGGTAATCATCGATTTCTTTCAGGATTCTCTTCCTTATATTTCTACTAACTTCAGTTGATGATGGGATGTGATAGCGTCAAAGGGCAATACTGCATAGAAACAAACACCTTTGCCCAACCTGCCCATGCTGACCAACATGCACCATCTAAGCTAGTCCCATTTGCCCATGTTTGGACAATATCTTTCTGAACCTGTCCTATTCTGTACCTGGTTAAGTGTCTTTTAAATATTGTTATAATACCTGTCTCCACTACCTCCTCTAGCAACTTATTTCTTATACCCACCACCTTTTGCGTGAAAATGTTGTCCCTCATGTTCCTATTAAATCTTCCCCCCTCCCCTTAGACCAGTGTCATCTGGTTCTTGATTCCCCTGCCCCGGGTAAAAGACTGTGCATTTAAGCATCTGTTTGATTGAACAGCTTACCACTATTAACAGCCGAAGTCCGCACATAAAGATTTTAATTTCATTTATTCATTTTCAGGATAAAGATGTGGCTGGAAAAGTTGATGCCTATACCTACCTTGCCTTGAATTTTGTAATTTGCTAGGCTCTTTTGACATTGCTGAATGTTTGAAATGAAATTTAGGCTTGACCAGATGAGGAGGGCAGATATCCTTTACCAAGAGGACATAGTGAACCTTGTGCACATGTAACAATCTAGTAGTTTCACACGTTTTTATTCCAGATATAATTAATTTACATAAATTTAACCTCCCAGCTGGTATAGGTTACACATGCCATGGAGTCATCAGTACTGGTGTCTGCATTCCTGGAGTGTGACTAATACATCCCATGTCTCTTGAATACTTGAGCAAGGCATCGGTGGGTGTCCATTGTCACAGAAACCAACAATAAGAAAATGGATGAATAAACAACGGGAAACATGAGCAATAAAAATGTCAGAGTCAAAGAATAGTTGAACAATTTAGAGACAAGAAACTGTGAAGGCTGGAATCTTGGGCAAAACACAAAGTGTTGGAGGAACTCAGTGGCAGGCAGTATCTGAGGGGAGGGGATGGGGAATGGATAGGTTACATTTCAGGTCGGGACCCTTCTCCAGAATGAGTCTTAAGTCTTGATCTGAAGAAAGGTCCCGCACCAAAACGTCGCCTGTGCCTCCCATCCCATATGCTGCCTGACCCACAGTGAGACTACTAGTTTTGTGTTCTATTATTTTGCCTCAGTCTCTTGATCTAAAAGTTTGCAAGAAAAAAACTATTTTTTGTTCATTCCTTGGTGGGGGGGGGGGGGGGGGGGGGGGATTCTGGATGTCACTGGCAAGAACAGCATTGGTATTCCTAGTTGTTTCCTAAGAAGATGGTGGTGAGCTGTGCCCTAAATTGCTGCAGTGCTTCTGGCAAAGGCACTAACAATGCTGTTGAATAGGTAGTTCCAGCATTTTCACCCAGTGATGATAAAGAATTAGAGACATATTTCCAAAGCAGGATAGTGTACTATTCCCATTCACCTACTGCCCCTGTCCTCGTTGCTGCAGAAGCTGCAGGTTGGAAAGGTGCTGTGCACTTTGTGGATCCAATTATAATATTTTACCTTGCATTTTATTGTGTTGTCTTGCAAATGAAGTAAATTATTTTGGCTATATAATTACAGTTACTGCAGTGTGCTTGACAAAGTGTCCACAACAGACCCATCGTCTATACAAATGACAAATTGTTATCGTGGCATTCAGTCCAAGCCCAGAAAATTCTCATGAATTGTGTGAGGAATGTAATATGTCCCAAAAGAAAATTGAACTCTATGACAGTGTGACCATTATGTTTGCTGTTGTCATTTGCTGTTTCATGTTGACTCCTTGGACTCCATTTGGCGGAGGAGGCGGGGGCATTGGAAGGAACAAAATTAGAAGAAAGGAGGGGCTGGACAAAGCCTGGAGAGTGATAAGTGAATACAGGTGATGGTGGGGGGTGGGGAGGAATAGGTGACGCTTTAGGTCGGCACCCTTCTGCAGACTCTGAAGAAGTGTACTGGTCCAAGGCGTCACCTATTCCTTTTCTCCAGAGATGCTACCTGACCCACTGAGTTACTCCAACATTTTGTGTCTATCTTGTTCAAACTTGTTGGGTGTGAAGAAAGAGCGTAGACCATGAAGATGCAGTGGGTCAGGGGAGATGTTCAGCATGAAGACGGTGGGGTGGAAATACAATAATGATATCTGTAGCATATCTCCAAGGTGAACAGCCTCTGACATGTTGGAACAATGTAGGTAAGGGAAGTCGGCAAGTCAGATCGTATCCTTCGAGATAAGGACTAGCTCTAAGCGTTGGGTTGGTTGGCGGGGGTGTGAAGCGGGGCTAAATGTTTTTTAGAATGGCAAAGCAGCAGTAGAGTTGCTGCCTTATGCCCCTGTCCCACTTAGGAAACCTGAACGGAAACCTCTGGAGACTTTGCGCCCACCCAAGGTTTCCGTGCGGTTCCCGGAGGTTTTTGTCAGTCTGCCTAATGGTCGAAAGTGGTTTCCGCTTCTTCTATGTTCCGGCGATTATTTCAAAAAATTCAAAACCGGCCGCGACTAAAAATAGGTTGCTGTTTTAAAAATCGGTAATTTTTTAGTTGAAGCCGGTTGCGATGCTAGTTGAAGGTGGTTGCCGGAGGTTGCAGGTAGTGGAAGGTAAGACCTTTTCTTCACCCAGTTTTATTCCACCAGGGAGGTCTTACCTTCCACTACCTGGAAGGGGGGGGGGGGGGGAGAGAGGCGGGGCAAGGGAAATTAGAAAACTGATGCATGGCAGGTTGAAGGGCATATTCTTTCTTACCTTAAATGCCTGTCAACAAAATGGCGACTCCAAGTATTTCACGAACAGAATTTGACAATGGGAAGGGTAAAAAGCCGGCCAATCAGTACTCACTTATAATCTTCTTCTTCTTGCAAATGAAACATAAACCAAAGGAATAGTTAGATCTCAAGCCGGGTGTTGAGCAGCCAGGTTGTTGTCTCTGCGTCAATGTCTGCCAGGCCCTGAGCTCCATTTGGTGGGTGGTAGAGCGGCCACTCAGAGATGGCATGGTTGGCTGTCTGTTGTTCTGCTCTGCATTCACAGGCTGGGCTTTGACGGAGTCCCCATCTCCACATGCTGGCATTGAAACGCCCAACTCCAGTACTCACTTGTAATCAGTCTGAAGAAGGTTCCCGACCCGAAACGTCACGCGTCCTTTTTCTCCAGAGATGCTGCCTGACCCGTTGAGTTACTCCAGCACTTTGTGTCTATCCTCACTTGTAATAATATTATCTTCACACTTCATAATCGTCTAATTTTGCTGTTCATTTGTATACCAAACCCCAATTTACCTACAGGTCTGTACGTCTTTGGAGTGAGGGAGGAAACCGAAGATCTCGGAAAAAACCCACGCGGTCACGGGAAGAACATTCAGTACAAACTCCGTACAGACAGCACCCACAGTAAGGATTGAACCCGGGTCTCCGGCCGGCGCTGCAAGCGCTGTAAGGCGGTAACTGTACCGCTGTGCCACCTGGCCGCCCTTGCATTCATGCACATTGGAATTGCAAACCAAGCCATGAGAGAAAACTGGAACACCTGGAAGAAACCCATACCCTCATGGGGAGAAGCTACAAATGCCACACAGACAGCACTGGAGGTCAGGACTGAACCCAGGTTGCTAGTGTTGTGAGGCAATGGCTCTACCAGTGGCATCACTGTGCTGCCCTGTGTTGTGACAATTCAATGATAATCAGAAAGTATCCCTACAGTGGTAGTTTATGATCACAAAATAAGATATCTGCAGACAAACAAAAATCTATGAGACTTTAGAATCGTAAAGTTTATTGTAAGCTCCTGGATAAAATACTTGAAACTATGTGATATGATGTTGTGAAAGCCTGTTGCTGCCATCAAGTACTGAAGGGATTGATGATAATAATGGAGGAAAAAGACCACAATATCCAAAGCTCAAGGCAGTTGCCAAATAAGTTACTCTTCAAAAAAAGGAACGTTTCCTGCAGTTAATTCAGCTTAAGTCACCTCAAAGGTTAACCCTTTCATCTCTCACTCCGTCTCCACATTTTTTTTTGCTGTCATGGATTTTCACTTGTTTACTTTACAGGATGAAATTAGTAATCTTCCATGCCATTATCAAACCCTAAAAATATATTAAATATATTAAACTCACAGATAATTGCACATTAAAATTCAGTTTGTGTCAAGTGATACATTTTTGACAATATTCACCAGAAAGATTGCAAGAAATCCATATATGTTAACCATAACTATTTACCTTAATTGTTCTAGCTCCAGATATAACTCCTTGATGTTCAATGGTACAAGACAAAGGCTCTTAGCTTTTGTCTCTCTGTCCATTAACAGATATGAGTCCCAGTATTGTCTTGAAAGCCCTGCTAACTAATGATGTTCATGCTGACTGTCAGTGCAGCTTCGAAGCTGGTTGCTACCATTCCTGAAGCCACTGCTGTCCTTCATGTCATCTGCTAATGCCTGTTGCTATAGAAATCTCCTGAACTATCACTGTCTCCAGGGAATTACACATGTTCTTACTTTGTGAAATCCTTGTTAACAAAAAAATTGGAGAATTCTACAGAGGAAGGCTTGTCAGCGAGATTGGTTTGCAGAGGTACAACCTGAATGTTTGCAGAACGTTAGAGTGACTGAGTGAAACGTCTTCTCAAAATGGGAATTAAAAATATTATAGCAAAAAGTAACATTGAGGGGAAATTGAATGAACATAATACAGCATGAAGGAAGCAGAAATATCTTTTAACCAATTACTCCCCTTGTTTTGACGTGAACTAAAGATAGACACAAAGTGCTGGATTAACTCAGCGGGTCAGGCAGCATCACTGGAGAAAAAGGATGGGTGACGTTTTGGGTCAGAACCCTTCTTCAGATTTCTCTGTGACTTGAACTACCCTATCTTCTTACCTTGCTTCCTTTAAAGCAAACATCTTTTGGAGAATTGTGGATAAACATTTTTAAAACTATATTGACGCCTACAACTTTTAATCACATATAAAACTATTTG
>CM075977.1:134623483-134833232 GCA_038087875.1 Malacoraja senta
TATTTGAAAATAACCAACATGATTAAGTTTGTTCCTTTCATTTGCACGATCCTTGCTCCTTTAGACAAATGGCTTGCACCTAAAATCATGTTGTGCTGACATTTTGACTTAAACTTAACAAGTTCCACAAAAGGAAGCAATCCTCCTTGCATTTACATTTTTCATTATTGTTATCTTAATGGATTTACACTTCATTTCTCAATATTTACAGTGCAGAATAATGAATGAAACTAACATGGGCTCTCCCCTGCACTATTCACTTTATATAAATGCAAAGCTGACGATGTAGAGCTAACGATTTAATGGGAGGACTCAAATTTCTGCCTACGGAGCAAGTTGGCCATGAAACAAATAAAAGGTAATAGATGTATCCCAAACACTTCAGTATACAAAGGCAATATAAGAGGAAAGAAATGTCTGCAATGGAGAGAGGGCAGGGACTGGGACTACTTGGCATTTGTGTACTATCTATAAATCTTCAAATGGCGTCAAAGTCAAAATCAAAGTACATTTTATTCGTCACATGCACCCGAAGGTGCAGTGAAATGAATTTGCCAGCAGCGATACACTTAAAAGGACACACAATGCACAATAAAATTTAAAACAAACATCCACCACAGCGGTGATGGTGGAAGGCAACAAAGTTCAGCCAGTCCTCCTCCTTTGTTCACCCGTGGTTGAGGCCATAATCCCTCCGTAGTCGCCGCTTTGGACGACCCGATGTACAGGCCCTCTCGTCGGGATGATCAAACCTCCGACGTCGGGACGGTCAAACACACTCCGCGGCTTGGAGGTCCCGAATCGGCACTTTCCTACCGGAGACCGCGGCTTCAGGATGTTATAGGCCGCGGGCCGGCGGTCGGAGCTCTTCTTTGGTGATCCCCGGCAAGGGATCCCAGGGTCTGGATGGTATGTCCACACCGCGGTTGCAGTTAGAAGCTCTGCGGACCACAGCCCCCACGGTGCCAAAGTCACCAGGCCAGTGATCGATGCACTCCTCTCTGGCGACCCCCGACAAGGGTTCGCCCGCTCCGCGATGGAGAAGTCCATGCTGCACCTGCTGCTGATGCTCCGGGCCCGACTCCAGGAAAGGCCGCTCCAATCCATGATGTTAGGCCGCGAGAGAGGCGACATGGAAAAAGTCGCCTCTCCGTGGAGGAGGCAACCAAATACGATTTCCCTCTTTTCCCTCCCCACCATCCTCCACACATACCAAGAGACACCTAAACTAACATTAGACACACCAAAAAAAACAAAAATAGTCGAAATTACGCTGCTTGCAGGGCAGCCGACTCGCAGCGCCCCCAACAAAAGTAGTTTACAACCAGTGTGCAATTATGTTCTAATTGATTTGATTTTGTGCAAATGCTACCTATATTCTTGGAATAATCTACTCCAGTAAATTCCATGCAGATCCATTTGTTTAATACAGCAACAGTGCTACAAGCTGTGAAATTTCTTGGCTTGGTTGTCATTCTTTATCATGGGCAATGAACTCTACCAAACCAGAGAGGGTGAGCTAAATATTTGGTATCCGCAATGAGGAAGAGAAATAATGCACAGATTCCTGATCTGAGAGACTTGCTAGATTCACATATAAACACCATATGAGAAGAGGATCTGAAATAAAAACAGCAAATCGGTGGTGGGTGCCTGGAACATGCTGCCAGAGGTGGCGGTGGAAGCAGATGTGATAGTGGTGTTTAAGAGGCTTTTAGATAGGCATATCTGGGGGATGTGGATCATGTGAAGGCAAATGGGATTAATTTAATTTGGCAATATGTTTGGCATGGACATTGTCGGTCGAAGGGACCTTGTCGTGTGCTGTACTATTCTATGTTCTATATGTACTGAAAGAGTCAATTCGGGAAAACACAGTAGCTCAGACAGCATCGATAGAAAGAATAACACAGTTATAGTTTCACGTTGTGAAAGATAGTTAATTTTAAGTTGCAGAGAAGGTGAGGGACAAAGGGAAAGAAAGAAAACAAGAGAGAGAAAGATATTTGATTTTACTTCGGAGTCACGTGAGTGACTATGTGAAGAAGACCCGTCAGGGCGCATGCGCGTCATTATGTCTGACGCATTGGCGCGAACGGCAGCAGGAGGACGGAGCTCCTCCTGCAGGTGAGTAATTACAGCTCCACCAAAGTCGGGGAGACTTTGGAGGAGTTAGAAAAGTAGAGAAATTGTTGCTGTGTTTTTTTCCCTACAATGCAGGAACAAGGAAAAAATCATCAAGGTGCAGGTCTGCTGCGGACGAGGAGACAGAGAGCTGCGGGAGCGCAGCCTCTGAAAGGCAGCCTGTCACCTCTGGGGAGTCGCAAGCCGGTAGCGGTGCGGCGACAGACTTCGGAAAGTGCCCAGTCGGGTACACAGCCAACGGCAGTCGGGCGGTTGGCATAAGCTAAGTCTGTCAGGGGCATTGACTCGGCAGAGTCAGGCCAGGAGAGTCCCGTCGGGGACAGGATACCGTGACCCAGCGGTTATCCAAAAGGAGCAGCTCATACAGGGGCTGCTCCACAGAGACACTCCAGGAGGACTTGTGCAGGCGGGAAGCCTTAGGGAAGGCTCTGCTGGCAGTGCCTTGGAGAGGCCTGCTTCACAAAGCCACACTCCAGGAGGAGTTGTGCAGGCGGGAAGCCGTCGGGAAGGCTCCGCCGGCAGTGCCTAGTAGAGGCCTGCTTGAAAGCACCCTCTTTGCAAGAGGTGAGTGCAGAAGGGCAGATAGGCTCTGACCCTGAGTCCGACGACTTCCAAAGGGAGGGCAGGCAGCTGCCAGAGCTGACACCGTGTGCAGCACGGTTTGCCATGTCGTCGGACTCTGGTGAGCCTCTGGGTGAGGAACTTGCCACCAGCATAAATTACCAAGTCTCACATCAGCTACAGGAGCTGACAATGGATGAGACAGTAAGGAAGCATGAAGCCCCAATCAACTGTGGCCTGTTAAAAGTTCCTGTTGGGAACAGGAAGAATTGGGGCAAGATGGGCATACTAATGAGAGCCCAGGAGCATGTGAAGCTCTAGCATATTTTTAAAGTTGCTGGCATCTGGTATAACGAGCTTTGCCAGGATGGTGGATGGAGAGGCCATGACAAATTACAACAAAAGGCGCTATTGTGGAGTGCCCACTTTGAGATCAACTGCCTCCGCAAGACTGCGATTAGACCAACCATCAATTCTAAATATGCTTCACTCTGCCAGCCTAGCACAGTGCAACCGGCACAGCTGTTTGGCGAGGATTTCGCACAGCAGGTGAAGGAGCTGGAGGAGGAGGCTAAGACGGCAGCCACATATTCACCAAAGCGGAAGTATCCCTATAAGCGAGGAGACTGGTCCGGGCAAGGGACGAGTCCAGCTACAATGCAGCGCAGTTGGCGTTTGGCTGTAGCACCGCCAGGGAAGGTGAGATATCCAGCTCGAGGCCGGGGGAGAATGCCAGGTGGTAAGGAGGTAAGTGGGTCTGGTTCTCATGTAGACAGATCTAATGTGATACGTCAGATATCTTTATACTGAAGGTTATTGAAGGATATCAAATAAAGCTTAATGCAAATTCTGATTTACCCATGCAACATGTTCCAAAAAGGAGTTTGACTTCACTATCACTGAACAATTGAAAGTTCAGTTGGAACTTGCAAGCTTATGTAATAAAGGTATAATTGCTAAGGCAGTTTACCAAAGCCATCAGTTTGTGTCCAATATCTTTCCCAGACTAAGCAGGGATTATTCAGTGTCTGTTCATTTGCAGGATAGAAGATTTAAAATTCAGCTGGATGGGGCAATTATGGCAATACAATGCACTGCCTAATAGTTTGTCTTCAGCTCCTAGAGGGATTACAAAGTTGTTAAAACCTATTCTAGGCATGATGAGAAGTCAAGGGCATGAGCTCATGGCTTAACTAGATAATATCTTGATTGTAGGACAATCAAAGGAAACAGCTGAAGCATCAGTGGCAGTTGATAAAAACCATTTTTTTTCTTAAATTAGGCTTCATAATCTATCCAGTGAAATCTAAATTTATACCTGTGACACAAATTGACTAGTTGGGTTCACAATAGACTTAATCAACACGATTGTGACCTTGCCCAGGCAAAAAACGGTAGAGCTAATTAAGAGCTGTATCAAGCTAATTGCTCACACACAGCCTTCAATTAGCCAGGTGATGTCTGCTGGGGAAATTGCTGCAGCATTTCAGTTCAATATGGCCAACTTTATTATCTACAATTGCAAAGGTCAAAGGAACAAGCACTGAGGATACATTAGGGTCATTATAATAGACCTATGCTTCTATCAATAGAGACTGTTGCTGATGTACAATAGTGGATTCAGCATGTGTCCACTAGTAGTTCCAAAGTGTTATTGGACCAAGATTCCATGATTTTGCAGACCGATGTCAGAGCACTTGGGTAGGGTGCTACTGATACAAGATCCAGCTGTGGAGACAGATGGACATTGCTTCTGCAAACATGGGGAATTAACCAAGAGTATTTTATGGACTCAAGGCTTATGGCACTAACAAAACTAGTTTGCATGTGCAGTGCAAAATACACAACACTACAGCAGTTGCTTATTTGAATCACATGGGTGGAATCAAATCGTTATCATGTGACAGGGTGGCAAATAGAATTGGACCTGGATAGAGATATTTGGATTGGAGCTATCTATCTGCCAGGGAAACTTAATGTAGTACCAGATGGCAGCTCACGAAAATTACGTGATAATACAGAGTGGATGTTGAACCAGGATGTGTTCAAGAACATAGTACTTCTATATGGAAGGCCAAAGTATGTTTCATGGGAACCAGATCCAGGGCAGTGGCAATTGATGCTTTTTCACTAAAGTGGGATGATATGTTTGTGTACATTTTCCCACCATTCTGCCTCATAGGTCGGTGTTTGAGAAAATCAAGCAGGATGACGCTTCAGGGGTTTTGGTGATACCAAATTGCCCGATTCAACCATGGTTCCTTTTCAGGTTACAGATAGCGATCCAACCTCCTTTTGCTGGTTCCAAACAGTAGGAATTTGCTGGAGCATCCAGTAATGCGTTAAGTTCATCCGTTATGTGATCGTATTGATCTCTTAATTTGCAGGTTTGTAAGAATGCCTTACATTGGTCGAGGACTTTCTAGGCCAATGGTGGATATACTCACTGCAGCCTGGAGAAAGAGTACTCAAAAGCAGTATATGACATGGAAAAAAAAAATGGGAACAACATTATGTTCAAAAGACTATTCAATATGATACTGTAGTTATTGAAAATGTGTTAGAGTTTATCTACACTTTATTATGATGAGGGTTTTAGCTATAGTGTTATCAATACAGCTAGAAGTGCTTTGTCGGCAAAGCTTGTAATAGGTACATGGACACAAAGTATAGGTTCTCACCCTCTCATATCTAGGTTGATGGAAGGAATCTTTAATTCCAAACCGCCTAAGCCTAGGTATATGGTAATCTGGGATGTAAGCGTTGTTCTTAACATGCTTTGTCATTCGGTCCCTGTCACGTCTATAACTTTGTTAAAATTAACCATGAAATTGGCTATGCTAATGGCATTGGTGTAAGCACAGAGAGTGCAGACTTTCCAAACACTTCAGTTAGATAGAATGAAAGTGTCTGCATAAAATGTTATGTTTTATATTTATCACCTGCTCAAACAAAGCAGGCCAGGTGTGACAGGATTTAAGATTGAGTTCTGAACATATCCTACAGCTCCATGTTTATGTGTAAGGACACATTTCTTACATTACATTGAAGCCACAAGGGCTTTAAGACAAGAAGAAACAGGATCATTTGTCAGTTACAATAAGCCAACATAAAAGAGTGGCAGTTCAGAGTATCTCAAGGTGGTTAAAGCAAGAGTTGGTTCAGCCAGGTATTAACATTTATGTGTTTACATCTCATTCCACTAGCGCAGTAGCAACATCCGCGGCCAGGGCGATGGACGTTCCCATCGACCATATATTAAAAGCCGCAGGTAGGGAAAATGAACTTGTGTTTCAGCAATACTACCATCGGCCGATTGCCGATGGAGGGCTGTTTGCCACCTCAATATTGAGTGCTGTTGCTAATGTTTAAAGTCTGTTTTCAATACTGTTTAATTCTGTTTTGTTTGTTGCCCTAAATTAAGAGGGTTTATTGGTTGTTTTATGACCAAAAATAGAACTGTTTTGTTTTTGCATGATATGCAATGTCATGTTTACAGCATTATTGATGATACTCAGAGTCAATCAATGCAGTGAGAAGCCGGGATTTTGATCTGCAGCATAAAAATCACAGAGCTTTAAAATCTTCACGTAGTCACTCACGTGACTCCGAAGTAAAATAGTGAGATTAAATGAGAACTTACCAGTTTGAAGTTTGATCTTTATTTTATGAGGAGTTACGTTGGTGATTACATGCCCGCCACGCCCAACCCTTTCTCATAGAAAAAAGGTCATAATGATAGTTCTCATGTTGATCATCTTAATATGTTACTTCAATGATGGTGTTGTCTGTGATTTCATACCGCTGCTTTGAAGATTGACGCGCATGCGCCCTGACGGGTCTTCTTCACGTAATCACCAACGTAACTCCTCATAAAATAAAGATCAAACTTCAAACTGGTAAGTTCTCGTTTAATCTTACTATTTCATACACTAGACACAAAATGCTAGAGTAACTCCGCGGGACAGGCAGCTTCACTGGAGAGAAGGAATAGGCGTCATTTCAGGTCGAGACCCTTCTTCAAATCAGCTTTTTGTATCTATCTTCGGTTTAAGCCAGCATCTGTAGTTCCTTCCTACATATTTGATTTCCTATCCTTGTTGAACCTATCCTTGTGAACTTCATAGGAATACCGAATAAGGAAAATAATCACGAGCATGTCAATAATTCCTGTCTGATGTCTTGTGAAAAATAGTCCAACAGAAATTGAGGTTGTGCATTGAATTTTCAAATATACAGATATAGCACATTCTTCATGTTTAATATTGCAAATGACATGAAGAGGTGGATCAAGATTCGTGATTTCAAGGTTTACTTTTCCACTAGGCGGCCTTTAAACCAATTGCCGTTTACAAATCTGCCATTTTCTTTATTCACATGGATATTTCAGTCAGTGCACCTGGCCAGAATAGCGATACCAGAACGTTGCATCAAACCATCATAACCTATGCATACCGCTATTGCTGGAACACTGCATCCGCACGCCTCAGGAGGGGCGACGACCAAGGATAATCCAGCAACTAAGGCAGCTTTCTGTGAAGTTTATTACAAATTGGTTATCGGATACAAGCCCTAGGATCTATCAGCTGAAGATCAACTTCAACAGAATAACTCATGTTAGACCACATTTAACAAGGTCAAAATCCTTTTGAAAACTTTATTCAATTTCCCAAAATAATTTTAAAATGATTTATCAAAATTGACAAAAACCTTCAAACAACCTTGATGAAAATTTCAAATGATAACTTTTTATTTACCTTCCTTCTAATTCGATGGCAGTGCTAAGGTAAAACTGTAAAATCCCTTCTCTAGCTGAAAATGAGGTAACTTGAAAGATAACGGGAATACATGTCAAATGTGGAGCGCAAATGCATCGAAATAGCCATCCTTCACCACTGAGAGAGAAATCCAATTATAAAGCCACTATTTCCTGATTTTGTCTGTTGTCATTAGCATCAGTTGTACAAACATCAATTCTGAAGAACTTTTCTTGACAAGGTTAACTGGATCTTAAAAGATCACTAATCTGAAGGTAATTTCCATGATAAAATGCAAAGGGGAAAACAACCTAAACTAAATCTATCAAGAGAACCTACTTCTTGTCTGCAATTTATTCCACACATTTAAGAACTAATGAGTTTCTAGTATTGCTGTAAATGACCGCTGGTTATAGAAACATAGAAACACACAAACATAGAAACATAGAAAAATAGAAGATAGGTGCACGAGGAGGCCTGCATTTGGCCATTCGAGCCTGCACATCCATTCATTGTGATCATGGCTGATCATCCACAATCAGTAACCCGTGCCTGCCTTCTCCCCATATCCCTTGATTCCGCTAGCCCCTAGACCTCGATCTAACACTTTTTAAAATTCATCCAGTGAATTGACCTCTACTGCCTTCTGTGGCAGAGAATTCCACAAATTCACAACTCTCTGCTTGAAAATGTTTTTTTCTCATCCCAGTTTTAAATGGCCTCCCCTTTATTCTTAGACTGTTGCTCCTGGTTGTGGACTCCCCCAACATTGGGAACATTTTTCCTGCATCTAGCTTGTCCAGTCCTTTTATAATTTTATACGTTTCTATAAGATTCCCTCTCATCTTTCTAAATGCCAGTGAATACAAGCCCAGTCTTTCCAATCTTTCCTCATATGACAGTCCCGCCATCGCAGGGATTAACCACGTGATTATATTAGCATTTTGCAGTGCATAATTGGAATTATAAATGCTCCACAATTCACAAACAGGTTTCCATTCCAACATGAGATTGTTGCAGTCAAAATCAATAGTGTCAGGCAATGACTATTCCAGCTGGGGACTAATATAATGGTCGCCTCTTGTCATCCAGTAAATCTGTCCTGCATAACACTTCTGCAGAAATGGGCTTCAGCAATTCAAGACCATATTCTCAAGATAGACGATTAAGGGGGCAGAGATAGCTGCATCCTGTCGAACGAATAATATTTTAAAAAAATGTTACAATCATCATTGGTTGGAGAGGCTGAATTAGTTGTTAAATTTAGTTTAGTTTAGTTTAGTTTATTTTAGCTTAATTTACTGTCATGTGTACCAAGGTACAGTGAGAAGCTTTTGTTAATGCGTGCTGCCCAGTCAGCGGAAAGACTATACATGATTACAATCAAGCCGTCCACAGCGTACAACTGTTGGTGTAGAGTGGAGCGGTTGTAATGAATGATTGCAGATCCACTTCTGGTGCAGCATGCAGAGAGTCACCTGGCTTCAGCGACATCTTTGGTGCAAATCTATCGTTCTTGTGCAGTTCAATTGTAAGTGCTGCAGTGACTTGGCAGGTCAGGCGGCATCTCTGAGGAAACACATGTGACTGTGGTAGTGAGTCGTCAGAATATGGTGGTAGAGCAGGAATCACAGAAGGGGAGCAGCGAGAGAGGGTCTTCTTCAAAGACGAGGATACACATCAAGTTCAGCTGAGAATCCTTGCACACAAACAACATGTAAACACATCATACCATGTAGTCTCTGTTGTTTCTGGATTTTAGAGTGTTTTAGGATTTGTCTAATAAAAATCCCTTGAAAAATCTGCTTTAGAGTCCGCAATTATGTAAATTATCGCAAAATAAAATGGTCTCTCACTTTGACACAGATGCATTGAACAAATTCAGGCTTTTGGATGAACCAATTCTCTTCCTGCTTTCCTTATTGATTTCTACAGCTAATTATTATTGACTGTGTCTGCTATACTGAATGATCCTCACAGATGCAACTTACATTTCTTTATTTCCACTGAACATGGTGGACAGCAAGTATTATTACTCTGTAGCAGTTTTTCCCCCTTTTGAAGTTCACTGAAGTGAGGATAGTAATTTCAGATGGATCATTGTGCTAGGCTGTCTCAGTTGTAACAAATGAGCTGGCTTGGTTTCTTTCAGCACCATTATCTGAATCTACGGCATTTTAAAATCATTGTGCAAGTGCTCGAGCAATTAGATTGTCAACTAACTAGTAATTTGACAAACATCCACAGCACAATTGCGTTTCTCCTTACACAAAGCTCAACCACTACACTTGTTTACTATCTGACCCATGCAAATAGCATTCAACAGAATATATATACCCAGTGGCTACATTACCGATTTTTAATACATATTAACGGCTATCATAAACACCATGCATTATCTCCACACTAGCCCCATTCAGACTGTCTGAATTTGCAGTCCCAACACTGGACTCTCACACAGCTCACTGACACCTTTGAATTATACAGTTGCAAAGTGATGCGAGGCAACATAGGAAGTCTCTAGGTTGCAATTGAAATGAATGGTATTGCAATAATGAAGATATAATGATATTACCTACAACAGGGTCATATTTATCTGTGGTCGTTATGGCAAGTCTCAGGCATATCCTCTTGGGAATGGACAAGTTTAATTAAGGGCCATTTTCTTTAGGAACACGCACCAGCTGCCTGCACTGTCAGAGGTATTTATGCAAAGAAATATATTTCCTACGGAGATAATTTATGGTTAATACACCATCATTAGATGAAATGAAATACATATGTTTTCAGTCTTTATATTGAACAACATTTTATCATTGTCTCATGGAAAAATGTAATGGAAGAACTAATTACATTTTGAAAGAGAACAATTTTACATGCATGCTTACTCTCCAGTGCTCATTGTTTATGCAACATCTTTGTGTATAGCATCACGTGACGTGGGAGAACAAATATTAAATGTTTTGGCAGTCTTTCGTACATTGATTAATTTCCTTTATAAAAAATACTTTGGAAATCGATTATATATTTTTTCTTGAAAATGCTAGTGGAAGTTTGTTGTTTTTCATTTTGTATTTAAAAGTGGCATTCACGGTCACATAGACTTGCTTAGAATGTATTGTTTAGAGTTACAGCATGGAAACGCGTCCTTCAGCCAACCAAGTCCATGCCGACCATAGATCACCCGTTCACTAGTACATAACTAGTTCTGTTATCCCACTTTCTTATCCCATCCTTACACAATAAGGGGTAATTTGCAGAGGCCAATTAACCTGCAAGCCTGCGTGTCTTTAGGGTGTGGGAAGAAACCAAAGCACTCGGAGGAAACCCACACAGGCACAGGGAGAACATGTAAACTCCACACCGACTGCACCCGATGTCAGGATCGAACCTGGGACTCTGGCATTGTGAGACAGCAGCTCTATCAGCTGCACCATGGGTGTCACCTTGAGGATTATGTTCTCATAACAAAAGTATGTACATCCGTTCAGATTCACATTCTCGTAAGCTAGACATGATACCAATCAAATTACAATTCATAAAAAATCTTTATGAAATGGCCACTTTAAAATATCACCAGAATTTTCAATAAAATGCAAACAACAAGTAAACATCTCTAACCAATTTGAAAGTACTGATTTAAAATGACAAATGTTTAAACACTAGGTTATTCCAATGAATTAGTTCAAACAAGTTGTTGGTGTGAGTCTACAATAAGATACAAAACAATGTTGTTGACATTGAATTCACTCTATATATAAAGAAAAATGATGCCAAACCAAAAGATGGTTGTGAAATATTGCAGCAGGATCTGGATCGATTGGCCAGGTGGGCGGTGGAATGGTTGATGGAATTTAATACAGAAACGTGTGAGGTGTTGCATTTTGGGATGTCGAACAAGGGCAGGGCCTACACAGTAAATGGTAGACTTCTCGGTAGTGTTGTAGAGCAGAGGGATCTAGGAGTACAGGTGCATGGTTCCTTGAAGGTAGAGTCGCAGGTAGCTAAAGTGGTCAAAAAGGCTTTTGGCAATTTTGCCTTCATCAGTCAAAGTATTGTATAGAAGTTGAGAGATCATGTTGCAGTTGTATAAGATGTCGGTGAGACTGCATTTAGAATATTGTGCTCAGTTCTGGGCACCATGTTATAGGAAATATTGTCAAGCTTGAAAGGGTTCAGAAAAGATTTATGAGGATATTGCTAGAGGGTGTGAGATATAGGAAGAGGTTGAGTAGGCTGGGTCTCTATTCCATGGAGCGCAGGAGGATGAGGGAAAATCTTATAGAGGTCTACAAAATCATGAGAGGAATAGATCGGGTAGATGCACAGGAGTAGGGAAGGACCTGTTTCCACTCTGTATCCCTCTATGACTCTATGACTCTATGACTCTAACTGCATTTGTATAAATTAAAAATTAAACCTCAAATTAAAATTTAATAGGTATCAGAATGTAAAAATAGTTGTTCATTCAGCTCTTCAAGCTTGCCCTGCATGATTACACATTAACTCAATTTACCCATCTTGCTTCCAGATCTTTGTGACCCTCACCCAAATAGAACTGATCAATCTCTGCCAAAATAATTTTATTTCATTGACTTCAACCATTTTGGCATTAGAGTTTTCAAATGTCCACCACCCTTGATGTTAATAAGTGCCTCACCTTGAGTAGCTTAGTTCAGATTTTATGGTAATTCCATTCACTTTGATTAGTAAATTTGCAGTAGCCACTAAAATTGGTGGTAGAATAGGTTTTGAAGAAGGTTGTCTCAGATTAGAACAGGATCTTGATCAAGAGTGGGCAATGGGATAGCTAATGGAATTTAGCACAAGCAAGTACAAAGTCATGTTTTGTGCAAAGTTACACAAGGCCTGGACATACAGAGTAAAAGGTAGGCCCCTGTGGAATGTTATTACATATTTTCCTGAAAATGGCAATATAAGTAGACAGAGTGGTGAAGGCATATTATATGCTTGCATTCACTGGCTTTGAGGACAGGAGTTTGTACATCATGTTACAGTTGGATGAATCGTTGGTTGGGCTTACATGGAGTATTGTGCAAATTTTGGCCTTCTTTTCCTTTTTGTGAGCCAGTCCTCATGCTCACCTTTTCAATCATTTCACAAATCTCTCTATCTTCTTAAAATCCCAAAGATTATTTCAGCACTTGCCAAGCTTTTCTTGCACACATTCCTGTAGGGACCATTATATGTAACACACTGTCTTACAATTGAGTTTCAAAAATATGAGACAGTGATTGTGATTTTAAGCAATTTCATATAATGCAGTTGTTGTGCATCTCAATGTTGAATAATTCCAAATTGCTCAGCACAGAGCTTATTTATTATTGCTATGTTTCCACATTAGTACTACCAGCTCCAGGGAGATTGGTTCGGCACAGCTGATAACAACAAGGATAGATTTGTCAGATCCACTAAGACTGGCAGTAAAGAAGATACAATAAAAAGTAGCCACCGACCTTAACAAATCTTGACAGCCTTATTTTGGGTGTTACTGCTGGCTGTAGGAGATGCATGCATTGGGAGTGAGCAACACCAGCACAGATTTACTTCCAGTGAAGAAGCTTACTAGTGCCAATAATCAAAAGCAACTCAAAGACTAATACCTTTAGCAACCTGTCACACTATCTATACATGTTATTTTCATTTTCTTTTGCAATCACAAAGTTGTATCTAAATCAATTAAAAGTGAAAAATCCACACGTTAGAATTTAAATAATTTATTCGATGGTGACACATTTATGATGTTTCTGAAGACAAAAGTGACCGCAGATGCTGGCAGCTAGAACAAAAGCAGAATGCCAGAAGAACTCAACATCGGCATCTGTGGAGGCAATTTATGTAACTCAATATTTTCGGTCAAGACCTTATTAGGTCAACAGGCCAAGTTAAGACTTTAACATGTTTTCAAAAAATTGAAGTGTATAGATTGGTGCCTAAAGTCATGTAATGGGTCTTAGGTAATAGATAGAAACAGGCAGTGTGTGGTTGGAGTACTGTAAGGACAGAAGCTGTGGTGGTGAAAAATTGCTAATGTGATGAGTTGCGTAACAGTCTGGGAGATGGTGACCTGGTGCTTATTAGTGGGGTTATGGTCCATGGGGATATATGGGACAGCTTTATAAACCTGGCATTTGGCCTCTGCAATGTAGGGATCAGTGGGCCAGACTGCAACAGCACCCCATTTGTCTGTGGGTTGTAGACAAGGCTGGGATTGTTCAGAAATAAGTGGTGTGGTGCAAATTTGGGGGGAGTGAGATTGGGTGTGGGGACGGGAGAAGTTGCGATGGTCATAATGTTTCTGAGGATGTCATAGAGTCTTAGAGTCATACAGTGTGGAAACAGGCCCTTCGACTCAACTTTCCCACACTGAGCAACGTATCCCATCTACACAAGTCCCTCCTGCTAACGTTTGGCCCATATCCCTCTGCGTCAATGTCATATTTTACATGTTCATTCACTCATTTTTCCCTTAGAAGGCTCAGATGTTTGACATAGTAAGTGATTTAAATTGTAAAGATCAACACAATCCCACATCACAATCCATATTCTCTGCTGCTTTTGATCATCACAATTGGATCAATGAATCAAGGTTATATCTGGCTGATGTAAAGGTGAAATCAAGCACAATCCCTTTAGATTTAAAAATCAGAGCTCAACAATTTAACCTTGGTGCTTTCCCAAATAGTATTGCACATCTTGCCATTTTGTAGAATTTTAGAACTTGATCATTGATCTAAATATACAAAAACATGTTTAATTTCAGCTATGTTAAATTGTCCTCAGGCACAACCAGTGAGAGGAAACTCTGCCTACTGACCTGTTTAATCCTGTAGTGCCCTAACCTTGACTTCTGCAAGTGTAAACAAGCTCCAGGCCAAGTTACAATGACTGTCTTGTGAAGCTGAGTTGCCCACATGTAACATCTTGGCCACGCCTGCTGCCAAATATATTGTTGATAGCTTCTCTATGTCTCTGGTGTTTTAAGACATTGATAAACAGTCGAAGTACGCTTTAAATAGTTATAACAATTTTAAAAATGGCTTCAAATTTTAAAATAATAAACATATTAAAATACATAAAATATAGACATTAATTTAAATCACTGGGATTAAGTTAAATTACCTCTTTATATTAATTCATTGATTGATTGCAAGATGCAACATGGAAACAGGCCTTTCGGCCCACTAAGTCCACACCGACTATCAATCATCCATTCCCACTGGTTCCATGATATCCTACTTTTGCATCCACTCCCCATACGCGAGGGACAATTTACAGAGGGCCAATTATTCTACAAATCCCTATGTCTTTGGAATGAGGGAGGAACCTACGCGGTCATAGAAACATAGAAACCTACGCGGTCACAGGGAGAATGTACGAACTCTACGCAGACAGCATCCGAGGTCAGAGTCAAACCCGATTTCTGGTGCAGTGAGGCAGCAGCTCTACCAGCTGTACCACAGTGCGTCCCTTGAGCTCATCGTGCCGGCCATGATTGGTATGAATTTAAGAGGTTTGTTATGAAGTGTATCTGTCCCCACAGCATTTTCAGATGCACATCTGATAACAAATGTCTTCCTGACTACTGCCTTTCACTACCCAGGTGCATAAGCCAGGAACACACTGACTGGTACACTACAACTTGCTGACAGGTCTCCACATAACTACTAGCTCACCCCTGCATTTCTTTCCCACTCCAAACAATCCGCGCTGGGTCTCTCTCCTTTTGCTTACCTTTTCAAACTGTTTCCCTCTTGAAACTCTCATCACCTAATTCCGTCTGCCCATCTTCCGAATACTTATCTACCTGGATTTCCTCTCTGTGTGAAACCCCTACCACCGCCTCCAGCTACTTATGACAGTTCCCTTTTCTGCTCCCAGCTATAATCTACAAACCTCTTTCTCTTGAATACCTATCTTCCCCTGCCTGCCCCCATATGGCTCCATCTGTCAATTAACCCCCACTCTCCCCTTTATCCACGTCTAACAATGAATGAATGAATGGATTACCGGTAATTAATTTTACATTTTCACAGTGAAATTCGTTGCTTGCATCAGTCCATCAGTTACCAGCCTCTGCCTCACACCTCCCTCTCACTTCCATGAACAGGCTATCTTTCCTCTCATATCTCTTCTGTGGCAGTTGACCCCACTGAGTAGGTCCAGCAGTTTATCTTTTGCTCCTGATTCCACCATCTGCAGTGCCCTGTAAGTCTACTCATCGTGTGTTGTGATGAGATCTTCATTTGCACACACAAATCTGAAGATCAAGAATTATCAATTATTTCGCTGGATGCTGAAAAAGCATTTGATCAAGTAGAATGGAATTATATGGATAAAGTATTACAAAAATTCCAACTGGGGAAGAATGTTATTCTATGGATCAAGTTACTATATAACAAACCTACAGCTAGAATACTAACTAATAACATATATCCTCGAAATTCCAACTATCAAGGGGAAATGGACAAGGATGCTCATTATCACCACAGCTGTTTGCTCTCATTATTGAACCGCTAGCAGAAAAAATTAGAATACACCCTGATATCCATGGATATAATACTAAAGACCCATATAATAAAATATCTTTATACGCGGATGATATATTACTGTACATTACAAAACCTCAAATCACTATACCAAATATATTAAATTTAATTGAAGACTTTGGATCTTTTTCTGGATATAGAATAAATTGGAATAAAAGTGAAATTATGTCAATAAAACCGAAAGATTCAACACATCTTTTAAAATTCCCTTTTAAAATAGCTACAGAAAAATTTAAATACTTGGGAATCGAAATTACCAGAACATATCAAGGTATGTTTGGGGCAAATTTTGACCCCCTACTTAATAAATTAAACACACTAATTAAATTCTGGAAAACGCTCCCGATGTCTTTAATAGGCCGAATAAATGCAATAAAAATGATCTTTCTACCACAAATTTTATACCTATTTCAATTGATTCCTATATACTTACCAAAGAAGTTTTTTTAAAAACTCGACTCAGATATCACTAATTTTATATGGGACTATAAATCACATAGAATACAAAAAACTCATCTGAATAAACCTAAAGTATTAGGGGGTTTAGCACTACCTAACTTTATGTATTATTATTGGTCAGTAAATATTAAAAATATGATTCAACTGATGGATAACTCCGCCCTGCAAGTGGACTGGATTGTAATGGAGAAAGAGGATTGCTCCTCGGGAAACATTGGAGCGATCCTCCTTTCTCCAATGAAATTGAATAACATAAATTATAATAAGAACCCAATTATTCATAGTACAATCCGAATTTGGAAACAAATAAAACAAAATTTAAAATTAAGAAATTTATCACTTTTATTACCTATAGTTAATAACCCTTCGTTTAATCCCTCTATTATAGATAAAGCTTTTACACATTGGGATAGACTAGGAATTAAAATGCTTGGTGACTTGTATGAAACTGGAAAATTACTTTCATTTCAACAATTACAAATAAAATATAAACTCGGAAATAATCAATATTTTAAATATTTTCAAATATGCGACTATTTGAAAAAATATACAAAAGATCATTATAATAACCCAGTAGAAGTATTGGACGAGGCAATGCAGATAAAAGCTGAATCAGCAAACTTAATATCATATTTGTATAATATTATCTTAAATGTACAAATACCATCTACCATACTTGTTCCCAGTATCAGAAGAGACTGGGAACAAGAGTTAGCTATTAAAATTTCAAAGGAAAGTTGGAATGAACACTTATTAAACGTGCATAAATGTTCGATTAATGTAAGACACACTTTAATACAATTTAAAATTTTACATAGATTATATTTTTCGAGATCTTCAGGGATCCCAGACCATTAACGAAGTGGCGTGTTTGCCAATTACTGCTTGTAGCTCAGTGGTATCCAGCTATCCCCCTCCATCCCATCAATTTACCCTCTCCTTCCCTCCCACCTTCCCATCCACCTACCCTCCTTCCCTCCCACCTTCTCTCTTTCCCACCCACCTATCCTCTTTTTCCCACTCACCTACCCACCACCTTCTCATCCTGCTATCCTCCTCCTTCCCATTTAGCATATATTTTAATGGTGACTCTGTGGATTCGGCCAGTTGGTCAGTTATCACTGTTTCTCTTTGCAATTACAAATTCCAGAGTACCTGCTCAATTATGTCAATATTTTTTATGTTTGTGGGTTTTTGTGATATTGACATCACAACCTGGAAAGAAACCTGACTGAGGTTCGATCGGACCTTCACAAAATCAAAACCTTCTGTACGACTGTGCCTTCTAATGCCTGTCTCATTCAGCCCAACATGGTTGCTGCTAATGCCACTAATCCTTGTCAATTACTGTTCTATTTCCACTCCAATGTTCTTGAATGTGCAGCATGTCCTCCCAGCTGTCATTGGCAAACTGGATAACTTATTCTCTGTCGCCCTCCTCCAGGTCATTAATGTAGATATTAAATAATTGAAGGCCAAGAACTAATCCACAGGGCACGCTTCATTGCATTTTTACAGCCTGAAAAAGACTCTCTGACTTTTATGAGATAACCAGACCATGCAAACACACTTCACCCAATTCCTTGGGCTCTTATCTCCTGTACCAGTCTTTTAAATGGCACCTTGTCAAATGCCTTCAGTGTGTCCTTCAGCTTGGGGTCTTGGACAATGGAATGTACAAGTCTGCAATATTTAGTTATTGACACCCCCTGATTAAAAGACTAGTGAATTTTGAGCAGACCAGATGGCGTCTTTCACCAAGCTGATAATCTTCCAGCGGCAATTGGTGTTTGGCTCAGTGTGTGTCCCTGAGAGCAGCCTATGGATTACAGTGCTATGCAGCTGTTCAGGCAGAACATAGATAAAGACATTTATACATCACACTTTTAAAGATTCATTTTTGATCTCTAGATCAACTGCAAAATGGCTCAGCTGACTGTTGCAGTGCAGAAAAGGGCAAGTATTATCCCATGTGCAACCAGCTAGGAATATTGCTTCTACATTCAGCGCTTTTGAGTCCCCTATGTAATATGCTCCATGCACTCTTTCCAATGTTCTGGAACACCACATTTCTACAAGTGAATTTTGCTGAAACCAATAGAAGCTGGTTAATTCACAAAAGGACCCCAAGTGCTGCAGTAACTCAGCGGATCAGGCAGTATCCCTGGAGAACATGGATAGGTGATGTTTTGGGTCAGAACCCTTCAGGCTGATTGTTGGGGGAGAACAAAGCTAGAACAGAAGAGGGGCAGGACTGAATCAGTCTGAAGAAGGGCTCGACCCAAATCATCACCTATGCATACTCTCCAGGGATGCTGTCTGACCCACCGAGACACTCTATGCCTTTGTTTTGTAAACCAACATCTGCATTTCCTTGTTTCTACAACATGGAAGTAGACATTTTTGTTAAAATAAAGTATTGCTTGAGGCAAATGGCCTCAGATCTAGCATTTTTGCCATGGGAAAATTTAGCTTAGAAAATCATCAAAGTATTTGCGGAGAAGGAAAATGATGCATCTGTGTCACCCCTCAGTGTGGGAGGAAAAGGAGGAGAGACTGACAATATGCCCCAGCAAAGAAGCGGCGAGACAAGAACCAAAATGTTGGGAGCAAGAAGGCAGTCCCACTGTACTTCAGGGAAAGCAGGACAGTACCGCAACGTACACCAATTCTGGAAAACTGGGAGCAGTCCAGGATCTCTTGCACCCTATCTCCAGGAAGATGGAAACAGCAGTGTGTGAAGTGAGGCACTCTGGCTGTGGGAAAGCTAGGAATAACATATAGGAGAATATAACTAAGCCCTGGGTGGCTGGGAGAATCAATCCTGAAGACAAGAAGATCCAAGAAACAACAGACATTTACCATGTAGGTCATTAACATGGACTGCTTTGTTGCACCAGAGCTCTGCTGCTGGTGCAGATCATGACCCGCATCTCAGCCCAGGGCAGGCTCAACAGTTCATGCTGCCATGGTGTCGAAACAAGGAACTGCAGATGCCGGTTTGCCCAAAAGTGCTGGAGTAACTCAGCGGGTCATGCAACATCTTTGGAGAACATGGATAGGTGACGTTTTGAGTTGGGACCCTTCATCAGTCTGTATCACATTACATTTGTAATCTCCTTCATCCAAAGTATTAGTGCTTCACTAGTTCAGGCATCTGAGCAATCCTGATTTTAATTACTCCACCATCAGTGCCTGTGTCTTCGGCTGCCAATGTCCTAAGTCTCAGAGTTCCTTTCATAATCCTTCCCATCTGCCTTCTTTAAAATAGCCCATAAGATCATCGCCTATCAACCCAGATATCCAGTCTGAAGTGGGATACATAAAATTATTGATATATTTTTTAATAACTCAACGGGTCAGGCAGCATTCGTGGAGGGACTGGATAGGCGATGTTGCAGGTTGGGATCCTTCTCTCCTGACCCAAAGCATCGCTGATCCATTCTCTCCAAGGTTGCTGCCTGACCTGCTAAGTTACTCCAGCACATTTTGTGTTTTGCTCAAGATTCCAGCATCCGCAATTCCTTGTATCTTCAGATATCACTGTTTGATGAGTTTCTTGTAACACACCTTTGCACATTGTATTACATTAAGGACACTCGGTAAGTATAGGTTGTTCATTGTGTTATTATTGAATTAATTGAATCACATGAGGCTTTATTTGAGACCCGTGAAACCCAATTGGATTGACGTGTTTGCCACTGGGAAACAAGGCGTCTGTTTTGATTTATTTATGTGCTGAATCTGTCCATCTATATAGTTAAAAGTCTCATCTTGACCACCTCCTGTCTGCGCTCTATATTGATTTTAGAAAAATTGCTACCATATATCGCTATGATTTTTGGCCATCTTACTCACAGTCCTCCTCCGCTGAGGCAGCTCAGAGGATTTTTCCAATTGATGAAAAATAAAAAAGTTAAGAGTATTTAAAAAATCTAGAGATCAGCTGATTGGTCCTCTCACCTGTCAATCACCACGATGAAGGTAACGCCCCTTCCGGGGGGCGTCAGGACTATAAAACCCCGGATGCCTGGACGCGAGTCAGTCACTCTGGTAGATCGCGAGGGAGAATCCACAACTGTGAATCTAAGCTGTGAATCAACTGAACTGTGAGTCTGCAATGTACTTACAATAAATGATTTGTTAGCCCTTAATGAAAATGCATTGAGTTGTTTGGCAATTTGGTGGCCTGAACTCTGATTGAAATGCTATGAAATTGAATTTGGTGGCCTGCACTGCTTGAAATGCTATTAAATTGAATGTGGTGGCCTGCACTCTGCTTGAAATGCTATGAAATTGAATGTGGTTACCTGCACTGCTTGAAATGCTATGGAATTTAATGTGGTGGCCTGCACCCTGCTTGAAATGCTATGGAATTGAATGTGGTGGGCTGTACCCTGCCTGAAATGCTATGAAATAGTAAGATTAAACGAGAACTTACCTAAGTTTGAAGTTTGATCTTTATTTTATGAGGAGTTACATTGGTGATTACGTGAAGAACCCCGCCAGTGTGCCTGCGCGTCAATCTTCAAAGCAGCGGTGTGAAATCACAAAAAACAACAAGCGAAATAATATAGTATCATAATAAAACGAGTAATACAAGAACTTCCATCTGACCTTTATGATAGAGCGTTGGGTCGTGGTGGGCACATAATCACCAACGTAACTCATAAAATAAAGATCAAACTTCAAACTTAGGTAAGTTCTCGTTTAATCTTACTATTTTACTTCGGACTCACGTGAGTGACTACGTGAAGATTTTAAAGCTTTGTGATTTCATGCCGTAGATCAATCCCGGCTTCTCACTGCATTGATTGACTCAGAACGAGAATAATCAATCATGCATTCATAATAACATTTGTACCACAAATGCAGTAATTCATTTATTTTAATAATGAAATTAATCAGATCCCCTTTAAACCAGAGGTATTTACACAGAACTTAAAATAGTTTCTGCAAACAATCCCGCATTAACAATAGGCCGATGGTAAAAATGTTGAAACATCAACTCATTGGACCACCTGGCGGCTGCGAGGATATGGTCGACGGGGACGTCTTTCGCCCTGGCCACCGACGATGCTGCTGCCCTAGTCAAGTGAGACGTAAAAACATCAGTGTTAATACCAGCAGCTGTTAAGACTTCTTTTATCCATCTGGAAATAGTCTGTACTGAAACTCTCTTGTGTGGTTTCTTGTGTGATCAATAACCCAGTTTCCATATCTCTCAAATTCTTTGTGACCTCAATGTATTGTAACAAATATGTCTTAATACAGAGACAATGATCCTTTGGATATGCTGCCAGCACAATTTTAAATCCTGTCACACCTGGCCTACTTTGCTTTAGTAGGTCATAGATATAGAATGTAACCTTATCTTCAGTTACTTCCATCATGTCTATTTGTAATTTTCCAAGTGTTTGCACTCGTTGTGCAGTCACTAATGCCATAAGCATGACTACTTTCATACTGAGCTTGGCCAAAGGTAAAGACACACTTGGTGACCATTCACGAAGTAGCTTCAGCACCACACTTACATCCCAGATTGTCATGTACCTAGGTTTCGGAGGTTTGGAATTAAAGATTCCTTTCATCAGTCTGGAAACAAGTGGGTGCGACCCAATGGGATTTCTTTCTGAATCCAGAACCAAATATGAGGACAATGCACTTCTGGCTGAATAAACGCACTATAACTCAAACCTTCATCATAATAAAGTTTTGACAGAAATTCTAAAACATTTGAAATATCTGCAGTACTATATTCCACATTCTTTTGTACACAGAACTCTTCCCATTTCTTAATATAAGAAAGGTACTGTTTTTGAGTGCTCTTCCTCCAGGCTGCCGTAAGCATGTCCACAGTACGCTCAGACAGTCCTCGCCCCAGAAAAGGCCTTCTTAAAACCTGCAAATCAACAAATCCAAACAATCATATAATGGATGTTGTTCCCCTGTTACAGGGTGCAGCAATAGATTACTTCTTTTTGGGACTTTCATCAACTTTTGTGTTGTTAATTCTAATATCAACGGATACCATGGCTGTGTAGGCCAATACGGTACTACTAATACCCCTGAAGCAGCATCTTGCCTGATTTTAAGCAAACATCGGCTTATGAGGCAGAAAGGTGGAAATATATATGAAAACATACCACCCCAATGTAGCGAGAAAGCATCAATCGCCACTGCTCCTGGATCTGGTTCCCATGACACATATCTCGATAGCTGATAATTCAGTCTACTTGCGAACAAGTCGATGTCTGGCATTCCAAATCTGATTACTATGTCCTTGAATACCTCTCGATTCAACATCCATTCTTTACTATCATGGAACTTTCATGACCTGGTGTCTGCTATCGTATTCATTCTACCTGGTAGATGGATAGCTGAAATCCAAATGTTCTTTCCAATACACCAAGACCAAATTTGTTTAGCCATTTTGTCACATGACACAGACTTGATTCCACCCATATGATTAATATAGGCAACTGCTGTTGTGTTATCAATTTGAACTTGAACATACTTATTAATTGTGTTAGAACAGTAAGCTTGGAGTCCATAGAAACATCCTAAAAGCTCCAAATAGTTAATTCCCCATGTCTGCAGTAACAATGACTCTTCCCGATTCCATCTGCCTCCGCAGCTAGATGCTAAGTCAGTTGCACCCCATCCTAGTGCACTGGCATCAGTTTGTGATATCATGGAAGGTTGTTCAATCAGCACTTTGCTGGAACTGCTTGAGACATGTAGAATCCACCACTGCAGATCAGAAACAGCATTTTTTGTTAGTTGCATGGTTCTATCAAAATGACCAGCATGCATTCTAAGTGCTTGTTCTTTAACTCTCTGCAGCTGTTGATAATGTAATGGTCCGTATTGGACTGATGGGAACGCTGCTACTAATTTTCCCAGTACTCGAGCCACCTGTCTGATTGAGGGTTTTTGCTCGTTTAACAGATTACTTCAATCTTTAATCAACTCCACCCTTTTTTCCCTGGGCAAAGTAATTTTCATTTGGACTGAATCAATTGTGAACCCCAAATAATCAATTGAGGTACATGGTGTTAACCTTGATTTCTTTGGATGAATTAGAAACCCCAAACTTTCAAAAGTTGATTTCACAACTGCAACAGATGCTTCTGTTGACTTTGTCCTTCCTATAATCAAGACATCATCCAAGTATGCCATTAGTACATGCCCCTGGCTTCTCAGCAACCCCAGAATTGTTTTTAACAATTTTGTGAATATTCTGGGAGCGGACGGGCTTTGAACTGCCATAACTGGTTCATCCATGTAAATTTAAGATACTTTCTATCTTCTGAGTGAACAGACACTGAATAATATGCATCTATTAAATCTATAGTTGCCATATAACATGCTTCTGAAATAAGTTGTTTGGCAGTCACAAATGTCTCCATTTTAAAATGTCTAAATTGAACAAAAGGATTCAGACTTGACAAGTCTAGAATAATCCTACATCCTCCATCTTTTTTGATCGAGGAAATACATTTGACACAAATTGGTGAATTTGGTAGACTGATTCTTCAATAACACCTTTTATATATAGGGTTTCAAGTGCAGCTTGAACCTCAATCACTTCTTTTTGTGCAAAGTGGAGAGTTCTGCTAGGAACATGCTGGACAGGCAAATCATAATTTGGATTGAATTCAATTCAAAATCCTTGTATACTATTCAGAATTACCACATCTGAAGTAATCTTCTTCCAATTGTTATAGAAGAGATGTAATCTGCCTCCAACTTTTGGACTTAATCCGGTTAGTATGTTCCCATGAGAACCAGGTCCACCTACCTCTGGAGTCATTTGAGTACCCTGACATCCCTGGATTCTCCCGGAAGCACCCCCACTGGTTCTTGCTCCCGCTGCAGGCCGCCAACTACGTCCCTGCATTGATGAGCGACTTGGTCCTGGTCCAGGATCCGTATGACGTCTGAAAGGATACTTCCTCTTTACAGACTTTACAACCATTGATGTTTTCATCAATCCTGTTTTCGCTTCATCTTCCAACTCTTTAATACGTCTCCCGAGATCCTCTCCAAAGAGTAAGTTGGGTAATTGTATATTAATTGGTTTGCAGAGTGCTGCGAATTTCAGATTCATAGTAGGCCGTATAGCACCTTTCCTCAGACAATTGATCTCGAAGTGGGTGCTGCATAGCAACCCCAGTGCTTCCTGATGCAACTCCGTCATCTCTTGGCTTTTATCCGCTATTCTGGCAAAAGCAGTTATTCCAGAACCCAGCAGCTTTAATATTCTCTGCAATTTTAATTCTTGAGTTCTCATAGTCATACTCAACTGATTCCAGATGATTTGATTCACTGCTGGTGCTTTCAGCAACACACAGTTACTTGGGGTCTCATGCTTTCTTGCAGTCTCATCCATCTCCTGCTGTTCCAGCTGATGGGAAACCAAGTAATTTATTAGGGAGGCCAATTCTTCTCCTAATGGCTCTCCTGACCCTGACGGGGCAGCGAATCGTAATGCCAGTGGTGGAATATCTGCCAGCTGCCATTCTTCACCTTGTACAACCTCACCGTCAGAGTCGGGGTCTGAACTCTCATGACCCATGGCACGCTCCTCATCCCTGAGGGTGCATTCCATCAGCCCTGTACCAGGAGCTGTTGAGCTGCTTCCAGCAGCTTGGATTTCAGTACACTCCTCCCTGAGTGTACTTCGCTCCAACAGCCTATGTACAAGGCTTTCCATTTGGCAATATGCTCAAAAGCAGTATCTAGCCCTGGATCTACTTCCATTGCCTGGGACTCCTCCTCCATGGGCTGTCTGGATTTAAACTTGGCCTTTTGCCCGACAGGCGCTGACTGTGTTTTCACCAGCCCCAGGTCCACAGTCGCTACGCTCACCGCTGGCGACTGTGCCGGGGTTAGAGGCGGTTGGTCTCTAACCGCAGACTCCCGACTTTGTCGGCTGAGTCGCTCGCCTCTTCCCCCTGCCCGTTTTTTCCATGGCGTCTGTGGAAAAAATCCCCACAGACCCACAGTAAACGGACCTGGATATACTTGAAAACAGTTTTTACTTACATTGTAGTTGAAAAACTACAATTCCACTAGAGGAGCAGTCTCCTCACGTCCGTTTGCGTCAAGGCGTCTGACGTAATGATGCGCAGGTGCACTGGCAGGGTTCTTCACGTGACTCCGAAGTAAAATTGAATGCGGTAGCCCGCACTCCGCTTGAAATGCTATGAAATTGAATGCGGTGGCCTGCACTCCGCTTGAAATGCAATTAAATTGAATGTGGTGGCCTGCACTCTGCTTGAAATGCTATTTCAAGGAATTGCCGTGAGTGAACTGCCAGCCCACCAGCCCTGAGTGACTGAGCTGCCAGCCCACCAGGCCGGAGTGACTGAGCTGCCAACCTACCAGGCCTGAGTGACTGAGCTGCCAGCCCAAGAATCCATACTATCCCTCTGGAAACCAGTCCCTTTGACCCACAACACCCATACTAGTGCTCCAGAAAGCCCCCCCCCCACCCACACCCACCCACTGGCCACCAATATTGGAATTGTTGGAGAGGTGGAATATTGCGTTGTGGGACCAGCCCTCCCGTGTGAACATGGTACCCAACAGGTCCCACTTTGTCTAGTCTTCCTTAGTAACAGTTTCTGGCTAATTGGAAAAACATATTTTGACATGTCTTTCCCTTCAATCAGATTCCAAAAGCACAGGAAAAGTACAACTTGGCCTGCATCTCAGACATTGAGTAAATTCCAGCTTGACTAGCCACTTGAGTGAGCAGAACAAGTGGAAATTCTCTGAATATCAAATTCCATGTAGGAGCTTTCATCTGGATGGTGCATTCAAAGAATGATTTTCATTTAAATATTTTCTCATCTTCAAAAGGTTCAAAACTTTGACTAAAATCAAGAATTCCTCTCCTAGAATTGTCGTTGCAGGACGTCCAACAAAGTCTGTTGTTAATTATATTTACTCTTCCAAGTTTAGCTGGTTAACATTTTTGTTTTGCATCACGAGTTACTGAACAGCTGACAGCATAGGAAATCAGGCAACTTGGAAATATAAAGGCAAGAAATTGAGTACATCTTTTAGTAATCACATGTACTGTATGTGTTGAGAAGTAACCAGAGGAATGACAGAGAAAGAAGTGTAAGTTATCTTGTGTAAATTCAATGCCAAAAATTAATATACAGAGGTAGAGTAAAAGTAGATTGTGAATAATAAGTTGTATTTACATGTAGATTTAAAATTTTACATTTCTAAAATCAGTTAATACCTGAAATGTTGAATATAATATTTGTAACCATTAACTTTTGGCTTGAGGTTGCATGGTGGTGAAGTATTAGATTCATTACATTATAAAGGACACTTTCCCTTCAATTTATGAGACTTAGCTTTCTGGAATGAGTTTAGTTCATAATTAAGCCCCTGTCCCACTTATGTGTCCTTGGCACGCTCGTGGTCGCGTTGAGGCGCGAAGGTCGCGTGCGACTTCATGCGTTCGCACAGCCGTCATTTGAAGATGGACACAAAATGCAGGAGTAACTCAGCGGGACAGGCAGCATCTCTGGAGAGAAGCAATGGGTGATGTTTCGGGTCAAGACTCTTCTTCAGTCTGAAAGATGGGTCTTGACCCGAAACGTCATCCAGAAGTGGGGGCGCATCCGGATCTGCAATGGTCGTGAGCCCCAGGCAGAGCTCGGCGATCGTTTGCCTGCTTCTGCTGCTGTTGGAGGTGAGACGTTGCGTCGCGCCAGGGTCTTGGGCCTGTCCCAGTTTGGCCATCAGTTACGCGACAGGCCGGTGGCGCGCGAAGATTTTTTTTCGCTACAAAATTTCGGAGTGCCGCGCGATATCGCGCACAACTACATACCCCTCCGTGCTTCTCAGTGGGACTGGCCCCGCACTGCCACACGATGCCCGTGCCCTTCAACGCGACGACAAGGTCGCATAATTTGCATGCCAAGGACACGTAAGTGGGACAGGGCCTTAGCAAATACAGCAGCTTCAAGGTATTTCAGTAAGATGGTATTTTTTGCAAAGTTAAAAGTGATGCAGCACGTATACCAACAGCAACTTCTAGTTATCTGCGTGAATCGCAAGTCATAAGTTCATAAATCCATAAGATATACGAGCAAAATTTGGCCATTCGGCCCATCAAATCTACTCCACCATTTAATCATGGCTGATCTATCTTTCCTTCTCAACCAAATTCTTCTGCCTTCTCCCCACACCCTTTGATATCCCTACTAATGAGGAATCTGCCAATCTCTACTTTAAAAATACCCAATGACTTGGTCTCCATAGATGTCTGCGGCAATGAAGTCCATAGATTCACCACTCTCTGACTAAAGACATTCCTCCTCATCTCCTTTCTAAAGGTAAGTCCATTTATTCTGACATTGTCCTAAAATCTCCCACTAGTTAGCCCTTTGCCTGAAATTGCTGTACCAGTCACCCCACTACTAACACATTGTAATAAAGGTGGTCATCTTGCACTACCCTGGCTTGTGTCTCTTTGAACATAGCAGACTGGCAGTCAAATAGCTTAAATGGTACAGATATTTTAAAAGATTTATGAAGCTAAATTATTTCCAGTGATGAAATCCAGAAAAACAGATGTAATCTCTGTTTTACAGAGTTGAACCATTTGGGAGGGAATTCAGGAAGAATTCACAAAATCTTTTAGGTAGAGTTCCAAAATAAGCTGAGGATGCAGACTCTGTTGAAATTTTCACACAGATATCAAAGTCATTTCATTGTCTGTGGTTTGCTGATCAAAGGTGGGTAAATTAAATTAATGTTTAAATAATTCATGATGTGTTTAAACAGCAGGACAGGCTCAAGGTATGTCATTGGCTTACATTTTGTTTACATCATTTGGGCATACTGCATTCTTTTTCATTCCTAAATAGCATGGTCTGTAGGGGGGTTCTCTTGTGATACAAGGTGCAACAAATGCTGAAATATTGAGAAAAACACTAAGTGCTGGACAAACTCTACGGGTCAGGCAGCATCTGCAGAGGGAATGGGTGTAAATTACTCGTTCTAAGCTTCCCCCCAGTCTAGTCAAAAACCACTGAATCAAGCACTTGATCAACTAATCTTTATTTTAACAAAACACAATTACAGTTCCCACCACTGTACCTAACCACCGCGGGTTTGATCCTCGTATCTGCCTGTTCAAGCCCTCTAGGCCTAGCTCAAACAGAGACACTCCAGAAGGTCACGCAGTCCTAAGCCATCTCCCAGAAGATTGACGCGGGACTTCATGGCAGTGGACTTTTATAGGTCCCCGGACCTTGAGGGGCCGAATCACATGGGGGTGGTCTCTTTACAATCCAATTACAGATATCAATTAACCCCATACATAACATTTTCCTAACCCTATAATACAGTAGCTAATACATTGTATTCAAACAGGGAATCTCAGGGAAGCAAACATTGCAACATTTACTCTGATCTGCAAGAAAACCAGACAAGGCTCAATACCTCATCCAATCAACATTCGGCAAAGTGAAACTCTGCAACATTATTTACATTTATTTACAAGGTGTATGTCTGGTTTGAAGCCATCCAATCCATTCTACGCATTTTGCACCTAATTGACAGGGTCTGCAGATGTTCTTATTCTTTTCCTGCAGCTTGGATCTAGGCTCCAGACAAACTGGCACCACTCTGCAACTTGTCCCAATTCCACAGAGAGCACTTTCAAATTGACCAAATCTCCCAGCAGTCCTGAAGCTTTTACCCCATTTTAGAGTCCTAGCCTCTCCAATCTGACAAGGATTAACATTCATTCCTTTTTATCATATATAATAACCCATCATTTATGATAACCAAATAGTCCAATAATCAGCTAACCAGATATACATAAGTTTGTCCATTACATTTTCCTTCTATTAGCAACACAAGATGATAATGTTCCTTCCCAGAATCTTATCAAGCTTCCCGAGTTTTCGTGGGCGAAGCTTCACAATTTTAGTCTGATGAGTTTTCACCTCCGAGTTTTTGTGGGCGCGAATTCCCTCCATCCGTGTTGTTGCCAATTCTTCCATCCCTTTCCATAGTTGAACCTATAATCTAAAATTCCTGAAAAACATGGGACAAAACAAGTTACCATCATGCACCCATGCTTTCCCATACATTCACTATAATTCTGCAACTCTATCCCTGTTCCATTTTCTTATTGAACCTACTATATTCTGCTCTATTCCTATTCCTATTCTGTTCCCTAATATACTCTTTACTATCCTGGGATCAACACTAATCAGCCTTCTTCATATTCACACGATGCTATAATATGTATATCTGGTGATGGGTTCTCATATAAATTTCAGTTGGGTACAGTCCAGATTTCCCTACAGGCATGACTCTTTTAAAGCAAACCATGATAAATGTTCCAATTTAACCAAATTCAGTCTCAGCCTTCAATTCACTACTTCAAATTTCAGTGTCCCTCATCCTTCCCATTCCACAGCATTGTGGCCGATAACACAATTCCATTCCAATTCCTGTGGAATTCCCAGCTGTTCAAATTTAAGCAATCAATTTCTATATGTCGTCAATTTCATCATAAATCCAATCAAGAATGCCGAATCCAGGGACAATTTCTTTCCACCTTGACAATAGAAGCCGCTTTACCATCAAGGGTTAAACAATTCAAATCCATCGGTTAAATATGCATCGGCTCAGCTATTCCTACACCCATTCAAATTTCTCCCTCTACAATTCACTAACCATCTCCTCCAGTACCTCTTCCTCTTTATGTATGTCTCCTTACTGTGTTGACTCTTTATTATGTTTACTTTTTATTATGTTGACTTTTTACTATATTGGCTCCGTTCTCAGTCTAGGGGTTCTCGCTTATACTAGTTCTTAACTACTGAATAATTTCTTAGTCTGGTCTCTTAAAGGGAAGTCCTGCTACTCACAGTTCCTCTTTTGACCATTTCCAATTCCAACTCCAATTCTAATTTAAATTCCAATTTTAATTCCAATTTTGATCCCAATTTTAATTCCAACTCATATTCCCTGAATAATTCCATGTTACCAGATCTTCCCAAGTTCCATCCTTCCTGATGTTCTCTGAATAATCCTTCCCATCTTTGGCTGCCTGTCTGGGGATAGGATAATAGCAATATCAATTAATAATCAAACTCCAATTATTCCTAAAGCAAATTCCAACAATCTGTTACGAATCTCAAAATTTAAAGTCCATCCAATTCATTACCATACAATTTCGAGACCAAATCCAAAATTTTATAAATTTATTTTTAATAACCATATTCGGTATTTTACTCCAAACCACAGAGGAATGTTTTCAAATTCAGTTCTTTAAAGTGAGGCTTGCCCCAAAAGTCGTTATAGGTCGTCGGTGTTGCTTCTTTTAGGGAAGATTAGATAGTGTCCTTTACTCTCCTTCCTTTTCTTTCTTCAAAAGCAAGGTGATATTAAAGTTGGGCACTAGGGTAGGTCGGCTTCTTCTTCTTTTCTGGTGTCAGTTTCAATTTCAAGGGAGTAGGGATACTGAAGAGCTCTGTCTCCGTGTGTTGGCCTCCCCAGATGTGACTTAAAGGGGCAGGACAGTATTATTTCCTCCTGCTAGTTGATCCCTGTTCCTGGGGAGCTACATTACCTTTGCTGTCTTCTGCCCGTTCTCAAGGGGTCCGTGCAGTCTTTACCTCACTCCTCAGATAATATACTGTCCTGCAGGCACAAACTCAGTGACACATTAGTATAATAACTTCTTTCCCCACTGCCGTACCCCCTGCACAATATGTTTGTTTCTTCTCTCCCTAGTGCCATTTCCATTCCTTAGTTACCATTCCTTCTCATTCCAGTTACTATGTTTCCCTTTGTTACTTTTTCCTTTCAGTGAGGGTTTCTCGACAATTAGATTATTTTTGTCTCCTCCTAGAATTTGGAAGGGGTGATGTTCTTACTGGTTTGTAATGCTGTTTCTCGGGCCATGTGAGGACGCCTTCAAATTTAATAGATGGTATTAACTGGCAGGTTAGAGCTAACGAAATGGGTTTGATTGCCAAAATGTCTCTGCCCCCCCGATCTCCTTGCCGGTGTCCTCATCCTCCACCTTCAGGGTCCCAAGAGTCCTGGTAACCTCTCAGAATCCACTGTTTTCTGAAACCCTGTGGCCCTCTTCTTTGCCCCCTTCCTTCTCGATAGTACTCCTTCATAGGACATGACCGACTCCAATGTCCCAATCCCCCACAGTTGTAACACTGATCGGGCCGGACTGCTCTATAACCTCTCCAACCAAACCGAGGAAAGGTCAGTTCCCAGAATGGGAGATCTATCCAGGCTTTGAGGTCTTCCTCCTCCTTATCCTCTTCTGTCCTTATTTCTCTTTTTTGAATCTTTAATATAGGTCTCTGAGCTGCCGTTGAACCAGGCTGCCTTAAAGTCTGAACGTCTGTGGTCTGGGGAACATTCATACCTAATGCGGGACTTAGTACCAAAGGTGGAGGAGGCATCTCCCTACAAACAAACTGCCTACGGGAATTCCGTTCTAAACCCCCTTCATCAGGGAATTGCTCCGACATAATAATATTATCAATGTCCGGATCAATCCGTCCATATTCTCCTCCTCTCACCCTCAGAAAAGCTATTCGTTCTATCTCTGTACTTCAGGAAGGGTTCCTTCATTTTCCCACTGCTAGATTTTCTAATCAATTTTGGCACCCATGTCGATGGAACCTTCCTTCTAGCTCCTTGATCTCCCCTACTGTCCTTCACAGATGGAGCAATCATAGGAGCTAGAGGATCCTTCCCCGATTTCCCCACCTCAGATTTGAATTTAGTGGGAGGAGCCGAAGATAACACTGACTCCTCCCGTGTGCCCTGCTCGCAAGCTGCACATGGTGTCTGCAAACTGGGAACATGAGAGTGCTGTGAGGACTGCTGTGGCTCTACTCCGAAAAAGTCTGCCCACCCTGGCATATAGTAAGCCTCTCTTCCTTCGTGGTCCACAGATACTGCTTCACTCTTACCAAATTTAACAAGTTTAATTTTTGTCGGCACCTCCCCATTAAGAGCTGTCTCAGTAGTCTCCCTTTTAGAAGATGGTATTCTCTCCTGCTCCTGCTTTTGGCTTACTTGTTCTTACTGTCCCTGTTCTGGATTGTCCCCAGAAGGACCAGTTCTATCGTGTTCCCCTCTAATCCCCAATTTACATGCCGCCATTCTTAGGGTGGACAGCAAAATGATCTCTTTATTTATTTTCCTTCTAATGAAGAACATTCTCCATATTCCAATTAACTCATTTCCTTCTTCACTATTTCCATATTTTTTAACAATCATTTCTATATAGTTTATTCCTATTGCAGATTTTAGTCCACCCAGCGGCCAAAGTTCACTTCTCAAAACTGCATTTAATTCCCCAGATAATCATCTTAGTCTGTCTGCTTCATGTGGAAGCTTCTTGCAAATTATTCTTATCGGGCTTCCTGATTGTTTGATCAGTCCTTCTCTGAGACATTCCCCATTCTCTGAACAATGGTCACAATACAAAATACAAAATAAAATTTCCAGACACTAACACCTATTCAAAATCACTCCTTCCTCTCAGACTCCAAGGTCAATGGAGTCTCCCACACAATGTCCAATCGTCTCTCCAATTCACACTTACTCTCACAATCGCTCTCTTTCAACTGTTACTCAATCACTCCCTTAATCGCTCCTATTCAATTGTTCAAACCACTCGCTCGTATTCAATCTCTCTCCCAACTCTCTTATCAGTTAAATCGCAAACACTTCATTCAACACTAAACTTTCAAACAAAAGATCTCCGGTGTCTCAATCCAAGTCTAATTCTCAATCACAGTCTTTCACGCAGCAATCTCTCTCTCACTCAATCCACTTTAAGTTCTCACAGACAGACAAATCCGAACCACGCTAATAAAACAATAATCAAAAACGAAAATATTCCCCCAATTACCAATAACCCAAGACACACCCCAATATAAACTATAAGCATCCAATAAATCACACTCTAATAAATCTTCCTCGTGGCACAATCGGCCAGCAGAATGACTCCTCCCCGACACAGCGATCGAAAGAGTACAACCCCTGATCGAACCACCACGACTCAGATTCTTACAATACTACGCTCTAAACAATTACAAATATTTAACTCAAACACACTTTTACTTCAAGTATATAAATCCGTAAACACTCATACAAGCAGCAATACAAACAATGGTCCGCAAACTTAACACAATCTAAATCTTAACGTTCTAAATCTTAATACACTCTAAGTTTATTTACGTACACAGAATATTTACACAATTTGGATCCGATAACACAAAAAGCTAGATTTTTGCAATTTACAAAATGATTTAAAGCACTAGCGCACAGTTCACAAACACTCGATCTCAACGCTGCATACGCTGTTATCACTCGGTGAACCTCTCCCTCTGATACCGAAGATTTTCCCCTTCCTAGATTACTCTTTGCTGAGGGGTACTACTCCTTAAATGACTACTTTTCCTCCCGAATGGTACTATCCCTCTGCTAAGAATGGACTTCTATAGGGGGGGACCTCTATCCCTCCTCTCTAAGTTCTACAGAATTAAGGGTACCCTCGCATTCGGATTACTTTTCACCAAGTAAACAGGTTCCCGTCTCTCTGGTACTCTTCGCTATCAGATACTAGTCAATAATCGAGCAGAGGGTTACTATTCATGGTTGATCAGCCGCTATTCATAATTGATCACGGACATGCACCAACTCCGAAGTTCTATATACAGGAATTCGAATTCCACCTTACGGGCAGAACTTCAATGTGAAATTCTGTATTTGGAAACTTGACTGAAAATATAGACTCGTTCTCAAACTTGTTCTCATTTTAGTGCATATCCCTCCTCATACGCGGGCACTCGAATCAAACTAAAATTGCCCAATTAAATTCTCAAATGGACTAGAGTATTCCAGCCAATCTATACTCTGACCACCGAGCCTAGTACCTTTGCGAGATTCCTCGTCCGTCACTCCAGGGAGGGACTCAGACACCTTCACACATACACTCCTCCCTGCTGGGCACTTGGGGTTCAGCACCTAGCCGCTTCGTGCTGGCAGTTGTCGATGCCGATTTTAGGAGCGCTCCTTTCCAATTTTCGCTCCCGGCAAAGATTCAATCGATACGTAGGTCAGACCTGTATTTCAATACCCCACCAATTGGATACCAAATCTAACCTTGGGCCACTCCTCGCCCAATGAAGCACGTCAGGCTCTCGTTAAAGCAGCTGCAGTCTGCCAGCTACGACCAAGTTTTGGGCCACTGCACGCCTGGTTTTATGGGCCCCCAACCCAAAGGAGTAATAACCATGCTTGCTAGACTCTGTTCTAACGATCTCGATTGTACCCTTTCCCAAGCCCGCGAATGATCGATCCGCTCCGACTAACGAAGCGAAAACCGCACAGTGGGCCCGATTTCTGCACCCGCGATCGAAACAGCTCAACACCCTTGATCGCAAACTTGTGTTTGGGGGTCTGTTGAGACCACGGACGAGCCCCCAATGTAAATTGCTCATACTAAGCTCCCCCCCAGTCTAGTTTCAGTCAAAAACCACTGAATCAAGCACTTGATCAACTAATCTTTATATTAACAAAACACAATTACAGTTCCCACCACTGTACCTAAACACCATGGTTCGATCCTCGTATCTGCCTGTTCAAGCCCTCTAGGCCTCGCTCAGAGACACTCCAGAAGGTCACGCAGTCCTAAACCATCTCCCAGAAGATTGATGCGGGACCTCGTGGCAGCGGACTTTTATAGGTCCCCGGACCTCGAGGGGCCGAACTACATGGGGGTGGTCTCTTTACAATCCAATTACAGATATCGATTAACCCCATACATAACAGACATTTCCCTAACCCAATAATACAGTAGCTAATACATTGTCTTCAAACAGGGCTTCTCAGGGAAGCAAACATAGCAACATTTACTCTGATCTGCAAGAAAACCAGACAAGGTTCAATACCTCATCCAATCAACATTCGGCAGAGTGAAACTCTGCAACATTATTTACATTTATTCACAAGGTCTGGTTTGCAGTCATCCAATCCATTCTATGCATTTTGCACCTAATTGACAGGGTCTGCAGATGTTCTTATTCTTTTCCTTCAGCTTGGATCTAGGCTCCAGACAAACTGGCACCACTCTACAGCTTGTCCCAATTCCACAGAGAGCACTTTCAAAATGACCAAATCTCCCAGCAGTCCTGAAGCTTTTACCCCATTTTAGAGTCCTAGCCTCTCCAATCTGGCCAGGATTAACATGGGTGGGTGCAATTACAGGTCTTCAGACTTCTGGATTCCAACTATCTAGTTAACAGGCCTTGAGAAAATGAGTTGCACCAGATTATCAAATGCCTAGCAATCATTCACAATAAGACAGTGAGGAAGAAGGGAAACCAACTTAAGTTGAGTCCACACCAATACTTGTATGTTGCATATACAAACCATAAAGAGACATACTCAGCAGACTGGGCCTGAAATGCACAAATGCATAGGATGCCAACCCTCAGTCACAGAATTGGGAGGTAGGGTTGAGAGAGGTCAGAGGGTTGTAGAGAAATGTCTTCACTGGAAGTGTGCAGAAGGGACTAGGAATTTATAGTTTTGGAGAGAATTGTCAGGAGCTTTAGCGCTAGGTTTTGTCATTAGGTATTGGGAATATAATCGGCTGTGTGCAGTCAGCCTGAGATTCAGAGATGAAGGATTAGACAGTGGGGAATGTGAAAGTGAGGGATGAATTACAATTTTAAGAGGCATTAGAAGAGGAAACATGTGTTGAACTCAATGGGCCACAGACTTGGTACACCTAGTCTCCTATAAGGCACATAAAAACAGACCACATTCTGCTTCTGTCTGAAAGGCACACAAGGTACACAAGGTGAGATCACTGTGCCTATCTTCACATTGTATCGTGTCACATGCATGAAGGAAGGGAACAAACGCTGACGTATTTGACCCTTGCTTAATCATTGTGCAACATGAAGCACCTTGAGTTCAAGTTCTTCATTATTTTTCCTTTATGAGGTAAAATGGATGGCTTTTAGAAAATTTAAACTGACTTGCGATGGAAAATTGAAGCATTGCAGAAATTTTCCTCAAGGGTATAACATTATAATGAATTGTTTATGTTTTGCTCGATCTGTAAATTTGATTAGTCATGTCCCTTTCATGGAATTTATGGCCTTATGTTTAAGAAGAGTACAAAGCTTGGACTAGCTAACTTAACTGTCATGTTCATAAGTCGTAGGAGCAGAATTTGGCCATTCGGCCCATCAAGTCAACTCCGCCATTCAATCATGGATGATCTATCTTTCCCTCTTAACCCCAATCTCCTGCCTTCTCTCCATAACCCTTGACACCCTTATTAATGAAGAACCTGCCAATCTCCACTTTAAAAATACCCAAAGTCTTGGCCTCCACAACCGTCTGTGGCAAAAAAAATCCATAGATTTACCAGCCTCTGGCCAAAAGAAATTCCTCCTCGTATCCTTTCTAAAGGCTATGCTCTCTGGTCCTAGACTCTCCCTATAGTGGAAGCATCCCCTCCACATCAACTCTATCCAGGCCTTTAAATGTCCTGCAAATCAATTGAACATCACCTCTGCACCACACCCTCCTTGCCTTGGAAGCTTTCTTGCAATTATCTCCCAAACTAATGGAGACAAACTATTTATTTGCACATCCTCCAAAGATGTTATCACTTTACTGGCATATGGTTCTAATTTTACTGGCATACATCTAGCACTTTGCTCAAGTCAACCATTAGTCATATACAAGGTTTAACCATTTCCATTAACATCTCCATTAATCCACAATTTGCATCAGAAGACCAGGAATGAAGAGTAATGCTCCACTCACTTTTATACTCTGACTTCTCAGTTACATAAGTGATGAAACAAGCTTGAACATGATTCACACAGATTGCAAAGAAAATGCCACATACTTCACTGATGGCTGTTTAGAAAAATAAAATGTCCCTGTAGTAATGAAAACGTGTTTTGAAATGCTATTTACCCACAGGGATATCTTGAAATCCTGAAGGAGCATTGGAAACCAATTTATTTATTACATTGGGTAACTTAGAACTAACTTATTTACAAAAAAATGATACCGGAAACACTGAACAGGACAGATAGCATCTGTGGAAAGAAAAATAGAGCACCTCATCTACTGTATCCGCTGTTCCAGATGTGGACTCCTGCATATCGGCGAAACCAAGCACAGGCTCAGTGATCGTTTCGCTGAACACCTCTGCTCAGTCCGCCTAAACCTACATGATTTCCAGTTTGCTCAACACTTTAACTCCCCCTCCCATTCCCACACTGATCTTTCTGTCCTGGAGGAACAGCATCTCATAATTTGCTTGGGTGGTTTACACCCCAGCGGTATGAACATTGACTTCTCTAACTTCATGTAACTCTTGCTTTTCCGCTCTCTCCATCCCTCTCCTTTCCCAGTTCTCCGACCAGTCTTACCGTCTCCAACTATATTTTATCTCTGTACCGCCCACTCCCCTGACATCAGTCTGAAGAAGGGCCTCGACTAGAAACATCACCCATTCCTTCTTTCCAGAGATGCTGCCTGTCCTGCTGAGTTACTCCAGCATTTTATGTCTATCTTTGATTTAAACCAGCATCTGCAGTGCTCTCTTACACAATAGAGTTAATGTTTCAGCTCCAAGAACCTTCATCAGAAGGTATCTTGAAACATTAAGCATTTATCATTAAACAGATGCTACATATCTTGCTGAGCATTGCCAGCAGTTACTGTCTTTCTTGCCAATTTCTAGCATAAGCAATTTTATTTATGTATTTAGCCCTCATTGATTTCCCAATTCTTTCCATCCATCATTTCAAGTCGATCAAAATAGGACAACTGTCTGTCAAAGCTATCCAGTGAACTTAGCCAAGAAGACCTCAAATATATATATTGGTTCAGCTCAATTTTGCAGTTGATGACAGATTTACCAATATTAACATTAATGGCCTGAGAATAAAATCAACATGTGTTATTAATCCCACTCTGTAGGTATGGTGAATGCAGCCAACAGTTGAATTCATTGCCTGTTCGCACTATTCAAATACTGTACATCTGACAGTAATGAACAAATAAAGCAAGAGATGGAAACTCCGAGGGACCTTCAGAACCTTCGGGAATGGAGAGCAAATTAAAATTGTCTTTCTCTAATCTCATATATCGCATCAGGTGTTCCCGATGTGGACACCTGTACAACGACTAGACAAAACATAGACTCTGCAACCGTTTCAGTGAACACTTGCATTTTGTCAACAAAGGTCTATTGCATTTCCTGGTTGCTAAACGTTTTAATTCCCCTTTCCATTCCCACACTGACCTTTCTGTTCTGAGCCTCCCCCGTTGCTAGAGTGAAGCCACACGCAAATTGGAGGAAAAGCCCCTCATATTCTGCTTGGCTGGCTTACAACTGAATGGTATAAACTTTAAATTCTCCAATTTTCAGTAACCTCTCAAACTACCCCCTCCCCCTTTCTCCACCAAACCCCCTCCCTCTCTTAACCCCCTGCCCCCCCCATCTCTCCCCTGCACCCTATCTGGACTCCCAACTATTTAACTATTTTTTCCCTGCACTCACCCCCCCTCCCCTCCTGCCAAGTTTCACCCTCCGGTTTAAAAATCTGCAACTCTCCAAACCTGTCTCACGTCTGAAGAAGGGCTCTGACCTGAAACGTCACCCATTCCTTCTATCCAGAGATGCTGCCTGTCCCGCTGAGTTACTCCAGCATTTTGTGCCTATCTGAAGTGATAGGTGGGTACAGTTGAGAGTGTTTTGGATAGCTAGATGGTTGGATAAAGGCCAAGGATGGAAAGGCGAATTGTTGAGTTGTGAATTGTGAAGCCAGAGGAAGGAATGTAGGTGGAAAAGGAGGGGAAGGTGAGAAATGGGTACAAGCCCAGATGGGGCACAGGGAAGAGAGGGGGTAGTGAAAGGGGGGGGGAGGGGAGGGGCCTGGTATATTACTTGAAATTGGAGAATTAAATGTTCATACCATTGGGTCGTAAGGTACCCAAGCGGTAAATGGGATGCTATTCCTCCAGTTTGCATGTGGCCTCACTCTGGCAATGGAGGTGGCCCAGGGCAGAAAGATCAGAGTGAGAATCAGAAGAGGAGATAAGATGGTTAGGAACCGTGAGATCCAATAGGTAGGCCTTGGTGGACCGAGCGCATGTATTTGGTGAAACAGTCTTTTGTCTATGATTTGTCTCGCTAATGTTGGGGATATCAAATGCAGTAGATGAGGTTAGAGGAGAAGCACATGAAGTGTTGAGGCATTATAATGAACTATTCTCACAACAGATCACCAACAGATGCTTTCTCAATGGCCCTCCACCATGCTCTGGACCATCTGGATAACAAACACAAGTACAGGCTGCTGTTTATTGAGTACATCTCACAGTTCAACACAAAACACAACACCAAGCACAAAGACCTGAGCCTCTATACCTCCCTTTGAAACTGGATCTTGACTTACTCATCAGTGGACAAGCAGTGCAGATCGATCACAACATCTCCTCCTCACTGATCATCAACACAGGTGCATCTGTGCAGCACAGTGACGCAGTGGTAGAGTTGCTGCCTTACAGCACTAGAGACTCGGGTTCGATCCTGACTATGGGTGCTGTCTGTATGGAGTTTGTACGTTCTTCCTGTGACCGTGTGGGTTTTCTCCAGGTGCTCCAGTTTCCTCCCACACTCCAAAGACGTACAGGTTTGTAGGTTAATTGGATTTGGTAAAAATTATTAATCTTCCCTTGTGTGTAAGATAGTGCTAGTGTACGGGGTGATCACTGGTCAGTGCAGACTCGGTGGGCGAAAGGGCCTGTTTCCACGCTGTATTTCTGTATCTGTATCTGTACCTCGAGGCTACAACCTTAGCCTCCTGCTCTACTCTCGTTATATCCATGACAACTAAAATGCCACCTAATTCACCAACACACCACTGTTGTGGGCCAAATCATCAGGGGTGTTAAGTCAACATATAGGATAGAGATAAAATACCTCTTTGAGTTGTGTCACAACAACCTCTCGCTCAACGTGCCTAAAATTACACACCATCAGGTTCTGGAACTGCCATTTTTCTACAACCATCAGGTTCTTGAACTGTGAAAACAAAGAACTGTAGATGTTGGTTTATACCAAAGATAGACACAAAGTGCTGGAGTAAAGCAGCACAGTGGTAGGGTTGCTGCCTTACAGTTGCAGAGACTCCTGTTCGATCCCGACTATGGGTGCTGTTTGTACGTTCTCCCTGTGACTGCATGGGTTTTCTCCGGGTGCTCCAGTCTCTTCCCACACTCCAAAGAGGTACAGGTTTGTAGGTTAATTGGCTTCAGTAAAATTGTAAAATTGTCCCTGGTGTGCAGGATAGTGTTAGTGTACAGGGATCGATGGTTGGCATGGACTCCATGGGACGAAGGGACTGTTTCCACGCCATATCTCTAAAGTCTAAAGGATCCTTTTCATCCAGAGATGCTGCCTGACCTGTTGAGTTACTCTAGCACGTTGTGTCTATCTTATGTTCTTGAACTGACTTACACAAGCCTAATAGTAAGATTAAATGAGAACTTACCAGTTTGAAGTTTGATCTTTATTTTATGAGGAGTTACGTTGGTGATTACGTGAAGAAGACCCGTCAGGGCGCATGCGCGTCAATCTTCAAAGCAGCGGTATGAAATCACAGATAACACAATATTTGAAGTAACATATTAAGATGAGCAACATGAGAACTACCATATGACCTTATTTATGAGAGAGGGTTGGGCGTGGCAGGCACGTAATCACCAACGTAACTCCTCATAAAATAACGATCAAACTTCAAACTGGTAAGTTCTCGTTTAATCTTACTATTTTACTTCGGAGTCACCTTAGTGATTCCGTGAAGAGTTCAAAGCTCTGTGATTTTATGCCGCAGATCCAAATCCCGGCCTCACTGCATTGATTGACTTTCGATGAGAAACAATCAATAATGCGTTAAACATGAAATTTTAATATCATGCAATAACAATTGATTTGAATAATCAAAACAAACAGTAACCCCACTATCCCAGGGGAACCTAAACAGGACTTAATACTGAATTTGCAAACAGCCTCTCGCCGATAGGCAATCGGCCGATGGTAAAGATTTTTAAAACAATTCATTTGATCACCCGGCACCTGTAAAAAAATATGGCCGATGCGAACATCCATCGCCCTAGCCGACGTTGCTGCTGCACTAGTGGAAAAGGATATATACGTTTCAGTGTTAATACCTGCCTTAATCAACATTTGCTTTAAACCACCTTGAGATAGTCTGCACTGACACTCTCCTGTGTGGCTTCATGTAACTGATAAACAATGCTGTTTCCACATTTCTTAAGGTCTTTATAGCTTCAATATAATGAAAATAAATGTGCCATTACACATAAACATGGATCAGTAGGTTATGCTGAAACACAATTTTAACAAACCTGTGACACCTGGCCTTCTCTGCTTAAGCAGGACGCAATTATATAACATAACATTCTCTTCAGCAACTTCCATCCTGTCTAACAGAAGTTTTTGCAAAATCTGCACTTGCTATGCTGAACCAATGCAAGAGCATAACCACTTTCATGATTAGTTTGGCAAATTCAGAGACATGACAGGAACCTACTGTCGAAGCATCTTGAGGACCACACTTACATCCCAGATCGCCATATACCTGGGTTTAGGAGGTTTAGAGTTGAAATTCCTTTCATCAATCCAGCTATGATATGATGAAACTCCATAGGATCTTTCCTGACCCAATCAAAACCATATGATGACAAAGCACTTAAAGCTGTATTAATGGTGCTATAATGGAGCCCCTCATCATCGTAGAGTGTCAACAGGAACTCTAAAATATCCACAATACCTGCAGTACTATAGTCAATATTATTTTGTACACAATATTGCTCCCATTTTTTACATAAGTAATATACCCCTTTTGAGTACTCTTTCTCAGGCTACAGTGAGCATGTCCACCGTTCACCCAGACAGTCCTTGCTCCAGGTATGGCCTTCTTAAAAGCTGCAAATTAACAAGTCAATACCATCACATAACAGATGACTTTCCCGTGTTAGCGGATGCTCCAGTCAATTCCTACGCTTGGGAACCACCAAAAAGAGGTTGGATCCCTAACTGTAACATCAAAGGGAACCATGCTTGATTCGGCCAATTAGGTATTACAAGCACCCCCAAAGCGGCATCCTGCTTGATTTCTTGCAGACTCCGACCTATTAGGCAAAATGGTAGGAAAATATATAAAACATACCACCCCAATGTAACGTCAAAGTATCAATTGCAACTGCCACCTGGTCTGGTTCCCATGAAACCTATTTAGGCTGCTGATGGTTGAACCTTGATGCAAAACAAATCGATATCTGGCATTCATATATAAGAACTATATTATTGAACACCTCCTGGCTCAACATCCAATCTGTGTTGTCATGGAACTTTCGTGACTTGGTGTCTGTTACTATGTAGAATCTACCTGGTAGATAAATAGCTGAAATATATTTTTCCATGCACCAGGCCCCAAATGTGATTAGCCAATCTGTCACAAAATACCGACTTGATTCCACCGATGTGATTAATATATATGCCACTTGCGTAGTATTGTCAATCTGAAACTGAACATGCAGATTACATTTGTTAGAGCAATAAGCCCTGTCCATAAAAACCTCTTAATAGTTAATTGCCCATGTCTGCAGAAGTGATGCCTCTTGCTCAGTCCATCTGCCTCCACAGCTGAATCTCGTATCCGTGAGACCTCACCCGAGTGCACTGACATTCATCTGCAAAATCATGGAAGGCTGGTCAAGCATACCTTGCTATAACTTCTGGACACATGGTGAATCCACCATTGCAAATCAGAATAGCATTTACTGATAACTGCATAGGTCTATTATAATGACCCGAATGTATCCTTAATGCCTCAATTAGCTTGATACACCTGTCAATTAGCTCAACCCTTTTTTTCCCTGGGCAGAGTCACTTAATTGAATCAATTGTGACCCAAATAGTCAGGTGTTAATTTGGATTCCTCTGGATAAATAATGCCCAATCTTTGAAAATTGGATTTAACAACTATCACCTGTTACTTCAGCTGTTCTCTCGGATACCCCTGTAATCAAGATATCATCGAGATAAGCCATGAGCACCTGACCCTGGCCTTTCAGCTTGCCTATTATAGGTTTTAACAATTTTGTTGCCATAGTTGATCCATCCAGGTGAATTTCAAATATCCTGCAAATAAACAGACATTGAGTAATGCGCATCTTTAAGCTCTAGAGTTGCCATATAGCATCTTCTTGCCCAGTTGCTTGGCAGTGACAATTCCATCTTACAATGTCTATACTACAACCCCCATCATTTTTTGGCCTGGGAAAATATTAGACACAAATTGATGGGTTGGTGAACCAACTTTATAATTACACCTTTATCATATAAGCTTGCAAGCACAGTCTGAACATCCATCTGTTCTGTTAATGAAAACTGAATAGTTCTCCCAAGAACATGCTGAATGTGCTAATCACAATTTGGATTGAAATCCATTCGAAACCTTTGAATAACACTCTGTATAAGAGCTAAGGTAATTTGCTTCCATTCATCCCAGAAACAGATGTAATGTACCCCAGATTTAAGTTGTGTCACATTTGATATGTGCACCTGAGAACCAGGCCCACCTACCTCCTTGGTACCTGGTGGATGTTTGACTATGTTCCCGCTTCGTTTGTAGGGGTACTTTCTTTTTTGGAAACTTGCCGACTGCCGGTGGCTTGATCAAGCCCACCGTCTTTGCCTCGTCATCCATGTCCTTGACACTCTTGGCGAGGTCCTCTCCAAAGAGTAGGTTTGCCGGCTGTATGTTGCTAGGCTGGAAAAATACTGCAATCTTGGAATTAATGGTGGGCCGAATGGCACTTTCCCTGAGACAATTTATCTAAAATATGGGTGCTACAAAGCAACCCTAGTACCTCTTGATGCGTCTCCGACACATGCCCTCCATCCACCATTCTCGCGAACGCCGTGATTCCTGAGCCAAGTAATTTCAGGATTCTCTGCAGCTTCATCTCCTGAGCACTGCACGCCCACGCCCGTCTGGCTCCATATCACCCGGTTCACTGCTGGCACCTTCAGCAACTCGCAGTTACCCCGTCTCTTGGTGATTCCAGACTCTGACTGGACAGCGAATCGTACTGCCAGAGATGGGGACTCTGAGAACGGCCGTCTTCGCTTTCCCAGTGGCATTCCATACTCTGACGGGACAGCGAATCGTGCTGCCAGAGAATGGACCTCTGACAACAGCCGTTCTTCGCTATCAACAAAGTCTCCATCAGAGTCGGGTCAGAACTGAGCTGACCCTCTGCAAGCGCCTTTTAAATGAGGGTGCTATCCAGCAGCCTCTATATCATGGAGGCCAGCTCTTCACCCAGTGGCACTCCATACTCTGACGGGACAGCGAATCGTGCTGCCAGAGAATGGACCTCTGACAACGGCCGTTCTTCGCTAGTTCCAAGTCTCCGTCAGAGTCGGGGTCAGAACTTAGCTGACCCTCTGCACTCACCTCATGCATGAGGGTGCTTTAAGCAGCCCTCTACCAGGTGCTGCCGGCGTGGCCTTTCTGCAGCCTACCGCCCACACAACTCCTCACCGGAGTGTGCGTTTCTGGAACAACCTCTGGATGAGGTGCTCCATTTGGGAGAACCGTTTTAAAACGTCTCCAGCCCCGTACAGGCTCGTTGTGGCCCGACTCCGTTGAGTCCGAGGGCCTCCCAGACTTCCCCGTGCCTTACACCCGACTGGCGTTGGCTTTGGTGCTTTTTAGCACTGAGTCTGAAGTCGCCCCGCTCCCGGTCGGCGACTGTGCAGGGGTACGAGGCAGCCGCTCACAGACCGCATTCCCGCGGCTCTCCTATGATTTACCTGCGGCTGCCCTCCCCCTGGTCGTCTTCATCATGGCGCTGCCTGTAATAAAAAACACAGAGCACCACAAAAAGAACTTTCCCTCCAGCTAAGATTAGCTGGAGCTTTAAACTATAAAAGTACTTTAAAAGTACTTACCACAGGAGGAGCTCTGTCCTCCCCTGCTCGTCTTCACCATGGTGCTGCCTGTGACAAAACACAGAGCACAGCACCACAGTAAAGGAACTTACTTACTCCAGCTAAGTTTAAGTTTCTGACTTAGCTGGAGCTTTAAAACTCTTTAAAAAATACTCTAAAAGTGCTTACCACGGGAGGAGCTCTGTCCTCCCGCTGTCCGTGCGCCAATGCGACCGACGTAATGACGCGCATGCGCCCTGACGGGTCTTCTTCACGGAATCACTAAGGTGACTCCGAAGTAAAATCTATCTCGGCCACAGAGCACTACGGACCACCTTATGCACCACCATGGGCTACTTTACTAATTGTGTTTTGCATTAACATCTTTTCCTTTTCACTGTCTTGTTGAATTTATGTCTAATTTATGTCCAATTAATATTTTGTGTCGTCCATGTACCTGTGAGGCTGCAACATGCAAGATTTACAATGTACATGAACCGCACCATACGTGCAAATGGCAATAAACCCAACTTGACTTGGCCTATCTTGGAGATAGACACAAAAAGCTGGAGTAACTCAGCAGGTCAGACAGCAACTCTGGAGAAAAGGAATAGGTGGTGTCTCGGGTTGAGACCCTTCTTCAGTCTGAGAGTCAGGGGAAAGGGAAACGAGAGATATAGATGGTGATATAGAGAGATATAGAACAAATGAATGAAAGATGTACAAAAAATGAATGATGATAAAGGAAACAGGCTATTGTTAGCTGTGGGCTAGGTGAGAACGAGTTACAGACAATATGATATGATACGATATGATACAATAGAATTTTATTTATCCCAGGAGGGAAATTGATCTGCCAACAGTCATAAAAAACACAAAATAAATGAAACATGAAAATAAATGAGACTCAACAAGATGACTTTGAAGCTAGTACCACTTGGGTGGGGGAGGGATGGTGAGAGGGGGGGATACGAGGGTTACTTGAAGCTAGAGAAATCAATATTCATACCGCTGGGTTATAAGCTGCCCAAGCAAAATATGAGGTGCTGTTCCTCCAACTTGCATTTGGCCTCACTCTCACAATGGAGGAGGCCCATGACAGAAAGATCAGTGTGGGAATGGGAAGGGGAATGAAAGTGTTTGGCAACTGGGAGATCAGGTAGGTTCAGGCGGACTGAGCGAAGATGTTCAGAGAAATGATTGCCCAGTCTATGTTTGGTCTCGCCGATGTATAAGAGTCCACATCTTCAACAATGGATACAATAGATGAAGTTGGAGGAGGTGCAAGTGAACCTCTGCCTAACCTGAAAGGACTGTCAGGGTCCCTGGACAGAGTCGAGAGAGGAGGTATAGGGACATGAGTTGTATCTCCTGCGGTTGCAAGGGAAGGTTGAAGGGGGTGGTTTGGGTGGGAAGTGATGAGTTAACCAGAGAGCTATGGAAGGAACGGTCTCTGCGGAAGGCAGAAAGGGGTGGAGATGGGAAGATATGACTAGTGGTGGAATTGGAGGTGGCGAAGATTATGTGTTGTATGCGACAGCTGGTGGGGTGAAAGGTAAGGATTATGGGGACTCTGTTGCGACTGGGGGAGGGGGAGGGGGAACAAGGGCAGAGCTGCAGGGTACCATGAGTGAGTGCCTCATCTATAATGGAAGAAGAGAATCCCCATTCCCTGAAGAATGAGGACATCTCAGATGTTCTAGTATGGAACAGCTCATCGTGGGTGCAGATGCGGCGTAGACAGAGAGATTGGGAGTAGGGGATAAAGTATTTGCAGGAAGTAGGGTGAGAAGAAGTGTAGGCCTGATGGCTGTGGGAGTCAGTAGGTTTATAATAGACATCAGTCAGTAGGTTTATAATAGTCTATCGCCTGTGATAGAGATGGTGAGATCAAGAAAGGGAAGGGAGATGTCGGAGATGGTCCAAGTGAATTTGAGTGCAGGATGGAAATTGGTGGTGAAGGTAATGAAGCCCATGAGTTCTGCATGGGTGCAGGAGGTAACACCAATGCAGTCATCAATGTAATGGAGATGGAGTTTGGGGATAGGGCCAGTGTACACCTGGAATTGCCTTAAGATCTGGAAATCTGGAAAATGTGTCCCATCCCAATGCATTATAGATTCATAGAGTCATACTGTGTGGAAACAGGCCCTTCGGCCCAACTTGCACATGCCTACCATGTGTCCCATCTACACTAGCCCCACCTGTCTGATTTGGCCCATATCCCTGTAAACCTGCCTATGTGTTTTTTAAACGTTCAAAGGTTCAAAGGTTCAAAGGTCTGTTTATTGTCACGTGTACCAATTAAGGTACAGTGAAATGCGAGTTACCATACAGCCATACTAAAAAAATGAAACAAGACACACAACCACATAAAAGTTAACATAAACATCCACCACAGCAGATTCCCCACATTCCTCACTGTGATGGAAGGCAATAAAGTCTAATCTTCTTCCTCTATTCTCCCGCGGTCGGGGCAGTCAAACCTCCGCAGTCGGGGCAAACGAAACTCCCGCAGCTGGCGATCGAAGCCCCCGCATCGGGGCGAACGAAGCTCCCGCATCGGGGCAATCGAACCAAGGACCGCGAGCTCCACGATGTTAAAGTCTGCAGGTTCCTGCGGTTGGAGCTCCAAGGTCGATCCCTGACAGGGAACGCCAGATCCACGATGTTAAGTCCTGCAGGCTCCCGCAGTTGGAGCTCCCTACGTCGATCTCCAGCAAGAGGCCGCCAACTCCACGATGTTAGGCCGCAATGCAGACAGAGATACGATACTGAAAAAAATTGCATCTCTGTCGAGGTAAGAGATTTTACAAAGTATCCCCCAATCCCCAACCCCACATAAAACACTTAAAGAACACTAAGACATACATTAAACATACTATAAAACAACAAAGAAGGAAAGGACGATATAGACTGTTGGCGAGGCAGTCATTGCGGGCGCCACTTGGTGGTAGTTTTTGTTGGTAAACGTTGCAATAGTACCTGTTTCAACTACCTGCCCCAGCAGCTTGTTCCATGCACCCACCACCCTTTGTGTAAAAAAGATAGTCCTTAGGTTCCCATTAAATCTTTCCCCCCTCACCTTAAACCTATGTCCTCTGGTTCTCGATTCCCCTATGCTGGGCAAGAGACTGTGTTTACCAGATCTATTCCTCTCATGATTTTGTATGCCTCTATTAGATCACCTCTCAGCATTCTGCACTCCAAGGAATAAAGTCTAAGCCTGCTCAACCTCACCCTATAGCTCAGTCCCTCGAGTCCTGGCAACATCCTGATAAATCTTCTCTGAACCCTTTCAACTTGACAACATATTTCCTATAACATGGTGACGATAACCGAACTGAACATTAGCTCAATTTTGTTTGGGATTTATGTCGATCAATTTTAAAGCGGTTAAACAAATGGTCTGACCGACAAAATTCTCGTCCATGTAGCTCTGCAAATCATTTCTTACTGGCCCAAATTCAACAGAGCAGACCAAACGGAAAGACTGAGGAGATCAGAGATTTATTTTAAAGGACAGATCATTAGTTTCAAGAAGGCTTTATGTCTTTTAGTTGCATCAAATAGGAAGAGGCAGCCTGACTATGCAATTGTTGAATGCCATTATGGTTTGTGGCAGACAACTCAAACGTGTGCTACGGCCACATGGGTTCTCGGTCTTTACAGGGAATTGTGTACATTGTAGTCAAGCCAGAAATAAAGGGAATGGAATATGTTAATACATTTTAAAACATCAATTCAGACAGTTGGGATAATTAAGAGGCCAGGGTGAATAGCTAAAGGGACTTGCTCGACAACACTGCAGAAATGCATTGCAATGTGATGACTTAATCTTAAGCAGATGGAACAAGTAGGAAGGAACAGGATGCACAAGGAAGGTAAAATCTTTCTAACAGCATCTGGTCCAGCAGAAGCATTGGATTTGACAGGATGATCTGTTAAAGCAGAAGAGGCCTGTCTTCTAGTGCAGATGGTGCAGCATCATATTCCCTTGCTCCACAAACAGCTAGGTTGACAGCAGGCACAGCTACCTGGCATTGACAAGAGAGTGCAGGAAGGAACTGCAGATGCTGGTTCACACTGAAGATAGACGCAAAATGCAGGAGTAACTCAACGGGTCAGGCAGCATCTCTGAAGAAAAGGAATAGGTGACGTTTGGGGTCAGAACCCTTCTTCCAACTCTTAGTCTGAAGACCTAGTCTGAGTCTGAAGAAGGGTTCGACCCCAAACGTCACCGATTCCTTTTTCTCCAGAGATGCTGCCTGACCCATTGAGTTACTCCACCATTTGTGCCTAATGACAGGGAAGTTCTGCCTTGAGAAGGCAGACGCAGGTCATCAAGGCTGTGATGGAACAGCTGGGAGCAGTACTTTGGGGGAGGGACTGACAAATATTATTTGTATGGATATCAACCCAAACTGTTAACACATTTCATCAAATGTCATTAGTCATACAGCATGGAAACAGGCCCTTCAGCCCAAGTTGCCCATGCTGACCAACATGCCCCAACTACACTAGCCCGTGCTTCATCCATATCCCTCTAAACCTCTCCTATCCATGCACATGTCCAAATGTCCCAAACATTATGATAGTATCTGCCTCAACTACCACCTCTGGCAGCTTGTTCCATATACTCTCCACACTTTGTGATAGAGATACCCCTCAGGTTCCTATGTGATTGTCATTGTTGAATATCATTGGATACTTTAAAAAAAATTAGGTTAAGTTGTGATTTTCCATTTCTCTCTCTCCCCATTGTAAATGGATGCAGGAAAATATATAACAGCATTTCCTCTTCCAATATGTCCGATTAGCATTCCCTTCTGATATTTACTTTGTCTGGTCCAGTGATATTAAGTATTCCATTCTCTTAAAATCCCAAGCCACTGTTTGTTGATCACATGCACAATGCGGTCTCCTATGCACTAGAGATATCTGACCTCATTCACGCATTGAGCAGCTTTCAATACATAAAGCAGCATATCGATTTCCTGCAGCAAATGAAAGCAGCACTGAAGTCTTCAGATCTGTACACATTCAATTTAATGAGGTTCTAATTAATCCTTCTTCTTGGAGCGAACTGAAACATTTCCAGCCAACGCAAATAACAAGTGCATTGTTCTATTTGGATACTTTACGTCTTTGCGGGCCACCATGTACTGTAAATGTGTCCACTTTATCCTGGACTGTAATCTTAGGTTGGAAAACCCGAGGAACTTGTTCAGCTTCTGGTTTTACCAGAAACTGGATACTGGTCATAAATTTGCTGGTTTGGCAATAAAACCCTTAGAATGTAGTGCCATATGGCTGTCTCAGTCAGAGTTAGTGGGGTGGAATTTCAGGCTTGATCCTGGTCTTCGGAATCTCTATTCCTTCATTCCCATGCTGTAACTCCCACCTTCCCCTTCTTTGTTCTCAGTTCAGACAACCCCAGAAGGGACTGGCAGAATAATACAACCAGACAGAGGTTTCACTGCTTTGTTGCTGTGTGGTTGCAGGGAGTGTGCACACATAACCTGCCAGCATCAGATGCTGTTAAAATGTAGGGCTGGGATTTTTCTGAAGACCAATTGTTTATAGATAACTAAAACTCTGATCTAGTGCTCTTACAGTTTCGCATTTTTTACTATTTGCACAAAATCGGTACATGATAGTGCTACGATTTTTTGCCACCCTACTCACCATTCTCCTGTGCTACAAAGGCAACATGTTTTGTTCCGATCGATAGTATATTTTAAAAGTCATTAAGGTTTAAAAATCTTTAAAAACGTGCATGCACAGATTGGTCTCCTCTCATGTCAGTCGCTGCCACACAGATTGGTCTCCCCTCCTGTTAGTCGCCGGGACGGTGATGCTCCTTCCTGCACCATCGCCGCACTGATTAGCCGGGACCTCTGTCAGTCATGGGTGGCACCCGCCTCGCCCGGCGAGGAGAATATAAAGCTGAAGGAGCGGAGTGAGCATCACTAACACTCCGCTGGCGGGAACTGCGACTGCGGGCACCTCCATGGTGCCGAGCGAGTGGCCAAGAGGCTAAGCGGCCGAGCAGCCAAGCCCACTTCACAGCCTTCGTGGTACCCAGCCGCGGGCGCCGTAGGCTGCTTTGTCCAACCTGGGCTTCTACCCACGGCCAGGGTTCTATGCGGCGATCCAGGAAGCATCGAGACCGCGGCAGTAAGGTCTCGTGACGATGGGGCTGCGGCAGCCGTGGGGCCTTGCGGTGGTGGTGGGGCCTCGCAGTGGCGGTGGGGCCTTGTCGAATTTCAAAATCCGCGGAGAAATCTATCTCTTCCTCTTTTTTCCGTTTTTTCCTGTCTCATGTCTGGTGGGGGAGGAGGGGGAATAGAGGGAGAGGAGATACGGTTGGGGGGGTATGGAGTGGGGAATAGAGGGAGAAGAGGGCAGTGGGGGAGGTGAGGATGGACAGTGGGGGGGATAGGGGAGATGAGGAGTGGGGGAGGTGGGGGATAGAGGGATAGGAGGGGGGTAGGGAGGGAGGGAGTGACTGAGGGTAGGGGAAAGAAGGGAGGGAGAGGTGAGGGTGGGATTGGGGAGGGGAGGAGATGGGAAAGAAGAGGGATGGTGAAGAGGACGGGGTGGGAGTGCTGGGAATGAGGGGAAATGAGCTGCGCCTGCGCAGTTGGTGGTTATGCGTGGGTGGTGGAATATTGCATTGGGGGAATAGGGTTGCTTTGGGGGAACGGTTGAGTGGTGAAATATTGCATTGCAGGAGCAAACCCAACGAGTCTGCACTTAGTCTAGTATATTACTAAAACTCTCATCTTGTTTTTTTTTTTTTTTTTTTTTTTTTTGTGTGTGTGTGTGTGTGTGTGTGTGTGTGTGTGTGTGTGTGTGTGTGTGTGTGTGTGTGTGTGTGTGTGTGTGTGTGTGTGTGTGTGTGTGTGTGTGTGTGTGTGTGTGTGTGTGTGTGTGTGTGTGTGTGTGTGTGTGTGTGTGTGTGTGTGTGTGTGTGTGTGTGTGTGTGTGTGTGTGTGTGTGTGTGTGTGTGTGTGTGTGTGTGTGTGTGTGTGTGTGTGTGTGTGTGTGTGTGTGTGTGTGTGTGTGTGTGTGTGTGTGTGTGTGTGTGTGTGTGTGTGTGTGTGTGTGTGTGTGTGTGTGTGTGTGTGTGTGTGTGTGTGTGTGTGTGTGTGTGTGTGTGTGTGTGTGTGTGTGTGTGTGTGTGTGTGTGTGTGTGTGTGTGTGTGTGTGTGTGTGTGTGTGTGTGTGTGTGTGTGTGTGTGTGTGTGTGTGTGTGTGTGTGTGTGTGTGTGTGTGTGTGTGTGTGTGTGTGTGTGTGTGTGTGTGTGTGTGTGTGTGTGTGTGTGTGTGTGTGTGTGTGTGTGTGTGTGTGTGTGTGTGTGTGTGTGTGTGTGTGTGTGTGTGTGTGTGTGTGTGTGTGTGTGTGTGTGTGTGTGTGTGTGTGTGTGTGTGTGTGTGTGTGTGTGTGTGTGTGTGTGTGTGTGTGTGTGTGTGTGTGTGTGTGTGTGTGTGTGTGTGTGTGTGTGTGTGTGTGTGTGTGTGTGTGTGTGTGTGTGTGTGTGTGTGTGTGTGTGTGTGTGTGTGTGTGTGTGTGTGTGTGTGTGTGTGTGTGTGTGTGTGTGTGTGTGTGTGTGTGTGTGTGTGTGTGTGTGTGTGTGTGTGTGTGTGTGTGTGTGTGTGTGTGTGTGTGTGTGTGTGTGTGTGTGTGTGTGTGTGTGTGTGTGTGTGTGTGTGTGTGTGTGTGTGTGTGTGTGTGTGTGTGTGTGTGTGTGTGTGTGTGTGTGTGTGTGTGTGTGTGTGTGTGTGTGTGTGTGTGTGTGTGTGTGTGTGTGTGTGTGTGTGTGTGTGTGTGTGTGTGTGTGTGTGTGTGTGTGTGTGTGTGTGTGTGTGTGTGTGTGTGTGTGTGTGTGTGTGTGTGTGTGTGTGTGTGTGTGTGTGTGTGTGTGTGTGTGTGTGTGTGTGTGTGTGTGTGTGTGTGTGTGTGTGTGTGTGTGTGTGTGTGTGTGTGTGTGTGTGTGTGTGTGTGTGTGTGTGTGTGTGTGTGTGTGTGTGTGTGTGTGTGTGTGTGTGTGTGTGTGTGTGTGTGTGTGTGTGTGTGTCTCTGAAATTGCGCCAAAACGATACACGATAGTGCTACAATTTTTGGACCACCTTACAATTGTCTTGTGGGGTGGTGTATCAAGTTTCGTTCAGATTGATGGTATATTTTGCAAGGTATTCACATTGTTAACTTTACAAAATCCAGTTTGAGAAGTTGCAGTGGCAGTTAGCAGCTATGACGTCATAATAGGATCTAATTTACATAAATTGCCGACTTACTGGCCCTGCCCATTACAATGTTGCAAATCACAGGACACTGAGTCCTGGCAGCATGCAATTAGATTTTTTAAAGTAAAAAGTCAATTTTTTAAAGTTGAAAAGAGGGAGGTTGAAGAGGAGGGGGCAGGAGTGCTGGGAGATAAGGGGAAATGAGCCGCCCCTGCGCAGTTGGGGGCTATGGGTGAGTGGTGGAATATTGCGTTGGGGGAACAGGTTGCGTCGGGGAAAGGGTGTGTGGTGGAATATTGCGTTGGGAAATGGGTTGCGTTGGCGGACCAAGCCTCCCGTGGGGGGCGATGGGTGAGTGGTGGAATATTGCATTGGGTGAATGGGTTATGTTGGGGGACGAGGCTTCCCATGTGACAGGGACCGAAAGGGTCCCACTTGGTCTAGTATATTACAAAAACTCTCATTTTGTTTGTTAGTGAGTCTGCCTGTGTGCCTGTCTGTGATTCATGCCCTGAATTATGGCAAAATGATACAAGATAGCGCAACAAGTTTTGGACCACAATTGTCTTGTGGTGTATTTTAATCAAGTTTCATTCAGATTGATGTTATATTTTACAAGTTATTCACATTTTTAACTTGACAAAATCCAGTTTCAGAAAGAATCACTTGAACTTGTAGTGGCAGTTGCAGTGGCAGTTAGCAGCTATGATGTCACAATTGGATCTTATTTACATTAACTGCCCATGAGCAGTGCTCCACCCAACCATGACATCACACTGGGATCTCATTTACATAAACTGCCCATCAACAGTGTTCCACACAGTGCAGTGAGAGATTTGTTACATTGTTGTAAGGAGATGGGGGGACGGGAGGAGAGGAGGAGAAATGTTATTTAAACATTGTGTTTAGTGGGGGAGTGTGATAAGGGAGATGTGAGGAGTGGGAGAGCAGGGAGATAGAGAGAGAGGAGTGGGTAGGGAGGGAAGAGGGGTTATGGAGAGAGGGAGGGACTGAGGGTAGGGGAAAGGGGAAGGAGAGGTGAGGGAGGGAGTGGGGGAGGGGAGGAGGAGAGGGGAAAGGGGAAAGAAGAGGGAGGGTGAAGAGGAGGGGGAGGGAGTGCTGAGGCTTGAGGGGAAATGAGCCATGCCTACGCAGTTGGGGGATATGGGTGAGTGGTGTAATATTGCGTTGGGGGAACGGGCCCAACGGGTCCCACTTGGTCTAGTCTCCTTTAAACTTTCCCTCTCTGACCTTAAGGTTTTCTACCAAATACTGATGGGAATGATCTTCATTTCTACCAAATAATGATGGGAATACTGATGGCGCCCCTATTGCTAAAAATCCACTAGGGGCGCCGCATTGAAGGCAGCCTCTGCCTACAGTCTGTTTGTTTTTCTATCTTTTTTTTATTTTTAGTTAGTTTTAAAAGTATGTGTCTTTAGTTTCTCTAACTTTTCTATGTGGGGGAGGGAGGTAGGATAAGGGGGAAACCGTTTCCCAGTCACTTCCTGGCGAGGACGCAACTATTCTCCGAGTCGCGTCCTCGCCCCCCTCCTCGCAGCCTACCACCTGGATTGGAGCGGCCTTTCCTGCCGGGGACCGGACCAGAGCTCCAGCTGTGGCGGCACAACGCTGGATTCACAGCGGAGCGGGCGATGCCTTACCTGGGATCGCCGTGGAGGCTCCGGAGTGCTGGGCCTGCTGCATCTACATCGGAGCTGCAGAGCTTCCAGCGCGGCCGGCGCTGTCTTCAACATTGCGGAGACCTGGGGCCATTTGCCGAAGGCCGCCAGCATTGAATCTCCGCCCGGCGCGGCCTGTGGACTTCGGGAGCCGCGGACTCTGGTAGGAGGTGGCCGCTTCGGATGTCCAAGCCGCGGACGATGTCCTCCAGTCCCGACGTCGGACTTCCATCACCCCGGCGAGCGGGCTTGAACATCGGGCCGCCCGTAGTGGCGACAGCGTGTGCTCGGGAGCCCCCCGACCACAGGAGGACAACAGAGGAGGAGGACTGAATTTTGGAGCCTTCCCTCACAGTGGGAAACTTTGATCCTGCTGTGTGGGGATGTCTGTGTTAAAAACGATCGTGTTCTGTGCTCTTTATTATTCGTATGGCTGTATGGTGACCACACATTTCACTGTACCACGGTACACGTGACAAATAAATGTATCTTGTATCTTGTATCTTGTTTTCACCACACGGTCCAGGTCCATACTCTGCCAGAATGTGAACCAAAGTAGACAAATGAATCATTTGAGTCATCGCTGCTTGGGTTGCCTGCAACCATGAAGAAAACAATGAGCTAAAGTTCATTTCAAACCTTCTTTCCTTTAGTCCATGTTGTTCTGTTAGTTAGGTTGGTTCATCTGAACTGTAAGGAATAGTTGCTCCTGGTAGTTGGGCTGACAAGACTGGATTGCAAATGAATAGCAATCTTGAGAGAAAGTGAAGTGACACCTTCCATGTTGTTGTTTTTTTTTTACAGCATTTAACAAAATTCTTGTGCCTCATCTGAGCTGCACTATTTATATTTTAGTGAGTGCTTGCCTCCTTGTTATTTTTGTCAGGTCTCTGAGGAAATAGACTGGCAGAGAGTTCCATTTCTTCCCGCAGGCTCGCTCCTGAGGTCACACAAAGCTTCCTGTTTGGCTTTTAGAACTCCTTTGCTGTTTCATGTTGTCTTCCAAAGGGCAGGGCTCATGCAGCTGAGGTCATCTCAAAAGCAAGATTTCCTGATTGTGAAAGGTCAGGCAGACTTATATTTTCATTAGTTAGTGCTGTTCATTTGTCCAAGAGCAACAAGTTTATTGTTATCAGTGGCTGTGGGAGGTATGTAAATCAATTCTAGGTTGCACAAATATAACATGAGGACAATATAAATCCAGTTTGATTGCAGCACAGGCTGATGGATTTAGTTTTAGAGATACAGCGTGGAAACAGGCCCTTCAGCACATCGAGTCCGTGCTGACCAGCGATCCCTGCACACTTACACTACCCTGCACACTCTAGGGACAATTTACAAAGATACCAATTAATCAACAAACCTGTTTGTCTTTGGAGTGTAGGAGACAGAGAAAACCCACACAGGTCACGGGGAGAACGGACAAACTCCATACAGACAAGCATCTGTGCTCAGGATTGAACCCGGGTGTCTGGGGCTGTAAGGCAGCAATTCTATCACTGCGCCACCCGATTTGTTTAACAATATTATTTTACTGTGAACTGGGCAATTCTCTGCAGTGATATTTTCTTTTAAATTGAATCTCTAAGAATTATAGGGTCATAAGGTCATAAGTAATAGGAGCAGAATTAGGCCATTCGGCCCATCAAGTCTACTCCGCCATTCAATCATGGCTGATCTATCTCTTCCTCCTAACCCCATTCTCCTGCCTTCTCCCCATACATTTGACACCCGTATTGGAACGGGTTAGGGGTTACACATTACTGGAAAACTAAAAATATTTGAAAGAAATTAGCAGGTACTATTGCAATGTTTAAGAAACATTTAGACAGGTACATGGATAGTACAGATTCAGAGGGATACGGGCCAAACACAGGCAGATGGGGTTAGTGTAGATGGGCCATGTTAGTCGGTGTGGACATGTTGGGCCGAAGAGTCTGTTTCCATGCTGTATGACTCTATGACTCTAAGTATGCAGTGTAATTTGTTTTATGGTATACTTGAAAGAAAGTTACCATTCGTATTAGCTGTTGTGTAGCGCTCATTCACCTTATAAAGGGAAGCAGCAGTGATGAATGATTACAAGCCATTAGCCAAGTTCCGTCGCAAGATCCTCTGCAAATTAATTACTCAGCCCTTGATTGCCATGGTGATGTTTGTACACCTTGTCATTCTTTCACTGCGGCTTGGAAGAATTAGAAGACCATAGCATCCACAATCTTGTAACTGACTACATGGACAAACTGTTCCTGAAAGACAGAAATAGCATCGGCTGTCTCTCTTCACCATCCTAGAGCAAACAATCCAATGCAGTTCAATGTACTTTGTGAACTAGACAGGCTCAATGTCTAGAATGCACATGTTTACTTCAAAGGCTTTATCTGAGTGGTGTAACAGACATACAAAGTCTAAAATAGGCACAGGAATCGATTCACCCACTCCTTCTGATGCAGAAGATGCCAAGATTGTTATTCCGGCACATTTACTGTATAAGATTAGAATGTAGAAACAAAGAACTGCAGATGCTGGTTAATGTACAAAAGGACACAAAGTGCTTGAGTAACTCAGCAGGTCAAGCAGCATCTCTGGAGAACATGCATAGGTAAAGTTTCAGGTCTGAAGAAGGGTCTCGACCCAAAACATCACCAATCCATGTTCTCCAGAGGTGCTGCCTGACCTGCTGAGTTACTCCAGCACTTTGCGTACATTTATATGATTGTTGTGCACAGTCAACTGAAACCATTCTCATTAATGGCTCATCACAGCAGCAGTCAGCCAAATTTGGTTTGTGGGTAGCACAACTTAAAACAAACCTGCACCACTTAAAGGGGAAGAACATTGAGGTCACAATAACCTATGGCAGTGATAAAGTTGCTGGCATGCATTTTGAAATTTAAACTGACATGCTGTACATTGAAGAACACGATATGCAAAAACAGATTTGAGTGGCACGGTGGCACAGCGGTAGAGTTACTGCTTACAGCACCAGAAACCTGGGTTTGATCCTGACTATGGGTGCTGTCTGTACGGAGTTCATACGTTCTCCCTGTGACCAAGTGGGTTTTCTCCAGGTGCCCCGGTTTCCTCCACACTCCAAAGACGTACAGGTTTGAGGGTTAATTGGCTTCTGTAAATTGTCCTTTGTGTGTAGGATTGAACTAGTGTACAGAGCAATCGCTGGTCGGCATGGAATCGATGGGCCGAAGGGCCTGTTTGCACACTTTATCCATAAAAGTCTAAAAGTTCTGGAACAGTGATCGTCTTGATGGAGGACGTGCAGGTAATGAGAAATATCCTTATTCCCCAGAGAACCAAGACGTACAGGTTTGTAGGTTAATTGGCTTAGTGAAAGTAAAAAATGTCCATGGTGGGTTAATGTGCTAATGTGCGGAGATCGCTGGTCGGCGCGGAACCGGTGGGCCGAAAGGGCCTGTTTCCACGCTGTATCTCTGAACTAAACTAAACTAAATTAGTAAGATTAAACGAGAACTTACCCAAGTTTGAAGTTTGATCTTTATTTTATGAGGAGTTACGTAGGTGATTACGTGAAGAAGCCCGTCAGTGCGCCTGCGCGTCAATCTTCAAAGCAGCGGTGTGAAATCACAAAAAACAAGAACCGAAGTAATATAGTCTCATACTAAAACGAGTAATACAAGAACTTCCATCTGACCTTTATGATAGAGGGTAGGGTCGTGGCGGGCACGTAATCACCTACGTAACTCCTCATAAAATAAAGATCAAACTTCAAACTTAGGTAAGTTCTCGTTTAATCTTACTATTTTACTTCGGAGTCACGTGAGTGACTACGTGAAGATTTTAAAGCTTTGTGATTTCATGCCGTGGATCAATCCCGGCTTCTCACTGCATAGATTGACTCGGAACGAGAATAATCAATCATGCATTCATAATAACATTTGTACCACAAATGCAGTAATTCATTTCAAGAATGAAATGAATCAGATCCCCTTTAAACCAGAGGAATTTACACAGAACTTAAAATAGTTTCTGCAAACAACCCCGCATTAACAATAGGCCGATGGTAAAAATGTTGAAACATCAACTCATTGGACCACCCGGCGGCTGCGAGGATATGGTCGACGGGGCCGTCTTTTGCCCTGGCTGCCGACATTTCTGCTGCCCTAGTCGAGTGAGACGTAAAAACATAAGTGTTAATACCAGCAGCTGTTAAGACTTCTTTTATCCATCTGGAAATAGTCTGTATTGAAACTCTCTTGTGTGGTTTCTTGTGTGTGATCAAAAACCCAGTTTCCGTATTCTCAAATTCTTTGTGACCTCAATGTATTGTAATAAATATGTCTTAATACAAAGACATGGATCATTTGGATATGCTGCCAGCATAATTTTAAATCCTGTCACACCTGGCCTAATTTGCTTTATTAGGTCATAGATATAGAATGTAACCTTGTCTTCAGTTACTTCCATACTATCTATTTGTAATTTTCCAAGTGTTTGCACTCGTTGTGCTGTCACTTATGCCATAAATATGAATACTTTCATACTGAGCTTGACCAAAGGTAAAGACACACTTGATAACCATCACGAAGTAGTTTCAGTACCACACTTACATCCCAGATTGTCACGTACCTAGGTTTCGGTGGTTTGGAATTAAAGATTCCTTTCATTAGTCTGGAAACAATTGGGTGTGACCCAATTGAGTTTCTTTCTGAATCCAGAACCAAATATGAGGACAATGCACTTCTGGCTGAATTAATTGCACTACAACTCAGACCTTCATCATAATAACGTTTTGACAGAAATTCTAAACATTTGAAATATCTGCAGTACTTTATTGCACATTCTTTTGTACCCAGAACTTTTCCCATTTCTTAATATAAGAAAGGTACTGTTTTTGAGTGCTCTTCCTCCAGGCTGCCGTAAGCATGTCCACAGTATGCTCAGACAGTCCTCGTCCCAGAAAAGGCATTCTTAAAACCTGCAAATCAACAAATCCAAAGGATCATATAATGGATGTTGTTCCCCTGTACAGGGAGCAGCAATAAATTACTCTTTTTTGGGACTTTCATCAACATTTGTGTTGTTAATTCTAATATCAACGGATACCATGGCTGTGTAGGCCAATCTGGTACTACCAAGACCCTTGAAGCAGCATCTTGCCTGATTTTAAGCAAACATTGGCTTATGAGGCAGAAAGGTGGAAATATATATGAAAACATACCACCCCAATGTAGCGAGAAAGCATCAATCGCCACTGCTCCTGGATCTGGTTTCCATGAGACATATCTCGATAGCTGATGATTCAAGTCGATGTCGGTCATTCCAAATCTGATGACTATATCATTGAATACCTCTTGATTCAACATCCATTCTTTATTATCATGGAACTTTTCGTGACTTGGTGTCTGCTATCGTTCATTCTACCTGGTAGATAGATAGCTGAAATCCAAATGTTCTTTTCAATACACCAAGCCCAAAGTTGATTAACCATTTTGTCACAAGACACCGACTTAATTCCATATCATTAATATAAACAACTACTGTTGTGTTATCAATTTGAACTTGAACATGCTTATTAGTTGTGTTAGAACAATAAGCTTGGAGCCCATAGAAACATCCTAGAAGCTCCAAATAGTTAATTCCCCATGTCTGCAGTAACAATGACTCTTCCTGATTCCATCTGCCTCCTCAGCTAGACGTTAAGTCAGTTGCACCCCCATCCTGGTGCACTGGCATCAGTTTGTAATATCATGGAAGGTTGTTCAATCAGCACTTTGCTGGAACTGCTTGAGACATGTAGAATCCACCACTGCAGACCAGAAACAGCATTTGTTGTTAGTTGCATGGTTCTATCAAAATGACCAACATGCATTCTCGGTGCCTGTTCTTTAAGTCTCTGCAGCTGTTGATAATGTAATGGTCCAAATTGGACTGCTGGGAATGCTGCTACTAATTTTCCCAGTACACGAGCCACCTGTCTAATTGAAGGTTTTTGCTCGTTTAGGAGATTACTGCAATCTTTAATCAAATCCACCCTTTTCCCTGGGCAAAGTGATATTCATTTGGACTGAATCAATTGTGAACCCCAAATAATTAATAGAGGTACATGGTGTTAACCTAGATTTCTGTGGATGAATTAGAAACCCCAACTTTTCAAAAGTTGATTTCACAACTGCAACAGATACTTCTGTTGACTGTTTTGTCTTTCCTATAATCAAGACATCATCCAAATATGCCATTAGTACATGCCCCTGGCTACTCAGCAAGCCCAGAATTGGTTTTAACAATTTTTGTGAATATTCTGAGTGCAGATATTAACCCATTAGGCAGAGCTTTGAACTGCCACAACTGGTTCATCCATTTAAATTTAAGATACTTCCTATCTTCTGAATGAACAGACACTGAATAATATGCATCTTTCAAGTCTATAGTTGCCATATAACATGCTTCTGAAATAAGCTGTTTGGCAGTCACAAATGTTTCCATTTTAAAATGTCTAAATTGCACAAAAGGATTCAGATTTATCAAATCTACAAGAATCCTACATCCTCCATCCTTTTTTGATCGAGGGAATATTTTTGACCCAAATTGGTGACTTTGGTAGACTGATTTTTCAATAACCCCTTTTTTTATATAGGGTTTCAATTGCAACCTGAACCTCCATCACTTCTTTTTGTACAAAGTGCAGAGTTCGGCTAGGAACATGCTGAACAGGCAACTCATAATTTGGATTGAATTCAATTCGAAATCCTTGTATATTATTCAGGATTACCACATCTGAAGTAATTTTCTTCCAATTATTATAGAAGAAATGTAACCTGCCTCCAACTTTTGGACTTAATCCAGTTAGTATGTTCCCATGAGAACCAGGTCCACCTACCTCTTGAGTCATTTCAGTACCCTGAGATTCCTGGGTTCTCCCGGAAGCACGCCCACTGGTTCTTGCTCCCGCTGCAGGCCGCCAACTACGTCCCTGCGTTGATGAGCGACTTGGTCCAGGATCCGTATGACGTCTGAAAGGATACTTCCTCTTTACAGACTTCACAACCATTGATGTCTTCATCAATCCTGTTTTCGCTTCATCTTCCAACTCTTTAATACGTCTCCCGAGATCTCTCCAAAGAGTAAGTTGGGTAATTTGTATATTACTTGGTTTGCAGAGTGCTGCGAATTTCGGATTCATAGTAGACCGTATAGCACTTCTCGAAGTGGGTGCTGCATAGCAACCCCAGTGCTTGCTGATGCAACTTCATCATCTTTTGGTTGTTACCTGCTATTCTGGTAAAAGCAGTTATTCCAGAACCCAGCAGCTGATTCCAGATACTCTTGCAGTCTCATCCATTTCATGCTGTTCCAGCTAATGGTAAACCAAGTAATTTATTAAGGAGGCCAGTTCTTCCTAATGGCTCTCCTGACCCTGACGGGGCAGCGAATCCTACTACCAGGGTTGGAACATCTGGCAGCTGCCTTTCATCGCCTTGTACAGCCTCACCGTCAGAGTCGGGGTCTGAAATCTCATGACCCGTAGCACGCTCCTCTTTCCTGAGGGTGCATTCCATCAGCCCTGAGCCAGGTGCTGTTAAGCTGCTCCTGCAGCTTGGATTACAGTACACTCCTTCCTGAGTGAACTTTTGCTCCAACAACCTATGAAAAAGGCTTCTATTTGGGCAATACGCTCGAAAGCAGTATCTAGCCCTGTACCAGGAGCTGTTTGAGCTGTTTCCAGCAGCTTGGCTTTCAGAACACTCCTCACTGAGTGAACGTTGCTCCAACAGCCTGTGTAAAAGGCTTTCTATTTGGGCAATACGCTCTAAAGCAGTATCTAGCCCTGGAGCTTCTTCATTGCCTGGGACTCCCTCCGTTGGGATTTAAACTTTGTCTTTTGCCCGACAGGCACTGACTGTGTTTTCACCAGCCCCAGGTCCACAGTCGCTATGCTCACCGCTGGCGACTGTACCGGGGTTTAGAGGCGGTTGGTCTCTAACCGCGGACTCCCGACTTTCCCGACTTCTGTCGGCTATGTCGCTCGCCTCTTCCCCTTGTCCGTTTTTTCCCATGGCGTCTGTGGAAAAAATCGCCATAGACCCACAGTAAACGGACCTGGAAAACCTGTAAAAACGTTTTTACTTACCTTGTAGTTGAAAAACTACAAACCACTCGAGGAGCACTGCTCCTCACGTCCGTTTGCGTCAAGGCGTCTGACGTAATGACGCGCAGGCGCACTGACGGGCTTCTTCACGTAGTCACTCACGTGACTCCGAAGTAAAACAAACCCTCATCATGCAGACAATGGAGGCATTTCATGCCTGGCGTAAAGCCCAAGAGTAGGGCTGCCATTGCTTAAAGTGTTCAATAAACCAACGCACATGAAGAAGGTCACACGCATTGAGCAACCTACTGGTTATTCAAACGTGACAGACACATCTCAACACTGAACAACAATCACTGCATACTATCCTCTCTCTTTACTCACAAGTAGCAGCAGCAGGTAAGCAGTAGGAGACGAAGATAGACACAAAATGCTGGAATAACTGAGCAGGACAGGCAGCATCTCTGGAGAGAAGGAATGGGTGACGTTTAGGGTCGAAACCCTTCTTCAGACTGATGTCAGGGGAGAGGGAGATACATAGATAAGGAAGTGTAAGATGTGAAAATGGAACAAAAGGAATGCACATCAAGGAAAATGTCGAATAGATCATAGTTAGCTGGGAGAAGTTAACAACAAAGCAAAGAGATCAAACGTAGTCGGAGACAGTAAGAATGGTCAGAGAACTGGGAATGGGGAGGGAAGGAGAGGGAGGGAAAGCAAGGGTTACTTGAACTTAGAGACTGATGCAGGTGCATAATATAAGCCATGGAGAGCAAAATAATCTAACAGCACAAATGGTGGTGTGGATTTAGGGGACAGAGGATTCCACTCCTTGAATGTCAGTTGATTGTGTTAAAGTCATAGAATCATAGAGTGATATAGTGTGGAGACAGGCCCTTCATTCCAACTTGTCCTCACTGGGCCAACATGTCCAGCTACACTAGACCCACCTGTCTGTGTTTGGTCCATATCCCTCCAAACCTGTCCTATCCATGTACCTGTCTAACTGTTTCTTAAACATTGGGATAGTCCCAGCTCAACTACCTCCTCTGGCAGCTTGTTCCATAAACCCACCACCCTTTGTGTGAAAAACGTACCCCTCAGATTCCTATTAAACCTTTTCCGCTTCACCTTGAACCTATGTCCTCTGGTCCTCGATCCACCTACTCTGCGCAAGAGATACTGTGCTTCTACCCAATCTATTCCTCTCATGATTTTATACACCTCTATAAGATCAGCCCTCATCCTCCTGCAATCCAAGGAATGGAGATCCAGCCTACTCAACCTCTCGCCATAACTCAGACTCTCTAGTCCTGGCAACATCCTTGTAAATCTTCTCTGAACCCTTTCAAGCTTGACAATATCTTTCCTATAACATGGTTTCCCATAACATTGTTGTTCTCGGAAGTGCAGCCTTCAGGTCAATGCATGATATCCTAGCAGCAAACCTGATACCTTTGTTTTGGGATGGGAAAATTAAGGGGTGCTGCTTGTAAATCATAGGAAATTTTGAAAATGCTCAACCCAACACCAACCAGCATCCTGCCCATCGACTCTCAGTGGAATCTGGTTGCTGATTGAGAGGGTCATAACTACACCATCACATTGAATGGTTGAATCTTTGAAATATTTAAGAAGCAACGTGTTTACATTTTAACTTTTACTACATTAAGTGGGACCCGTTGGGTCCCATGTTCACACGGGAGGACTGGTCCCCCAATGCAATATTCCACCTCTCCACCAATTCCAATATTGCTGGCCAGTGGGGGGAGGGCCTTTCTGGAGCGCTAGTATGGGTGTTGTGGGCCAAAGGGACACGTTTCCAGGTAGCTAGTATGGACATTGTGGGCCGAATGGATTCTTGGGCTGGCAGCTCAGTCACTCAGGCCTGGTGGGCTGGCAGCTCAGTCACTCGGGCCTGGTGGGCTGGCAGCTCAGAAACTGCCAGAAATTCTGCCCAAAACAGGTGAGAGACTCTGTGAGAGAGAAGGGGGATAGGGTGGAGAATCAATTTTAGACATTTTTCATCTTTTTCTGCAGATCACAGCAATGAAGGAGGAAAGTCTATCCTAGCCTGGATCTCACAGAGAGCAAATGAAGGGAGGGAGAAAAATACTGGGGTGAGGTTTAATACTTGCAGGGGGAATACTTACTGATGGGCCGAAGGAACTCCTGGGCTAGTGCAGGCCTGATGGGCCAAAGGGGCTCTTTAAAAAAAAATCTCAGTGAAATCTCAGTGAAATGCACTTTTTCTGGACTTTTCCTGGCCTGACACGGACCTTTTGGGCCAAAATGCTGCTCCTGGGCTAATATGGGCATTTTGGGCAAAAGGGACTGGTTTCTTGGCTAATAGGAGCCGTGGACCGAAATTAGTGGTTTCAGGTAGGCCAAACAACTAATTTCATTTCATTTCCAATTGCATTTCAGTTTCAAGCTCAGAGCAGGCCAAGCCAAACAGCTGATTGCATTTTCACTTCATTTCCATTGCTATTGCACTTTCAAGCACAGGGCAGGCTCAAGCCAAACAGCTCATTGTATTTTCAAGCACAGGGCAGGCCCAAGCCAAACAGCTCATTGCATTTTCACTTCATTTCCATTGCCATTGCAGTTTCAAGCACAGGGCAGGCCAAACAACTCATTTAATTTACATTAAGGGCTAACAAATCATTTATTCAAGTACATTGCATACTCATAGTGTTTTGTAGTTTCCCAGCTCAGACAGAGAGTTGTGACCTCTCCCTCGCCATCTTGCAAACAGACTGAGCCACGCCCACACTTCCGAGTTTTATAGTCCCTCCCCCCTCCCACCGGAAGGGCCGTGGCCTTCATGGCGGTGATTGACAGGAGAGAGAAAGTCTTTTATTTTTTATCGATGGGAAAAATCCTCGGGGCCTGCGCAGCGGAGGAGGACTATGAGTAAGATGGCCAAAAAATCACAGCCATATGTGGTAGCGTTTTTTCTAAAATCAAAGCACAGTGCAAACAGGAAGTGGTCAAGATGAGACTTTTAATTATATAGGTGTTTAGCAGCAGTAGGCAGGATTTCATTAGGTGATGCAAAGTTCATAGGTTCATAAGTTATAGGAGCAGAATTTGGCCATTTGACCCATCAAGTCTACTCCGCCATTCAATCGTAACTGATCTATCGTTCCCTCTCAACCCCATTCTCCTGCTTTCTCTCCATAACTCCTGACACCCATATTAATCAAAGAAAGTCTTGCTTTTTTTTACTGTGCAATGAAAAGAACCAGTTGTCGATTGAAGTAAATTTTCCTCGATAAGCAGTTACCATTTTTTTTGCAATTAACGGTGAATACTCTTTATCACAACATGACTTGGAAAAATAGTTGAGAATCAAATGTAATATCAGAACCGAAAACCTCTTAAAGTGATTTGAAACAGAACTGTGTAAATAAAGTGAAGTTGAGGAGAAATGATCAGATCTATGATAAGGAATACTCATAAACCAGTAGATAAATTCAGGTCAATGGCATGGTACTGGATTTAGTTTTTTATGAATCATTCAATGTTTACAGTAAAATTTCATTGTCGAGCCAAACCAGTGGGCTATTGATGACTCAATAGCTAAGTACTTCGGACATGAATTCCCACAGGAGTTGTCTCAATTGTAACTTCAGCATGTGATTAGTGGAGCCCTCGGAGAAATGGCATAAATTGGTGAAGCCAGTAGTGTGAAAGGCCTGAGTACCTGTGGGTTGGAGGGGAAAAAAGAATGCAGCCTAACTCCCATTCACAATTGCTATAAAACACTCTTGACTCTTGACTATTCCAACAGTGGCAGAAAAGAAATTGAGCTTGTCTATAACTTTGAGCTGCCATTGGCCAGGTTGTGATAAAATGCATTTAATAAGTAATTATTTACACTTGTATATTGATAATAAAACAAGTCATATTGTAAGATAATGAAGTAACTCAGCAGAGTTACTCATAATGATGCTTTTTTTTAATCACATATGCAACTGCACAGTGGAATTCTTTTTGCATATATTACACATGCCAGTGCCCCCATTTTTTATGCCATTATTCAAAGTCCAAAGTCCAGTGGGCCGGCGCGCTCGATGTACTGGAGCAGTTCCCACAAACCGACGTCCTTCTCTTCCCTCGCCCGGCCATCTTTGTGTCCTGTGAGCGCCTCATGCAGGACGACCTTGAAGGTGCTGGAGGCATTACCCCGGTTCGCCTTCCTACTGGCCTACTCCTATCGCCCGATGTCTCCAGTTCCCTCCTGGCCCCATCAACCGGCGGCCGCGGCACCTCGGGAAGGCCTCCGCCGCACGTCATCAAGAGAAAGATTCATTACATAGATGGTGTATGGAGCAAGATAATGGTGATAGTATCCTTAAAACCCATGGTAGTTACATACCTTTACCATGCCCTTAGCACCCTTCTTTGAGATACCTCAACTTCCTACCAACCATACTGCTCATCATTACCCCGTCTTCAGTTTTGAATTAATCACATTTGCAGAATTAGTCCACAATCAAACTACGTTAAAAGGGCAAAAGATGAGTGATTTCAAGTCAAGTCAAGAGAGTTTATTGTCATGTGTCCCAGATAGGACAATTAAATTTGTATCTATCTTTGGTATAAATCAGCATCTGCAGTTCCTTTATATCTCATATCATAACATACTAAGCTGAAATGAAACATTTGCATGGAACCCTTGCTCGAGGCAACGAATCTGCCCATGGATAAGCAAATTTAATGCAGTTGTTAACATATTAAGAATAACATCAATTAACAAAGCCCATAAATTAATACTAAGGAATTCTCTTCCTGTGAATCAGAATTTTGCAGAGCAAAATCACAATCAAGTGAGTGGAATAGTGTAATAGTGCAGCTGTGGTAGCAATGGAACTAGTGTCCCACGGAACTGTAGGCAAAAATAGAAAAATATTCAGTCGATTTTAAGTGGGAAATGGAGCAGTAATATAAGAGCATAGTCTTAGTTTACCCTAACACAGGACTCAATCCATGTCATCAGTGACTGAGCAAATGACTGACATTACAATAATGCAATCACAAAGACTGGGTCTGCATCATTGCTTCCCTTTGTACTTTGGCCCCTAGATAGAGAAGCATGTTAATCTCATCTGTTCGGTAGAACTAACTGAACCTCTGAAGTTAAGCAGTGGAGTTTTGAGGTACCTACAGTTTTTATTCCAACTTTATTATGACAGTCAGCGGTGGTAAAGCTAGACAAAGCATCCCACACAAATAATTAATTTAGGATGAGAAAATAATGACGGGGCGGGGCAATTACCTTGTGACATGGGTATGACACTACCAATTTTAAAGCTGTAAATCATACATCCCATTTGAATCACTGATTCCAAACCATTGCTTATAATTAACACTGTGTCTCTGCTATTTAATTACTTATAAGACAACTGCCAGATAACTGCTTTGTTTCCTTTTAACAAAACATTCTTAATCAGTATTCTCTTGTCAAGGGCAAATCTACATGAAGTGACATTTACATTGTTGGGAAAACATGTGGACATCACTAACAATGGAAACTTTCAAACAAAAGCAAAACGCTGTGGAGGAGTCTAGAAATCACTTAAGAAACAGGGAAAGGTCTATGACAAAGGCAAATGGTAACTAATACAAGATACAAGATACATTTATTTGTCATGTACCAATTGGTACAGTGAAATGTGTGGTTTGGAGACACAAGAAACTGCAGAAGCTGGAATCTTGAGCAAACAAAAAGTGCCAAAATAAAGTGCTGGAGGCAGTGGGTCAGGCAACATCTGTGGAAGGGTCTCGACTGAAGAAGTCTGAAGAAGGATCTCGACCCAAAAGGTCATCTATTCCTTTTCTCCTGAGATGCTCCCTGACCAGCTGAGTTATTCCAGCATGTTGTGTCTATCTGTGGAAGAAATGAATATATGATGTTTCAGGTCAGAACCCTTCTTCGGTCTGAAGAAGGAACCCAACACGAAACATTGTCTGTCCATTCCCTCCACAGGTGCTACCTAACCCATCGAGTTCCTCCAGCATTTTTTTTTGTGCAACTTTTTGTTTGCTCAAGATTTTAGCATCTGCAGAGTCTCTACAGTGCTGCTGTAGAAGTTCCTAGAGAATATTTGTCAACATACCAAATCTCATCAACTAAGGAAGTAGAGGCGTTGATGGACTTTCTTTGTGATTGCATCAATGTGCTGGGTCCAGGACAGATCTTCAGACATATGATGCACTGGCTGTGGTCATAAAACTAGTTAGAACATAGAATGTAGAAAAGTACATCACAGAAGCAGACCCTTAGGCAATCCAATGTCAGTGACAAATATGATCCATATCCCTCCATTCCCTGCATATCCATTTGCCTGTGTAAAAGCCTCTCAAATGTTATTTCAGTCACACGTTTAAACTATAATGTTTTATTCTTAATGTTTTAATGTTTTATGTTTTATTCTTAATTGTTTACTGTATGTCGTGTTGTTACTTGCGAGCGGGGTACCAAGGCAAATTCCTTGTATGTGTACATACTTGGCCAATAAACGTATTCATTCATAAACGTATTCATTCATTCAAATGCCACTTTCACATCTGCCTCCCTCGCTGTGCATTCCAGGCACAGAGATAGTTACACGATCCTTTTTCTTTCTCTTATTCTCATAGGATGTCAACTGCTGAGAACATTATTTTGTCCCTCTCCGTGATTGCCCTTGAGAAGGTGGGGTTGAACCTTTTATTAAATGTCCCTCTGGTGAAGTAGTTTAGTTTAGAGATACAGCGCAGAAACAGGCCCTTCGGCCCACTGAGTCCACACCGACAAGCGATCCCCACCCATTAACACCATCCCACACACACTAGGGACAATTTACACTTATACCAAGCCAATTAGCTAATTAAGCTACAAACCTGTACGTCTTTGGAATGTGGGAGGAAACAGAAGATCTCGGAGAAACCCCACGCGGTCACGGGGAAAACCTACAAACTCCGTACAGACAGCACCCGCAGTTGGGATCGAACCCGGGAGTCCGACGCTGCAAGCACTGTAAGACGCCAACTCTACAGCTGTGCCACCGTGCCGCCCTACCACTGTACTCCCACAGTGCTGTTAATTAATAGGGTCCTTGATTTTGACCGTGCGATGATGAAGGAAAGGCTGTAAGTGTTTAAATCATTTGCAACGAGACTTGGCGGAAAACATGAACATAATGTCATTCAAATGTACCTCAGGCTGTGAGAATATAATAAATGCTGCAGGATTCAACATTTCTTCCCCTCAAGCTTGCTCTGTTCATCAATAATATCTAGGCTGATATCTCCCGGTGGCTCAGCACTTCAACTCCCCCTCCCAATCACAATCTGATCTTTCTGTCCTGGGCCTCCTCCATTGTCAGAGTGAGGCCCAGCGCAAATTGGAGGAACAGCACCTCATATTTCACGTAGGTAGTTTACACGCCAGCGGTATGAACATTGACTTCTCTAACTTCAGATAGCCCTTGCTTTCTCTCTCCATCCCCTTCCCCTTCCCAATTCTCCCACCAGTCTTACTGTCTCTGACTTCATGATATCTTTGTCCCGCCTCCTCCCCTGACGTCAGTCTGAAGAAGGGTCTCGACACGAAACGTCGCCCATTCCTTCTCTCCAGAGATGCTGCCTCACCCATTGATTTACTCCAGCATTTTGTGTCTGCCATCGATTTAAACCAGCATCTGCAGTTCTCTCTTACATATCTAGGCTGATGTTCTTGCTATTGAGGGAGTGCAGCGTAGGTTTACGGTTAATTCCCGGGATGGCGGGACTGCTGAGAGAATGGAGCGGCTGGGCTTGTACACTCTGGAGTTTAGAAGGATGAGAGGGTATCTTATTGAAACATATAAGATTATTAAGGGTTTGGACACGCTAGAGGCAGGAAACATGTTCCCGATGTTGGGGGAGTCCAGAACCAGGGGCTACAGTTTAAGAATAAGGGGTAAGTCATTTAGAACGGGACGAGGAAACACTTTTTCTCACAGAGAGTTGTGCGTCTGTGGAATTCTCTGCCTCAGAGGGCGGTGGAGGCCGGTTCTCTGGATACTTTCAAGAGAGAGCTAGATAGGGCTCTTAAAGATAAATGTAGGAGTCAGGGGATATGGGGAGAAGGCAGGAACGGGGTACTGATTGGGAATGATCAGCCATGATCACATTGAATCATTTACATTTATTATTGAATATTTAGTTTCCACATTGAGTGGAAACTAAATATTCCAGGATTTTGTTGCTTTAGGTGTGATAGAGTTGGGGGGGCAAGAGGTGGGGGTGTTGCATTGCTTGTCAAGGAAGATATTACAGCAGTGCTTTGGCAGGATAGATTAGAGGGCTCGTCTAGGGAGGCTATTTGGGTGGAACTGAGAAATGGGAAAGGGGTAGCAACACTTATAGGGGTGTATTATAGACCGCCTAATGGAGAGCGAGAATTGGAAGAGCAAATATGTAAGGAGATAGCAGATATTAGTAGTAAGCACAAGGTAGTGATTGTGGGAGATTTCAATTTTCCACACATAGACTGGGAAACGCATTCTGTAAAAGGGCTGGATGGTTTGGAGTTTGTAAAACGTGTGCAGGATAGTTTTTTGCAGCAATATATAGAGGTACCTACAAGAGAAGGGGCAGTGCTGTACCTCCTGTTAGGAAATGAGACAGGGCAGGTGGCGGAGGTATGCGTTGGGGAGCACTTTGGGTCCAGTGATCACAATACCATTAGTTTCAATATAATTATGGAGAGGGTCAGAACTGGACATAAGGTTGAGATTTTTGACAGGAGAAAGGCTAACTTTGAGGAGATGCGAAAGGATTTAAAAGGAGTGAATTGGGACATGTTGTTTTATGGGAAGGATGTAGAAGAGAAATGGAAGACATTTAAAGGTGAAATTTTAAGAGTACAGAATCTTTATGTCCCTGTTCGGTTGAAAGGAAATAGTAAAAATTGGAAAGAGCCATGGTTTTCAAGGGAAATTGGACACTTGGTTCGGAAAAAGAGAGAGATCTACAACAATTATAGGCGACATGGAGTAAATGAGGTGCTGCAGGAGTATAAAGAATGTAAAAAGAATCTTAAGAAAGAAATTAGAAAAGCTAAAAGAAGATATGAGGTTGCTTTGGCAAGTAAGGTGAAAGTAAACCCAAAGGGTTTCTAGAGCTATATTAATAGCAAAAGGATAACAAGGAATAAAATTGGTCCATTAGAGAATCAGGGTGGACAGCTATCTGCTGAGCCAAAAGAGATGGGGGAGATATTGAACAATTTCTTTTCTTTGGTATTCACAAAGGAGAAGGATATTGAATTATGTGAGGTAAGGGAAACGAGCAGAGTAGCAATGGAAACTATGAGATTTAAAGAAGAGGAAGTGTGGACACTTTTGAAAAATATGAAAAAGGATAAGTCTCCATGTCCTGACAGAATATTCCCTAGGACATTGAGGGAAGTTGGTGTAGAAATAGCAGGGGCTATGACAGAAATATTTCAAATGTCATTAGAAACGGGAATAGTGCTGGAGGATTGGCGTACTGCGCATGTTGTTCCATTGTTTAAAAAGGGTTCTAAGAGTAAACCTAGCAATTATAGACCTGTTAGTTTGACGTCAGTGGTGGGCAAATTAATGGAAAGGATACTTAGGGATAATATATATAAGCATCTGGATAAACAGGGTCTGATTAAGAACAGTCAACATGGATTTGTGCCTGGAAGGTCATGTTTGCCTAATCTTCTTGAATTTTTCAAAGAGGTTACTAGGGAAATTGATGAGGGTAAAGCAGTGGATATTGTCTATATGGACTTCAGTAAGGCCTTTGACAAGGTTCCTCATGGAAGTTTGGTTAAGAAGATTCAATTGTTGGGTATTAATGGTGGAGTAGCAAGATGGATTCAACAGTGGCTGAATGGGAGATGCCAGAGAGTAATGGTGGATGGCTGTTTGTCAGGTTGGAGGCCGGTGACTAGTGGGGTGCCTCAGGGGTCTGTGTTGGGTCCACTGTTGTTTGTCATGTACATCAATGATCTGGACGATGGTGTGGAAAATTGGATTAGTAAGTATGCAGATGATACTAAGATAGGTGGTGTTGTGGATAATGAAGTAGATTTTCAAAGTCTACAGAGAGATTTAGGCCATTTGGAAGAGTGGGCTGAAAGATGGCAGATGGAGTTTAATGCTGATAAATGTGAGGTGCTACATCTTGGCAGGACAAATCAAAATAGGACGTACATGGTAAATGGTAGCGAATTGAGGAATGCAGTTGAACAGAGGGATCTAGGAATAACAGTGCATAGTTCCCTGAAGGTGGAATCTCATGTAGATAGGGTGGTAAAGAAAGCTTTTGGTGTGCTGGCCTTTATAAATCAGTGCATTGAGTATAGAAGTTGGGATGTAATGTTAAAATTGAACAAGGCATTGGTGAGGCCAATTCTGGAGTATGGACTACAATTTTGGTTGCCTAATTATAGGAAGGATGTCAACAAAATAGAGAGAGTACAGAGGAGATTTACGAGAATGTTGCCTGGGTTTCAGCAACTAAATTAGAGAGAAAGGCTGAACAAGTTAGGTCTTTATTCTTTGGAGCGCAGAAGGTTAAGGGGGGACTTGATAGAGGTCTTTAAAATGATGAGAGGGATAGACAGAGTTGACGTGGATAAGATTCAAACAAGAGGACATGACTTGAGAATTAAGGGACAGAAGTTTAGGGGTAACATTAGGGGGAACTTCTTTACTCAGAGAGTGGTAGCTGTGTGGAATGAGCTTCCAGTGGAAGTGGTGGTGGCAGGTTCGATTTTATCATTTAAAAATAGATTGGATGGGTATATGGACGAGAAAGGAATGGAGGGTTATGGTCTGAGTGCAGGTAGATGGGACTAGGTGAGAAAAAGTGTTCGGCATGGACTTGAAGGGCCGAGATGGCTTGTTTCCATGCTGTAATTGTTATATGGTTATATGGTTATATGGTTATATGAATGGCGGTGCTGGCTCGAAGGGCCGAATAGCCTACTCTTGCACCTATTGTCTATTGTCTATTATCTGCTGTAGATGACAATAAACTATCAACATTAATGTTAAGGGTTCTGAAAGCAACAGGGACGCATGCCCTAAAAATGATGATCAATTCATGACATAATTTTTGTCTGCCACAATTTTTGTCCTCTTTGTGAAATGATCTTACTCCTACATTGCCCCTCAGCAAAGATAACATGGAGAAATGCTCCCTAATATGCACCGGAATTAACCCCTCCTCACTCTTACAACAGCATTGACATCCTCTCTGCTCTCCCTTGCCCTCTAGTTTGGAAGCAAGTCATTAAGATCACTCATGAGTTGAGCCAAGCTATTTATGCTGCCACATACAAGGTCACGGTCTCACTAGACAATGTGAATTTTCCACAGTGATAAAATCAGGCTTAACACAATCAAAATTGATTGGGCTCACTTCCAACTGGTGAAAAGTTTGCAATTCATGCCCACCATGCTCAAAGCTTATTTATTGCCAGGGAAACAAAGGGAGTAGAGGGATCTGGGAGTACAGGTACATAGTTCCCTGAAAGTGGAAACACTTGTAGGGTAGAGGGATCTAGGAGTACAGGTGCATATTTTCCTGGAAGTGGCTTCAACGGGAGATAGGGTGGTAATGAAAACTGTTGGCCTTTATCAATCAGTTAATCGAGTATTTAAGTTGAGACGTTATGTTACGGTTGTACAAGGCACTGCTGAGGCCACATTAAGAGTATTGTTTTCAGTCACCCTGCTGAGGCCGCATTTAGAGTATTGTTTTCAGTCACCCTGCTATAGGAAGGATATAATTTTGCTGGAAAGAGTGCAGAGAAGATTTATGAGGATGTTGCCAGGACTCTGAGGGCCTGAGTCATAAGGAAAGATTGGGCAAGTTGGGACTTTATTCTTTGGAGCGCAGTAGGCTAAGGGGTGATCTTATAGAGTTGTATAAAAATCAGGAGGATAATTGATAGGGTGAATGCACAGAGATTTTAGGGGAATCAAGAACTAGAGAACATTGGTTTAAGGTGAGGGGAAAGATTTACTAGGAACCTGAGGGGCAACCTTTTCACATAAAGGGTGGTAGGGATATGGAATGAGCTTCCAGAGGAGGTACTGAGGCAGGTACTGTAACAACATTTAAAATACATTGGATGGATACATGGATAGGAAAGGTTTAGAGGGATATGGTCAAATGTGGGCTAGTGGGACTAGCCTAGATAGTGCATCTTGGTCGACATGGATGAGTTGCGCCAAATGGTCCGTTTCCTTACCGTATATGATGCTAAACCATCTTGCCCCAATGAATTTCAAGGCCAAACTGCCTAGCAACGAATGGATGCAGCGGTGCCTTCCCTATTCAGGGCTTATGATCACAAATTGTTACTACGGCCATCCAGCCATCCAGCCATCCACTCTCGATGCTTGCACCTGGCTACAAACATTGCCCTGTTCGATGTGCAGGTTGTGGGCATGGGGAAATGATTGAAACATGAGAGAAACATTTAATCAAACCTAAATAGTGTGGCACAGTGGTGCTGCGGCAGAATTGCTGCCTTACAGCACCAGAGACCCAGGTTCGATCTTGACTACGGATGCTGTCTTTATAGAGTTTGTACATTCTCCCTGTGACCGCGTGGGTTTTCTCTGGGTGCTCCGGTTTCTTCACACATTCCAAAGATGTGCAGATTTGTACGTTAATTGACCTCTGCAAATTGTCCTTAATGTGTAGGATAGAACTAATGTATGGGTGAGCATTGGTCGGCAGGGACTCGGTGGGCCGAAGGACCAGTTTCCATGCTGTATCTTTCAACTAAACTAAACCTCCCAATGAATTGGGTTAAAATCGCCCCTTCATCTTTATGAACTGTAGGTCCCCCACGATTTTTGTTATTATTTTAAGTATGTCATCACTCGTTGCTTATGCACATTCTAATTGTTTTTCAACAGTCTCATTGGCCCAGTGAAGGAGGTCATGTTCAGTCTCTGTCACCCTGGGTTTAACTAAATCTCACACTTTTCTTCAGTCACTTTCACGTTTTTCCATTTGGCTATGACTGTTTATCTTCGGCAAGGCACTGAGACAGAGCATTAAGCAAACATTATCAGTCATGCTTTTCAATGGGAGTAGGTCATAACCCAACCACTGATTGGACCGTTTGCCTGGAAATCTGCAAGGTTCAGAGCAGTGACACAAACATCATACAACTGTCACTTAAACTAATGATTATAAATTATGCACAGGGTCAGATCCACTCAGTCACAAGTCATTTCCTCAGCCTCCCTCTGGACTGATAAATTCTGCTGTACTGCACAGTTTTCTTCAGGCTGGCTCTGCTGAGAAAGGATATTGCACAGAATCAGCTGCAGCAAACAAGGTCGCATCACAGACGCACACAGTCAGAGCTTGTCCATGACCTGAACAATGCTAGCATTGTACAAATGAGTTATTAATGGCATGCTTGCTTATATTCTGCACAAGCTTTATTTACATTTGTATTTTCCCTACTAAGGTTGATTCTTCCAATGTTACAGCTGCAATACCCAGTAAAATGTACACATTTCATCCACAGCCTCTTTATTGTTCCAGTCTACACATTTGACAGGAAAAGTGCTGATTTTCTAATTATCCATCCCTTCTCTCCTCGTCCACACCCTTTCTGCAACGTCACACGTGCGATGAGTTGACTTCTCCGCAAATGCACACCACCTGAAGGAAGAAAAATACACTCATGTTTGTCGGTTCAACTCATTATTGTTGCCCCAACATTTGTCCAGTGTTGGAACAATCTCCCGGAAGGGAGGAGTGTGAGCAGCTGTTCTATTTTGGTTGTGGAATAGAAAGGCGGAATATTTTTTAAATGATGAAAGATGGAGAAATGTTGGTATTCAGAGGGACCTAAATGTCCTTGTACATGAATCACTGAACGTAGAACGTAGAATATAAAACACTACCACACAGGAACAGGCCTCTTGGCCCACAATGTCTGTGACAAACATAATGCTGAGATAAACTAATCTCATCTGCCTGCCCAAGATCTAATTCCGTCATATCCACGTGTCTATGTAAAAAGCCCTTAAATGCACCTATCATATTTGCTTCCACCACCATCTCCGACAGTGCATTCCAGGCACCCCCCACTCTCTGTGCAGAATACCTGCCCCACACATCACCTTTAAACTTCACCCTTTGACCTTAAAGTATATGCTCTCATCATTGATATTTCCTTCCTGGGAAAAAAAGATTCTGACTGACTACCCTATATCCATGCCCCTCATAATTGTATATACTTCCATCGAGTCTTCCCTGAACCTCCAACACTCAAGAGCAAACAATCCAAGTTTGTCCAACCACTAGAAGTTAATATTCAGATACAGCAAGAAATTAGGAAGGCAACTAGTACAGGGACAAGTAACCCTTGCTTTCCCTCTCTCTCCGTCTCTCCCCCAACCTAGTTCTCCGACCAGTTTCACTGTCCTCCTGATTAATTTTACCGATTGTATACCTCGTTGTACTCATCCCCTGAATTCAATCTAGTCCTACTACAATGAATTTCTTGGACAAATTATTTTATATATATGTGCCATTCTGTAGTCGTTGCAGGTGCCTCGCTTAGAGTCATGGAGTCATAGAGTGATACAGTGTGGAAACAGGTGCTTCGGCCCAACTTGCCCACACCGGCCAACATGTCCCAGCTACACTAGTCCCACCTGCCGACGTATGGCCCATATCCCTCCAAACCTGTCCTATCCATGTACCTGTCTAACTGTTTCTTAACATAGAAACATAGAAAATAGGTGCAGGAGTAGGCCATTCGGCCCTTCGAGCCTGCACCGCCATTCAATATGATCATGGCTGATCATCCAATTCAGTACCCTGTACCTGCCTTCTCTCCATACCCCCTGATACCTTTAGCCACAAGGGCCACATCTAACTCCCTCTTAAATATAGCCAATGAACTGGCCTCAACTACCTTCTGTGGCAGAGAATTCCAGAGATTCACCACTCTCTGTGTGAAAAATGTTTTTCTCATCTCGGTCCTAAAAGATTTCCCCCTTATCCTTAAACTGTGACCCCTTGTTCTGGACTTCCCCAACATCGGGAACAATCTTCCTGCATCTAGCCTGTCCAACCCCTTAAGAATTTTGTAAGTTTCTATAAGATCCCCCTCAATCTTCTAAATTCTTGTGAGTACAAGCCAAGTCTATCCAGTCTTTCTTCATATGAAAGTCCTGACATCCCAGGAATCAGTCTGGTGAACCTTCTCTGTACTCCCTCTATGGCAAGAATGTCTTTCCTCAGATTAGGAGACCAAAACTGTACGCAATACTCCAGGTGTGGTCTCACCAAGACCCATGTACAACTGCAGTAGAACCTCCCTGCTCCTATACTCAAATCCTTTTGCTATGAATGCTAACATACCATTCGCTTTCTTCACTGCCTGCTGCACTAGCATGCCTACTTTCAATGACTGGTGTACCATGACACCCAGGTCTCGTTGCATCTCCCCTTTTCCTAATCGGCCACCATTCAGATAATAGTCTACTTTCCTGTTTTTGCCACCAAAGTGGATAACCTCACATTTATCCACATTATGAATGAATGAATGAATACTTTATTGTCATTATAACATGTAAACATGTACAACGAAATTAGTAATGCCAACCAGTCAGTGCACCATTCACACATTTTCTTAGAGCAAAAGTCTAAGATAAACAACTAAAATAAATAACATGAAAAAAACCACCACATTCTTCTGTCGATTTCACAGTCCCTTTGGTGTGTAGCGCACCTGCACTCATTTGGTGGCTACATTAAGTGTATTTATTGCTGTGGGATAGATACTGCATCTGCCATGCATTTGCCCACTCACCCAGACTATCCGTCACCTTGCAGCCTCCTAGCATCCTCCTCACAGCTAACACTGCCCCCCAGCTTCATGTCATCTGCAAACTTGGAGATGTTGCATTCAATTCCCTCGTCCAAATCATTAATATATATTGTAAATAGCTGGGGTCCCAGCACTGAGCCTTGCGGTACCCCACTAGTCACTGACTGCCATTCTGAAAAGGACCCGTTTACTCCTACACATTGCTTCCTGTCTGACAGCCAGTTCTCTATCCACATCAATACTGAACCCCCAATACAGTGTGCTTTAAGTTTGTATACTAATCTCTTATGTGGGACCTTGTCGAAAGCCTTCCGAAAGTCCAGATAGAACACATCCACTGGTTCTCCTTTATCCACTCTATTAGTTACATCCTCGAAAAATTCTATAAGATTCGTCAGATATGATTTACCTTTCATAAATCCATGCTGACTTTGTCCAATGATTTCACCACTTTCCAAATGTGCTGCTATCCCATCTTTAATAACTGACTCTAGCAGTTTCCCCACTACCGATGTTAGACTAACTGGTCTGTAATTCCCCGTTTTCTCTCTCCCTCCCTTTTTAAAAAGTGGGGTTACATTAGCTACCCTCCAATCCTCAGGAACTACTCCAGAATCTAAAGAGTTTTGAAAAATTATTACTAATGCATCCACTATTTCTGGGGCTACTTCCTTAAGTACTCTGGGATGCAGCCTATCTGGCCCTGGGGATTTATCGGCCTTTAATCCATTCAATTTACCTAACACCACTTCCCGGCTAACCTGGATTTCACTCAGTTCCTCCATCTCATTTGACCCCCGGTCCCCTGCTATTTCCGGCAGATTAATTACGTTTTCCTTAGTGAAGACAGAACCAAAGTAGTTATTCAATTGGTCTGCCATGTCCTTGTTCCCCATGATCAATTAACCTGTTTCTGACTGCAAGGGACCTACATTTGTTTTAACTAATCTTTATCTCTTCACATATCTATAAACACTTTTGCAGTCAGTTTTTATGTTCCCTGCCAGTTTTCATTCATAATCTATTTCCCTTTCCTAATTAAGCCCGTTGTCCTCCTCTGCTGGACTCTGAATTTCTCCCAGTCCTCTGGTAGGCTGCTTTTTCTGGCTAATTTGTATGCTTTGTCTTTTGTTTTGATACTATCCCTGATTTCCCTTTGTATCTACGGATGCACTACCTTCCCTGATTTATTCTTTTGCCAAACTGGGATGAACAATTGTTGTAGTTCATCCATGCAGCCTTTAAATGCCTTCCATTGCATATCGACCGTCAACCCTTTAAGAATCAATTGCCAGTCTATCTTGGCCAATTCACGTCTCATACCCTCAAAGTTACCTGTCTTTAAGTTCAGGACCCTTGCTTCTGAATTAATTATGTCACTCTCCATCCTAATGAAGAACTCAACCATATTATGGTCACTCATGCCCCAGGGGCCACGCACAACAAGACTGCAAACTAACCCTTCCTCATTACTCAATACCCAGTCTAGAATAGCCTGCTCTCTCGTTGGTTCCTCTACATGTTGGTTTAGAAAACTATCCCGCATACATTCCAAGAAATCCTCTTCCTCAGCACACCTGCCAATTTGATTCACCCAATCTATATGTAGATTGAAGTCACCCATTATAACTGTTTTACCTTTGTTGCACGCATTTCAAATTTCCTGTTTGATGCCATCCCCAACTACACTACTACTGTTAGGTGGCCTGTACACAACTCCCACTAGCATTTTCTGCCCCTTAGTGTTTCGCAGCTCTACCCATATCGATTCCACATCCTCCAAGCTAATGTTCTTCCTTTCTATTGCGTTAATCTCCTCTCTAACCAGCAACGCTACCCCACCTCCTTTTCCTTTCTGTCTATCCCTCCTGAATATTGAATATTCCTGGATGTTCAGCTCCCAGCCTTGGTCACCATGTAGCCATGTCCCCGTGATCCCAACTATATCATAGTCATTAATAGCTATCTGCACATTCAACTCATCCACCTTATTATGAATGCTCCTTGCATTGAGACACAATGGCTTAAGGCTTGTTTTTACAACACCCCTTATACAAATATGTTGCAATGTGGCCCTTTTTGATTTTTTGCCCTGGATTTGTCTGCCTGCCACTTTTACTTTTCACCTTGCTACCTATTGCTTCTACCCTAATTTTACACCTCTCTCTGCTCACACATTTAAGAAACCCTTTCCCTTTAACTCCATCCTCGACTATCCCATTTGACACCCCACCCCCCTTATTCAGTTTAAAACCACCCGTGTAGCAGTGGCAAACCTGCCTGCCAGAATGCTGGTTCCCCACCTGTTATGATGCAATCCGTCCCTTTTGTACCCCTTACTCCAAAACAGATCCCAGTGATCTAAGAATCTAAATCCCTGCCCCGTGCACCAGTTCCTCAGCCACACATTCAGGTCCCGTATCTCCCTGTTCCTGCTCTCGCCAGCACGAGGAACTGGAAGCAAACCGAAGATAACAACCCTGGAGGTCCTGCTTTTCAGCATTTTTCCGAGCTCTCTAAATTCACGCTGCAGAATATTCATCCCCTTCTTTCCAACATCGTTTGTGCTGACATGCACTACCACTTCCGGATGTTCACCTTCGCCCTTGAGGATTTTCTGCACTCTGTCCATGACATCCTGGATCCTGGCACCAGGAAGACAGCACACCATCCTCGCATCCCGTCTGTTGCCGCAGAAACCCCTGTCCGTACCTCTCACAATGGAGTCTCCAACTACAATGGCATTGCCTGACGTTGGCCTCTTTGGTTATGGCTCAACAGCCCTTTTTGCTTCGCAAGCCAGTCTGCCGCTCAGTGTAATAACGTCTTCTGTCCCGACACCTTCTAAGTGGGTGAACCTGTTCACAAGAGGTACAACACCCGGGGACGTTTGCATTCCATGCTTCCCTCCCTTTCTCACCGTCACCCACCTTCACTCTTCCAGTACCTTAGGTGTAACAATCTTACTGTAGAACTTGTCGAGGAACGACTCAGTTTCTCGGACGAACCTGAGGTCATCCAGTTGCTTCTCCAGTTCCCCAACACGGTCCTTCAGGAGCTGTACCTGGATGCACTTCTCACATTTGTAGCTGCCAGAGGCACCAGCAGTGTCCTTGACCTCCCACATACTGCAAGCATCACACTGAATCAGCTTCCCTGACATCTCCTTCTTTCGTCTCTCCCTCTCCAGCATTTTGCGTAGCCTCCTCTCCTCGCCGAAGACTCTCGAGCCAAAGACTCACACTTTTCTCACAGGGCACTTCCCTCACTGCCGCTCCCTAAGAGCCGTCTTGCTTATATTGACTGATAAATTGCCTAATTTACCAATTTACAATCCAAATTCCTCAGTTTTCAACTGTTTTCCCCCTCCGACTCACTTCTAACTCTCCTCCCACTCGGGCTAGAGTCAATCAGTGTTTTCTCCTGCTTCTCTTTGTTGCTGTTGCTTCCAAATCCATGGGAGCTCTGAGTAAAGTCTGCCTGTGCTTTACATCGTGGAGCTGCGGTCTGCGGAGCTCCCGCCGCGGGCGGCGCTGAACTTTAAACACCCTGGAGCCGGGGATCGCACGACGAGGTCGCCAGGGTCGGAGCATCGACCAGCGCAGCTTGTGGACTCCGGGAGCCGCGGTCTCCTGGGAGGAAGCGGCCGCTCCAGACACTCCGGGCCGCTGAGAGTGTTCACCCGATGCCAGAGCTTCATCATCCGGCAAGAGGGCCTGAAGCATCGGGCTGCCGTAGCGGCGACTGCAGAGGCCTCAATAGGCCCTGACTATGGGTGAACTGGGGATGGGACTGGACTGGGGATGTTTTTATGTTTATTGTTAAATTCTTTAATGTTATCTTTATTTGTGTGCTGCATTGGCAAGTTGAATTTCACTACACCAATTGGTGTATGTGACAATAAATTTCCTTTGTCCTTTGTCCTTTTGCCTCTCCTTTTCAATGTTGGGATAGTCCCAGCCTCAACTACTGGGCAGTTGAGGCTCCTCTGGCAGCTTGTTCCATACACCCACCAACCTTTGTGTGAAAAAGTTACCCTCAGATTCCTATTGAACCTTTTCCTCCTTCACCTTAAACCTATTTCCTCTGGTCCTTGATTCACCTACTCTGGGCAAGAGACTCTGTGCATCTACCCGATCTATTCCTCTCATGATTTTATACACCTCTATGAGGAACTTTGTCAAATGATTTGCTGAGTCTGTATATACAACATCTAAAGCTCTGATGTCATCAACCTTTTTGTCGCGTCTTCAAAAAACTCAATCATATTTGTGAGACATGACCTCCCACGTACAAAACCATGCTGACTATCCCTCATCAGCCCTTGAACATCTAAATGCCTGTATATCCTATCCCTCCAAATACTCTTCAGTAACTTTCCAACTACAGACGTTAAGCTCACCGGCCTATAGTTCTCAGCATTTTCCCTGCTGCCCTTCTTGAATAAAGGCACAACATTTGCCACCTGCCAGTCTTCTTGTATCTCTCCTGTATTTAAAAATGACTCGTAAATTTCAACCAGGGCTTCTCTAGTTTCCCACAATGTCCTCGGATATATCTGATCAGACCCTGGAGATTTGTCTACCTTCATACACAATTGTACCTTCAGCACCTCTTCGATTGTAGCACAGACCGCTCTCAAGACACTTCCAATGACTGCCCCAAGTTCCTCCATCCTCCTGTCTTTCTCCTCGGTAAATGCAGAGGAGAACTACTCATTGAGGATCTTGCCCATCTCCTGTGGCTCCACACAGAGGTGACCGCTTTGATTCCTGAGGGGTCCCACTCTCTCTCTAGTTACACTTTTCCCCTTATGTACATAAAATCTCTTGCCTCACCAAATGAGCTGCTTACCCTGAAATCCATAATAGCAATTTAACAGGAGCTGCTGATTTGCATTCACTCATTTAACATTATCACTTAAGGTTAAAATCTACACCAGAGTTCATAGGTTCGGACAGACACACTACTGATTTGAGATTCTCCATCTGGCCTCCCAGCATAAAACAAAGATCAAGGCTTAATCTAAAGTGCAATTTAGGATTAATATCCTGAAAACTGCATGCACTTCCACCATTGAATCCTGCCAAAACTTGGAAAACCATTGAACTTCAAACTCTGATTATTTATCAACACTAATTTGTTTCCAACCATTTAGCAGAATATTTCTTCATTGTGAGTTTTTTTCAACCTGATTCAGATTCTTATTTTACTCTGTGCAGGAAGGAAATGCAGATGCTGATTTAAACCGAAGATAGACACAAAAAGCTGGAATAACTCAGCGGGACAGGCAGCATCTCTGGAGAGAAGGAAGAAGTGTATATCTATTTGTTTTACTCCTTTAGGACTGATCACTTATTAAATACACACATATCAAAGTAAAACAAAGTGCACATTCAATTCATCCTGCAAAAAAAAAATGTTTCCTGTAATATATACCACTCCGCAGGACAACAAAGACAACACAAACAGGGCATAAGATCAGCCAGGTCTAAGCATCACAAAAAAAGCTTTCGAGGAAAGATACTGGGTCAGAGATATAACAGATCTCTGATCAACCCATCAAATCTAAACTTGAAATAAATTGAAAATCAAATAGAAATCTTTCTCAGCACTCAGATAAACTATTTAAAATAAATCTAATTAGCGAGCAGAAGGAGTCTTACCATTGACAATGAAAATCCGAGTCTCTTTCAATGCTCATTTATAGATTAATAAATAATACCAGCAAAACATCCAAATAAAACCTTTCATTCATCCATGGGGGAAGCTTCTAATGAGATTATTCCAGTACAATCTGTCAATTTTACAGCCCATGACAATTACAGTCTGAAACAACATAGCTTTATTAAATTAATGATGAAATCAAGTTGTGATATAACTTGCCAGAGTAACGATTGATAATAAAGATAATCTTACTAATGGCCACATGTTGTTTTGAAATTTTACAACTCAATAAATATTTTAATATATTTTCCACTCCTCAGATTAGGTCCTGTTCCTAAATTATTTTTTTTCAATGGAGGCAGATTGAGGACTAGATCCTGCACTGATTAAAGATGATAATTTGTAGATGATTTGACACCACTTGAGCAGACAGGCAAGTGGCAACTCTTTAATAAATAGTCCTGGTTGTTGCTCTTTTCAAGCAACCTTTAACAGGAAGAATATTTGCGTTCAGAGATAGGTACTCCATCGTTATGTATTGAATTACAGTGCTACTTCAAAACTGAATATAAAACTACATCCCAGAGAGAGGAGCATGAAACAAATTGCTTTGAATAACTGAATAGGAAACATGTTCTATTACAATAACCTATGCAGTGGACAATATAATGATTGGTTCCCTCTTTGCTCCCATCACTTTGTGCAATACAATTGCAAAATTATAAAACATATGTGCTGACTGTTTTGTCCAGTGGCCCAGCATGTTTATCCAGCAAGTAGTAGAACCATATGCGAAGCCTAGATTTGACTACTAGTGTTAAGTAAAGTTATTGATCACAGCCAAGGCAACAAGAGCCTATTTGCAGCAACAATCCTGTTTGGAAGATGATTTTTTTTTTTAAAGATCATGACATAGCATTTCACTTATGACATGTATTCATGAAACACAAGATGGATCTAATCAAGTGTTCCACATTGTAATAACGACCGCACTTTTCTGAAGTGCATAATTAGTGTTGAAATTCTTTGGAACGTACTGGAGGTCAGAAACAGCACAACAGAAGGGCAAATTCTTCTTTTTATTCCATTTGTGACTTTCCAGTGGTTTAATATCATTTCAAAGGGTGCAACAGGCATATTGGGCAGGGGAGAGCACTTGATGCCTCTGGAAATCTGACCAGAAATGAGCTTCTGACATCAGGAATGGAGCAAGAATGCTTTCAGTGAGAAACAAAAAAACAATGGGAATATAAATAAGAAATAAATAATTGAGCAGACTTGTTATTCTAGCTCACCAGTTAAGAAAAATATGGTACTATGTGGAACGCTGGTATTACTTCCTGCTTGATTTTACTCATTATTGAAATTAACTGATTCCAAGGAAGTTTCGCTTGTCAAGTTTGATTAAAATTAGCCCTATCTGAGACATGGAAAAGAAGGAAACACTATCATTTCATATTAATACCATTAGCATTTTGGAAGATTTATCTTATGTTTTCTCCTTTCTATGCAATGTTTTCCCTGTACCTTGGGGCTATTATTTATGGACATCTTGATTGTAAGTTTAGTTTAGTTTAGAGATACAGCGTGGAAACAGGCTCCTCGGCCAATCAAGTCAGTGTTGACCAGCAATCCCCGCACACTAGCACTATCCCACACTCAAGGGACAATTTACAATTTTACCAAAGCCAGTTAATCTACAAACCTGTACATCTTTGGAATGTGGGAGGAAACCAGAGCTCCCGGAGAAAACCCTCATGGTCATGGTTAGAACGGACAAACTCCGTACAGACAGCGCCCGTAGTCAGGATCAAACCAGCATCCCTGGCGCTGTAAGTCAGCAACTCTACCGCTGCGTCACCATGCCACCCAAGTATTAGTAGGTTATTCAGTCATGGGACACATCACAGGCAAGTCCCACTTTGTTCACCGTCAAATTATCACCCATTGTACCATCAGCTGGAGGAAGGGGTCATTAATAATAATGTGGATCCTACCTACCTGACATAGCTACCTATCTGACATGGTATGGATCAAGGTAGAAACAAAGAACTGCAGATGCTGACATATACCAAAGATAGACACAAAGTGCTGGAGTAACTCGACAGGTCAGGCAGCATCTCTGGAGTAAAAGGATGGGTGAGATTTCAGGTTGGTACTCTTCATTAGCCTGAGTCTGAGGAAGGGTCATGATCCAAAATGTCACCCATTCTTTTTCTTCAGAGAAGCTGCCTGACCCGCTGAGTTACTCCAGCACTTTGTGTCTATCCATGGTATGGATCAAGATTGGATCATGAGCCTGAAGTGCCATTTGTTTCAGTGATTTACTGTATCAATTCACTGAGCCGTTTGGAGAATGCATCAGAAGAAGACTGCTGAGAAACTGAATGATGTGTATTAAAATGTAATACCTCTTCCAATATGAACAATACACAAATTCCCTGACCATTCTGGTACTGAAATATTTCATGCAAAGCTCATCAGCACATGCTGACATCGTTTATAGACCTAATTGAAAAATGATTTAGCTGTCAAATGCTCCAATCATTGTTAAGATTATGAGTGCTAGCAGTGCTAGAAGACTATGTTTCCCCCCTTCTGCACTTGGCAATTGTGTGGCTGAAACGCAATCACCGACAAGCTCCCCACAGTGCAATTGCTCGAAATATTCATTGGATGTCAGTCGTATTTAAAGTCAAGTCCAACACATCTATTCATCTGTGTTACACTAACGGTGCATCGCCTCAATTATGAAACGGTGGCTGTTAATAATTTCTGCTATGATTTAGCATACTTGAAATAACAGGTGAAGATGTTGCGTGGCCAAGGCAATTACATTCTTTGCAGTCCACAGCTGCCCATTTAATCTGAAATGGAACAATGCCTCCTTGCATTTGGAATGGCTGCTTGAGCTGCAATCAGACTACGTTTGTTACCCAGCAGAATGAACACACTAACTGTCAGGGCCAGCTGCTTACTGGATGGATTATCTTGTAAACTGTTTAAACAGACTGCAATCATTGAGCAGAAATGTATTTCTTGAAAACTGCCATCTTAATGTCTCCAATTTCTGCTCACTTCACTTGTGTTCATGTGAGGTAATCAGCTTTGGAGTAAACATTTTCTTCTCAGGGTAAAGGCTCTGTTTCTGGCATGGAATATTGTGCCTTTTTTTTAATCTTTAGCTAGAAATCTCTTCAAAACTGGCTTCTTTTCCCCACATGTTCTCTGTCTTTGGCACTATTACTCTCTGTCCCTCTCTCATTTATTTTCTCTCAATCTATATCCCTCTTGCCACACATCCCTTCAATTGTTGCAGCAAGAAGGGGGCTAATTGGCCTTTCTCTTTTTTTTAGTCGCATTCTCCTGTGGTTTCCACGGAAGCCTATGGATGATTTTCGATCGTGTTTATTAGTTTCTCTATTCAAGTCCTCTTTTCACGCCACTACAGGCCACATCTTTTAGATCATAACCATTCTCGGCATAAATAAGATGCAACATATATAGCTTTGGAAGCAAAAACACTAATGGGCCTGTCCCACAGGCGATTTTTCAGCAGATTGCCAAGACTGTCAAGAAATTCCAAAGCCAAGGTGATATAGACACACACCGCGAAGGTTGGCGCTGTAATTAAGACGGCTAAAGCACAGTGTACGGTAAGTCCTTTAAAAGAAGGGGAGAAGGGGGTAGAAGGAGGGAGAAGGAGTGGAGACAACTTTTAAGAAGCCAGAGATAAGCAGCTGTGAAGCTCGGCGGACATTTAACATTACCGGTCGGTTATCCTTCGTTCTGAAAACTATTGCTTACGTTTTTTTCCCCAATAAGCCAATGAAATTCACCGGTCAGCACCGGCTACAACCCACGAGAACCTAAGAGAACCTTCAACCTCCTGGCAATTCACAAGGACCTCCTTGCGACCCACCTACAGCTCGGGAATTCTCGCTACTCTCCATGGCGGCTTCATTCTAGTCGCCGCTAATTTTTCAAAATGTTGAAAAATTATCGCCGACCATAATGAGGCCGCGGCCAGTTCCCAGAACATGGGAACTCCTCACGACCATGAAGGCGACTCCCTGGCAACCATCCGCGAACATGTGGCGACTGCATAGTCTCCTGCAGTGGCCTAAAAAGTTGCCTAAGTGGGACAGGCCCCCAAGGAGCCCATCCATGTCCTCCTGAGATGCTGTCTGGCCTGCTGAATTACTCCAGGACTTTGCGCCTTTTGCTCAAGATTCCAACATCTGCAGGTCCCTGAGTCTAATGCGAAGGAACCACAAGGATCTGCAGATGCAGGAATTTAGAGCAAAACACAAAGTTTGAAATCACAAGATAAAATAAACAACGCAAAATCAAGGTTCTTGATTAGTATGGGTGTCAGGGGTTATGTGGAGGCAGGAGAATGGGGTTGAGAGAGAAAGATTGATCAGCTGTGATTGAATGGCAGAGGAGACTCAATGGGCCGAATAGCCTAATTCGACTACTATAATTTATGAACTGAATGTGATGGAGTAACTTAACAAGTCAGGCAGCATCTGTGGAGGGGATGGATAGGCAATGTTTTGGGTTGGAAGAGAAGGGCCCTGACCTGCAACATCACCTATGCATTCCCGCCACAGATGCTGCCCGACCCACTGAGTTACTCCATCACTTTGTGTTTGACACTAAGGAGCCGACAGAGCCACACAATAATAATGTGCATTTTAATATATTTGTCAAATTCTTTTTTGACAATAATGTTTTATCAATAGCTTTATGTATCCCACTTTTAAGGATAATAAGATTAATAACACATTTCATGAAAGACCATTCCTTGTTATTGAAACACTTTTTTATTAATATGATATGTATTAATCTCCCATTCAATGCAACCTATGCAATCTCACTTTAATGCCCCTGTAGTGATTACATTTGTTTTCTGTGTCTTTCATTTCCTAATGTTGACTCAGTCTTTCTGCTTTCCACCCATTAATCTACAATGTCTTTTGCATTAGCAAACATTTATCTCTTTCATTGGATTTTTGATCCTTGAACAAAATCTATTAAGCTTTAGAATCTCTTAACTCCTTACAGATCAGTGAAATAAAAAAATATGTTCAAACCAGTAGTCAGTGAATAAAATATGATATTAAAGCAAGAAAATAATATGCACACCACCTTTTTGAAATTCAAGCAGATTGCTAATATAATATTCTAGTCGCAGGATTAAAATACCCAGGATTCAGCGGATTACAATAATAACCTATTCATTATTGTAAAATGCTTAAGGAGAGGTTTGTTGCCATGGTTATCCAAGATGTAGAAATATTAGTAAATTTGCAACTGAAAAGCAGATCCGCAGACGATAGAATAAAAATCAATGTGTCAGATGCTGAGTTACCCTTGGCTTACCCTACCTTGTTGGTTTGGAAAATAATGATAATTTTAAGCAGAACTATTGAATCAAGCCATGAGTGACAATGTTGACTAGTTTGAGCTCAGCTATATTTCAGATGTAATCACCCAATTTGACAAGAAATAATTAAAATTATTTTACATGAACCTTCACTTTGCCTCCATCAGTTCTATATTGTCAAGATGATATAGAGAAAAGAGGGATTGGCCTCGGGAAGGTATAATGGGATTATTTGTATGGATTTTATCGTAACTCTGTTTTTGGATTGAAGTGATGTTTATTACGTAGAGAGGGAAGGTAGAATTTTCAATGTTGGTTTGTCAAAAGGTTATTACTTAATTCCCTTTGGACATTATTTGAATTATGAATATTTCAATTACATTTATATATGTCTTTGTAGTAAGGCAATCCACAGAGTATAACAGAGAAGGACTGAAGTGAGAAAGGGTGTGGCCAAGGCATTCTGCAGATAACTCTCTATCTCCCATCTCTGTCAATTGTCACTGTTGTATGGGTGATGATATTAAGTTTATATGCTGGGCAGAATGAAAACAGTTGAAAGGTCACACTGATTTGCAATTCACCAAAATTAACAATTAATTACTTATTTTACTGAAGGACTATAACACCTATGCATTTAAAGAGTAACCCCAGTGGAAGTTGCATCTTTTCAGCATCTATCCTCAAGTATTTTGAGTATATTTAAATAAAATTGCCTCAGTCTTCTAACTGCAAATGACCCCAAGCACCTCAACCTTTCTTCATACCTCCACCTCTTTACCCTTGTAATCAAATCCACTGTTTTCAATGCAACTATATCCTTCCCTAAACATGGAGACCATATTGTATGTACAATACTGCAGGTGTGACCGCACCAGCATCCAATAAACTGGCATCAATGCTTCCACATTCTTATTCTCCGTACTCTCCCCCACCCCTCCCCCCCCCCCACCCCCACCCTCACCAATAAATGCCAACTTTTAATTAGCCTGCCTCTCTCAGTTATACCTGCATGTCAACATGTGGTATTTCATGCACCAACAACCCCAGAACCCCATTGCCCTTTTGTAGTCTCACTACATTTAAATATAATTTGCTTTTTCATTTTTCCTTCCAAGTGGATAGTATCAGACTCTCATAATTATACAGGTATTTCAGGCACTGACTTGCTCATACACTTACCCTGTCCATATCCACTTGCAGCCTCTTTATATCTCACTGAAAATTGCACTGACTCACCTACCTATATAGCATCAGCAAATTCTGCCACAGTATACCTTTATCCAAATTATTAACAAAGTGTAAATAGTTGAAGTCCCAGCATTAATCGACCTGGGAACTGACTATTTCCTGATTGCTAATCCAAAAATCACCCATTTTCCCAAGTCTCTCTATTTTATTAGTTAGTCAACCTTCATTTCCATGCCAATTTATAGTCCCAATCAGACAGTGTTTCTTTGCTACATCCAATAAATCCACCAGTAAGCAAGAGAGAGAGTGAGAGGGGGAGAGACAGGGGAATAAAGAAATAGTGAGACAGACAGAGGGATAAGGAGATCAATTGCTTCCATAGCCAAATTCTCCCCAAAGAAGAAATAACATTTATTATATTCATCTGCCTTTCATGGTTCAATGGTTCAATGGTCTCTTCAACTGAGAGCGATGTCCAGACAGTATATGAACCATCTCATTAAGCATGTCAATCAACTCCTTGTGTTAAATAATTGTGATGTAGTTATTTTCATGCACCCATGTGTACCCATGTGACATGACCCTCAATAACAATAAGTTTTTGTCACCTATCAGCATGTCCTGGTTTCTAAAAATAGAGCCAATAGACAATAGACAATAGACAATAGACAATAGACAATAGACAATAGACAATAGATGCAGGAGTAGGCCCTTCGGCCCTTCGAGCCTGCACTGTCATTCAATGTGATCATGGCTGATCATCCACAATCAGTACCCCGTTCCTGCCTTCTCCCCATATCCCCTGACTCCGCTATTTTTAAGAGCCCTGTCTAACTCTCTCTTGAAAGCATCCAGAGAACCTGCCTCCACCACCCTCTGAGGCAGAGAATTCCACAGACTCACCACTCTCTGTGAGAAAAAGTGTTTCCTCATCTCCGTTCTAAATGGCTTACTCTTTATTCTTAAACTGTGGCCCCTGGTTCTGGTCATTAGAGTCATTAAGCATGAAAAAAGCCATTCGGCCAACAGTGACCACAGCAACAATCAAGATCCTTCTACACTAAATTCACATTTCTTTTTGCAACCCATGAATTACACCCCTGCCCCCATGATTCTCCTGGCACCCACCTACACAAGGGTCAACGTACAGTAACCTATTAATGTTCTAACCAGCATATCTTCGGCATGTCGGAGGGAATAACAGAGACCGTTGGAAATGAATGCAGCTACAGGGAGAACGTACAAACATATCAGTCTTGGGGCCTTGTCATTCCTGAGTCTCCTAGATGGGGCACTACCTCGCTTCCTGAAATGTCGTCAATCCATGCCCTCCAGAGATGCTGCCCGACCTGATGACTTATTCCAGCATTTTGTGTCTTTTTTTGTAAACCAATATCTGCAGTTCCTTGTGTCTACATTACCTTTGTACAGTCAGGAGAAGCTTTGTGTGTGTCAGTTACCAGGAGCTCCCAGTCTGTGTGTGATTATCATTCTAATCCCACCTAAAATTATTGATACCCACAAAGCCAAATGCAGTCCACTGCTGTTAAAATCACATTGGTGAGATTTGCTGAAGATATCACAAACTTCCCACCCCATCAGTATGTTTGTATTGGTTTATAATTGTCACGACTACTGAGATTCAGTGAAAAGTTGTTTTGCACACTGTCCAGGCAGATCATAGCTTACATCAGTAGATCAGGTTGTGCAAAGGAGAAAATAAAAGGAGTGCGAGATATAAAGTTACAACTACAGAGAAAATCAGATTGAAAAAAAGAATCATGCTTGAACAGGTCGGGCAAATGTCAATCAACTACAGAGTGATGTTGCATCTAATCTGTGCCAGAGAATAGTCAGTCTCAGTATAGGATAAGGCACCCTTAGTGAATTTCATATATTCATTTCTATTCATATATTCATTTTACTAGCTTTGAACGCCGACAACACCAACTACCTTTGAAAATTGAGAAAGATCAGGCACCTTATAAACTGCCGCAATCCTTTTGGTGAAGGTTCTCTCAGAGTGTGGTCGGGGAACAAGTTTCTGGATATAGTCTCAGGGGCATTGAAGGAATTGTGATGTATTTCCAGGTCATGACTTCAAATGGAAACAAAAGGTGACGATGTTCCCATGCACCTGCTCCCTTCTTCTTCTTGGTGGTAGAGGTCATAGGTTAGGCTCATAGAAGCCTAGGTGAGTAATTGCAGTGCATTGTGTAAATGGCACAGCCATAGTTACAATTAATGAATGTTTAGGGTGGTGCATGAAGCACCATTCAAACAGTTACTTTGTCTCCAATGCTGTTGATCCTATTGGGAATTGTTGGAGTTGCACATGGGGAATATTCCATCAATGTGCCTTGTAGATGTGGAAAGGCTTTGGGGCATCAGAGGGTGGCAGGGTGGCGTAAGTAGTAGAGTTGCAGCTTTACAGCGCCAGAGACCCTGGTTCGAACGTGACTGCGGGTGCTTGTCTGTAATAATAATAATAATTCATTTTATTTGCTGGCGCCTTTCTAAAACCCAAGGACACCTTACAAGGCATAGAATCACAAAAATACAAAACACATAATCGGAATAAATTAAATATAAAAACACCACAGTACACAAATCAAGGACAGAATTCAATTTCAAAAGCACAAAAAGAAAATAAGAAACACAATTTGAGGAGAGAGCAGCGGCGACCAATTCGCGCCAGCGTCCACTCTCCCCTCCGACCGCCATCTTGCACACAGACTAACAGGCACAGCACACAAAAATCATCCCCCCACAATGACCACCACTGTGGGGGAAGGCACAATGTCCAGTCCCCAACCCAGTTCTCCCCAGAGTCAGGACCAATGAGGCCTCCACAGTTGCCTCTATGGAGGCCCGATGTTCCTGTACCTTCTCCCCGTGACCTGCGTGGGTTTTTACTGGAATCTCCGATTTCCTCCTGCAGTCCAAAGATGTACAGTACAGGTGTGTAGGTTAATTAGCTTGATGTCATTGCAAATTGTTCCTAGTGTGTGTAGGATAATGTCAGTGTGTGGGGATCACTGGTTGGCACGGACTTGGTAGGCCAAAAGGCCTGTTCCGCACTGTATCTCTAAACTAAACTAAAATCAATCATTCTCCACAAAATACCCAGCTCCTGTCCACCTATGCATGAATGGGTGTGGTTTGGCCACAACATGTTTGATGGTAGGGGATTCAGTGATGGTAATGTTAATCCTGGCTAAATTGGAGCAGCCATGGTATTAAAATTGAGTAAGGGCTTGTGTGCTGCTAGGCCATTTTGGTCAAGTTAAATGTGCCTTTGCAGAGATGAGACAAGCTGCTGAATGGTGCCAGTATGTCTGTGGCTCAGATAAGAGCTGCAGAGAAAGAATGGGACATCTGCAGGAGTCTTACAATGAGGTGTAAAATGCATAAAGCTAATTGCGTCAATGCAAACGAGATATATATAGTGTAAATAACGTTGTGAAGCCTTACTTGTTGATTGGTTGAAACGTTGAGCCTTGGAGGAACTGTTTGAATCCCAGGGCACATGTTGCACTATTCATTTGTGTTGGCTTCCTTCTAGAAGCTTCTTTCGAATACAATGTATCTAAGATTATGTTATTGGGCTGGGGAACTGTCAATTATGTACTGTTATGATTAATATGTGTGATTAGTCTGTAGGGGTTGCCTCCCCCAAGTAATGTCACGCCATTAGGTTGGAAGGGTATAAGAGGGTGTGTAATTCTTTGGGGTGTGTCGGTTGAATGTGACTTCTGTTCTGTTTGCATGAGATATTGTTGTCTTGCGTGAGTGGATCAGCAACCGTCCCTGCAGTTTATTCTTCAATAAAGTAAGGTTTTGCAACCAGAGTTTGACTTAGTGTTTGACTAAACCAGACTAAGGGGGTAAGTCTAGAACCAGAATTTACATTGGGGGCATCGTCCGGGATCGCAACAGAGCCCCAGACATAGGTTTGCGGTCAGGGAGTTGAGTCGTTCCAGATTGCGAGAGGAGAAATCGGCGCCACGGTGTGATTTTCACATTGATTTCCCCGCTTTGCTGATCAGGACTAATCAATCTTTCGTGTGCTTGTGTTGGGGATCCCAACGAGATAAGAGAATAGTAGTCTGGCAAACTCTGGTTTAGTGAGTGTTCGAGTCTCTGGGGAGGGTTCAGGTCAATAGGGTTATTAGTTATGAGGGTATAACGGGGTCAAATATGAGGGCTGGATTAGCTGTCTGAGGATGTCAGCAGCTGTCTGCAACTCGGGACAATTGAAAGGGTCAGTATTGGGGTAAATGATTGGCAACTTATCGTAAAGTACAATACTGAAAGGTTATTAAGTATTGAAGGTAAGATTGGCTATTTAATTTAAAAGTCAGTGCTCGTATGTGGTCAGTACATTAAGAGTCAGTACTGAAGTTGGTCCAGATCTAAATTTTTGAAATTTCTCTAAATTTGAGGTGTTCACATTGAATATCCATTTTGATCTAGACGTAATTGTATATAACTCCGTATAGCTCCATAATTGTAATATGACGACTTGCTTAGAATTTCTTTAAAAAAACTTTTTTTAAATTGTACTGCTCTTCCTTTATTTGAGTTGTGGGATTCTGTTCTTGCAATGTAACTGATTTTGTTCTGGTAATGTAACTAATTCTGCTCCTGTATTGTTAGAACTGTTTGCTTGAATTGTGTGATCTAGTGTAATTTAAAATAGTGTGATTTAATGCATTATAACTATTAGCTGTATTATTTCTTGTTTGAGTATGATTTTGCGCTTGTGTTACAACTGTATTTGTTCTTGTTTGAATCCAAGTGTTTAAGTGCAGGTAATTTGCTGCTGTATTGTGTTTGCTTGTTCTTTTGAGAAGGTGGTCCCGCATGGAGTTGAAGTGTGTTTACCGCTTTTAAAAGTCTGTGTGGATCTCTGTGCATGAAGGATTTGTGTGACTGGTTCTTGGGTACCCGTTTGAAAGAAGATAGAAGGTAGACAAAAGTGCTGGAGAAACTCAGCGGGTGCAGCAGCATCTATGGAGCGAAGGAAATGGGCAACGTTTCGGGCCGAAACCTTGTGTGGGAGACTTGCTATGTGAGGAATTTTGCCTTTGTTTTGTGAGAGACTTATCTGTGAGAGACTTACTCGTGGGTTGGAAAACTTTTGCCATTGTTTTGTGAGTGAACTTGCTAAGTCCTAGGAATTTTGTGATCGAAGTGTGAATAGCCTGAGCCATTGTTTCCATTGTAATCGATAATAGGAAACCAACTGATTGGTCTGTGGAGACAACATTATGAAGTAGTAGTTTATGGTGTATTAAGATTGTCGGTATTGCATTGTATTTACTGTAGATTGTGTATTGTCTTTGATTTAAAATTTGGAAGTTAGATTGAAATATTGTGATTTGCTTTTGGAACTGTACAGTTACTGAATGTGATATTGGACAAATGATTGTGGTTTATGTAGGAGTGTGATTGTGCATGATAATAATAAGCGGTGTGATTCTTGTCTGTGTACGGTGTTGCTTGCGTGTTTGGAGCTCATTTTCATGTGTTTTGGTTGAGACGAGCTGCTGGAAAGTGTTTGATTGTGCTCGAATGTGTTTGATTGTTCCCTGGAGTACTCTGATCTTTGGATGACTGAGGATTGTGGAAATTGTAAGATTGAAAGTGTGTGGACTTGTGGGAGATGGGAGAAGAATTTGAATAAGAGATTAGGATTGGTTGAGCAAAGGAGTAAAGAAGTGCGAGGCTGTGAACGCTTCGGAGCCGTTAGCCACTGTTCAAGACCAAGCTTGATAACTTTAGGGATTAAAAGGAAGGAGTGAATTATTGGAAAGGAGTGAAGGACTTAGGAATTCTGTTTCGGTTGTTCGGAGGCATGGGGAACAGCCTAGACGGAGATATGACAGAAGATGCTAGGAGCCCATTGCAAATAATATGCAATGAGTTCCCTCACAAAGCAGAGAAATTAAGAGATTTGTCGGGAGCGCTAAATAAGAAATTAGGAAACAAGCTATGGCCGCCGCAGGGCATTAGAACATTAAAAGGAATAAAGTACATAGAACTAATTATTTGGCAGCATTGTAATAGTGAGTATGCAAAGGAACTAATAAGATTATGGAAGAAATATTATGAGGAACGAAAGGCGAATACAGAGGTTAAGGGGATGGTGAGTTGGGAAAAGGCGATTTCTAAACTTGGAATAGAACTAAAAGAGGGTGAACTAGATCGACCTCCAGGCAGTAGGAAGGACGGGAGTGGAGATGAAGGAAAGCATACGGAACATGGAAGAGGCAGATCTCCTGGAAGGAAACTAGTCCCTGTAAATTTAAAGTTTAGGGATCTGATGGTCAGTGCTGACTTCGAGGGGGAAGGAGATGAATATTTGGAAGAATGGACAAATGTTAACGCTAGTGGAAATTCACAGCTCCCACCATGTTCCTCTTGCGTTCCCCGGGCTTCACGTATACCTTGTATGACTTCTGTCCGTAATAAATATTTCAGGTCTGCAGAACCTGTAACAAATTCTGCAGATTCTACATCTGAGCATACTCTACCGATAGCAGAGACTGGGGTGCCAGATTCTTTGACTCTATCTACTCCACCATTAATAGATTGTACAGTAGCTTACGGTACCCGGAGTAGAATGAAGAGGTTAGCCCCGTATTTGAAGAAAAGGAAGGTATGATAGATATAGTGCAACTGCCAGAATCTTTCTGTGAGCCACAACCTAGACAAATTAGACAAGTAGCGAGAAGGATGAACAAGTTATTTAGACAGTATCGGGAACGGGAAGATTCATCTGAGGGTGAGACACTAATTGAAGATACCGAGATAGATTTTGATGTAACCGAAAGTCTACAAATTGAACAGATATCCCATAGACAGTTCCCAGTGCTGAATACTGCCTTTGATTCAACCAGCGCAGTGAGTGTGAACAATCCCCATACCACAGATGTCCATACTCCGTGGAAGCCCCATGAAATAATAGCAGTACTAAACAAAATCCCTGATAGAAATAAGTCACCTGCTGCCTTTATAGACTATTTAAAACCACAATGCATGTACATCATGCAGACTCCCAAGACCTATGGGAGACCATACAACAAATAATTTCTCCAGCTGAAAACACCAAATTTCTAGTAGCCCTAGGACACCCAACATATGAAGCCTTGGCAAACATAATAGTGGATGATAGTGCAAGTGAAGAGGCTGTTTTAACGGCCCTTGCAAACACTTTTCAAAAGCCAAGTGATTTAACACGAATTCTGGGGATAAAACCAGAAAAGGGGGAAGGAGCAGATGAATTTTTAGAATGATTCTCAAAATTATACATGGACCAATCAGGTGACTTAAACTATCAAAATGGAGCAAGTTCCCCACAATATTGTGCCATCTAATTGAATTGTCTCCCCACTACAGTAGCGGACTCAATTAAAACTGATAACAGGGACTGGTCTGAGAACCGCGCCAGTCAAATGGCCAGAGCTGTGAGGCACTCTTGGAAGGATGGTAGGAAACAAGAAAATTATCCTGTAACTAAAAGAGAAACTGAACGTATGGTCAAGTAGGAAAGCTCTGGCTCAGGACCATGGAGTCCTCAAATGTTAGTAAGGAATGGAATGGGAGAAATTAGAGTCCCAAACTACCCATTTATTATTACCATTATACTCCCAATTTAGAACCCATTCCACTAGAACCAAGGGATAAAAGAAATTCAACCACATTACCTAATAAATGTTACACTTGTGGGTAAATGGGACACTGGAGTCGAGCCTGTCCAACAAGGGAGCGAGTGAGAGAGAGGGGTCAAGGAAAGAATGTCCAGGATTATGAGGAAATTCGGGATCCTAGAGGATATTGAAATATCCTTAACCCATGAAATAGGAGGTCCTTCAATTCAAGAGACTACTGGGACCCGAGAGAGCAGAGAGAGTGCTGGCCCGAATGTCAGGAACCAAGAAGTCACACACCGTTTACTCAAACCAACCCATTCTCTCAGTCCTGACTTACCAACTTGTCCAGGAATTGTGGACTTGGAAATATGACCCCTACCCCAGAACCCACTCAAGTAATTTACCAGAATGAAAGAATTGGATATACTATTATAGTAAAAACTGAAGATCACATAAGAAAAAAATGTAAGCAATTTTATAACTGCCCAAGAAAACACCTTAAAGCAAAGAACACTGTAAATTTGGGAGCTTGTTATAACTGTACACAATTAGGTCATTGGAGTAAGGAGTGCCCATCCAGAAGACAGAATATAGCAGACTGGAAGAGAAATCAAGGGGCAATAAAGAAATTAAGAAAAGGAACACAGTAACTGGTGTCAAAAAGAAAAAGAACTGAAGGGAACTAAAACTGGCGCTAGGGAAAAGAGAAATGAATTTATTGCGCAGGAGGTACAGGAGTACGGATAGGAGCCATTGTAATAACTTGTTACAAAGTTGTTGTGCCTCCAGGACAGTGTCACCTACAACATACCACTATCTGTGGAGTGAGATAAAGAGTATGTGGATCCTCAAGAATGGGCAGAAGACACAGCTCAGGTAAGATGTGTAGCCATTATCTCCATCCAGGTAGCTCCCCAGAGACAAAGACCAACAACAAAGAAGAAGTGATACTGTCATGTCCGTTTAATATACCATCTGGGAGAGGTCAACAAACAAAGGAGGCTGCTCCTCGGTATTCCTACTCCTTTGGAACTAACATCGAGAAAGAAGAAGAAGATACCTATCCTAGTGCCCAACTTTAACATAACATAACATTTGACACCAATGAAGGGAAAAGAAAAGAACAACATCCAACATTTTCTAAAGAAATACAGACAATCTCTGAAGACTATTGGGGCAAGCTCCGATGTGAAACATTGAATTTAGAAAGCTGAAAATGAATACTCCTCTGTGGTTCGGGGGCGGTATACTTACTTTGCGCGTAAATTTAGTTATTAAAAATAAATTGATTTGAAAGGGCTTATGGGATATAGTCTTAAAATAATTAGAGAATTGATTGTTGGCATTCTTCTCTTGTCTCACCCATATGAGGATAATCGAAGATGGGACGGGACTATTTAGTGGATATCAAGAAAGGGACAGACCCTAGCGGATATTAGAAGTTAAGAAATACCCTGGGAACGTAAGGTGGTGGTATAGAATGATGAGGTAGACTGAAAGTTTAGATAATGAGTTCCCCTCGGAGGGTCAATACTAACCGTCCAGACAGTTACTCAGTGGTAAGAGGAAACTAGTCATGAGGAAGAATCCCTATTGCATGTGAGTTGTACAATGGACTAGAAAAATGGCATTGAATTAGAAGGAGTACTAGGGGAATGGGTACTTGCGTCAGAGTCAATGTATTTGACCGGTGAATCTAAATTTGTCTCATCCTTGATAGTAAAGCGGCTCCTACAATCAAGTTGTAAAGAAATTGTCCCTAAATTCGGCATTCTTAATTGGCCTTATAGTAATCTACAACATATGGAAATTAATTGATTACAATTGAACAGCTGGGAATTCCACAGCAATTGAATGGAATTGTGTTATCGACCACAAGCTGTGGAATGAGAAGGGTGAGATGGACCCTAAAACTCAAAATATTAAATTGAAGGTTGAGACTGAATTTGGTTAAATTGAAACATTCTTCATGGTTTGCCTTGAATAAGAGTCATGCTTGTTGGGAAATCCGGACTGAACCCAGCTGAAATTTATATGAGAAACCATCATCAGATATACATTGAAGAACATCGTGTGAATATGGAGAGGACTGACTAGTGTTGATCCTAGGATAGGAAAGATTATATTAAGGAATAGAATAGTAATGGTACAGTGGATGAATGTATGAGAAAGCATCAGTGCACGAATGGTAACTTACTTCATCCCAAATTTTCTGAGGAATTATACGTTCAACTAGAGTAGGGAAGGATCAACAACACGGATGGAGGGGATTCGCTCCCACGAAAACTCAGGAGGTGAAGACTCATCAGACAGAAATTGTGAAGCTACACTCACAAACACTCAGGAAGCTTGATGAGATTCTGGGAAGAGACATCATCATCTTGTTGTTGATGATAGGTTGATACTGGGAATTCCTACAGTTACAGCTAGCATTTTTTTGTGTGAGGTATAACACCATCTATTGGAATATTTTACCATTTGTGTCCATTGACCGCACGTTTTCCACTGCTCAATTGCTGTCTTCTTGTCTAGGGTAATATATAAACAAAGTAATTCCGCCCATTTAGTCTCTTTTAGAATTCAAGTTATAATTGGATAAATTGTGAAAAAAACAAAAGTGTTGGAGCATCTCAGCGAGTTAGCTAACATCTGTGGAGAGAATGAATATGTGACGTTTCAGGACGGGCCCTTCTTCATACTCTGAAGAAGGGTCCCAAAATGAATGTGACCTATCCATACCCTCTGCTTAAGAAACACTGAGACAAGTACAAGGATAGGATTGGTTTGGAGGTATATGGGGCAAGCAGATGGGACTAATGTAGATGGGAAATGTTGGTCGGTCTGGGCAAGTTGGGTCAAAGGGCCTGTTTCCATGCAGTATGACTATGACTCCTTGTGTCTCCAGGTTATACAATTAGACGTTTTAATCAAATAACTTCATTCAGATTACATGTTATGAATTCTATCAATTGTCTCATTACAAATCACTTAACCAGCCGATCTGCGACAAATGTGTAATCTTGAGTTCAACTGCCCAGGTTGATTCTGACTCCACTGAATGAAGTTTGATATTTTCACTTCCCACTCTTTACCTCCAACATCCTCTAGCATAGACACATGATCAGCCACAGGATCAGTGGGAACATGTTCTACTTACTCACCATCTGTATCTTGTTTCTTCAGTATTACCATATCAGCCGTGGATGCTAGTTTCCCGATGTGAATAATCTGTCTTGGCTGGCAAGATTTATCAATCTACTATAGACAAAAATGCTGGAGAAAACTCAGCGGGTGAGGCAGCATCTATGGAGTGAAGGAAATAGGCAACGTTTCGGGTCGAAACCCTTCTTCAGAACAGTAGATTTATCAATCTACTGTTTACTTTTGAACTGTAAATTGTCTTTCAAATGTCATAACACAGAATGGAAAAGTCCATGATGCTGGATTAGTAGCTTTCCACATTTCACTTCAAGAGATTTTGTTTCCAGATTAACACTTTGGTAGTCAGGGGGATCATTTTACCGAAACCTACAAGAGAGCAGTCCTGAGCTACTATCTACCTCATTGGAGACCCTCGGACTAGCTCTGATCGGATTTTACTGGATTTTATTTTACACTAAATTTTATTCACGTTATTCCATTTATCATGTGTCGGTACACCGTGCATGGCTCGATTGTACCTCGGTATATGTGATGAGAAACAAAACTCTCACCTCACCTCTGGAATTCAGCTCTTTGGCTCACATTTGTCTGAAGTTTTGGTGTTCTTTTGAGACAAAGGATCCTGTCAAAACATGTAACTGGATATCAGTGAGGTATCAGTGAGGTATCAGAAAATAAGAGCTACTTGGAGACACAAACTGCAGATGCTGGAATCTTGAGCAGAACACCAAGTGCTGAGGTAACTCAACAGGTCAGGCATCATCTGTGGAGGGAACAGACAGCTGGTGACATTTCAGGAAGGTTCCCGACCTGAAATGTCACCTGTCCATTTTCTGGAGAGATGCTGCCTGACCTGCTGAGTTACTCCAGCACTTTGTGGTTTGAGCAAGAGCTATTTGTTCTGTTGACAACTTCTAATATAAGCTTGCTGATGGTTAAGAGCACACTAATGACCATAATGTAGCTGGGAAAAAGACACAAAGTGCTGGAGTAACTAAATAATGTAACCAGACCTTAAGGTAGATAGGGATAGCCGATTGGGACAATGGTGCGTAAGAGACCACTGAGATTGTGAGGTAGAAATAAAATGCTGGAGTACCTCAGCGGGACAGGCAGCATCCCCGCTGAATTACTCCAGCATTTTGTGTCCCTCTGAGTTACTCCAGCATTTTGTGTCAGAGATGCTGTCCTTCCTGCTGAGTTACTCCAGAATTTTATGTCTATCTTCGGTTTAAACCAGCATTAGCAGTTCCTTCCTACGAGATTGTGAGGTAAAAGGGTTGGTCTTGAACTTGGGTAAGATCGAACATAAAACACAGAACAGTACAGAACAGGAACAGGCCTTTTGGCCCACAGTGTCTGTTAGTGTCCCCAATGTCTAAACTAGTCTCATCTGCCTGCATATGATCCATACCACTCCATTCCCTGCATGTCCATCAAAGAATTTCACTGTGGCTTGTCACATCTGACAATATATTCCATTCCATTCCATTATCTGAAAGCCGCTTAAATGTATCTGCCTTCACCACCCCCCCTCATAGTGTGTTCCAGTCAACCACAAGTATGTAAAGATACTTCACCTACATATCTCCTTTAGACATTGCTCCTCTCACCTTAAATGTATGTCCTCTAGTCTTTCATATTTCAACCCGGAGAAAAAGATATGACTGTCTATGCCATCTCATAATTGTATATACTTCTATCAGGTCTCACCTCAACCTCCGGCATTCCATAGAAAACAAACCACGTTCATTCAACCTTTCCTTATATCTAATACCTCTAAACCAGGCATCTTTCTGGTAAACTTCTGCACTCTCTCCAAACCCTGTTCATGCTTCCTGTAATGGGGTGACAAGAAACATAGAAACATAGAAAATAGGTGCAGGAGGAGGCCATTCGGCCCTTTGAGCCAGCACCGCCATTCATTGTGATCATGGCTGATTGTCCCCAATCAATAACCGTGCCTGCCTTCTCCCCATATCCCTTGATTCCACTAGCCCCTAGAGCTCTATCTAACTCTCTCTTAAATTAAAAGAACTGCACGCTATACTCCAAATATATCCAAAGTCGAATCAAGTAATTAATATGGAGACATTCGGAGAGAACAGAAATCAGTGAATTTGCACAGGAGAGGCAAATGGAGTTACAATGAAAATATAATTCAGAGAGAAAAAGGATATTAGTGAAGAGATTAAAGAGTGTTTTATAGGCACATATGCGAATGGAACAATGAATTTCTTACTTGCAGCAGCGCAACAGAAATGCAAACAGCACTGTGTAGGCAACATAAAACGAAACAAAAAAAGAATAAAAACGAAGAAATTGCTGTCACCTTTGGAATCATGTTTCATTATTAATCACTGCTCTGGAGAATGAAAATGGAAAAGCTAAATTAGGGAATGAGAAAAAAATACGTTCACCCCATTCAACACATTGCATTATATTCCCAAGATCAATCAGATATTACAGTCAACCAGTTATAATTACCCCCATGTTTTTACCTACTTTACAGTCCCATTTTATAATCATTATCTAAAGCATGCAGCTAACTTCCTGCAAATCCATTATTAATAACTGTGTGGTGAAAGGTTATTGAATGGGAAATAGAGAACAATGTTTTAGAAAGAACATGCAGAAAACCTACTTAAAGAATCCATCAAGAAATTCCTAACGTTCTTTTTTTGTCACAACTTACCAACCTTTTGGACAATTATTTAAATTCCTTTCAACATTTGCAGTATGTGGCCTTTTTTAAAAGGCAACTTCACTCCTTTTGATAAGAAAATATTGCACCTGACCTCAAGGATGAGTAATTGCCCTCAAAGTGAAAATGGACAGTGCCAAATAACAGTAAGTACATATTCTCCTCAATAATTAGTGTCATACCTCAGCTTTTACAGTTTTACAGCCGTGGATAACATTACTTTCCAGTCTCTCTGAAATATCTTTACAGATCGTGACGATGTTAATACAACTGGCTATATGGATTTGACCTGAAGTAGAATATTCACCATAGAGACAGATCGGAACTGCACAGAAGTGCTTAGATTGGTTGGCTGATTGCCCGATCTTTGTTGCTAGAGGCTCCATCAGTGCTGGCTGAAAAAACAGCTCTACATCTCAGTGTAAGAGAGAGAATATTACTCATGTTCCCCCAACCATGATCTCCGCTCTTCTCATTTCATTCAGAGTTCAAGCAGCTAAATTAGATGCAATCTCTTTTTTCTCCTTCTTTTGTCTTATGTTGTTTTTGTCTAGTCGCAATGATTTGACCTTTAATCTGTGAAGAGAGACATACGCCACTTGGGTAGGATCAACTAGCCTAATTTCAAAGATTGATAAATAGTAATAAACACACTTTCACGTGCAATTCATCTCATACCAATACTGCCTTCATCCTCTTCCACTCAGATATATAGGTTTAAAAAAAATCTACTACTTATCTAAATCCTTTTCAATGTCAACCCAAATGCACTTTGTATTCTGCGCTGCTGTAGCTGGTCCTGTCTGTTTGTGTCAGCGTGCTTCAGCACACACTATACCCTTGTTTGACAAGATGCAGTGCCAGCGTCTAATTAAGAATAAATCACAGGCCTCTGCTGCTTACTTCCCTTCTTTCCAGCTGATTGTGTTTTACATTAACTTGGCAGCAATTGAGGAGACAAAAGTGAGTGTGCAACATCCTGAAAGCCTTAATGTTTCATTCCTGGTGACACTGACTACAAATGCCTCTCTCTCTGTAGAAAAGGGATGTCAGCTTCTGACAGTCCAGAACCTTCCATTTTGCGAGGCATGTCTTGTGACTGCAGCTGTTCCTTGGGAGAACAATCACTAAACTGTCTTCATATAGTCACATCATATCTGAAAAATGTGCTCTTTTGCTACTTGCCACCTTATGGTGTCCAAAAATAAAATACATTAGCATATTAATGAGCTTCACTTTCTGAAATTAGTAATTAACATTAAACTCCAGTTTAAATCACACGATTAAAAATATTAAAAGCATTCATATGCAAATATGTCAAAAGACTCATTTTCTGATAAAAATTACAGAAGTATTTCATATCAGTTAAGGGCTATTTTAAATTTGAATAATCAATTGAAGTCACACATGGGGGATTGTTATAGATAGTTTGAACATACAGTGTTCTGTCTCAGTCAGGTAATGAGAATATGCTTTTAATAAGACCCAATGAGCAAAAAAAATTGTGAATATCTGGTACTGCATCAGTGCGCGGTTAGATTCTGCTGTGGGGGATGGGAAACCAGGCAGAGATGCTAATTGAGAGCGTATTGATGTCCCCAGTGACTTCACAAGCAATGAGAGTTGTTTTCTATTACAAAGTTACTCAAGCTTGTGTAATGGTTGGCTTAATAATGGAAAATATCTGCATTGTTTGAAAACCTGGGCATTTTTTTGCACTTTGAGTCTACGCGGAAAAAATTGAACGTGAGCAAATGTAATGTGCTGCATTATATCAAAGTTGCACCTGTCAAATGTCATCATCATTTTCGGATTTCAAGCATAAAATAACTCAAGAAACATTGAGAGCAAGGACCACTATTTTGCTGTTTGTAAGCAATAACATACAGTTAAACTGATGATGTTTCAATGCTTTGCACTTAATGGCATAGGAATTATTGGTCTGTGTGAGGACCCACTGTTGAAGAATTCCACTGTGTATAAAGGCAAGGCACAATGGTTGCATTACAGCCTGGTTCGGCAACTCAAAAGGCCACAAACGAAGCAGATTGCAAAAAGTAGTGAACATTGCCTAATCCACCACAGGTACTGACTATCCCACCATCGAAGGGATCTACAGGAGTTGCTACCTCAAAAAGGCAACAAGCATCATCATAGACCCACACCATCCTGGCCATGCTCTTATTTTACTCCTGCCATCAGGAAGAAGGTATAGGAGCCTGAAAACTGTAACGTCCAGGTTCAGGAACAGCTTTGTCCCTACAAAAATCAGATTAAACACTATAACCTCCAAATAAGCTTCGAACCACATAGACATGGTGGCATTGTTTTTGTCTTTGCACTATTATTGGATAATCATTGATACATTTTGGCATCGTTATGACATGTAACAATAAAACACTCTTGATTCTTCAACTTGCCTTGTGCATCTGATGCATATAAAAACATTTCCCCTTCTCACTCACCAAGTGTGGAGTGAATGGAAGTTCAAGTTCAAGTTCAAGTTCAAGTGAGTTTATTGTCATGTGTCCCTGATAGGACAATGAAATTCTTGCTTTGCTTCAGCACACAGAACATAGTAGGCATTTACTACAAAGTACAAAGTACGAAGAGATCAGATGTTGCAGATTGCAGAATGCAGCAGGGGCTTCTGGTGCAGAGATGACACAGGGTTGGTGGGGTCTCTGTACCCAAAGAGTTGGTCAGAGATAAGGGGGTCAGTGATTCCACATCAAAAGTATTTAATTTGCTGTAAACTACTCTCAGATATTCTGAAAGATATATGGAAAGCATTATGTAATTCCATTTTTCCCTTCCTAAGATTCAGTTGTGACATAGAAATCTTGACATCCTCGGGATTGGGGAAAAACCATAAGATAGTATGATATTAATATGGTATGATATTAAAATTGAATAATACAATATACAGTAAAAATCCAATTATTCATAGTACAATTAGAATTTGGAAACAAATAAAATTAACCTTAAAATTAAGAAACCTATCGCTTCTCTCTCCCATAGTTAATAATCTGTTGTTTAAACCATCTATTATAGAAAAATCATTTACACACTGGGATAGATTAGGAATTAAAACGTTTGGAGACATGTATGAAAATGGAAATTTTTTATCATTCCAACAACTACAACTTAAATACAATCTGAGAAGTAATCAATATTTTAAATATTTTCAAATCCGTGACTATTTGAAAAAATATACACAAGAATATAAAAATTTGTCTCCAGACCTATTAGACGAAGCAATGAATTTAAAGGCGGAATCAACTAATTTAATATCATACTTGTATAATATCATCCTAAATATAGAAATACCATCATCCGATAGAATTAGAAGAGATTGGGAACAAGAACTAGCTATAAAAATCTCGAAAGAGAGTTGGGATAAACACTTGTTATATGTGCACAAATGCTCGATCAATGTAAGACATATTCTAATCCAATTTAAAACTTTACATAGACTATATTACTCAAAAACTAAAATGTAAATGTTTTCCAAATGTCTCCCCCATCTGTGATAAATGTCTATTCCAAGAAGCAACTATAGCACATTCCTTTGTTTTTTGTATAAAAATCCAAAAATTTTGGAATGAAATCTTTGAAATGTTTAAAAAATTATTTAAAATAAAACTGAAACCGAACTCAGAATTGATTATTTTTGGAACAATGGAAGCCAGCTTTGAGCTGACTTCGCTCCAAAAGAGCTTCCTTAATTACGGCTTCATAATGACAAAAAAACTTATACTTAAATTCTGGAAAAACGCTCCCACACCAACGATAAAAATGTGGATTTCAAATATGTCTGAAATGTTACACCTAGAATACATGAGATTCCTCCTAGCAGGCAAATCAGACCATTTCCAAAAGATTTGGTCTCCATTTATCGACTTATTACAAGCATAGGGTGCAACATAACTTTGAAAATAAATGGTTTCAGGACCTAGTGAGGGGTGTGTAAAGATACGAAGTAGGTACATCCCTTTTATCTTATTTTACTTTCTTATATCTTCTAGATACATAGATACATAGAAAATAGGTGCAGGAGTAGGCCATTCGGCCCTTCGAGCCTCCACCGCCATTCAATATGATCATGGCTGATCATCCAACTCAGTATCCCGTACCTGCCTTCTCTCCATACCCCCTGATCCCTTTAGCCACAAGCGCCACATCTAACTCCCTCTTAAATATAGCCAATGAACTGGCCTCAACTACCCTCTGTGGCAGAGACTTCCAGAGATTCACCACTCTCTGGGTGAAAAAGTTTTTCCTCATCTCGGTCTTAAAGGATTTCCCCCTTATCCTTAAGCTGTGACCCCTTGTCCTGGACTTCCCAAACATCGGGAACAATCTTCCTGCATCTAACCTGTCCAACCCCATAAGAATTTTGTACGTTTCTATAAGATCCCCTCTCAATCTCCTAAATTCTAGCGAGTATAAGCCAAGTCTATCCAGTCTTTCTTCATATGAAAGTCCTGACATCCCAGGAATCAGTCTGGTGAACCTTCTCTGCACTCCCTCTATGGCTATAATGTCCTTCCTCAGATTTGGAGACCAAAACTGTACGCAATACTCCAGGTGTGGTCTCACCAAGACCCTGTACAACTGCAGTAGAACCTCCCTGCTCCTATACTCAAATCCTCTTGCTTTGAAAGCCAACATACCATTCGCTTACTTCACTGCCTGCTGCACCTGCATGCCTACTTTCAATGACTGGTGTACCATGACACCCAGGTCTCGCTGCATCTCCCCATTTCCTAATCGGCCACCATTTAGATAATAGTCTGCCTTCCCATTTTTGACACCAAAGTGGATAACCTCACATTTATCCACATTATACTGCATCTGCCAAACATTTGCCCACTCACCCAGCCTATCCAAGTCACCTTGCAGTCTCCTAGCATCCTCCTCACAGCTAACACTGCCCCCCAGCTTAGTGTTATCCGCAAACCTGGAGTTGTTGCTTTCAATTCCCTCATCCAGTTCATTAATATAAATTGTAAATAGCTGGGGTCCCAGCACTGAGCCTTGCGGTACCCCACTAGTCACTGCCTGCCATTGTGAAAAGGACCCATTTACTCCTACTCTTTGCTTCCTGTTTGCCAGCCAGTTCTCTATCCACATCAATACTGAACCCCCAATACTGTGTGATTTAAGTTTGTATCCTAATCTCTTATGTGGTACCTTGCCAAAAGCCTTCTGAAAGTCCAGATACAACACATCCACTGGTTCTCCCCTATCCACTCTACTAGTTACATCCTCGAAAAATTCTATAAGATTCGTCAGACACGATTTACCTTTTGTAAATCCATGCTGACTTTGTCCAATGATTTCACCACTTTCCAAATGTGCTGCTATCCCATCTTTAATAACTGACTCTAGCAGTTTCCCCACTACCGATGTTAGACTAACTGGTCTGTAATTCCCCGTTTTCTCTCTCCCTCCCTTCTTAAAAAGTGGGGTTATGTTTGCTACCCTCCAATCCTCAGGAACTACTCCAGAATCTAAAGAGTTTTGAAAAATTATCACTAATGCATCCACTATTTCTGGAGCTACTTCCTTAAGTACTCTGGGATGCAGCCTATCTGGCCCTGGTGATTTATCGGCCTTTAATCCATTCAATTTACCCAACACCACTTCCCGACTAACCTGGATTTCACTCAGTTCCTCCATCTCCTTTGACCCGCGGCCCCCTGCTATTTCCGGCAGATTATTTATGTCTTCCTTAGTGAAGACGGAACCAAAGTAGTTATTCAATTGGTCCGCCATATCCTTGTTCCCCATGATCAATTCACCTGTTTCTGACTGCAAGGGACCTACATTTGTTTTAACTAATCTCTTTCTCTTCACATACCTATAAAAACTTTTGCAGTCAGTTTTTATGTTCCCTGCCAGCTTTCTTTCATAATCTATTTTCCCTTTCCTAATTAAGCCCTTTGTCCTCCTCTGCTGGTCTCTGAATTTCTCCCAGTCCTCTGGTATGCTGCTTTTTCTGGCTAATTTGTACGCATCATCTTTTGCTTTGATACTATCCCTGATTTCCCTTGTTATCCACGGATGCACTACCTTCCCTGATTTAATCTTTTGCCAAACTGGGATGAACAATTTTTGTAGTTCATCCATGCAGTCTTTAAATGCCTTCCATTGCATATCCACCGTCAACCCTTTTAGAACTAATTGCCAGTCAATCTTGGCCAATTCACGTCTCACACCCTCAAAGTTACCTTTCTTTAAGTTCAGAACCGTTGTTTCTGAATTAACAATGTCACTCTCCATCCTAATGAAGAACTCAACCATATTATGGTCACTCTTGCCCAAGGGGGCACGCACAACATGACTGCTAACTAACCCTTCCTCATTACTCAATACCCAGTCTAGAATAGCCTGCTCTCTCGTTGGTTCCTCTACATGTTGGTTTAGATAACTATCCCGCATACATTCCAAGAAATTCTCTTCCTCAGCACCACTGCCAATTTGATTCACCCAATCTATATGTAGATTGAAGTCACCCATTATAACTGTTTTGCCTTTGTTGCACGCATTTCTAATTTCCTGTTTGATGTCATCCCCAACTTCACTACTACTGCTAGGTGGCCTGTACACAACACCCACCAGCGTTTTCTGCCCCTTAGTGTTTCGCAGCTCTACCCATACCGATTCCACATCCTCCAAGCTAATGTCCTTCCTTTCCACTGCGTTAATCTCCTCTCTAACCAGCAACGCTACCCCACCTCCTTTTCCTTTCTCTCTATCCCTCCTGAATATTGAATATCCCTGGATGTTCAGCTCCCAGCCTTGGTCACCCTGGAGCCATGTCTCCGTGATCCCAACTATATCATAATCATTAATAGCTATCTGCACGTTCAACTCATCCACCTTATTACGAATGCTCCTTGCATTGAGACACAAAGCCTTCAGGCTTGTTTTTACAACGATCTTACCCCTTATACAATTATGTTGAAAAGTGGCCCTTTTTGATTTTTGCCCTGGATTTGTCTGCCTGGATTCTGTTCTCTATTTTTCTCTCTCGTTTTCTTTGGTTTTCTTTTTAACTCTTTCTCTTGTTTTACGTTTCTATGGGTTTCTCCTGATCACTCTTTCACGCACTCACTATCTTATCTAATTCTCTCTATTCTTCTTCTTTTTAAAGTTTAAAGTAAGAAGTGGTACAGGTAATGTATTATGTTATTTTGGCTTATATCCCTGTATTGTACATTACTTCTAGTAAATAAAATATTTTTTAAAAAAAGATAGTATGATATTTCATCATTGCTACACTATAATGTCAATTGACTTTACACTATAATGTCAACTGACTTTACTCATTTATATCTCTGAAATAAAGCTTACCGTAAACCCACGACCTTTTACATTAAAGGCCTGTCTCACGGATTTGCGGTCATTGGCGGTGAAACAGGAAGTTTTTACCGCTCGTGGACCGCCAGAGACCGCGGGTTCGGTCCAACGCACACCGCCGGGGCCATGCGATGTTGGTCCCAACACCGCACGGTGCTCACAAAAAACCAACAATGTCTAAAAATCTGTTCCTATCGCACAGCCGCCTCCAGTGAGGCACGAGTGCGGCATGGGCACCGCCACAGCCGCCGCCAGTGCGGCACGAGCACCGTCATGGCAACTTTCGCCACCACAGCTACCGCCAGTGAGGCACGTGTGCGGCACGGGCACCGCCACAGCGCCGCGATCAGCACTACCGCCGCCACAGCCCCGCGATCCAAAATGACATAATCGCGTAGCGCGTCGCGTTGCGTGATGTCGTCATCACCCGACGCCGCAAGCTTGTGGAACCGGCCGTACGGAGATCACTCGGCCCCCGCGCAGCATCCGTGCGGCGCTCTCGCGCTTGCCGTGCGGTCCCCTCTTCCGGCGACGCCGCGCTTCACCGCCAATGACCGCAACCCCGTGAGACAGAGCCATTAGAGTTGCAAAGGCAGTTGTGGCAACTGTTACCAAATGCAAGAGTGTTTCCCAAAGAGATAAAAATTTGACACTGTAACATAGTGATAAGAAACATTTAACATATGCAAAAATCAAAGTGCTGGAGGAACTCAGCAGGTCAGGCAGCATCTGTGGAGGGAATAGACAGACAATGTTTTGGTTTGGAATCCTTCTTCAGATCTGTCCAATGAGTTCCTCCAGCACCTGTTTTTTGCTCAATATTACAGCATCTGGAGTTCCTTGTGTCTCCTCCTTAACATATGCCTTGTTTTCCCTTGTACCTCCAAAATGTGTGGCAGTTTTGAGAGAAGGAGTAGAGAACAATGTGTAAAGTAATTGATACTCACCAGAGCATTTCCTTATCTTAAAAAGATTTACCACCCTCTGACAAGAGAAATTCTTCCTCATCTCCTTTCTAAAAAGACTTGAGCGTCCTACCAAGAATTGCTGAGAGGTTTAGAAGTATTTGCAACTGTATGTACCTTTACAATATGATACAATATGATAGAACTTTATTTATCCCAGGAGGGAATTTGGGGTAAATAAAGTTCTATCGTATCGTATCGTAAAGGTACATACAGTTGCAAATACTGCTAAACCTCTCAGCGATTCTTGGTAGGACGCTCAGTCTTTTTAGAAAGGAGATGAGGAAGGATTTCTCTTGTCAGAGGGTGGTAAATCTGTGGAATTCATTGGACAGCTGTGGAGGCCAAGTCATTCGGTATTTTTAAGGCAGAGATTGATAGATTCTTGATTACTACGGTTGTCAAGGGTTATGGGGAGAAGGCAGAAGAATGGGGTTGAAAGAGAAAGATAGATCAGCCATGATTGAAGGGGCCGAATGGCTTAATTCCGCCCCTATGACTTATGAATTATGAACTGAGACCATATCTTAGAAGCAAGTCAGGCAATCTGAAAATTCCATTTTAGGTCCAATAAGAAAGTTTCAAACAACTGATTGATGACTAATTACGGAAGATTTGGAAGGTAACTAGGATTATTGCTGGTTTATCTTTCTAGAAACACCAAGAAGTCAGATCAGTTGAGTTGATAGAAATTTATCCAAATTTGAGAATGTTTGTACAATCAGACAATCAATTAGTGTTTGAAAAGGAATACGTTACAATCAAACAGTTAGCTTTTCAAAGTTATTATTATTCAATATATTGATTAGTATAATACGGAGAACACTTGTATTTACTGAAGCAATGGGCATCCCGGCTCCATCTTTGTATTCAATCATTGGTTATTAACCAGTGGAAGATACACCGGAAAAAATGATGCTTGAATCTCATCTCTACCTTGGAGATCCTGCGCTTCCAAGATTCTGACCCAGCAGTAATGATGAAATATCAATGAACATATCAGTCAAGGCAACATGGCCTGAAAGACAAACTGGTGCTGATGGTGCTTCCACTAAATCAACTATTTTTTTGGTCCCTGGTAGTAAAAATTGCAGACAAGGGTTCAGTCACTGTAATCTTGGAAAGTTGTTGCAGGGCAACTCTAGGTTGTAAATACTGTAGACAGAGTACCGTAGTGGATATTGAGTCCAAAGGCAGATATGTAAAACAAACAAATTATTCTGTCAAAGATGCTGCTGAGCTTCCCAAGTGCAATTCCAATGGTATCAATCTTTGCATGTGGTGAGTGTTCCATTGCACTACTGACTTAATCTCTGTAGATGGAGAGATATTTAAAGCAATTAGGTTTGAGTTTTTGGTGATTATCGGTCCCTGACCTGCTCTTAGATTCCCTAAGTAGTAAAATGAAGAAAACAATCTTGCAGTCCATAAATTATGTATGATAGACACAGTTCATATGACCACTTTGACACAAAGTGTGACAGTAACTCAGCAGGTAAGGCAGCATCTCTAGAAAACATAGATGGGTGATGTTTCTGGTTGATACCCTTCTTCAGACTGGTTGTAGAGAGGGAGAAGAAAACTGGAAAAGGGGAGAGGCAAAACAAAGCGAGGGGAGATTGTGGGGGAGAAAAGTGTGGGGGGGAGGTGGTTTTGGGTTTTAGTTAGACGTTACCTAAATTTGGAGAATTCAATGTTCATACCATTGGGTTGAAAGCTACCCAAATGGAATATGAAATGCTATTCCTCCAGTTTGCGTGTGGCCTCACTCTGGCAATGGAAGAGGCCCACAAACAAAAGATCAGTATGGGAATGAGAGGGAAGTTAAACTGGTTAGCAACTGGCAGATCAGGTAGGTCTTGGCGGAATGAGTGTAAGTGTTCAGCAAAATAGTCGCCAAGTTAATCCTTGGAATTGCCAATGAATGGGAACACTGGATGCAGTTGATGAAGTTGGAAGAGGTGGACGTGAACATCTGCCTCACCTGGAAAGACTGCTGAGGTCCCTGGATGGAGGCGAGGGTCGAGGTATAGGGATAGGTGTTACATCACTTGCTGTTGCTGGAGGAAGTACCTGTGGAAGGGGTGGTTTGGGTAGGATGAGTAAACTGAGGAGGTTACTTACAACCCTCACTACCCACCCGCATGAACATTGAATGCTGCAATTTTGGGTAACCTCTAATGAACCTCTCTACAACCACCCCCCTCCCCACCCTCTTTCTCCCCAAAACCCCCTCCCTCTTTTTCCACCTCCTCCCTTCCCTCCACCTATGCCACACATACATATTTCTCCCCTCCTCTCACCCCCTCCCCCACCACGCTACATTCCTCCCTCTGGCTTGACAATCTGCAATTCTTCAAACGTGACTCACATCTTCTGTTCTTATCTCCGGCCTTTGTTCCAACCATCTGCCTATCGAAAACTCCCTCGCCGTTGTCGATCTATTACCTACCATGCTTTGTCCTGCCTCTTCCCTTTTCCAACTTTCTTTTCTCTTCCCACCGAAACACAGTCTGAAGAAGGGTCCAGACACCTATGGAAAAACGGCACCTACCTCATATTCTCCAGTGATACTGCCTGATCTGCTGAGTTACTTCAGCACTATGGGTCTTCTTGTATTAACCAGCATCTGCAGTTCTTTGCTTCTACCTCTTCAGTTTGATATCGATAATGGGCCCAGAACTGAAGGTCCAAATATATTGTCTGGTGTATCTCTTCTCCGTCAAATTTATATCCTGACCCTTATGTCACATGAAAATTGTCTCTTATTCAGTCATATGAATTAGTATCACCAGGTTCTGTTACTAGTTGGCATACGCTTGTCCATTACCAGAGGTGATATGTGGAGCTGAATACCATTGAGGAACAGCACCAATCCTGATCTAATAATGGGGGGAAAAAAACTGTGAAATTTCAACAGTTTTCAATCTATGTATGTATCTGGCTTTTGATACAAGAATTTCCCCAATCAACATCTCCCAACTCTCTGCACACCGCATCTGATGCAGAATCTATGATGGGATACCAGTCCATTAACACAGACAAACTAGTGTTATCCCAGTCACTGGTTGACAACTGTTTGATTTTGGAACTATCAGAGCAAAGCCTGATCATTTTTCCACCAGGACTCTACAATTTGGATTGATTGAAAGATATTGCATGTTAACAGGCCCTTCAGCCCACCAAGACCATGCTGACCATCAATCACCTGTTCTCATTAGCTCTATGTTATCCCACTTACTCTACGCACTAGGGGTAATTTACAGAGGCCAATTACCTACATGATCACACGTGTTTGTGATGTGGGAGGACACCGGAGCACGCAGAGGAAACCCACATGGTCAAAGGAAGAACGTGCAAACTCCACATAGACAGCACCCAAAGTCAGGATGGAGACTGAATACTGGCACTGTGAGGGAGCAACTCTACTAGCTGTGCCACTGTGCCGCCCTAAATTGTGCACAACTGAACTATGTTTAGTAGATTTAATAGAAAGATTAAACGAGAACTTACCGTTTGAAGTTTGATCTTTATTTTATGAGAAATTGAAGTGAGGGATTACGTGAATAGCCCGCCAGCCCGCATGCTCGTCAATCTTCAAAGTAGCCGTATGAAACCACTGAATAGTTGCTGACCTAAGCTATAGGAAGATTAATGAGCTAGAACTACTGAATGATCTTTATGAGAATAGGGTTGGGAGTGGAGGGAACGTAATCCCTCACTTCAACTTCTCATAAAATAAAGATCAAACTTCAAACGGTAAGTTCTCGTCTAATCTTTCTATTTTATTTCGAAGTCACGTGAGTGACTACGTGAAGATTTCAAAGCTCTGTGGTTTCATGCAGTGACACAATCTGTGTGTGAAACACTTAAACAGATAAACCATTAATGGTAGGAAAAAACATGAGTTATTAATATCATGATGCTAACTTGCATACATGGCCATTGTTCTTAACTGGACCGTAGTCCCAATAGACTGTTGAGTTAGACAATAACTCATGCAACACTGTGCAGAATTCTATCTGCAAATATCCAAATTGAATAACAAAATAACTATCTTTTATTTCATAGGTACTAGCAACTGAATGCACTTGTATACCTAATGAAATTTCTGCACTGGTGGGTATGCTGTCAACCTCAAATGTACGCAATCCTGCTCATTTGCTTATGAGATTATTTCTATAACAAGCTACCCTAATGTCAGTTATGACGTAGAGACTAAGACAGAGATTGAGTAAAGGCTGTTTTCTTTATGCTGACATCAGTTGCTGAAAGCATAATCATCTTAAGATACCTGTCCCATTAGGAAAAATAGAGGAATATTTGCATAACAATTTACTGATAAACATCACACACTACAATGAGTGTAGGCTATTAGAGTTGTCAAATAAAATACACCCTGCATAACGTTAGAGAATAGTGGGTGAATAACCAATCATTTATCTCCCACTTATGGTACTACAGAAATTGATAAAGCAGCACAAGCAATGTCAATTGTGCTATCACATAAAAGCTTCTCTAGGCTCAAACTGGAAGCCACACAAACCTCTGTTACTTCCGTTTAAAATTGACTCACATATGTTGTTCACAAGCTTCTCATACAATCGTGCAGAGCTAGCTGCCCGAGAAGACAGGCTGCCCCAGCCGTCACTTGTGACTGAATAAATAAGAGTTGCTTCAGCCGCCTTACCATGGCGTGATTGAATAGGCAAATTGGCACTGTTAAATTTCATGTTGCCTCATTTGTAATATCACAAAAGATGTCTACCGACAACCCATAAGTTTTATCAGCTGCAATTTTTTCATATTCCCTAAAACTCTATGACACAATGCCCTTTAATCTGAGAAGGGCAGCATAGGCTTACACCACTAGCTTTGTTATTAAAACAGCAGAATCTGTGCCTTATATGTATAGATATGACAGAGTATGCAACTACCAGATCGATTCTCTGAGTCAGTTAAATTGCAGAAACCCAATCATCCATCTTAAACTGGGTAAGTAAACCCATAATCCAATTAGCCAAATGCTAACCCGATTCGGCCTGCACCATATTTCTGTAATCTTGAGAAATATCAGAAATATGCCCCTCTAGTCCTTGGCCAGACCACTCATCCTCGGATGAGCTGTCACTGATTGCACTCGGAACCCCTGTTCCTTAATTGATCTTACGGACGGAATTTTTTTTGGCTTTCCTACCCGCGGAAGATGCATTATCTAATTATTCATACATATCGCTGATAACATATAATCAGCAGCTAATGACAAGAGCTGAAACCACAGTCTCCCTTTGATGTGGGAATACGAGTTCCCTGTCAACTCTTGACTAAGAGTCACCACGAATACTCAGTGTTTTCCTTCAGAGTGGAAATAGTATAATGCGAGGCTGAATCAGGAATTATCTCGCAGTCCTTTGACTGAAACCACATGTCTAAGTCGCCAGAGTGCACGACACAATCTCTTCGACCCGCCACTCAATCAGGAATACTGGTATTGAGAGCCTATAGACTATAATAAATACATTGTTGATTCACAACATGAACCTGCAGGTCAGACAACATTATATTATATGCCAGATGAGCTTCCTGCTGGTGACTACCTGTCCCAGTGAGGATGGCAATGATGATTCCAATGAACCAGCAACTCTACAAACTGAGGAGAAATAAACCATATGTTGAGAAAAACTTCAACTACTTTATTCTATTGAGAAGTCTGATAACCTCAATCACAGATGATGAAGCAGTGCTTCCCTGGTCACTATGACCCCTATGGCCAGCCAGTTCCATGATGGTCTACCCTGATCCAGGGTAACCAAACTGTTCCTACTTGGAACTTACAGAGGTTACTATGCAAGGCACCTTGCCAATGTCTCTACATCAACATGATCTATCCCAGAGACAGTGAAACTGACTAGACAGCCCATGTTGGCAGTAAACCCAACCTGGGCCAACAGACTGCTCCATTTCAGAGTTTATGGAGGTTAATAACGAAACATTACTTACCCGCGTCTCTAACCCCGGGTCGATTTTCTTTGTTGGAGCTTCAGCGAAGTACCATTTGCAGTCTATCATGCTTGTCATTTCTGTTAGCTAGCTGACACCGCTGGCCAACTCCTCTTGTAGTGGCTTGTGCATCCCCGAGGGAACAGCAAATTTAGAGGCAAGAGCAGGCAGCTCTTCCCTATGCGATTTTCGCACATCGTGCATTAAAGCATGGGATTCAGGAACATAGTCATGTTCGGGGTCATGTTTGGAGTCAGTCCATACTGATCTCTGACACTCTCTTAGAGTGGGAGAAATATTGCACCCTGAACCAGGCGTTGCCATATGCGTATGCCTCGGACTGCCTGTGCATGCTTCCATAACACAGAGCATATTTTGTGACACCATCTCCGATAGTCTTACGGGTGGGAGGAATATACCAACCCTGAAACCAGGGGCAGTTACAGGCATATGACTTGAACTGCCTGTGCATGCTTCCGTAATACGGAGCATAAAATATGGCACCATCTCCATCACTTCATACATCCGAGTGGGAGGATTTATGCAACCCTGAACTAGGAGCTGACTCACGCATGTGTGCATATATAGTTTGGCACCATCTCAATCACTCCGTTCATCTGAGTGGGCGGAATATTGCAACCCTGAACCAGGAGCTGCTTCAGGCTTATGTGCATATATTTTGGCACCATCTCCACTACTCCTTTCATCCGAGTGGGAGGAAAATTGCAACCCTGAACCAGGAGCTGCTGCCTGACATGCCTTCGTAACACGGAGCATTTCTTGTGCCACCATCTGATTCATCAGATGTTCTAATTGAGACAAACGCCCAATCACATCTGCTACAGATGTCCCAAATCATCCGACAAGACTTGTCCCACAGACTTGGCTATGACTTTGCCCCGACTTGGGGTTGTCAGGCTGCTCCCTTCAGCAGCCGAACCGGGACTAGCTGTGCAGATTGGTGCTCTGTAGGTATCATCATTATACATACCAAACAGGATGCACCTGCTAGTGACTCCGAGTCCTTACTCCCTTTTGGAGCCCCAACAGAGTATTAGAGGAAAGGACTGGAGCGCCTCTGGCCCCCATACGCTAGACAGAGTGGGAGAAATACTGCAACCCTGCCAGGCATTGTCATAGGCAATTACGTTCATATGATTAAAAAGCCTATCCCCATTAAATCAGAGATTCGACTGCTTTATCGATATGCACATAGTTGGAGTCTCTTGTAAAAGAATCTTCAACAGTCCCCTCTAGTGAGCGGAAATTATCATGACGCCACCAGGTGTAGCTCCCACAGGTGTCTGATAGGCACAGCTCAAAAAAAGCTTCCTAAGTCAGGAGCTCTGGACTGCAATGGCATGTCCAATTTCACTACACCATTGGTGTATGTGATAATCAATGTCCTTTGTAATTATCATTTTTAACATAAACTTATTGGCATGATAAGATATATTGTTATATTGCCAAAGAATTAAACATGACTAGAATGCTATTGACTACAATAGTCACAAACGTGACCGAGTGTCAACTGCTATTAATGCCAACTCTATTTATAGCTGCCCAAAAATAAAGCATACACTATATGCTGCTGGAGCATAGCTGTAGCAGTAACTATGTTTAAAATTGTTCGGTGCTACGGCAGCTGAGCTTACCTAACCGGCAGCTCTTGGCCCTGGCTATTTTTAAACTCACGGGCTGCTGGAACCTCTTGCAGCGATAATAGGTTAATAATGGAACCTCCGGCAGCCGCAATTTATGAATCCTAGCTCCTTACGGAGCCCCACGGCTGCCTCCAACTCTGGCTGCCTGCTCCCGAATGGAGGTCTGATGCCGGCAGCTGTAATAACTTATCCCAGGCAGCGGTCTCCAATTTCAGCCGCCTGCTCCCGTGGAGAGCTCGAACAGTGGTGCAAATTTTTTTTCCCTCACTCTAGCTCCTATGGAGCTTCCACGGCGGCCCAAACCCCGGCCGTCTCCATAGCTACTCTGGGCACGCTATCAGAGCGGCCCGCTGAAAATTGACTAATAGCCCTGCCTCACGGTGCAAGTTGACCCACGAGTGACCCCGAGTGAAAGACTCATGGTTGTGTACGAGATTCCAAGTTTATGATCAAGAGTTTAACCGAGTTCCCATGGGTATGACTAAGTTTGCCGTTTACTTGTCATTTCTGCGATGTTCCAAGTTCGTCTCCCAAGTTACCAAGTTCCTCTCCCGAGTTACTCTTGAGCTAACAATGTCTACCGATGTGTTGAAAAATCATCACATGGTAAAAATGACTGTTTTATTTATTTACTTATTTTTTACTTATTTGTGCTTCATTTGTTGATTTGCATTTTTGAGAAGCGCTTTTTCAGACCACTGTGTTGTTTGCTGTGGTGCTCCTTTTCTCAATATGTGCAAAAAAGCGTTTTTTATATATAACAAGATGAATAAAGACTTTGTTTCACATTCACCGTGCTGTTTGTCTTATTTTCTGATCTACTGAGAGGGGGCAATTTTTAACATTTAAAAAGCACAGCATATGAGGCAGCTGAGTCCTTAAATCTCACAAATGATTGTGAGAATCAAGATGTGAATATATTGTGCCACTTCCTCAATTTTGTGTTGTATGATGAAAGGAATATTACATTCAAGTCATGAGACTTTGTAGTGATATTAATATGAAGACTTCCAGACATCAATTTGATCTTGATAACAAAGAACTCTCTTTTATTGTGCAATGAAGTAAACAAACAGTGAGAATCAAACGGATTAGTAAAAAGCCTTTCAACACTTTAAGCTATTAGAAAAAGTGGGAGTATCCAAAAGAAACTAAAACATGCTCAAACAGGCAAAAAACAACATAAACATACAGATAAGAATCAACATCAGAGGGATAACGGAACTAATCTCCCAGGTCACTGTTCTCTGTCCAGCTGCCGAGTTCAGAGTGCCCACGAGTTAACACGGTAGACTCAAGAGTCACTAACTCATGGGCCACCAAGTTCTTACAACGAGTTTAAATGTTTCAATTTTTAACTTCAACAGTAAATTTGACTCGTGGAAAACTTAAAACATGTTTGAAATTTTTCAAGAGTTAACAGGTTTCACGGGTACCTGCCGTTAGCGCCACGAGTCGCTAAGTTACGTCCACGAGTTCCGATGTTCCCGCTACGTTAATCGTACGTGATTACCACGAGTTTAATTTGTTTTTAACTCGGGGTCACTCGTGGGTCGACTCGCACCATGAGACAGGGGTTTTACCTGGCAGAGCAGTTCGAAACTGCTCCGACTAGCGTGCCATGTCTTAGACGTATTGACGCGCATGCGGGCTGGCGGGCTCTTCACGTAGTCACTCACGTGACTTCGAAATAAAATTTTCTTTCGTCTTGTTGCATGAAAATCATTTGAGGTGGTTGTCCTTTAATCAGTTAACTAAAGAACATAAACGTTCCGAGTGATATATGAGTTTAGGCAGAGATAGATAGATTCTTGATTAGTACATGTGTCAGAGGTTATGGGGAGAAGGCAAGAGAATGGGGTTAGGAGGGAGAGATAGATCAGCCATGATTGAATGGCTGAGTAGACTTGATGGGCCGAACGGCCTCATTCTGCTCCTATCACATGATCATGCCCAGAAAAGAGACCAATAGCTACATCCTCACATACCAATGATAGACACAAAATGCTGGAGTAACTCAGCAGGACAGGCAGCATCTCTGGAGACCAGGAATGGGTGACGTTTCGGTTCAAGACCCTTCTTCAGAGATGCTGTCTCTCCCGCTGAGTTACTCCAGCATTTTGTGTCTATCTTTAGTGTAAATCAGCATCTGCAGTTCCCTCCTTACATACCAATGCAGGTCAGATGTAGTATTTGATTACAATATTCATGGACAAAACAGGTTTTACAAATGTATGTCAGCTTGAAACATGAAGATCCTGATAATTCATGCCTCAGTGCCTCACAGCTTCTAGCTCATTCCTGAAATTCATGTCAGTGGTCTAGAAGTGTATTCTGAAATGGGTGCATTGGAGATTGACACAAAATGCTGGAGTAACTCAACGGGTCAGGCAGCATCTCAGAAGAAAAAGAATAGGTGATGTTTCAGGTCGGGACATCTCAAGAATAGACCAAGCAGGACAAAATAGCCTTCAGGAGGCACCTAGTGTTCAACTTTACTTTAGGGATACAGTGTGGAAACAGGCCTTTTGGCCCATGGAGTCCGTGCCAACCGGCAATCCCGTTGATTAGCACTATCCTACACACTAGGAACAATGTACAATTTACAGAAACCAATTAACTTAAAAATCTGCACGTCTTTGGAGTGTGGGAAGAAACCAGATCACCTGGAGAATAACCCGTGGTCACAGGGAGAACGTACGAACTCCATAGAGACAGCACCCGTGGTCAGGATTGAACCCAGGTCGCTCGCATTGTAAGGCAGCAACTCTACCGTTGCACCACTGTGCCGCCCCAAACCATTATCCCAAAATTATCCAAACCATTGTTTCCTCACAACATGAGTATCCCAGTGTACTCCCGTCTGGACCTCTCCATAAAATTGAGGCTACCCAAACAGCTGCTGACTGTATTCTAATGAGTACAAAGTCCTGTTCATCCATCAACCTGGTGCTTGCTGATCTCCACTGAATTCCAAATGGAAAACCAATACAGCTGCAGGAATCTAAAACTTAAACAGAGAATGCTGGTGGATGAGCTCTTCCAGCATTCACTACTTTTGTTCCATTGGCCATCTGTTATTCAATGCCTAAATTATAACATCCACATCGTCATTTTCACATTGAACCTTTGTCTCACCCTTTTCCTATTACTTTCATTTCTTCCTGATATCCTCCTAAAATACATTTTTGATTAGACTAGAATGTGTGTCAATGGTTATGAGGAGAAGGCAGGAAAATGGGATTAGGAGGCAGAGATCAGCCATGATTGAATGGTGAAGTGGACTCGATGGGCCGAATGGCCTAATTCTACTCCTGTAACGTGAACTTGTAAATATTTGGACAAATATATGGATAGGAAAGGTTGCAAGAGAAATGGACTAAATGCAGACAAATTGGACTAGTCCAGAATGCTAACTTTGTTGGCATGGACAAGGTGGGCTGAAGGTGTCTGTTTCCATGCTGCATGAATCTATGACTCTAGCCCACGAAGTCCTCAAAATATCTGCCACCTCCAAACCCAAATTCTTGAACTTCCATATTTGATGCACGGTAATTGGTAGCCACTGAGGTCTGAACCTCAAGAACCTCAAGAATCTCCACCTCCCCACATCAAGTTTTTACTTAAACAAATTAATATTTATTTTTTGCGACTCAAGGCTGGATTTTGTTTGATGCAGCTACTGCACAGCACAATGAAGCATTTTGCTATGTTAAAACTGCTTTATAGTCCTAAGTGGTTGCTGTTGAATGCTGAGAATGACAAAGATGGCACATTTTCTCATTGAATCCAGGAGTATTGTACATTGAATGGCAATAAAACAGAAAGTCTATGTGTTAGAACGGTGTCAAAATAAATAAGACTGGAGTTGAAGGCAATTTAATAGTGTTAGTGGCCTAATGTTACTTCCAGTGGAAGAGCAATTAAAACCAAAAGAAAAGTCTGAAGAAGGGTCTCGACCCGAAATGTTGCCCATTCCTTCTCTCCAGAGATGCTGACTGTCCTGCTGAGTTACTCCAGCTTTTTGTGTCTATCTTCGGTTTAAACCAGCATCTGCAGTTCCTTCCCACACATAAGTTGTAGCTTGTCACGTTAAAACTATATAATTATTTTAAGTAGACAAAAATGCTGGAGAAATTCAGTGGGTGAAGCAGCATCTATGGAGCGAAGGAAATAGGCAATACCCTTCTTCAGACTATTTTCAGTGATGGTAATGATCAAAAAATTAATTCAACCTCAGGATCAGTTGAACACATATCCATGAGGGAAACACTTAAAACAGTGGCTTCCTACCTTTATCATCCACGGCTGAAAATCAATCAAGTGTTTGGACATATGGCACATATTTTAGGATAGCATGATAAATGAATTGATAATTCTGTCAAATTGATTCGCATTTTCAAAACATTTGTCTTTGTAGCTTCTTAATCACAAAATCAAAGTACTAAATAAATATCAAATTGAATCAAATTGAATGACATTTGAATATTTCAAATGTCATTAGAAACGGGAATAGTGCAGGAGGATTGGCGTACTGCGCATGTTGTTCCGTTGTTTAAAAAGGGTTCTAAGAGTAAACCTAGCAATTATAGACCTGTTAGTTTGACGTCAGTGGTGGGCAAATTAATGGAAAGGATACTTAGAGATAATATATATAAGCATCTGGATAAGCAGGGTCTGATTAGGAACAGTCAACATGGATTTGTGCCTGGAAGGTCATGTTTGACTAATCTTCTTGAATTTTTCGAAGAGGTTACTAGGGAAATTGATGAGGGTAAAGCAGTGGATGTTGTCTATATGGACTTCAGTAAGGCCTTTGACAAGGTTCCTCATGGAAGGTTGGTTAAGAAGATTCAATTGTTGGGTATTAATGGTGGAGTAGCAAGATGGATTCAACAGTGGCTGAATGGGAGATGCCAGAGAGTAATGGTGGATGGCTGTTTGTCAGGTTGGAGGCCGGTGACTAGTGGGGTGCCTCAGGCGTCTGTGTTGGGTCCACTGCTGTTTGTCATGTACATCAATGATCTGGATGATGGTGTGCAATATTGGATTAGTAAGTATGCAGATGATACTAAGATAGGTGGGGTTGTGGATAATGAAGTAGATTTTCAAAGTCTACAGAGAGATTTAGGCCATTTGGAAGAGTGGGCTGAAAGATGGCAGATGGAGTTTAATGGTGATAAATGTGAGGTGCTACATCTCGGCAGGACAAATCAAAATAGGACGTACATGGTAAATGGTAGCGAATTGAGGAATGCAGTTGAACAGAGGGATCTAGGAATAACTGTGCATTGTTCCCTGAAGGTGGAATCTCATGTAGATAGGGTGGTAAAGAAAGCTTTTGGTGTGCTGGCCTTTATAAATCAGAGCATTGAATATAGAAGTTGGGATGTAATGTTTAAATTATACAAGGCATTGGTGAGGCCAAATCTGGAATATGGAGTACAATTTTGGTCGCCCAATTATAGGAAGGATGTCAACAAAATAGAGAGAGTACAGAGGAGATTTGCGAGAATGTTGCCTGGATTTCAGCAACTAAGTTACAGAGAAAGGTTGAACAAGTTAGATCTTTATTCTTTGGAGAGCAGAAGGTTAAGGGGGGACTTGATAGAGGTCTTTAAAATGATGAGCGGGTTAGACAGAGTTGACGTGGATAAGCTTTTCCCATTGAGTGTAGGGAAGATTCAAGCAAGGGGACATGACTTGAGAATTAAGGGACAGAAGTTTAGGGGTAACATTAGGGGGAACTTCTTTACTCAGAGAGTGGTAGCTGTGTGGAATGAGCTTCCAGTGGAAGTGGTGGAGGCAGGTTCGATTTTATCCTTGAAAAATAGATTGGATGGGTATATGGACGGGAAAGGAATGGAGGGTTATGGTCTGAGTGCAGGTAGATGGGACTAGGGGGAAGTAAGAAGAAAGAAGGGAACAAAAAACATGTTCAGCACGGACTTGAAGGGCCGAGATGGCCTGTTTCCGTGCTGTAATGGTTATATGGTTATATGGTTATATATCATTGAAAACAAACTTAAAGCATGAAATAAATATAAATCCCTTTTTTTTTACCCCCGCATGACCCAGTTTCAATCTTTTGCAGCCCCACCGTAGCTGGAGGTTGGGAACCAGAGACTTAGAATATAATTGAGGTGACATAGTAAAGAAGAAATATGGTGAGAAACTTGTCCTGCCCCCACCATTTTTCCGTCTTTCTACCCCTACTATAACCAGTCTCAAGAACGATCCCTGAACATTCATGTCCGCCAGAAATTCTGCCTGACCCATTGAGTTACTCCAGCATTTTGTCTTTTTTGTAAACCTGCAGTTCCTTATATCACTATATTTCTACTTGCAGTATCTGAGATAAATAGCATAGTCCATATAAACTGGGTAAGCACATGTGGGAGAAAGGAACAGAAAGATACAGTATCTTCAAAGAGTTAAAACAAAGAGGGAGAAAATCCTGGCATAGACCAGATGGATAAACAGCCTGAAGCTCTGCTGTAGAATAGAGACAGAAGGAACTGCAGATGCTGGAATCTCGAGCAAAATGCAGTGCTGGAGGAACTCAGTGGGTCAGGCAGTATCAGGGGAGGGAATCGACAGTTGGATACAGGAAGTGATGAAGCAAAGTAAAAAGGAGACAAAAAAGTGTAGACAAGGAGAGAAGAGGAGGAGTGAAATATAAAACCAGAGGGGGGAATATAAGTGAAACGAGACAAGGGCAAGGAAAAAGAGGGATAAAAGTAAAATAAGGAATTTGGGGTGGTAGATGAGCTTACGAAGGAGGTGGAAGGAGCAGGGTACTGGGGCGGGATAGTGGGAGAAATGGGTGCTCATTCTGGTGAGGTGGTGCACAGGAAATAGAGAATGGGTAGAGGAATATTATTTAACATTGGAGAGATGAATGTTCATACCAATAGAATGTAAGCTACCCAAGCAGACTATGTGGTGCTGTTCCATCAGTTTGCATGTGGCCTTTCTCTGGCAATGGAGGAGGCCAAGGACAAAGGTTGTTATGTGAATGGGAAAGGGAGCTAAAATGATTAGCAAATGGGATATCCAGCAGGCCTTGGCGGATCGAGCACAAGTGTTCGGCAAAACAGTCACCTAATCTATGCGCTGTCTCGCTGATGTAAAGGAAGGCCACAACGGGAGCAGCAAATGCAGTAGAAGAGCTGAATGTGAATCTCTGTCTGGAATGGCTATTCGGGCCCCTAAACAAAAGACTATCAATCTCTGCCTTAAAAATATGCAATGACCTTCACAGCCTTCTGTGGCAATGAACTCCACAGACACACCACCTTCTGGCTAAAGAAATTCCTCCTCATTCCATCGAGGAGATGTGGATGGAGAGATCTTCACATGAAGCAAAAGGTTTGGGGATGAGAAGATGTGACTGGTGATGGTACCATGTTGTAGGTGCCAGAAAAGACAGAAAATGATGTGTCGGATGCAGAGACTGGTAGGGTGAATGTTAAGGACGAGGAACTCTATTCTTGTGTAGGAAGGAACTGCAGATGCTCGTTTAAACCACACATACACAAAAAACTAGAGTAACTCAGCGGAGAGAAGGAATGGGTGATGTTTCAGGTCGAGACGTCTGAAGAAGGGTCTCAACCTGAAACGTCACCCATTCCTTCTCTCCAGAGATGCTGCCTGTTCCACTGAGGAACTCTATACTTGTTCATTCTGGAGAGAGGGGGAATGACAGAAGAACTGCAAGATGCAGACGTGACATGGGAGAGGGATTCATCAACAACAGCTGAGGGAAACCACATTTACCAAAGAAAGAGGACATCAGTAAATCTGCTTAATTCGATATGATAAGATAGTGAGGAACAAGAGAATAAAAAAACGGAACCTCTTCAGGCTGAAACAAGGTGAATAAGGAAGCACAAAAGAACACAAAGTGCCGGAGTATGTCAACGGATCAGGCAACATCTCTGGAGAACATGCACAGGTAATGTGTCGGATCAAGATCTTTCTTCAGTTTTGTTTAGTTTAAAGATACAGCGTGAAAACAGGACTTTCGGCCCACGGAGTTCGCACCGACCATCAATCACCGCACACCAACACTATCCTACATACATTAGGGACAATTTACACTTATATCTAGTCAATTAACCTACATACCTGTACGTCTTTGGAGTGTGTAAGGAACCCCGAGATCTCGGATAAAACCCACACGGTCGTGGGGAGAAGGTACAAACTACATACGGACAGCATCCGTAGACGGGATTGAACCCGGGTCTCTGGTGCTGCAAGCGCTGTAAGGCAGCAACTCTACGGCTGCGCCACTGTGCCGCCCCGTGTTGAATTACTCCAGCACTTTGTGTCCTTAACCAGCATCTGCAGTTCTTTGTTTCTACCTCTGAATAAGGAAGTAAATGGTGTGATAAAAGTACACCCAAATACAATTTCAAGCTAAATAATCCAATACTAGGACTAGCGGGCATAGGTTTAAATTATTGAAAGACAAATTTAAGCTCATCAGCAAGCCCTTGTTGATGAACAGCGATCAATATTTGAATAGTATCTGAGCAGTGCAGTAAAATGAGGCACTTTGGTGACACTTAAAAGCAAATGTCTTTTCAAGTCCTGCCACACAGTTAAAATTAATCAAATGGCCCTTTTATTTATGTTTGTTTTATTAGTTCATGATATGAGATGGAATGAATAACAGCTGACCTTAATAAACCTTAACTTATTGAGCAGAAGGTGCTTGGGGCAACACTATTGTGCAGTGGTAGAGTTGCTGCCTTACAGCGGCAGAGACCTGAATTCCATCCTGACTATGTGTTCTGTCTGTATGGAATGTGTACATTTTCCCTGTGATCATGTGGGTTTTCTCCAGGTGCTCCGGTTTCCTCCCACACTCCAAAGACGTACATCTTTCTATCTATCTATGGTGTTTATTCCAACTCAGGGTTGAGTGGTGCCATCTGCTTCATGCTGTCAAGGTGCTGTGTTAGCCATTCATCATGATGCAGTTTCACTCATAAGTAAGCTAGGCGGATGAGCAGTTCTCTCCTAGCAAGAAAGAAAGAACACAATACATAACAGAATTCAACATAAAACATAAACATCCACTACAGCAGAACCAGCACCTCCCGCTGTGATGGAAGGCACAAAAGTTTAGTCTGTCTTCCTCCTCCGTTCACCCGTGGTCGGGGCCATGAACCCACCGCAGTCGCCGCTACCGACGGCCCGATGTCCAGGTCCTCTCGCCGGGGTGATTGAAACTCCGATGTCGGGACGGATCGGAACACTCAGCGGCGTGGAATTCCCAAATCGGCCGCTTCCTACCGGAGACCGCGGCTTCATGATGCCAAGACCACAGGCCCCGCGGTCGGAGCACTTCTTCTGGCGTTCCTCGGCATAGGATCACCGCCGGCTCCGCGATGTTAAAGTCCGCACAGCGCCTGCGGCTAGAAGCTCCACAGACCAAGCACCACGATGGTAAGGTCAGCAGGCCCCCCCGCAGTTGGAGCTCCAACACTGGCGACCCCCGGCAAAGGATCGCAGCTCCGCGATGTTAAAGACGTACATGTTTGTAATTTAATTGGCTTCTGTAAATTGTGAACTGTCCCGAGTGTTTAGGTTAGTGCTAGTGTACAGGGTGATCGCTGGTCGGTGTGGACACCATGGGCCGAAGGGCCTGTTTCCATGGTGTATCGCTCTAAATTCTGTCTAAAGAAAAATAATCCTACCCATGCAAATACAGTACCTGATAAGATTGTGATCACTGTGCACAACATATTATTAAGCTTATTTTATAATTGTCTTCTGCAATAGCTGTTACCAATGCAGTAATTACTAGTTATGGTGTGCATATGTTCATTATGTATTAATTCATCTTGCTACTTTTCTTCATCTAGTGGAGGCTTGAGAGGGTGGATGTGGAGGATATTTCTTCTCATGAGAGAATCAGAACTATAAGTCGCTGATTACAAAGAAAGAGTCAAACATTTAAAACAAACTTAAGGCAAAGGGGTGATAGAAGCAGAATATTTGAATATTCTTAAGGCTAAGGCAGATTGAATCTTCATGTAGGAGTAACTCAGCGGGTCAAGCAACATCTCCGGAGAACATCGAAAGGCAACATTTCAGGTCGATACCTTTCTTCAGACTGATTGTAGTAAGGAAAGAAAGCTGGAAAAGAGGTGGGGGCATGACAAAGCCTGGCATTTGATAAGGACCCAGGTCATTGTTCACCATAAAATCAACTGTGACTTCATAGTTGAAGGATTGAAAGTTGAAGGAAGAGATCAATCTCATGATCTATGAAGTGTCACAATTTGGGGATGGTGTTTGAGGCTGCCTGGACGAATGTCCATAATAAGTGCTTTATAAGGTCATAAGAGCAGGAGTAGAATTAGGCCATTCGGCCCATCAAGTCTACTCTGCCATTCAATCATGGCTGATCTATCTCTCCCTCCTAATTCCATGTTAAACCTGTGTTTATTGTGTGTTTTGTTATTTTATTCTATGTTATGACTGCAAGGCATGAAATTTCATTCAGACTGTAAAGTTTGAATGACAATAAAGGATACTTTACTTTTTACTTTACTTTACTTTAACCCCATTCTCCTGCCTTCTCCCCATTCTCCTCTGCTACCTCTTCTTTTTTTTTTTTTCTTTTTTTTTTTAATTTTTATTTATTAGAAGTACATTACATTACAACCACATACATTAATACTCGTCATTTATATCTTCTTACAATTAATGTACTCCCTTTATTTATTTTTTTACACTAGAGAAAGAAAAGATTGAAAGAGAGAAGAAAGTGAAGGAAAAAGTGCAAGTGTAGAAAAGTGTAGAAAATGTAACAACAAAAAAGGACGAAGACCCTATAAGAGCGAAATTAAAAACAAAAAGAAAAAGAGTTAAGAAATAGGCCCTAAGAAAAGAAAAGAGAAAGAGAAAAAAAGAGAAACAAATGTTTTTTTTGAGCATCACGTAAATAGGACATACCAACTCTTCAACTATCATCCCCCCTTACCCGACCTCAATTTTTTATTTTTTTAAAGTACTTTTGCACCCTATGTTTGTAATAATTCTATAAATGCAGACCACGTCAGGTGGAAGTGATCTGGTTTACCTGCTAGGAGGAGTCTTATCTCTTCAAGGTGTAATGTTTCAAACATATTTGAAATCCACATATTTATAGTTGGTATTCGAGCCTTCTTCCAAAATTTTAGAATTAGCTTTTTTCCAGTTATTAACCCATAGTCCATTAATTTCTTTTGAAACACATTTAGTTCTGGATCATCTTCCGTTATTCCGAAGATAATCCATTCTGCTTTGGGTATCAGTCTTGTTTTAAATAACTTTGTAAAGATTTCAAAAATTTCATTCCAAAATTTTTGAATTTTTGTACAGAAGACAAATGAGTGCGCTATAGTTGCTTCTTGGGATTGACATTTATCACAAATAGATGATACGTTTGGGAAAATTTTATGAATTTTAGTTTTCGAATAATATAATCTATGTAAAATTTTAAATTGTATTAAAGTGTGTCTTACATTAATCGAGCATTTATGCACTTTTAATAAGTATTCATTCCAACTTTCCTTTGAAATTTTAATAGCTAACTCTTGTTCCCAGTCTCTTCTGATACCCTCCGTAGATGGTATTTGTGCATTTAAGATAATATTGTACAAATATGATATTAAGTTTGCTGATTCCGCTTTTATCTGCATTGCCTCGTCCAGTACATCTGCTGGGTTATTATGATGATCTTTTGTATATTTTTTCAAATAGTCGCATATTTGAAAGTATTTAAAATATTGATTATTTCCGAGTTTATATTTTATTTGTAATTGTTGAAATGAAAGTAATTTTCCAGTTTCATACAAGTCACCAAGCGTTTTAATTCCTAGTCTATCCCATTGTGTATAAGCTTTATCTATAATAGAAGGACTAAACGAAGGGTTATTGACTATAGGTAATAAAAGTGATAAGTTTCTTAATTTTAAATTTTGTTTTATTTGTTTCCAAATACGGATTGTACTATGAATAATTGGGTTCTTATTATAGTTTATGTTATTCAATTTCATTGGAGAGAGGAGGATCGCTCCAATGTTTCTAGAGGAGCAATCCTCTTTCTCCATTACAATCCAGTCTACTTGCTGGGCGGAGTTATCCATCAGTTGAATCATGTTTTTAATATTTACTGACCAATAATAATACATAAAATTAGGTAGTGCTAGACCCCCCACTACTTTAGATTTATTCAGATGGGTTTTTTGTATTCTATGTGATTTATAGTCCCATATAAAATTAGTGATTTCTGAGTCGAGTTTTTTAAAAAACTTCTTAGATAAGTATATAGGAATTGATTGAAATAGGTATAAAATTTGTGGTAAAAAGATCATTTTTATTGCGTTTATTCGGCCTATTAAAGACATCGGGAGCGTTTTCCAGAATTTAATTAATGTATTCAGTTTATTAAGTAGGGGGTCAAAATTTGCCCTGAACATACCTTGATATGTTCTGGTAATTTCGACTCCCAAATATTTAAATTTTTCTGTAGCTATTTTAAAAGGGAATTTTAAAAGATGTGTTGAATCTTTCGGTTTTATTGACATAATTTCACTTTTATTCCAATTTATTCTATATCCAGAAAAAGATCTGAAATCTTCAATTAAATTTAATATATTTGGTATAGTGATTTGAGGTTTTGTAATATACAATAATATATCATCCGCGTATAAAGATATTTTATTATATGAGTCTTTAGTATTATATCCATGAATATCAGGGTGTATTCTAATTTTTTCTGCTAGCGGTTCAATACCTCTTCTAATCAAGAATATATCTATCTCTGCCTTAAAAATATCCAGTGACTAGGCCTCCACAGCCTTCTGCGGCAAAGAATTCCACAGATTCACCACACTTTCACTAAAGACATTTCTCCTAATTTCCTTCCTAAAAGAACGTCCTTTAATTCTGAGGTTGTGACCTCTCGTCCTAGACTCTCCCAATAGCGGAAACATCCTCTCCACATCCACTCTATCCAAGCCTTTCACTATTCTGTGTGTTTCAATGAAGTCCCCTCTCATTCTTCTAATCTCCAGCAAGTACAGGCCCAGTGCTGACAAACGTTCATCATAGGTTAACCTACTCATTCCTGGGATCATTCTTGTAAACCTCCTCTGGACCTAGAGCCAGCACATCCTTCCTCAGATATGGTGCCCACAATTGCTCACAATATTCCAAATGTGGCCTTACCAGCACCTTATAGAGCCTCAGCATTACATCCCTGTTTTTGTATACAAACCCACTTGAAATAAAGCTTTCTTTCTTTACTACCGATTCGACTTGCGGGTTAACTTTTTGGGAATCCTGCACCAGCCCTCCCAAGTCCCTTTGCACCTCCGATTTCTGGATTCTCCCCCCATTTAGAAAATAATCTACGCCTTTATTCCTACTACCAAAATGCATGACTCCACACTTTGTTATACTGTATTCCATCTGCCACGTCTCTGCCCACTCTCACAACCTGTCCAAGTCCTTCTGCAGAGTCCGTGCTTTCTCTTCACTACCTGCCCCTCCACCTACTATTTTGTATCATCCGCAAACTTGGCCACAAAGCCACCAATCCCCTCGTCCAATTAATTCATATACAACGTGAAGAGTATCGGCCCCAGCACCAACCATTACGGAACTCCACTAGTCATTGGCAGCCAACCAGAAAAAGCCCCCTTTATTGCCACTCTTTGTCTTCTGCCATCCAGCCAACTTGCTATCCATGCTTGTCTCTGCCCTTTGATACCGTGGGTTCTCATCTTCCAAAGCAGCCTAACGTGTGGCACCTTAACAAAGGCTTTCTTAAAATCTAATTAAACAACATCTACTGACTCTCCTTTGTCTGTCATGCTATTTACTTCTTCAAAGAATTCAAGCAAGACCTCTCCTTTGGCCTATTTTATCGTGAACTTCTAGGTACTCTGTAACCTCATCCTTTATAATGGACTCTAAAATCTTACCAACAACCGAATTCAGACTAACTGGCCTACAGTTCCCACTATTCTGCCTTGGTCCCTTTTTGTGCAGTGGGGTAATATTGGCAATTTCCAATTATCTAGGACCACTCCTGACAAGTGATTCCTGAAATATCTCAATCAATGCCTCCACAATCTCTAAAGCCACCTCTTTCAGAACCCGAGCATGTAGTCCATCCGGCCCAGGTGACTTATCCACTTTCAGCTTCCCAAACACCTTCTCCCTGGTAATAGCCATTCTACTAACTTCCACCCCCTGACTCACCTGAAATTCAGACACATTGCTGGTGTCCCAGGGAGCCACGCGCGCGGTGGAAGTGTCCCGGGGAGCTGCGCGCATGGCGGGAGTGTCACGGGGAGCTGCGCGCGTGGCGGGAGTGTCCTGGGAAGCCCCACAACCGGCGGGAGTGTCCCGGGGAGTCGCACGGACCCGATCCACCCACCGAACAACTGTGCCGCTGAGAACCGACGACCAGAACGCGCCCCGTTAGGCCCGACTCGCCCCACAGGCCTCCCAGAAGACTGCGGAGAAACCGGGTGGCAAGGCGAGCCTGGGTCAAAGGAGCCTCAGCGGCAGCGGTGATGGGAGCCTCATCAGTGGCAGTGGGAGACTCGGCGACAGCTTGAGCCTCAATGGCAACAGGAGCCACGGCAGTGTTGGGGCCTCAGCGGCAACAGGAGCCTCGGCGGTGGGAACCTCAACGGCAGCAGGAGCCTCGGTATCAGTAGGAGCCTTGGTGGCAGTAGAACATGAGGGGAAGACAATGGGGACCCGCCGTGGGGGGACCGCGATGAGGGACGGTGGAAGAACAAAGGGGGACCCTGTGGGGGGGAGGGGGGCCACTCTAGTTTAGAATCCTCTGCCCAGGGGATAAGTCTGTGCTGATTTATTTGTTTGTTCATTTGTTCCGGTGAAGGCGCTGTGCACACAGCAGCCAGATACTTTTTTGCACTTTTAATTTCAAGTTTTTATGTACCTTGTGTGTTGTGAGTGTTGGCAGACCAGTCTCCCTCCAGGGATGAATAAAGTTTTATCATATCATATCATATCGTATCGTATCGTATCGTTCCACTGCTCAATAAACTCACATTTCGCTTGGGCAGCTTACAGCCCAGTGGTATGAATATTGATTTATCTCACTTCAGTTAGCCCTGGCATTCCCTCTCTCTCTATCCCTCCCCCACCCAAGTTGCATCAGCTTCTCATTTTCACCCTACAAACAGCTTACAATGGCCTGTTTCCTTTATCATCGTAACTTTTTTGCATATCCTTTATTCATGTTTCTTTATCTCTCTACATCATCGTCTATATCTCTCATTTCCCTTGGCCCTAACCAGTCTGAAGAAGGGTCTCCACCCGAAACGTCATCCATTCCTTCTCTCCATAGATGCTGCCTGTCCTGCTGAATTACTCCAGCTTTTTGTGTCTATCTTCAGCTTCAATTGAAGATTATTTTCCCATTGTCTGACTCCACAAAGAGCAGGGCTTGTCTGGCCAAAAATCTGAAGTGATGTCCAGGCATGCGTTGCACATTATAAACTGTATTGCCCAGGAATGAAAAATATTATGAATATTGTAAAAAGTGGTGAACACTGCCCAGTACATCATGGGTACTGACTATAAAAAAATATATAATATATATATACTAAACTTCCTGATTTGATGTTTATTATGGTATTAACAGAGTACCATGTTTACATATCTGTTGCAAGTAAGCATTTCATTGTTCCATTTCGGGACATATGACAATAAAACACTCTTGACACTTCAGCAGCCCCCATGTGCTAACGTATTAGACATCAAGGGAAGCAAGAAAGAAAATCACAGAATTCATGGACCTCACAATGTCCCCATTTTCCTTTCACACTGTGGCTGAAATGTGTCATGAAGTGTGCATAAACATGAAGAAGGGTCCCAAACCAAAGCATCTCCTATCTGCGTCATCCAGAGATGCTGTCCGACCCGCTGAGTTACTCCAGCACTTTGTGGGTTTATTTGTGCGCATAAACATTGTTCTCTATGCTAGAATGTCCAGAGTAATTTCTTTACAACTTTAGGAGTGATAACAAGCAAGGGATCTCCAAAGGGCAATCTTGATTGCATCTTGTGCAACCAGCTCCAAAATTCACCTGATTTCAAACATACAGCGGCTCTTTAAACAGCACAACTGAAAAGGACGTGCACATCATCATAATGCTCAGTGACATTGATTGGGAAAGCTGCTAATAATTTATTAACATCGTGGCTAAAGTTGAAGTGTGGAAACGCACACCACCAGATTCAGGGACAGTTTCTTCCCAGCTGTTATCAGCCAACTGAATCATCCTACCACAACCTGAGAGCAGTGCTGAACTACTATCAACCTCTTTGCTGACCCTCAGACTATCCTTGAAGGACTTTGCTGGCTTTACCTTGCACTAAACGTTATTCCCTTATCATGGACATATGTATAAATGGATCGATTGTAATCATGTATTGTCTTTCTGCTGACTGGTTAACACACAACAAAAAGCTCTTCACTGTACCTCAGTACACATGACAATAAACTAAACTGAACATGAACTCAACTGAAATTGCCCCCTCCAGCCTGACTCCCATTGTGATGGGAAGTAAAAATTCAACCCCAAATATTGTCCTTTAAAGTGCTTTTCTGTCAGCAGTGGTGGGAAAAAGAGAAATATGGTAACAAAAGGGAAATAAAATAAGCACCGTGTCAATATAAAACAGCAGGGAGAACAGCTCCTTTGCCAGCTACTATCCAAGTTATTTTCAAGATCAAGGAAACACTATCTGCAAAACATGAACCTTTGCTGTTTTCACACATATGTTTATTTTGCATATGAAAATCAAAAATCTGCAAATGCTGGATGTTTATCTGATATTAATCTGCTTCATTTTTTAATTATTGTCTCCATATTAACATAATCTGTATATTTTTTACAGCCGCTTCTGCTTCAATCTAACTTCTGTTCGTCCTTGCAGGCAAAATTAATTTAGTGCCACTGACTAAATAGATAAACAAAGAAGTAAATTACAATCATACAAACAAGGAACTGCAGGTGCAGGGGATTTCCCCCCAATAATCATGCAGTTCTGGCTTCATGCCAAAGCATGTAAGAGTAGTATGGAATAGAATTATATCTCCCACAATAACCTTTTAAGAATATAAGCAATGGAAGCTGGAATATGGCAAGTCATGTTTATTGCCATATTGCCAATGCAGCATCCTCATGTAAATGCTTTTGATGATGGGGTGGTCTAAGTCCACCTTCCTCTGCAGCCACTTTCAGGCCTATGTGTTGGAATTCCCATGTCAGACCAGGATGCAGGGTGCAACCAGTCAGAATACTTTAGTCATAGAGTCATGGAGTCATAGAGTGATACAGCATGGAAACAGGCCCACACCGGCCAACATGTCCCAGCTACACTAGTCCCACCTGCCAGCATTTGTTCCATATCCCTCAAAACCTGTCCTATCCATGTACCTGTCAAACTGTTTCTTAAATGTTGGGATAGTCCCTGCCTCAACTACCTTCTCTGGCGGCTTGTTCCAGACATCCACCATGAAGGCCAATGTGTCAAAAGCCATTTGACCACGAGATCTACCTGCGACTCTGCCTTCAGGGAACTATGCACCTGCCCTCTGCTCTACAACACTCCCCAGAGCCCTACCCTTCATTGTGTATGTCCTGCCCATGTTAGACTTCCCAAAATGCAACTCCTCACATTGTTTTGCATTATATTCCATCAACCATTCCTCAGCCTACTTGGCCAATTGATCAAGATCCTGCTGCAGTTTTTCACAAACATCTTCACTATCTGCAAAACTACCCACATTTGTATCATCTGCAAACTTGCTAATTTTACCGTGTGTGTTCTCATCCATAATCATTGATTCACTGTACTTTCTACAGTACATCTGTAAAAGCTTGTTCGCGTATTCAGTGACGTGCTGAATCGCTTTAAACAGTTCAGCCCTTCATGTCTGTGCCTCATTAGCTAAAGCCTGATCATTTACTTTGTCATTGTTTACCAGCACAAAATCCATTTCCAATAATTTTCTCAATCGATAGTTCAGCCTGCTCAACCTGTCCTATAGCTCAGGCTCTTCAGCCCGAGCAACATCCTCGTAAATATTCTCTATACCCTTGCCAGCTTGACAACATCTTTCCTGTAACATGGTGCCCAGAACTGAACACGATACTCTAAATACGGCCTCAATAATGTCTTGTATAACTTTAACATGACCTCCCGACTTTTATACTCAATACTCTGACTGATGAAGCATAATGTGTCAAAAAACTTTTTGAACACCCTATCTCCCCATGTGCCACTTTCAATGAACTATGTACCTGCACCCCTAGAGCCATGTGTTATAGCGCATGTGCACATGTCAGAGCATATAGGTTTCTGACAGAAGCCTGATGTCATATCCAGCAGCTAGTTGGTGACTTGATAGTCTAATAGAAATAGGGATGGGTTAAATGACTAGTGTGGGATAAAAGTGCGCTCAATACTGCCAGAGTACCGACCAGGCTCGTATTCTGTGCTGCCCCGAGTCCCTGAACTCAATGTGAAGGGAATGAGTATACAAAGCTGGGTGTAATCTTAAATCATGGAAAGGCCAACAAACCACCCATGTCTTATGCTCACTTTATTTGTGTCACTTTGGGAAGGCTATCTACCTATTCTTCCTGGAACAGAGAGTGTAGGAAAGAATTACATAAGCCATTTTACACTGAAGAAAAACACAAAGTGCTGGAGTGCCTCTCTGGAGACAATAATAGGTGACGTATCAGGTCGGAACCCTTCTTCAGACTGAAATCTATGGGAGAGAGGAGGAGAACTTCTTCAGAGTAGGCATACCTTGGGGAGATTTCACAATGGAGCAGACAAAATATGTAGGAAGGAACTGCAGATGCTGGTTTACAGTGAAGATAGACACAAAGTGCTGGAGTAACTCAGTGGGACAGTTAGTATCTCTGGAGAGAAGGAATAAGTGGTGTTTCAGGTCGGAACCTGTATTCAGACTGAAAGACGGAGCATGTTGGAATGCTTTATGCTATTGTGTACAGCTAAGCTGGAGATGTTGGTAATTTCACCTGCAGTGGACCGCAATGACCCCATGCTTGCCTACCAATATTTTGTATTCGATTCTTATGGTTCCCAGACCTCAATGTGTCACAACATTTTGTAATTTTACTCCGTTTAAATAACAATATGCTTACCCATTCTTCCTTCCAAAGTGGACATTGTATTTACCTACATTGCACACCATTTGTCATTACTTGCCCACTCACTTAATTATCAAAGCCTTCTTTACATTCCCTCTGTGCCCTAACAACTTCGTATTCCGCCTATTGTAATAACATCAGCAAATTCGGTTATAGCACATGCAATCCCTTCATCCAAGTGATAATAGAGATTAGTAGACAATAAACAATAGACAATAGACAATAGACAATAGGTGCAGCATCGGCATTCAATGTGATCATGGCTGATCATCCCCAATCAGTACCCCGTTCCTGCCTTCTCCCCATATCCCCTGACTCCACTATTTTTAAGAGCCCTATCTAGCTCTCTCTTGAAAGCATCCAGAGAACCGGCCTCCACCGCCCTCTGAGGCAGAGAATTCCACAGACTCACCACTCTCTGTGAGAAAAAGTGTTTCCTCGTCTCTGTTCTAAATGGCTTTCTCCTTATTCTTAAACTGTGGCCCCTGGTTCTGGACTCCCCCAACATCAGGAACATGTTTCCTGTCTCTAGTGTGTCCAAGCCCTTAACAATCTTATATGTTTCAATGAGATACCCTCTCATCCTTCTAAACTCCAGAGTGTACAAGCCCAGCTGCTCCATTCTCTCAGCATACGACAGTCCCGCCATCCCGGGAATTAACCTTGTAAACCTACGCTGCACTCCCTCAATAGCAAGAATAGCAAGTAGTTGAGGACCAAGAACTGAATCCCGTTGGACTTCATTAGTTTCTGATTGCCAATGTGAAACTAACCCACTGGCACAGTTCTGGTTAGTTGACTGCTCCCCTATGATAGCCACAGATGGTACTCATCATGCTGTGGGTTAGTGGCTTGTTACAATCAAGCCTTCCTACATCTTGCACTACATGTTGAACCCTTTATCCTTTATCTAGTGCACAGGATAAAAGGTTAAATATTACAACATACAAAGGGTACAAGATATAAAGTTTGATTAAAGATAGTCACCAATAAGGTATATGGGAGATCAGGACCGCACTCTAGCTGATGAGACTGTCCAGTTGCCTGATGACAGCTGGGAAGAAACTGTCCCTGAATCTGAAGGTATGCGTTTTCAAACTTATATATTTGTATATTTTACTTCGGAGTCACGTGAGTGACTACGTGAAGAACCCCACCAGTGCGCCTGCGCGTCATTACGTCAGACGCATTGGCGCAAACGGACGCGAGGAGCAGAGCTCCTCTACTGGAATTGTAGTTTTCAACTACAAGGTAAGTAGAAACTTTTTTCAAGTATTTTTGGGTCCGTTTACTGTGGGTCTGTGGGGATTTTTTCAACAGACACCATGGAAAAAACGGGCAAGGGGAAGAGGCGAGCGACTCTGCCGATAGTAAGTTGGGAGATTGCGGTTAGCGACCAACCGCCTCTAACCCCGGTGCAGTCGCCAGCGGAGAGCGTAGCGACTGTGGACCTGGGGCTGTTGAGAACACAGTCGGCGCCTGTCGGGCGCAAGGCCAAGTTCAAATCGAGACGGCCCACGGAGGAGGAATCCCAGGCAATGGAAGTAGCTCCAGGGCTAGATACCGCTTTTGAGCGGATTGCCCAAATGGAAAGCCTTGTACATAGGCTGTTGGAGCGAAGCACACTCAGGGAGGAGTGAAGCAAAACCCAAGCTGCTGAAAGCAGCTCAACAGCTCCTGGTTCAGGGCTGATAGAATGCACCCTCAGGGATGAGGCGCGTGCCACGGGTTATGAGAGTTCAGACCCCGACTCAGACGGTGAGGCTGTTCAAGGCGAAGAACGGCAGCTGCCAGATATTCAACCTCTGGCAGCACGATTCGCTGCCCTGTCAGGGTCAGGAGAGGCATTCGGAGAAGAAGTGGCCTCCCTAATAAAAATTACTTTGTTTCCCATCAGCTGGAACAGCAGGAGATGGATGATACATCAAAAAAGCATGAGACTCCAAGTAACAGGTTGCTCCAAAAAAACATACTCCAGGAGGAGTGATGTCAGAACCAGGCTCCAGAAGCCAGGTCAGCAGCACCTAGTAAAGGGCTGCTTGATAGCACCCTCATTGATGAGGCGCGTGCACAGGGTCAGCAGAGTTTCCAAAACAAGCAAAGACGGCAGCTGCCAGATGGGCTATTCCTGGCAGTACGATTTGCTGCTCTGTGAGAGTTCTGACCCCGAGTCTGACGGTGAGGCCGATACAAACGAAGACGGCAGCTGCCAGATGTTTTACTCCTGGTAGTACGATTCACTGCCCCGTCAGAGTCAGGTGAGCCACTGGAAAGGACATGGTCTCTGTGATCAACTATTGTGTCTGCCATCAGCTCTAGTAGCTTATGATGGATGAAAATGCCAACAAAGCACGAGATCCCAAGGAACTGCATATTGCTGAAAGTACTAGCAGAGAACCAAGATAAGGGGTCAGATGGGCGAAGGCATGTAAGCCTAAGGAAAGTAAAAGCTGCTGGGTTGATGAACAACTGCAATTTGCAAAACAATGCATGGAGGCCATGGATGGAGATGCATCAAGTGGCACTAAAGTTGCTATGTAGCGCCCACTTCAAGATGAATTGTTTCAGGAAGTATGCCATTCGGTCCACCATCAACCCAAAGTTGCAGCAACTATGTAAAGCCCAGCAATGTGCAGTCATTCAACTTATTCTTCAGAGAAGAGTTGGATAATGAGGCAAGAACAGCAAAGTTGATCACAACATCAATGGTCGTCAAGTCTGCAAAGAGGACGTATCCTTTCAGACATCATACAAAATCCTGGACCAACATCAGGATCAAATCGACCATTGAAGCAGGTACGCAGTTGATGTCCTGCAGCAGGAAAATGAAAAAGCATGGGTTTTGCCTGCCAGGAGCCAGGGACCACAGGTCACTCAGATGACAAAGGAGGTAGGTGGACCTGGTTCTTATGGGAACATATTAAGGCAAAAACAGCCAAATATTGGAAGCAAATTACTTCAGTTATTATTCTGAGTATTATAGAAAGGTTTCGAATTGATTCGATTCAAATACTGATTTGCCATCCAGCATGTTCCAAGCAGAACATTCCATTTCACATTAAAATAATTGATGGAGGTTCAAGCTGAATTGAAAACTTGTTTATAAACAAGTAATTGAAAGGTCAGTTCATCAAAACCACCAAATTGTGTTTAAAATTTCTCAACCTAAAAAGGTGAGGAGTATTTTAGATCTGACAAGTCTTTAAAATTTTGTAGTATAGACACTTCAAATGGAGACTTTGAGACTGCCGTACAATTTATTTCAAAAAAGATGTTTTATGGCACTTATAGATCTGAAAGATGTATATTACTTAGTGTTTGTTCATTTATAAGATAAAATTATCTGAAGGAACAATTATGGCAATTCAAAGTTCTGTCTAACGGGTTAACTTCAGTCCCTAGAAATTCACTAAATTGGTAAAACCAATTTTGGGGCTAATTAGAGTCCAAGGACAGATGTGGATGGCTTAACTGGATGAGGTCCTAATTAGGACGAACAAGAGAATTCATGAGTTATCTCTCTCAAATTATTCAAACCACTTTTGAAAGTTGGGTTTAATTCATCCAGAGAGAAATTAAGTTAACGATACTTACAACAATTGATTATTTGATTCAATTGAAAAGGTAGTAATTTACCCAGGGTAAATGGTAAAGCTAATTGATGGTTGTATTAAGTAGTTGGAAAAGCAACAATCTTCAATTAAGACAGGTGGCCAGTTTGTTAGGAGAATTAGTGTTATTTCCAGCAATACAATATGGGCCATTGTACTGCCAGCAGCTGCAGACTGCAAAAAGAAAAAACACTAAGATGCATGATGGCCATATTTTTGATAGGCCATGCAATTAAACAACAAATGCTGCTTCTGATTGCAGTAGTGGATTTAACATGTCTTCAGTAGTTCAAGCAAGATACGGATTGAACAGCCTTCCATGGTCTTAACAGACTGATATCAGTGTATTAGGATTGGTGCCACTGAAAAGGTATCCATCTGTGGACAGATGGATTATGGAAGAAGTATTATTTTACAGACATGGAGAATCGACGTTTTAAAGTCTATTGGAAGGCTTATGAGCTACAAGCTTGTTGTTAAATACAACTAAACTGCATGTTCAGTTTCAAATTAACAACACTACAGCAATGGCATGTATTAATTGTATGGGTGGAATTTCTATGATAACAAAGAATGGATGTTTAACTTTAAGATTTTTAATGATATAATAGTCAGATTTGGGAAGCCAGATATGACTTGTTTCCATCCAGACTCAATCACCAGTTACAGAGATATGTGTTATGGGACTACATCGGGAGAACAGTAGCGATGGATGTTTCTCACTATATTAGGATGGTATGTTGTTATATGCATTTTACTTCATCCTGTCTCATTAATCGGTGTCTGCTTAAAATGAAGCAGTATGCTGCCTCTGGGGTATTCATGGTACCAGACGGGTCTACGCAGCCATGGTTCCCTTTGATATTGGAATTTATGACACAGTTTCTGATGAATGTTCCCAAAAGAAGGAAGTTACTGGAGTATTCGATAATTGGAGAGTAACATCTGTCATATGCCTGTATGGATGCAGGTTTTAAAAAGGAGGATTGTCTGGGCATGCTGTGGACATGCTTACAGCAGTCTGGCGGAAGAGTACTCAAAAGCAGTACATTTGTGAATCTGAGTTGTGACTCTGTAAATATTGCTTTCCCATTATGTAAAGAATGAGGGGGGGAAATTATCTGTGTATAAAAGATATGGAATGTTGTATGGCACATGACGCAAATGTCTTGGATTTACCTCTAATTAAGGGGTTGAGAGTGCGATTATTCAGACAGAAGTAGAGTTGTTTTAAGCTACTTCATCAATGGAGTCTTGGTACGATTCTGATTTGGCCAAGTTCAGCATGAAGGTAGTCATGCTTATGGCACTTGTAACATTACAAAGTTACAGATACACAGGATGGAAGTACCTCAGGATTATGTTATGTTTTACATTTGATGACCTACTCAAATTAAGTAGGATCAGGTGTGATAGGATTCAAGAGTGTTTTATTAGCATATTCTATGGATCCATGTCTATATGTTGACATATTTGTTGCAATACATAGAGGCTACAAAGGTCTTATGAAATATGAAAACAAGATTGTTTATCATTTGCGAAAAACCATACAAGATAGTGTCAGTTTAGACTATTTTAAGATGGTTAAAAACAAGTTTTGGTTGCTGCAGGTGTGAACATTGATGGTTTTACATTCCATTCAGTTTAGCAGCAACATTGACGACCAGGGCGAAGGACGTCCCGTCGACCATATTTTCACAGCCGCCGGGTAATCCAATAAGTTGGTGTTTCAACACTTTTACCATCGGCCTATGGCCAATACGGGGCTGTTTGCAGATACTATATTAAGTTCTGCTTAAATTTCCCAGGGTTAAAGGGGATACTGTTAATTCTTTTATTCAAATAAATGAATTACTGCATTTGTCAGGCAAATGTTATTATTAATGCAATATTGATTATTCTCGTTCCGTGTCAATCAATGCAGTGAGAAGCCGGGATTGATCTACGGCATGAAATCACAAAGCTTTAAAATCTTCACGTAGTCACTCACGTGACTCCGAAGTAAAATCTTTATTTTATGAGGAGTTACGTTGGTGATTACGTGCCCACCACGACCCAACCCTCTATCATAAAGATCAGATGGAAGTTCTTGTATTACTCGTTTTATTATGATACTATATTACTTCGCTTGTTGTTTTTTGTGATTTCACACGGCTGCTTCGAAGATTGATACGCAGGCGCACTGGCGGGGTTCTTCACGTAATCACCAACGTAACTCCTCATAAAATAAAGATCAAACTTCAAACTTAGGTAAGTTCTCATATAATATTACTATTCATTTTCAATAGCTGGCTTCTGTAGCTGAAGTATACTAAACCCAATATCCAGATAAAGCCAACGTTGTATGATGCTTTTTTGATGAGATTTCATAAAGTTTTATATTCCCTTAGTGTTAGGACTGTTCTTGTTCGCTTAAGGCCTTATTTGACCACTGCACATGTAACAGCACCATCGAGGAATGTCTCCTAAATTGCTTCACATCACTTCAGACCCGTCCTTCATACACCTTTCCTTCTGTTTTGTTGCTGACTTGCATGTTTACTGATCGCATACGAATCTCCCATCTACCTTATTGGTGACTATCTTTAATCAAACTTTATATCTTGTACCCTTTGTATGTTGTAATATTGTACCTTTCATCCTGTGCACTAGATAAAGGATAAAGGGTTCAACATGTAGTGCAAGATATAACTAGGAAGGCTTGATTGTATTCATAGACAGTCTTTCCTTTGACTGGATAACACACAAACAAAAGCTTTTCACTGCACCTTGATACATGTGACATTAATAAACTAAAGTAAAACTATAGAAACCCATTACCTTGTCCATCAAGGGTGTGATGATTAGATATAAAAACAGTTTAACGTTCTTTCCCATCTCATCTTCCTCAGACTTTGCTGCCTCCTACAAATGAAGATCCATCAGTACACCAAAGCCTGAAGCTTATTTCATAATAGTCATTAGACCTTCGATCAGCATCACAGTGCTAGACACAAAATGCTGGGTAACTCACCGGGACAGGCAGCATCCCTGGATAGAAGGAACACCCATTCCATCTCTCCAGAGATGCTGTCTGTCCCATTGCGTTACTCCACCATTTTGTGTCTATCTTCGGTTTAAACCAACATCTGCAGTTCCTTCCTGTAGCATCGCAGTGCTGATCAGGTATAATGGCCAGAAGTGAGCAGAATTCTTTAAACATAAATTGGTTAAGAGTACTCCTTGCCTGTACATTCAATTAGGAATATTTTAAAATCTCAGTTTATTGGTTATGGCAGCATATTGATCTGGATTTCCTGAGTAAAGCCAGTTCCAGCTGCCATAGGGTGAAGCAATTTTGCTGAGCTTTAAGCAGGCTTGTGGGCAGGTGAAAATGGTATTACATGTGTTATGGATATTGCATTCTGATTTCTTTCAACGTTGACAATTAGGACTTGTGATGCACATCAGGCTTATTCTAAGCATATGTCATGTGGAGGTTAAAGAACCTGTATAATGCCTACAAAATGCACGGTGCTTGGCTGAAGTTCAATTTTTTTTGTGTATCATTTAATTACTATATGCTAATTTATCCTATCATCTCCCCTATCGATGCTGTTGGTGTGCCACACAGTAAGTTTCACCAGAGACTTCCTTACAATATTGAACATATGATTAATTACCAGTGACACAATCAGTGACTAATTCACCAACAATCCTTTAACGGACACAATTTGCTTATTGAACGATGTCTATGTTTATTGGAACCTAACAAAGGGATCAAAGACAAAACTGGAAGTTATCAGAAGGAAACCAAAAACAGCAGCAAGCTAGAAACTCGGCTGGCTTAAATTGCTTTAAAAATCAGTTCCTATCCATTAATTTATACGCTGAATAGGCTCGCAGCATGAATCCTGAATCTTTACCTTGCCAGGTCTTTCATTGGTTTTATAGGTGGACACAATTTAATATGGGGACTCAGCTGTTCATGATCCATTATGACTCCAAAGATCAAGTAGGTCAGATGAAAAAAAACAAATGGATGCATAACACCTGAAAAGCACCTCACCTTGTAGACAACCACTATTAGTCACTGCTGACAATTGTGTTTTTGACAACAGTGTGTTACTAAAAGGTCCACGGTGACACTGCACAATGCATTTCAAAGGATGTGTTTCTGTGGACAATGGGACTTTGATATTGAAAGAAGTAAAACAACTTGCTACTAAAATTGATATAGAAGCATGTCATTGCCACTAGGCAGTGGTTGCTTTACAGATGCTCAGACTTTGTAATGGATGTAGCAGAAACTATTTCATACAGCACTTGCAGCTGAGTCACTTATTATTCAGAGGCTGACTGTGGTGGAGGGCATTGTGAAACTGAGAACAAACGTCCTGAGAAACTGTTTTCGCTATTAAATATAGTATCAGGATTCAATCATTGAATTGAAGGATTATTTCCATGGCTTTCTACAGTATTTTACCAGAAACCTGGGCATTCAACAATTCATTTAGTTAGGCTTGCAGCAGTAAAGAGAATAGTGTATGTTACCAACAATGTTTACACTGCAGAGAAACACCTCCACAACTGAGTCTGATTTACTCAGTATTACTTTTTCTTTGGAAGGGTTTGATCAATATGTTTTAAAATAGTGACAATAGCAGCCCTTTTTTTAAATGATCCACTGTGAATAAGAATTTAATTCATTTAAGTTATTGAGAGAACTTTCATGATTGTTATTTATGTATTTCTAGAAAATCCACTTTGAATTTGAACATAGGACATAGAAAATAGAAAAGTACAGCACAGGAACAGGCTCTGCAGTCCACAATGTCTGTGCCCAAGATGATGCCAAGCTCGACTAATCTCATTTACCATATGTTATATGACATAATTTGTATCCCTCCATTCACTGCATTTCCATGTGTCTAGCTAAAAGTCTCTTAAATGTCACTGCCTTATCTCCCTCCACCACTATCCCTGGCATGGCATACCTCTGTCTTGTGTAAAAAATCTACCCCATACATCTCCTTTAACCATTGCCCCTTTCACCTTAAAGCACACTCATGTCTTTGACATTTCCACCCTGGGAAAAAAGTTCTGACAACCTACCCTGCCTATGCCTCTCTTCATTTTGTATACTCTATCAGGTCTCCCCACAGCCTCCGATGCTCCAGAGTAAATTTCTTCCTGCCATTTCCAGTTATTTTCAGAAACATCATATTGCTGTAGCCAGTATCATTATTGTATGTGTTTAAATTCTTCCTTTAAGCTAAAATGATGAAAGGAAAAGAAGAACTGAATTACAGTGATTGAGAGGGACACTAAGGAAATGTTTTTGACAATAACCACAATAATGTTTTGAGTTTCAGATTCGCAAAGCTCTGCATGTGAATCTCAATGCGTTTTCAGATGATGACTGACCATTCAAGGCTCCATTCTCCAGAGGTTCTTGCAATTCATTTCATGTTTATGTCGAAAGGAATACTCTCCGTGTTAATCCTATTGAAAGGGATAGCGTAAAATAAGATTATATTTCAATGGCTATAGAGACAATTACCCCAAGTGCCTACAATTTATGGCTAACTAGTTCAATCTCCCATGGTGTTGCATGCAGTGAATCAGGACCAAGTGTAATCTTCAGATACAATGAATGAGGTTAGAAACTGAGGGATAATTGGATCGGGGCAAGCAAACAGAATTCAGCCCCATTTTAAAGTCATACATTCAGTTCCTATCTTTGCATTTCCATTATGAATTCTTAGGAACACATTCATAATGTAAAATGGCTATGCAAACATGTCACACTGTAATTATAGTGGCTGTTCTGCAGCTTTTGCACTGGGGAGTGTGGCAATTTACAATGTTGTTTCATTACCTATGTACTGTATGTGGACATGGGAATTTATATAAAACGTGCTTTACATGTTTTTAACACAGCTTATCACGAGTCAACTTCTCCTGTAATGATGCAACTGATATATCGGACAATATTGGTGACGGAGAACATAGAACGGTACAGCACAGGAACAGGCCCTTCAGCCCACAATGTCTGTGCCGAACATCATGCCAAGACCAATTCTTATCTGCCTGCACATAATCCATATCACTCCATTCACTGCATATCCATTTGCTTAACCAAACCTCTCTTAAATGCCACTATTACATCTACCCCCACCATCACCCTGACAGCGTATTCCAGGCATTCACCATCCTCTGTTTAAAAAAAATAACTTACCATGCACATTTCCTTTAAACTTTGTCCATATCACCTTAATATTTGATATTTTGTTAGCCTATTTATCTACCCTATCTATCCCTCTCATAATTATATATATATTGATCAGGTCTCCCCACAACCTCAGGTGTTGCAGAGAAATCAATCCAGCTCTGCCCAACCTCCACCTGTAGTAAATGCCGCTAATACAGGCATCATTGTAATAAACATGCCCTGCACCCTTTCCAAGGCTTCCACATACAGTACTTGCTGAAATGGAGGTGACCAAAACTGTATGCAATACTGCAAATGAGGTCTAACCAAAGACTTATAAAGCTTCATCAAGACTTCTTAACTCTTATACTCACTGTCAGTGCCCCATATGTATCACTGTCATTTTTGTTGTCACTGTCTTATAATCAGTGTCCCAACCAAGAAAGGCAAGCATTCTGTATGCTTTGTGTTTTCCTGTTATGAGTTCACTTCTGACTCCTGTTGTAATGACATGACTCCTATAATCAATATTTTCTCTGAGGGCTGTGGGGAGAATGAGGCTATTATTTGTCCTTGTATGACGCGGCACAGTGGCGCGGCGGTAGATTTGCTCCCTTAGCGCACCAGAAACCTGGGTTCAATCCTGACCACGGGAGCTGTCTGTACGGAGTTTGTACGTTCTCCCTGTGACATCGTGAGTTCTGTTTGGGTGCTCGGGTTTCCTCCCACACTCCAAAGTACAGGGTTGTAGTTTAATTGGCTTCTGTAAATTGCAAATTGTCCCTAGTGGGTAGGATAGTCCTAGTGTACAGGGCTGGTCGGCGTGGACTCGGTGGTCCAAAGGTCCTGTTTCCGCGCTGTATCTCTAAAACTAAACTAAAAAATCACCGCCTAACCCCTCTCATCTGCCACCTCCCCAAATCTGCAAGACCTGTGGAAGGTAGCTTAAACTTCATGGCTCAGCCTAACCCTGAGGTGCATGCTCCTGATCCTATCTTTTATGATGCCCCTTCCTCCTTGCATAAAGTATCCACATAAATATGGAATAATGGCATTTCATATGCAGAAAAAAAAATTAATATGCAGAAAAAGTAAAAGTCAAGCGTGTTTAATTGTCATTTGTGCTGGCCGCGGGGACAATTAAATTCTTATTTGTTGCAGCGTAACAGGCCCCTGTTGTTGGATTTGTGGTCAAAGGTGTTTTTCTGAAATAATGTTTCCACAATGGACATTGACCAAACTGGATGGAATACAGCACAGCATAGCATAGCAACAAGACCAGGTCAATCCTTCTCCATACCAAGTCGAGGTAGAGCCTCAGCTCATGGAGACATTTGGAGCTTGTATGTGAAACGGTCACCGAGACTACGTTTGGTCTCGCAGGAGTGGCTACAGGGTATAGGACCCCACATCGGGAACATCGGATGCAGTAGATAAGGTTAGAGGAAGTAAATGTGAACCTCTGTCTAACCTAACAGCACTGAAGAGGATGATGTTGGGGACATTGATCCCCTTCTGTTTTGGGGGGTTTGTCCAGCATGACCCTGCAGAGGCTTTCCATTTTGGATCTCTGGATGAACTAGAAGACAGCCCAGGTGATTGCCATGGCATAGGGTACAGGCTATAAATAGCTACACCAAGTACAGCAACGCAAGAACACCTTGCACCCGATGATCAGTTCTTGCCCACCCTTGAGATGGATCGCTGCTCCCACACTCTCAAATGTTCATTGAATTTCAGATAACCACGCCAGCTGCATTTTGTTGCTCGCCTCAGTCTCTCTGAACCAGAATCCCAGCATCTTCTGGTAGATAGATTTGATGGTGAAAAGAACAGTGGATCGGTCAGGCCAATTGCTCTAGATAACCTTAGATAAACACAAAATGCTGGAGTAATTCAGCGGGACAGGCAGCATCTCTCGATAGAAGGAATGGGCGACATCCGGGTCAAGACCCTTCTTCAGTCTGAAGCAGGGTCTCGACCCAAAACGTCACCCATTCCTTCTATCCAGAGATGCTGCCTGTCCCGCTGAGTTACTCCAGCATTTTGTGTTTATTTGTGGTTTAAACCAGCATCTGCAATTCCTTCCTACACGCTGAAGATGTCCTTGTTCTTCCCGCAACTGACTCAGGCTCCTGACACCAACTCTGACTGGTATCAGATGCTGATCAATTTGATCGTGGATCCAAGCAGAGGACAGCGGCATTCCCGTGTACAGGCAAGTTCTGATCTGAGTGTCCCCACAACTTGGTATCATTACTCTTATTCTTGTGTTCTTCCTGAAGGATTTGGCATTCTAAGCATCATGCCATCAAGGCAGAGGAGAGGCAGTAATCCTGCCTTTCTCTGGACTGGATGGGGTAGCAAACTGTTTCACTCTAATTATTCACTGTGTAGAAGAGCTAACTATTCACAGTGTAGAATAGTTGGATCCAATTCCTGATTCCCTCCCCAAAGTTTATTTTGGAGAGCATGTCATTCACGCCGATAGATACAAACTCAGCGGGTCAGGCAGCATCTCTGGAGAAAAAAAAATGGGTGACGTTTCGGGTGGGAACCCTTCTTCATTCATGTAAGTGTGCAATAGCCGGTCAAAGATCTCCTCCTTGTCCAAGTTGACCAGTCAGGTGTCCACCCCTCTGTCCCACACGTAGGCAATGGTGGAAGGATGTTCTTCGAACAATTTCTAATTCAGGATTACACTTTTAACCTTGGGCCCTGATGAATCACTGACACAACCCCACATTATAGTAGTGTGACATTAACATGCCTAGAGAAGAATGCATGATATATTTAGGCAATCAATGAGTCACCACTGGGAATGTAAAGCAATCATTTGGTGGTAAATAAGTTTTGTTTTAATCATTTACATCAAGTGGGAGTTTGGTTGTCTTCAAGATAATGAGTAAGCATGTTTCCACCTAGTAGACCCAAGTCATATCTCTTTATGTACAATTTAATTAAAGCATTCCTAGAAAATGGATACAGTTATTAAAAGGGCAGCCAAGGACCCACTTTGAGAAGCTGAGTGTGTATGCTTATTTTATGCTGCATATTTCCACGGCCGTTTAGTTAATGGTTGTCCTCTGATGTTTAGGACTTGTGGCTGAAACATATAATTCCCCCTTTTACATGCAACATAGTTTACATTCCTCCTTCAACCAGCACCATCAAAATGAGTTATCCAAATAATTGATTTCCTTCCAATCTGTAACCACTTATCAATGCTGCACATTTGGAATTAATTAATTCATGCTAATCTTGTTACTTAAATGAATAGCCAAGGGATTTTATATTGGGAGTGTCTAGATTGTCAGCAGATGAGGTCCATTGCCCAGAAGCATGAAGTCAGAAAACTTTCACATAAAACCCCCACAAAGTGCTACAGCAGCTCAGCAGGTCAGGCGACATCGCTGGTCGAAATGGATAAGTAACTTTTCGGGTTGAGACCCTTCCTCAGACTAATTGTACATTGTCCTCCAGAAAGAATGCTGAGTTACTCCAGCACTTTTTCTGTAAACCAGCATCTGCAGTTCCACCCCACATGGTATTTCTCAAGAGTTAAATTGGATAACATTGGAATTTTCCCATTGCCTGCTTCATCTGGACAATGGGGTCAAGGAAAGAGCGTTCACGTCGCGGCCCTGATTTCACCAATCTTTCCACCACCACGCACAAGAAGCACAAGAAGCGCAAAACAGACACCATTGGATGCAGAAGCCGAGAAGTATGTTCAGCTCTGGCTGAACAACTTCTAATCTTGTGTGTGGACTCGATAAGAAGAAGATCTGGACAATGTAGCACAACAGCTTTATTCTAATCATCACAATTTCAGCGCCTATCCAGCATTTATTGTGCTATTGTTTATTATATCACTTCAACATTGAATCCAATTTTGTGAATGACTGGCACTGGTTCAAGCTTTCATGAATGGCCTGACATGAAAGCAAAATTACACCATGGTTTTCAGACAATACACTGGAGGCCTTGGCAAAAGAGGTAGAATGAAGAAGAAATGGGGAGATGGCGAGAGAGTCTGCATTGAATGTCAAGACCCAACCTGCCACAAGATTTTGCACAGAGCATAGTTCTCACCATTTTCATTGTTGTAAAGGTATCCTTCTCATCCTGCACACAGGGTCCAGCCATCCAGCATTTAAAGTATTGTGTTCAGTTCTAGGCACCATGTTATAGGGAAGAGGTTGGCAAGCGGGAAAGGGTGCAGAGAAGATTTACGAAGATGTTGCCAGGAATCGAGGGCCTGAACTATAGGGAGAGGTTGAGCAGGCTAGGACTCTATTCCTTGGAGCGCAGGAGGATCTTAGAGAGGTGTACAAAGTCATGGGAGGAATAGATCGGGTAGACTCACAGTCTCTTGCCCTGAATAGAGGAATCGAGAACCAGAGGACATAGGTTTAAGGCGAGAGGGGGAAAGATATAATAGGAACCTGAGGGGTAACTTTTTCACACAAAGGGTGGTGGGTATATGGAACAAGCTGCCTGTTTCCATTCATGTCAGAACAGACCAGGCTATAGTCTGAAGGAGTGTCCCGAGCAGATACTGCGGTGATGGTCACTCAGTGGTAACCCAATGCAGTGGTAACTCAGATGCCCTCTGAGTTACTCCAGCACTTTGTGTTTTGTTCAAGTTTCTAGCATTTGCAGTTCATTGTGTCTCCAGGCTATAGGAGTGTTGGTAATAGTCTGCTCCATCAAAATCAATGCGAAAGCATAGCGTTCATTAGATGCTTTCACTTCAATTTAGTTTAGTTGATTGTCACGTGTAGCGAGGTACAGTGAAAAGCTTTTGTTGCATGCTAACCAGTCAGTGGAAAGACAATACATGATTACAGTCGAGCCATCCACGGTGTACAGATACATGATAAGGGAATAACGTTTAGTTTCAATCTACAGGCCTTTAAACATTGTGGGATTCAAGAAATATTGGGCAAATGAGGGAAAGACATGTTGAGGTCAAAGATCATCAACGATCTTATTAAATGTGGGGTAGGCACAACGACTCATCTGTCTCTGAAAATCTAAAAAAAAACACAGATGGGCAAAAGCTTTCAAGTCAAAGAAATGTTAAGTTTTTCTTTCCATGGCAGCTGCCTGACCTGCTGGGTGTACCCAGCAATGTCATTGTTTAATCGACTCCTATTTGTTATGTTCTTCCATTTTGATCATGGTGCATCAGAGCCACCAGCCATATCATAAGCACTCATTCATCCTTCATACCCCTTGGGACCGTGGTCTTTGTTCCGGTTGTTTTCTTGCAGCTGACACAATGGACTGCTACAGTGACAATGGAGTGCCACAGTCTGAAGAAGGGTCTCAACCCGAAACGTCACCCATTCCTTCTATATAGAGATGCTGCCTGTCCCGCTGAGTTACTCCAGCATGTTGTGTCTATCTTTGGTGACAATTATCAATACAGGTTTCTGCCACTCTCTCCCAATGATACATTCAGTAACTGCCCCAGACACATTTTGCTCATTTGCTTCGCCATGACTTAGCACCTTTGAAAACATATCTATTTTTCAAGTGCTTGGCTAGATTTTCCGACCAACATATTTTTGCACTGACTGGAACATCCAGGCTTGGAGTATTTAGTTGTGAAGAAAATCATGGATCCTTGCCTGATGTTCAGGCACATATGTTTCCCAACAGGATTCAATAAATAAACTGATAAGAACCTCAGCTGCAGGGAGTGCCAAAGCAAACCAGGCAATTAGATACATTGAAATGACATCCCCTTCACCAATTATCTTGTTGAAGGAAGGTCAAAGGGAGATTTAACAGGAATGTTCAGAATTATATTAACAGAGAAAATCAGAAAACTGTTCACAGTGACAAAAATGCTGGTAATTAAAAAACACAGATTTGTGCCTGGCAAAAGAACTAGAGGCAATATGAGGGGGGGGGGGGGAAGTCAGGCATGAACTGGAGGAGAGAAAAGGCCAGAACAAATCAGAGCAAGCAACAGATGACCTCAGGAATGGTGGAGTCAATAATGGCCCAATGTTGGCTGAGGGAGATGTGCTAATGACAGAGATATATGGATGCGGACAGTGGAACTGGTAGGATGACCATTGTGGGAGAAGAAGGAGAGGTGGGGGGAGGGGATGCATGTTACTGGAAATTAGCGAAATCAACGTTCATACCACTCCCCCCTTCCCCCCTTCCACCGCCCTCTCTCCCACCCCTCCTCCACCCTAGTCGTCCTACCCGTTCCACAGGTAACCAGCATCTGCAGTTCCTTCCTGCACAAGTATGCAAGCAGATTCTGTTCAAACTTTCAGAAGGTAATTTAATGAATAATTGCACAGCTATAACCAGGAGCAGGGGAGTGGGATTAAATGGATTGCTCGTCTAAAATCCTAATACAAATGTGATGGGATTTTCTTCTTCTGTCGTGTGTTTTTTAGACCTGCAGCTCCGTTGAGGCGAGCCAGGCCAACGTGTCATCGTCCAGGTCAATCAGACCTCGTTCACCATTCGGTGGCCGGTGTTTGGGGCAACTGGTGACTATGGGCTCCATGGATAAAAGGCTCCCTGTTTGTTGTAGCCATTTAGCTTAACTCAGTATGTTATAACTATAATCAGTTACCTTTAAATTTTAACTGCCCGTAATTATGTGGGTGGGATTTATTACGTAGTCGGAGGCGTGTTTGCGGCTGGGATTCTTGCACAGATGTGCTAGTAATTAATTTTTTAGTTTAGTTTGAAGATGCATGGGGGAGAGGTCACAGCTTTCGACCATGCACGAGTTCCACCATGCACGAGTTTGATCATGCACGGGTTCCACCATGCACGAGTTTGACTACGAGTAAGATCAAAATGTACTTAAACAAGAAGAAGTTTGGATGAATATCTTACTGTTTTTACTACAACAATAAATAAACTATTAATTAAGAGACTGTGTTTTGAAGATTTATCTTTGGACGGCATTGAATGTCTCTGGAGAGCTCGTGGATGCGTAGCGATATTATCTCCTTACCCCTGTCTTCAATCATTGTGGCTAGGGGAAAGAATCCTTGAACGATATAATAATCTGACATTACACTGTTGATGTAAATAGACCCCTGATGTGTCAAGCCCCCCATAATTCTAGTTCAGAAATACAGAGGCCAACAGTGGTGTAAATAGACCCCTGATGTGTCAAGCCCCCCATAATTCTAGTTCAGAAATACAGAGGCCAACAGTGGTGTACCCATTCCTACTCTGGTTAAGATGAACACGCCCCTCATGAACTCCTTTGCTGAACATAAGAAATTGTCAAACTTCAAACAACCCCAAACTTGTTTCCTTCCTTTACCTTTAAGACAATGAATGCCTTGCAGTAAAAGTATAACTACTTGCTGATAGCTTGTCTTTCCTGCATATGCAATGTGATGTTTTCATTAAAATGTCAAAATGTTTCCCCGCTCCATGTTTCAAGACTTTTGTGTCAGAAGTTGGAATAAAATGATTGGCAGGTAGTTGCTTGAATTATAAATAAGTAAATTGTATTGTGCGTATCCAATCTGTTAGGATTACCTCAATGTTGCTCTTGTAGCTTTACAATTAAGACTCCTGCTGCTTTGGCAATTAGAAGTGGACTTCTCCATCCAAGACATCTCCTTGTCTGGTCTGCTGTGGTTTTCCTCAAGGACCATTTATACAAACCTAATTGCAATGGGTCTGATTAATTCAAATAGTGTCATTCATTGCATCAACATACGACACATTCCTTAAAATATAAGTGATCTGCGTGTGCAGCAACTCCAAATATGACAAAAATGAATTTCTGGGCAAAATGATGTTTGGTGCAGTCTTCCATGTCTCCTAGCACCTAAAACTGTGCAAAAACAAGCAGCACAATTTTATTAAACTCTTATCTTAGCAACTAAAAAATAGTGGTAAAGATTAAGGGCAGTACGGTGGCGCAGCGGCGGAGTTGCTGCTGACTTACTCCAGCACTTTGCTCCAGATTCCAGCATGTCAGGTCCTTGTGTCTCTCTGTACCCCCTCCTACCTCAGTCTCTGTAAGGATTATTTTCCCTTCTCCCAGTTTCTCCACTCCATCACATCTCTTCAAATGATGACATTTTCCACATCAGACTTTCCAAGATAACTTTCTATATCTTTGTAGATTGATGATGCATGTGAATCAATCACACTTAGCCAGCATCACTAACTCCACCCCATTATAACATTTATACTAACGCCCATTCCCAGCACCGTTAGTTGAAGCAGCTAGGATGAACTGACAACACCTCGTTTTGTAATGCTGCCAAGTTACTGTGCTGATTAAAGATGTGTGTAAATCTTATACAGTTTGATGTGATTTATGCCGCACCAGCACGTTTGCAGCGCATGATGATGCAGCTGCAGCGGTACGACTTCTCTATTACCTACACAAAGGGTAAGGACATGCATGTCGCTGACACAATCTCTCGTGCTCCTCGAGCATCTTGCGAACAACATCCGCATGAACGGGAGAATTTCACGGTTCTCGGTGTCGGTCTAATCTCCAGCAAGCAACTGCGCACATCCATCATCAAAACAGGCTGGCCAGACAAACAATCCAACACGCCCACAGAGGTGTAGCCGTACTTCTTGGTCCATGATGAACTGCCTCTCCACATTAAACAGGCCTCTTCTCTGTCGGTTTTTAAATCACTTCTTAAAACCCATCTCTTCTCCGTGGCCTTTGATACCCAGTAAGATGTTGACTTTATTTACTTGATTTAATTTCTGTTTTGATTGCTTTTATTGCGTGGCTATTATTTTTACTCATGTTTTATGTCTTTTAATTTATTGTTGTATTTCATATCTAATTTTTGCATCTCATGTGAGCTGTTATGTTATGTTCTGTTATGTTGTCTGTTTATGATGTCTTGTTTAGTCTTCTCTACAGCACTTTGGTCAACATTGGTTGTTTTAAAGTGCTTAACAAATAAAGTTGGATTGGATTGGATTGGTGGTTCAGGATGGTGTGGTCGTTAAGGGTCACAAGGTAGTGGTACCTTCATCGCTACAAGACGAGTACTTCAAAGAGGTACACAGCGGTCACCCAGGAGCCGACTCCACACTGGCACGCGCCCGGGATCTGTTCTACTGGCCCGGAATAGCCACGTACATCCGGGACCGCGTAGCCTCCTGCCCCACTTGCAACAATCTTGCGCCTCATCAGCAGCAGCAACCCCTTCTGCAACAACCTCCACCAGCACTGTCTTGGTCGTTGCTGGCTGCGGACATTTTCGAATGGTGCGGTAAGCACTACCTCGTTCTGGTCGACTCTTTTTCCAACTGGTTTGAACTTGACCAACTGACCTCCCTCACGTCTGAGATGGTCATCAAGAAGCTGAAAAGACACTTCTCAGCCTATGGCATTCCTGTCATTCTGAGAACCGACAATGGTCCACAGTTCACCAGCCACTTGTTCAAGCTTTTCGCAGACCGATGGAACTTCCAGCACGTCACAAGCAGTCCCGAGTATCCACAGAGTAATGGACTCGCTGAACGCGCTGTCAGAAGCGCCAAGCACTTGCTGGAGGGGGCACGCATTTCAAAATCAGACGTTTATCTCGATCTCCTGAATCTCAGAAACATCGCAAGAGACGGAACCTTGGGGTCACCAGCACAGCGGCTGCTGTCGAGGGTGACGAGGTCTCCGGTCCCCATCACACAAGAGCAGCTGGTTCCTCGGGTGTTGAAGCCCGCCACTATCCAGCAACGTCTCCAAGAGAAGCACGATACCCAGAAACGGTCATACGACAGTTCCAGCAGACCACTCCAGCCTCTACTGCCGGGCCAGGTCATCCGTCTACGAACTCCAACTGGACACTGTAGCTTGTGGACTGTGAGGGAGCGGTATACCGGAGAAGTCGACAACACCTGCTTGCTGTGAAGGAGCCCCGACCACCGCCTGCTGATCCCTATGCTCCGCCGCTCCAGTTCCAGCCGCCTTCCGCAATGTCTCCCGCCCGTCCCCACATGCCTTGCACCCCCCCACGTCCCTCTGTCTCCACTAACCACAGGGTTACACCCACCGCATGTTTCCCCCCTCGGTCACCACAATCCTCTCCCGTGCGATTTTCACCTTCAGCCTCTCCGCCTAATCCTTCAGTTGAGGGAGGGGATGGTTGGGTCCGCACGCGCTCGGGCCGTGTTAGTAGACCACCAGACAGGTATGGCGAGTATGTTTAATACACTTCCTTTCCACATTTAATCTTTAGGGGGAAGGATGTAGATTGATGATGCATGTGAACCAATCACACTTAGCCAGCATCACTAACTCCACCCCATTATAACATTTATACTAACGCCCATTCCCAGCACCGTTAGTTGAAGCAGCCAGGATGTACTGACAACACCTCGTTTTGTAATGCTGCCAAGTTACTGTGCTGATTAAAGATGTGTGTAAATCTTATACAGTTTGATGTGATTTACAATCTTCATCAAAGGTTCCACTTAAGTTGGAGGTCTGACTCTTGAATCTTCTCTTTCCGACAGTTCTGTCCTCAACCCTTTTTCTCCACCCAGTGATTCCCTTTATTCTTACCCCCACCCTCTCACCCCTGCCATTATTCTCCACATTTAATGAACCATCATAGAGCATGGAAGCAGACCCTGCAGCCCACTTCGCCTGCACTGACCATCAAGTGCCATCTGCATCAACCCCATATTGCATCTCCATCAAAACATCTTTGGCACAGAGGAGAAAACTGGCGCATCCATGTAAAATCCATACGCCACATGCAACTCGGCAAGTATATTACATTCAAACTCCACACAGAGAGCACCCAAGATCAAGACAAAACCCAGCGCTCTGAACCTGGTAGACAACTGTACTAACTCTGCCAACACTACTAATACCCTCGACATATTTCCACCACCTTTAATGTGATGCCAGCATCGGACACACATTTCCCTCCTATCCCCTCTTCTGTGGATTCTCCACAGATTACTCCCCTATATCCCCAGAAGCACCTGTTTCATTTCTCAAACAACCACAGGAGAGGTAAAACATGTCCTTGTCTTCCCATCATCCCAGGATGCAAGCACTCCCTCCATGGGATGCAGAAGTTCTCTTATTCCTCTTCCAGTTGTGCACTGCAATCACTGCATATGGCCTGGTCATAGAGTCATAGAGTGATACAGTGTGGAAAAAGGCCATTCAGCCCAACTTGCCCACACCAGCCAACATGTCCCAGCTGCACTAGTCCCACGTGCCTGCGTTTGGCCCATATCCCCGTAAACCTGTCCTATCCATGTACCTATCTAAATGTTTCTTAAACGTTGCAATGGTACCTGCCTCAACTACCACCTCCGGCAGCTTGTTCCATACACCCACCACCCTTTGTGAAAATGTTACCCCTCGGGTTTCTATTAAATCTTTCCCACCTCACCTTAAACCTATGTCCTCTGGTTCTCAGTTCCCTTACTCTGTGCAGCTACCCGATCTATTCCTCTCATGATTTTATACACCTCTACAAAATCACCCCTCATCTTCCTGTGCTCCAAGAAATAGAGTTCCAGCCTACTAAACCTCTCCCTATAGCTCAAACCCTCGAGACATGGCAACATCCTCATCAGTTCTCTTCACTTCTGTTCCTCGTCACTTCAGTTATCTTCACTGAAGTAACCGAGAGCATATTTGGTTATTCCCTGTTTTCATTCATCTCCTCCACTTGCATCTCTTCCAGAGAGACCATCTGTGAATAACAAGCCTTCAATACTTCAGTCTATCTTGGTCTCCATCCTATTGCAAACATTTTGTTTGTTCTCTCCATCCCTTCCCTTCCTCACAGTTTAAAACGTGATTGATTTCTAACTCTTCTTCAGTTCTGATGAAAGGTCATCAATCTGAAACATTGATTTTGTTTCTCTCAGTAGCCTAACCAGCTGAGTATTTCCAGTATATTTTATTTTTCTTACAGTGCCCTCCATAATGTTTGGGACAAAGACCCATCATTTCTTTATTTGCCTCTGTAATCCACAATTTGAGATTTGTAATAGAAAAAAATCACATAAAAATAGCCTTAATTAAAATCTGACAATGTGCACTTTACCCATATATGATTTTTTCTATTACAAATCTCAAATTGTGGAGTACAGAGGCAAATAAATAAATAATGGGTCTTTGTCCCAAACATTATGGAGGATACTGTATTTTCCAGATATTTTTCAAATGCCACTCAAAGAAGTAAGGTGCGGCACAATGGTGCAACAGTAGAGTTGCTAGTTGCTGCCTTGCAGCGCCAGTGACCCGGGTTCGATTCTGACCACGGGTGCTGTCTATATGGAGTTTGTACTTTCTCCCTGTGACCACATGGGTTTTCTCAGGGTGCTCCTCTTCCTCCCACACTCCAAAGATGTTCAGGTTTGATGGTGAAAAGGCTTTGGTAAGTTGTAAAATTGTCCCTAGTGTGTGTGTGTGTGTGTGTGTGTGTCTATTAGTATACGGGATGATCGCTAGTTGGCATGAACTCAGTGGGCCCGAAGGGCCTGTTTCCATGCTGTATCTCTAACATCTAAAGTAAAGCCTAAAGTATCATAATCAATTTATATTTAATAATAATTTCCCATTGCATTATGCTACACTAATGTAAAATTAATCTCACTGCGATACGTTACAACATTTCTATTGTGAAGAAAATACAACATAACAGAACCTCTTGATTTTTCAGAAGCGCTGCCAATAAATACTTGAGGCATTAAAGATTATCTTTTTTTTAATAAACAATTTTCAATTGCCATGTTCTCCAGGGTTGCTGCCTGGCACTTTGAGTCATTTTGTGTATTTTTTTGGTAAACCAGCACCTGCAGTTCCTTCTTTCTAAATTTCCAATTACTGTCTCGTTGGGGGTAGATATAATAATGATGTCAATTAGCCAATGGCCATCAAAACCATATGACAGTGAAAGGGTTAAATAGTTAAGATGACCAAGATGATTGAAGATATAAGCCCTCTGCGTGATTGGCAATAAGAATAACTATAGAAATAGCTCACAAACTGAGACATGAATGTAAGAAAACCTTATTGAAAATCTTACACACAGAAACAATGAAGGATTAAAACATCAGGATATCAGTTCAGAAAATCCACATGGGAGCGCAGGGAGGAATTAAGGTCAAGGCAAGGGCACGAAGCTTAAATCGGAAAAGTCAAGGGAGATCTCTGGGGTCAGGGATATGACTGAGTAAGACTGGAAAAGGAGTTAATGGCCAAACAATTTATCTCTGTCTTTACCAATACACATATCTCTAGCATGAATCAACTTCTTACTTGGGTTAATTGGGCATTAATAGCTTTGATAAAATGTCTGATCATAGAGATCCATAGATGAAATGAGAATTTTTAGAATGGTAAACCTAGGTTCTGTCAGAGTTATGATTCAATGCATACTTACAAATGAAGTCCAGGACAAATTCAAAGATTTCCCTATGAAATACAATATTTGGCTGAATACGTACATGTCCACCAGACCAACTTGAAGAAAATGAGCATTGTGGTAGTGTCAATTAGGATATGTAAATATAAAGCAGAAATATAAACCTCTGATAATGGTTTATCCTATTGTGTCCTAAGCAAGCAATCTGATTGTCTTTTCATTTGAGGGAAACAAATAAAACATGTCGAGGAAAACATGTTCACATGCATGCTGAATACATTTACACAAAATGTATTCCACACAGCGTTACTCTGGTGATTGCCTTCAGTATGAACAGGACAGCTCCATTCAACTCACAGTGGCAGATTAGAGCACTCAGCTTCAATTATGGTGTTGAATCTCAGTATAAACAAGATATTAAAAGAGATGTGTGTTCTCTGCATTAAACATGGACTATACTTGTGTCATCTCCTTTAAAGATCACGGTAATGTAAAGAAAAACATGAATCATGACAAAACACCTCAGAAAGGATTCATTATAAATCAATTCAAAGCAATCATATTTATATTGAAGTAAAACTAGTTTTAGCACAAGTAAACATGCTTGAAACTTCCACTGTGCAAGGAGCCATGACAGCTGATGGTAGAATACATGCTCACTTGCAGTTCCATAAACTCTCAAATAATCTCCAGTGAGAAGAGATATGTTGGCCTTGCATTAACTTGTGGCTGTGGAACCTATTTTCCATGCCCTGAGAAACAGATGTTGGCTGCATTTTGCTGTGTACTTCAATACCTGTTGTCAAGGGAAAGGGGAAAAAAATGGTTTGAGACAATTAACATTTTGCCATCTAAGCTTATTCTGCTGGCGCCCGGGGTTTTTAAAAATGCACAAGAGTTGCTAGTGCTGTACATAGGACCCTAATGGATACTTGTAAAATAATGAACTATGCATATAAACAAAAGTAATTCTGTGCCCGATTATGTCAACGTGCAGTCTGACCTGGTGCTGACAGCGTAATTCTTTAGTGCATATTTTAAATTTTGAGCTGCAAGAATTGATTTTTCAAAGCTGTTGTCACATAAGCTAGTATTTCACAGTAACCCTGACAATGACATTCGAGGATATAAGAAAAAACATAAAACTGGGAGAAAAATATGATTAAAGAATAGAAAACAAGTCATCATCTGCAGGCTCAGCACCATAGAACGCTGTAGATAATGGTGCGCCGAATTTAAAAATGTGTTTTTAATAATAAAACTCCTTTCCTGTGGCACACGATACATCTGGAAAAATAGAAGTAACAAATGGATATTTTAGAATTTAAATTACCCAGCAATATATGTTGGATTAATTGTATTTTTATGCTCTGAAGCAAAATAATGATTTTTTATATATTGCATCATTAAGATAGAAATAATATTGCAGTTGTTTATCTTTGTTGTATTTCTGGAAATCAATACCAATTTTGTTTCTGCACATTATGCTTTCACATACCGTACATATATCTCACTGTTGCAAGCAATTGGCAGGAGCAGTAATTGCATAAGCCAAGTAAATGAAGCTTTGGTAATGAGCTGCACGTCACTGGAATTATTAAACTCCTCCCTGAATGATTGATTACCAGCAAATTGATCTTCCTGCATATGATACATTGATCATTTATAATAACTTCAGTATCCAGAGCAAGTTAAGATTTTATGTTTGTCTTTTTGTTTGTATGTGCTGGACAAACTACACTGTTCTGGCTTCAGAAGCATTATGCCGAGCAAAATAACAGGAAATGTTTGATAGAGTGACTGTAGCATGGCAACTGTTTAAAGGGCTAGCAATGCACTTTATTTCTTTCCTCCAAGACATTCTTCAATTGGAAACTCCACAGACCTCAAGGGACAAAAAGAGCTCTACAGGCGCCTGAGAGCTGAGGTCTAACAGAAAACCTATGACCTAAAGAACAGATGGTGAATGGTGAATGGAAAGGACACGGCAGACCCAGTAACTCACTGCCAACCACAACAGCCCTGGATTCCTCAGAGCTATGAAGACCATCTATGGTCAAAATACTCAATGCTTCATCCTACTTAGAGCTGTCCAGAGCAGAAACTATAGTTTAGTTTAGTTTAGTTCAGTTTAGTTTAGTTTAGTTTATTGTTACATGTACCGAAGTACAGTGGAAAGCTTTTGTTGCATGCTATCCAGTCAGTGGAAAGGCAATATATGGTTCCAATCGAGCCATCCACAGTGTAACACGTCAAGATACAATACATATTTATTAAAGTCCACTTACAGCATTGGTCTGCAGTACATTACAGTAACTAACAGCTACTCAGACTGAATTACGTAAGCAAGATCTTGGTAATATAAATTGCATATTAGGCGGAGCAACTACTAACAAGCACTACAATTGGTTAGTAGGAAATAACCAATCTACATCTTTCCTTGTATAAACAAAATAAAGCATAGATATGTGGAAACATGGTGGCTAAACAATACAGCAGTTGAAACGTTAATAACACATATGGGGAAGTATAAATGGTTACACAAAATCACCGTATCTAATGGGTGGCCTGCTGACCCGTCTGGCACGTGTGCAGTATGAATCCGCATCTCCTCCTTTCACTGGTGAAGTGACTGGGAGGGGACAGGGAATGTGACCGGGGACGGCACCGGAGACCCGCCGGGTAAAGGTGGTGAAGTAGGCGAGCTGGGCGCTGAACGCCGTGGAGAGTCCGCGGGGGACACAGTCTCTGGTAGTGGAGCAGCCGGCCCGGTAGTTGGAGGGTATACAACACGCGAGACCTCTGGATACGGAGTCGCAGGACACGGTTCCTTCACAGGGAGGAGATGTTGACGGTTGCGTCTGTAAATGGCCCCGTCCACGCTAACCAGGTAGGAGAGCGGTTCTTTGGCAGGGCTGTGGATGTGACCCAAACGGCCATAGCCCTTATTGGTCTGGAGGCGAACAACCTGTCCACTGGAGAGAGGTTTAAGTGGCATACTGGACATCGAAAAAACATTTTTGTGCATCGCGCTTGAATTGTAATTGTTTCTGGACTGCGGGTGGAGAACGGACCTGTAGCTGCAGAAGCTGCTGGGGTACACGCAGGGCAGCATGGGTTTGACGAGACATTAGTCGTTGGGCTGGGGAACCCAGTATGGGATCCCTGGCAATGTTCGTTAAATTGAGCAGGTCCAGGTAGACGTCAGATTTAGCAAGGTAAGAACGCTCCATTAGTTGTTTTGCGCTTCGGACTGCCCGTTCTGCGAGTCCGTTGGACTGCGGAAACTCAGGGCTGCTGGTGATATGTCGAAAGTCCCAGCGTTGTGCAAAGTTTTTGAAAAGCTGGCTGGTGAACTGACTGCCGTTGTCGGATAGAAGGCGTGCAGGGGAACCGTGCACGGAGAAATGGCGTTGCAACTTCTGCATAACTGCTTCAGATGTAAGTCAATGTCAAACCAGCCTGAATAAGAGTCAACAAGAACCAGATAGTGTTTCCAATGCCATTCGAATATGTCGGTAGTTAGTAGGAAATAACCAATCTACACACAGTTTACAGATACACGATAATGGGAATAACATTTAGTGCAAGATAAAGTCCAGTAAAGTCTGATTAAAGAAAGTCCGAGGGTCTCCAATGAGGTAGATTATGGCCCAGTACTGCTCTCTAGTTGTTGATAGGATGGATTTTCCTAGTTCTCCCTATAACTCCTGACACCCTTATTAATCAAGGATCTGTCAATGTCTGCCTTAAAAATATCCATTGACAGCCTCCACAACCTTCTGTGGCAAAGAATTCCACAGATTCGCCATCTTCTGTCTAAAGAAATTCCTCCTCAGAGAAAGGTCTCCAGAGAAAGGAGGGGAGCATGTTGCCAGTGTACCCTTCGTCCTGATGGCCTCCTTCATGTGTGGCTGCATCAGGGTGGTTGTGGAGCCAGCATACAAATGACACCAGAGGTGCCACCAGATCTTGGTGTTGTGAAGGCTGGACCAGGCCTCATTGTCATCGAACATTCCACGGTTAGAGTGGATGTGGGGAGGATGTTTCCACAATTGGGAGAGTGTAGGACCGGAGGTCATAGCCTCAGAATTAAACAATATTCCTTTAGTCAGAGGATGATGAATCTGTGGAATTCATTGCCACAGAAGGCTGTGGAGGCCAAGTCATTGGATATTTTTAAGGCAGAGATAGATAGATTCTTGATTAGTATGGGTGTCAGGGGTTATGGGGAGAAGGCAGGAGAACAGGGTTCGGAGGGTGAAATAGATCACCCATGATTGAATGGCGGAGTGGCCTAATTCTGCTCCTATCAATTTATGAACATGAACTCGATGGACCATGCTTCACCATCTGTCTATCAGTGAAAGTTTTCTGTAGAAAATCACCTCTGACTGCAAGTCAATCAGGCAGTAGTCGGCATGGAATGTCCTGGAGGCCCCTTGGGTGAAGGAATTAGTGGATCCCGTGGGATGGTTTCCCCAGCAGATTGCCAGTCATATGGCAGATTGCCTCATCATCAAGACTCTAAAACAAACACAAAGTCATTGTGTGGAGTAGGAAGGAACTACAGATGCTGATTTATATTGAAGATAGACACAAAATACTGGAGGAACTTGGAAGGATTCCAGCATTTTGTGTCTATCTTAAGCACAAAGACATTGCTAGGTTCGTGGCAAGAGGTTTCCTCCCCGTCAGATCCTTCATGTACAGCCAAAGTCTCACTCCCACCACATTCTATTCTCGAGATGACTACAGCGTGGATGAGATGGTCATCCATCCTTGGGGACTGCATGTTTGACAGGAAAATCTGGTAAGGTGTCCATTGGTCTTTGTTGAGATTCATCCCATACAGCTGCACAACAAGGAACTTCATGTTCAACAGGCTGCTCCCAACTTGATGAAAGACACATTTTGGTCTGCCCAATAATAAATGGTCTTCCAGTGCAAAGAGGCACCCAAAGAGACATCTACGTGAATGATACCTACAGGCATGTCCCAATTTGTAGAACTATATGCGGAGGTACACACAGAAGCTTGAAAAATGAATCTTTGGAGATTAAATATTAGTAACAATGACATATTGTAAGTGAATGCATTTAATTGCTTTGCACAGTGAATGAAGAGAATGACAAGTCCCCTTTGTACTACAATATATTTTCTGAATAAAGTTTTTTTTTAAGAAAAAAAAATTCAAGAATTATTTATGAATTTTCATTAGCTATTTCAGAAACATAGAAAACAGGTACAGGAGGAGGCCATTTGGCCCCGAGCCAGCACCGCCATTCATTGTGATCATGGCTGATCGTCCACAATCAGTAACCCATGCCTGCCTTCTCCCCATATCCCTTGATTCCACTAGCCCCTAGCGCTCTATCTAACTCTCTTTTAAATCCATCCAGTGTGAATTGGCCTCTACTGCCTTCTGTGGCAGAGAATTCCACAAATTCACAACACTGGGTGAAGAACTATTTTTCATCTCAGTTTTAAATGGCCTCCCCTTTATTCTTAGACTGTGGTCCCTGGTTCTGGACTCCCCAACATTGGGAACATTTTTCCTGCAACGAGCTTGTCCAGTCCTTTTGTAATTTTATACGAAGTAAGAAGTAAGCAGTAGGAGTCATCATTCTTCAAAAAAATGTCTACAAACTCATCTTATTGAAAATATGTACCACATAATACCACATATTTCTCTCAGTGTGTTCTGTTAGTGAAATATTTTTTCTTTAAAACTTTGTAAGGGGAAACATTTATTTCTTTAATTTTCATTCTGAATGGAGAAAAAGTGTACAGACAGCTTTAGGATTGCATTAAAGAAATTTGTATCCCCTTCCCCCACATCTCTGGCATGTGCTGTGTTTCTTTCTGCTCCTCATTTGGAAAGATCTGAGCACAACCTTGCCCTCACCCCAAATCCTGGCATATGCCCTGATACTGAGTACAGAATTAAGCAAATATAGAGAAACAGACCGAAAAAAAAGGGAACTTAATCTCAGTAATATTTATGTTGCAACAAGCAACGAAGGTATGTTTTGCTCAAAGGTATGTTTTGCTCAAAGGTATGTTTTGCTCGAAAATTGCTTATATTATACTGACATATTTCCTCATGTTTGCAGCCAGGAGGATAGTCCATTATGTTGCAGACCATCTAATAGATAATATAATTATTGTTTAACTGTCAAACTTGGTTTTTTTCACAAATTTAGAAACACCATAAATGAGCAAAATTGCATTATTTTTATTTCTACTCCACTATTAATTTTCAGCAACACATTATCACTGTTGCAATATCCTGCGTATTGTTATTTGGTCTCCCTATAAACTGTTCAGAGTAGATATTTTGCAGTAAGTGACATTCTTTGTGGAGCTTTGTAAATTGTTGATTTCAGTAATTTGGCCATCACCCAGCTTTCCTCTTCCCACAAAGGCTTTCTTCAACAGCACAGCTCTTTGAATTAAGCCTTTGTTCCAATTGATGTATTTTAATGTTTACCCCAAAGTCAAACCATGTGTAGCTTCAGATGCCATGTCTGAAATTCTTAACGCTTAAAAGCCGGTATTCAGCTTTTGAGAGATGGTGCTAACCAAACCAAAGTAGTCTGCCATTTAACCTTCCCGATCAATATAATCAATAGTTAATATTTCTCACTTTGTCTTGATTGTATGTCACTTGTCAGCTTCCATACCTTCAAGACTAGATTCCAATCAACGTCATGGACCTGAACTGAATTGTTAAAAAATATGTTGCTGTCGTTTTAACATTTTCTTACAATTTTATTTCTTTCTTGTTCTCAAATGTTGTATGTGGTTAAAATCAGTCTGATGAATGGCTAATGACTCAAAAGGAAACCACACCAAATCATACTCATTAAATTTATAATTGGAATCAACTTGGCTTAAAATAAATGCTTATGTCAAGCAACCCTGTGATTATAGACAAAAAGGAAATTTTAATTGTCACAACTTTTTTTTGCTTTTCAGAATATATTAATCTGACGATCACATCTCACACATTTCATCAGCATTCATTTCAGAATATACTTGCACTGATAGGCCTACGGAACACAATATAATTTTTTTGTGAAACACAATATTAATTGTAGGCACTATTTAGTTCTTTGGTTCATTATAAAGAATAATTCCTTTTACAACATCAAGCACACCACCTCTAAGCTTGGAGTGGCCTTAGCTTGACGTATCAGCTTATTGCCTTTCACATGCAGTCCCTTGTTCATGGTAATTCTATTCTTTGACTACAGAGTCTTTTTTCTGTTCCCACCCTGTCCCATTTATTATTGGAAAGCTGCACGATGTTTAAATAACATGGTTACTCAAACTCGTTTGATGTTTAGAATGCGGCACTTCTTGAATTACAGCCAAACGATGTGTGTGCAAATGCTTCATGCATCAAAAGGCAAAAATCAACCCACTTCCTGAAATACTTACTTTGCCATACACCACACACACACACATACACACACAAAAATATTCTCACACACAAGCAGATAGGCACACAGATACAGACAGGCACACACACGCACACACTTGCTCATAAATGCACAATCACAAACAAACGCACACATGCTGTACACCAAGAAACACACACACACACACACTTGCTTACAAAACTCAGTCACATACAAACACACACATACACCGAGAAACACACACACACAAGCACACATACACATACAAAATAATTTCAAACAAAAGCAGATAGACACATAGAAACACATGCAAACTTGCACACACACACAAACTTACGAGCGAAGCACACAAACACACACACCAAGAAATACACACACACACACAAACTTGCGGGCGAAGCACACAAAAACACACACATACACCAAGAAATACACACACACACACATACTTGCTCACAATACACACAAACACAAACACAAACACAAACACACACACACACACACACACACACACACACACGCACACACGCGCACACACGCGCACACACGCGCACACACGCGCACACACACACACACACACACACACACACACACACACACACACACACACACACACACACACACACACACTAGCACACATAAACACACAGAATAAATTGAACGTAGAACCTAAGTTGTTCTGAATCAGTAATAAGCTACTGGTTAGAAACCTCCATCTGTGTGGAGAGAGAGTCAATTTAAGTGTCTTTGAAGTATTAAAATACACAAGCAGGTGCCCTCATGACAAGGATGGATGTCAGTAGGACTGGAAACAACCAATAGAAAATGTGAGCTGTCATTTTCACATGACAAAGCTACCCAAATCCCTCTGGATTAGTGCCACATCCTGATGAACAAACAATCTGTCTGCTGAGGGCTTTCAGCCTATAAAAACGGCCCAAGGAGTTTAGCATTGTGAGGCTGCCACAAATTATGATTCAGGTCAAGTCGTTTGGCCATATTACCAATAGATTTTTGAATTGTTTAAATTTTCAAATTCAATTATGATAGAGAGAAAAGCTCAGCGTCACTGGTAATGTCAGACATGCAAATTAAATCCCTGAGGATGCAGATGCAGAACACAGGCCTGCTGCTGCCAAAGTACTGAATCGTAGATACAAATAGCCCTAATGGAAAATGCCGCGACAACATCTCCACCACAGACAATAGCCGTCAAGAGGAGAAAAATTGAAGGAAACATACTGTAGAAACTGAAAGCCGACAATGGTTTACTCTATTACGCTATTAATCTGCAGCACAAAGGGAGTGAACATACGTCTGTTCCCTGATACACTTATATATTTCAGACCTTCATAAGGTGGGGGCGATACCTTTCACAAAATGATGATAAACCCTGCTCATTTTCTTGATAGGTTCTTAAATCGCTATTTACTTTTTCTTGGCATAAACAGGAGGAAAACCTTGATCGGGGAGAATGCTGTAATTAAACACATGCACACCTGCCACACTCTAAAATGTTTATCTTGGATTTCATGCACTTTTACTTTCATGTGACGGACACTGAAAACGTAAATGGTCATCACAATTGTTTAATGAGTCCTGAATGTATTGCCATTTATAATTTCAAGGTCTTTTTCATTCTATAGGACCTAAGACATGAATTGGCCTGTGCATTTATCAGGAATCTCACTCTAAGGGTAATGACAGATTTCTCTTGACTCCTGTTCCAATTCGCCACACTAGCTATCTCCTTGCCAGTTTTATTATCTTGAAAATAAAAGCTTTTCAAGCCTTTAATTAGTGCCTGCAGAATGTTATCTTGCGTGGTGTAAAATTAGCTTTGTTTCTGGCTGTTTGGAGGCCAATTAGAAACCTTTTATTAGCAGCAAAGGCTAAAGCATCCTTATTGTAGTCACAGGACATAATCTTTCACGCTTGACAGCTTCAGATTTCACAACTGCTTGCTGTGAAAACATCGACCAGAAGGAACCAAGCCTGAAAGAGCTAGATAAATACCTGGCTCAGGGAGTTTCCATTCTTGTTCAATCAAATTATCATGTTGTCTACACCGACACAGCAGCAATAGATTGTGGGAGGGGATGAGGCAAATGAGAAATTAACCTTTATGATTCATGACCAGGAATTTGCTTGAGGCTGAAAATAAAATACTTTTGATTTTTATTTTCACTCACAAATCTAAAAGGAAATGTCTGTATATGTGCGCCTGTGCTTTATAAAATATTATATATATATTTATTTAGTTAGTTACAAGACTCATCATAGTATCATTACCTTTTTCATTTATTATGTTTGACAATTCCCTTGTGTTGTGAAAGAGCCGCATTTGAGGAAATTCTTGGGAACGGTGCCAAGTCAGTCAAACAAGCAAAGCTTCCACTTTCGTCAGACTTAACTCATTAAAATGTTATCATTATTCTGCATCTACTTCATAATTCATTGCTTGCTCATTACTCTTATTGTGGGTGGGGGGGGGGAAATGATGGAATCCTGTTTTGCCAGAAACTAGGATGCATTGAAAGTCAAGGTGATGAAAATCGCATAGGCTTATTACTGCGCTGGTGGGGGATGGGCTGGGCTGAAACAGCTGTGTTGGACTAAGGGCAGCTACATTCACAGTACTGACAGGAGAATCAGTGGTGATATGTGACTGCAGGCATTATGACATTAAGGACTTTATTTCATGACAAGGGAAAACGTTATTTCTCCCTTTTCATCTGTCAGGAAGAGAAGCCTTGGAGGTAATGGGTGCAAAGCAGAGACAGAGAGTCAGAATCCTTTGAAAAGCAGACAGACAGAGAGAGCAAGCCAGTCAGGGCTCATTTGTGAATGTATCAAGTCAAACCACATAACACAACAGTGCAGAATTACACCGATTTGTGCCACAATTACTGTTACAGCTGATGGTTTCATGCCAATATAATGCTTCAGAATGGGTCATTTTATCAACATAACAAATTATATTTAATTGCTTCCCACACCATCATATTCTAAACTAAATTACAATCCAATACGGTTGCAAGCTAAAAGCAGTCCATTTTATTTTCCTTTTGTTGCTGCAATTGTACTTCTTATTAATCTCTGACAAAGAAAGATGGAAGCATTTACCTGGGCGATAATTGTAGATGGAGCATACGTGATCCTGGTTTCATATCCCCACTATATACTTAGAACATTTCCATTCAGTTTCCTGGCCTTTGTAAGCATTGTACTACGACAACAATGGACATGTTGGAGCATAGAGAAGTTGTGTTTTCAGCTTTTCAAATCTACCTGTCAGTGTATGGAACAAGCTGCCAAAGGAGGTAGTTGAGGCAGGGACTATCCCAACATTTAAGAAACAGTTAGACGGGTACATTCTTAATAAGGTGGATGAGTTGAATGTGCAGATAGCTATTAATGATTATGATATAGTTGGGATCACGGAGACATGGCTCCAGGGTGACCAAGGCTGGGAGCTGAACATCCAGGGATATTCAATATTCAGGAGGGATAGACAGAAAGGAAAAGGAGGTGGGATAGCGTTGCTGGTTAGAGAGGAGATTAACGCAATAGAAAGGAAGGATATTAGCTTGGAGGATGTGGAATCGATATGGGTAGAGCTGCAAAACACGAAGGGGAAGAAAACGCTAGTGGGTGTTGTGTACAGGCCACCTAACAGTAGTAGTGGAGTTGGGGATGGCATCAAACAGGAAATTTGAAATGCGTGCAACAAAGGTAAAACAGTTATAAGGGGTGACTTCAATCTACATATAGATTGGGTGAATTAAATTGGCAGGGGTGCTGAGGAAGAGGATTTCTTGGAATGTATGTTGGATAGTTTTCTAAACCAACATGCAGAGGAACCAACGAGAGAGCAGGCTATTCTAGACTGGGTATTAAGTAATGAGGAAGGGTTAGTTAGCAGTCTTGTTGTGGGTGGTCCCTTGGGCAAGAGTGACCATAATATGGTGGGTGGGTTTGGGGAGGGAGGGAGTGTAAAAAGTTTGAGTATGTGAATGTTTGTAGTTCTTTTAAATGGAGAGACACATTAATTTTGTTGTACGTGACACATGCAATGACAATAAAGCATTCTGATTCTGATTCTGAATATGGTTGAGTTCTTCATTAGGATGGAGAGTGACATTGTTAATTTAGAAACAAGGGTTCTGAACTTAAAGAAAGGTAACTTTGAGGGTATGAGACGTGAATTGGCCAAGATTGACTGGGAATTGATTCTTAAAGGGTTGACGGTGGATATGCAATGGAAGGCATTTAAAGACTGCATGGATGAACTACAACAATTGTTCATCCCAGTTTGGCAAAAGAATAAATCAGGGAAGGTAGTGCATCCATGGATAACAAGGGATCAGGGATAGCATCAAAACAAAAGATGAAGCGTACAAATTAGCCAGAAAAAGCAGCCTACCAGAGGACTGGGAGAAATTCAGAGTCCAGCAGACGAGGACAAAGGGCTTAATTAGGAAAGGGAAAATAGATTATGAAAGAAAACTGTCAGGGAACATAAAAACTGACTGCAAATGTTTTTTATAGATATGTGAAGAGAAAAAGATTAGTTAAAACAAATGTAGGTTCCTTGCAGTCAGAAACAGGTGAATTGATCATGGGGAACAAGGACATGGCAGACCAATTTAATAACTACTTTGGTTCTGTCTTCACTAAGGAAGACATAAATAATCTGCCGGAAATAGCAGATGGAGGAACTGAGTGAAATCCAGGTTAGCCGGGAAGTGGTGTTAGGTAAATTGAATGGATTAAAGGCTGTTAAATCCCCAGGGCCAGATAGGCTACATCCCAGAGTACTTAAGGAAGTAGCCCCAGAAATAGTGGATGCAATAGTGATAATCTTTCAAAACTCCTTAGATTCTGGAGTAGTTCCTGAGGATTGGAAGGTAGCTAATGTAACCCCACTTTTTAAAAAGGGAGGGAGAGAGAAAACGGGGAATTACAGACCAGTTAGTCTAACATCGGTAGTGGGAAAACTGCTAGAGTCAGTTATGAAAGATTGGATAGCAGCACATTTGGAAAGTGTTGAAATCATTGGACAAAGTCAGCATGGATTTACGAAAGGTAAATCATGTCAGACGAATCTTATACAATTTTTCGAGGATGTAACTAGTAGAGTGGATAAGGGAGAACCAGTGGATGTGTTATATCTGGACTTTCAGAAGGCTTTCGACAAGGTCCCACATAAGAGATTAGTATACAAACTTAAAGCACACGGTATTGGGGGTTCAGTATTGATGTGGATAGAGAACTGGCTGGCAAACAGGAAGCAAAGAGTAGGAGTAAATGGGTCCTTTTCAGAATGGCAGGCAGTGACTAGTGGGGTACCACAAGGCTCAGTGCTGGGACCCCAGCTATTTACAATAAATATTAATGATTTGGACGAGGGAATTGAATGCAACATCTCCAAGTTTGCGGATGACACGAAGCTGGGGGGCAGTGTTAGCTGTGAGGAGGATGCTAGGAGGCTGCAAGGTGACTTGGATAGGCTGGGTGAGTGGGCAAATGCATGGCAGATGCAGTATATTGTGGATAAATGTGAGGTTATTCACTTTGGTGGCAAAAACAGGAAAGTAGACTATTATCTGAATGGTGGCCGATTAGGAAAAGGGGTGATGCAACGAGACCTGGGTGTCATGGTACACCAGTCATTGAAAGTAGGCATGCAGGTGCAGCAGGCAGTGAAGAAAGCGAATGGTATGTTAGCATTCATGGCAAAAGGATTTGAGTATAGGAGCAGGGAGGTTCTACTGCAGTTGTACAGGGTCTTGGTGAGATCACACCTGGAGTATTGCGTACAGTTTTGGTCTCCAAATCTGGGGAAAGACATTCTTGCCATAGAGTGAGTACAGAGAAGGTTCACCAGACTGATTCCTGGGATGTCAGGACTTTCATATGAAGAAAGACTGGATTGACTCGGCTTGTACTCGCTAGAATTTAGAAGATTGAGGGGGGATCTGATAGAAACGTACAAAATTCTTAAGGGGTTGGACAGGCTAGATCCCAATGTTGGGGAAGTCCATGACAAGGGATGACAGTTTAAGGATAAAGGGGAAGTCTTTTAGGACCGAGATGAGAAAAACATTTTTCACACAGAGAGTGGTGTATCTCTGGAATTCTCTGCCATTGATGGTAGTTGAGGCCAGTTCATTGGCTATATTTAAGAGGGAGTTAGATGTGGCTCAGAGATCAGGGGGTATGGAGAGAAGGCAGGTACAGGATACTGAGTTGGATGATTAGCCATGATCATATTGAATGGCGGAGCAGGCTCGAAGGGCCGAAAGGCTTACTCCTGCACCTATTTTGCTATGTTTCTATGTTTCTACATGGATAAGACAGGTTTGGAGGGAAATGGATCAAATGCGGCAGGTGGGACTAGTGTAGCTGGGACATGTTGGCTGGTGTGGGTAAGTTGGGCCGAAAGGCCTGTTTCCTCTATGACTCTACTCCATCACAGTCTCCTTGACCACCTCTCCTACAGGCCACATTGTTTCAAGGAACCACTTCTGGTCCCATTACCTTTGCCTCATCAATTTCAAATTGAATGAAGTCTGATGTGAACTATTCAACTCATAATGGCATTAATGTTGATCCCTCAACCAGTATCACGAAAACAGATTTAATGAAAGTTTTATTGGACCCTCTCAAGGTGCATTACTCAACTGTTGTGTATTCACCAGCACACATTTTTTTAAATTCACAGGTTGGTTCATTTTGCAGTTCATGTATTGCCTGACGCCCAAGGAAAAATATTAGGTAAGTATGGGATCAGGTCCCAGGTTTGTTCATTTTGTTCCATTGTTTAAAAAGGATTCTAAGAGTAAACCTAGCAATTATAAACCTGTTAGTTTGACGTCAGTGGTGGGCAAATTATTGGAAAGGATACTTAGAGTAAATATATATAAGCATCTGGATAAACAGGGTCTGATTAGGAACAGTCAACATGGATTTGTGCCTGGAAGGTCATGTTTGACTAATCTTCTTGAATTTTTTGAAGAGGTTACTAGGGAAATTGATGAGGATAAAGCGGTGGATGTTGTCTATATGGACTTCAGTAAGGCCTTTGACAAGGTTCCACATGGAAGGTTGGTTAAGAAGTTTCAATTGTTGGGTATTAATGGTGGAGTAGCAAGATGGATTCAACAGTGGCTGAATGGGAGATGCCAGAGAGTAATGGTGGATGGCTGTTTGTCAGGTTGGAGGCCGATGACTAGTGGGGTGCCTCAGGGATCTGTGTTGGGTCCACTGTTGTTTGTCATATACATCAATGATCTGGATGATGGTGTGGTAAATTGGATTAGTAAGTATGCAGATGATACTAAGATAGGTGGTGTTGTGGATAATGAAGTAGATTTTCAAAGTCTACAGAGAGATTTATGGTATTTGGAAGAGTGGGCTGAAAGATGGCAGATGGAGTTTAATGCTGATAAGTGTGTGGTGCTACATCTTGGCAGGACAAATCAAAATAGGATGTAAATGGTAGCGAATTGAGGAATACAGTTGAACAGAGGGGTCTAGGAATAACTGTGCATAGTTCCCTGAAGGTGGAATCTCATGTAGATAGGGTGGTAAAGAAAGCTTTTGGTGTGCTGGCCTTTATAAATCAGATCATTGAGTATAGAAGTTGGGATGTAATGTTAAAATTGTACAAGGCATTGGTGAGGCCAATTCTGGAGTATGGTGTACAGTTTTGGTCGCCAAATTATAGGAAATATGTCAACAAAATAGAGAGAATACAGAGGAGATTTACTAGAATGTTGCCTGGGTTTCAGCAACTAAGTTACAGGGAAAGGTTGAACATGTTAGGTCTTTATTCTTTGGAGCGCAGAAGGTTAAGGGGGGATTTGATAGAGGTCTTTAAAATGATGAGAGGGATAGACAGAGTTGACGTGGATAAGCTTTTTCCATTGAGAGTAGGGAAGATTCAAACAAGAGGACACGATTTGAGAATTAAGGGACAGAAGTTTAGGGGTAACATTAGGGAGAACTTCTTTACTCAGAGAGTGGTAGCTGTGTGGAATGAGCTCCCAGTGGAAGTGGTGGAGGCAGGTTCGATTTTATCATTTAAAAATAAATTGGATAGGTATATGGACGGGAAAGGAATGGAGGGTTATGGTCTGAGTGCAGGTAGATGGGACTAGGTGAGAATAAGTGTTCGGCACAGACTAGAAGGGCCGAGATGGCCTGTTTCCGTGCTGTAATTGTTATATGGTTTGCAGAGTCTCTGGAGAGAGTGACTCAGGGTGACGGGAGGCTTGCGGAAAGGAAAAGGGTGTTGATTGCCAACAATTGATGGTAGCAGGGACGGTGACAAATAGTTGAGATTGGGGAGGTATTGGTTTTGGATGTTTGTCAGGGTTGAGGATGGTTGGGCTTGTGCCAGGTGAACAATTTGTGAAGTGATTGCTAAACTGACTAGCGATGGAGAGAGGAGTTATAGATCGGATTGTGTGGAGTATCTGAGAAGAACCTTCAGCAACAGACTGATTCCACCAAGATGTAGGACAGACTGCCACAGGAGATCCTTCTTTCCTATGGCTATCAAACTTTACAATTCCTCCACCTGTCGTGGGGCAGACTGAGATTGACTCCCCCCCCCCACCCCCCCCCCCCCGCCCCCCCCTCCCAACTCCCCAATCTTTGCACATCCCCCAAGCCTTTCCACTCATCACTTTAATTTCATGTTTCATGTATCTTGTGTGTTATGACTGTTGGCAGATCAATTTCCCTCCTGGGATAAATAAAGTTCTATCGTATTGTATCATATCGTGTGATCAGTAGGTGAGATAATGAAATGAGCAATGGTTGCTGATTTGATGATTGGTACGTGGAAGCAATCACTACTCTACATGACATTGAGGAGAGGGGGGAATAGTCGGTCCAGGTGAACAGTGAGCGGGATGATCGAGTGATCAGTTGATAAGTATCAGTTGATCAGTGAGGGGGCATTGAGTTAGAGCAGAGTGGTGGACCCCCTTACCAGGTAGCTGGGGACCTGAAGTGCGATGATATAATTTAACATGGAAAGCCAGGTACTTTCCTCTTGGGTATGTTAATATTCAATTTACCCAATCAAATCTCTATCTAATCATTACCATGCTTTTATTTCCCCTGGAATCTTGCTTTGCATTAATTGTCAGGTATATTTCCCACATTCAACAATAAACTGCTCCTATATTACAGTTTGATCGTACAACAGCCCTATCAAACATCAAAGAACCCACAGAAGAGTAGACGAAGCAAGTTGTCCTCTATCTCACGACTTGTAGATCCTCCAATCTACGGACATAAACAACGTCTACCTACTGGCTGGCATCGCTCCCCCAGACATCAGGAGAGCTGTTGCAAGTAGGACAGAGGGCCTGAAACAACTGACAGACGATAGACGCCAATTACACAACCATGTGCCTCCTCCTAGGCGGTTACAATCCCGTAAGAGTTTCCTAATCAGCGTCACCCCATCGGAAACAACATCGCAGACAGAAGCTCACCTCCAGATGTGGAAGAACAGGCTAGCCACTGTCCCTATTTCCACCAAGATGGCCATACCAGCAGCAGGGCGCTTACCACCAGGTGCTGATGAACACTGGCTGAACTGGAGATGTCTCAACCGACTGTGAACCGGGGTCGGGCGGTCAACGGTGACAATGCACGAATGGGCTACATCGAAGGTACAACAACCTGTGACTGTGGCACACAGACCCAGACAATGCAACACCTACTGTAATGCCCATTGCTGGATAATCCATGTACTACTGCAGACCTTGTACTTAACACACCAATAGCGCATCGATGTGTACAGCAGTGGCGAGCTACTATATAGCATAAGGACACGAAAGAAGAAGTGCAGACAAAGATAGCAATAGTGATCACATTTAAAAAAGTATTTTCATTTAGCTCTGATGCTTAGAAATAGTGTGAAAATAAGCTACTTAATGAATGAAAGTCTTTTGCTGTTTTTAAAAGGGCAATATTCTACTAAAACTGTTAATGACTCTTTGAACATGTCCATTAGCTTTTATACATGGACACTTAAATTTCTCATCTGCTTCGAAAATGATTTTCTCAGCAGTGAAACATTATTTTTCTTTTACCTTGGACATGGAGCTTACTTGACCTCATTATCATTAATCTAACTGCAGCTGATGCATTGGCCCATGACAGTATTGGTGGAAGTGGCTACTGCAGAGATGAAGGAGACAGACAACTATCTCCCACAGGCAACATCCTCCATTTTATTGTGTGTCATTATCTCGGTGCTAAATGGGATAGACTCAGAATCACTCCAGTAGCTTGATATTAAAACTACCATTCCCAGTGGCACTGCAGCATCGTGGTCTGACGTCTGAAGGCTCCAGTCTGAAGAAGGGTTCTGATCCGAAACATCACTCGTCCATTTTCTCCAGTGATGCTGCCTGACCTGTCGAGTTACTCCAGCACTTTGTGTCCACCCACTGTAGCATCACATTGTATTTTTTTAAACCTGTGGCTTAACATATCCATAACATAAATTCTGCCATTAATATCAAGTCAAAATCCAAACCTGGTTCAATGAGGAATCTAGAAAGAACATGACAACACCACATTTGTCTAAAAATTAGATGCCAATCCGATGAAGCTAATGCAGGTCAGCAAGCAACAGAGAGATGGATCTATACACAATCAATGAATCAGGCACAAAGGATGGCACTTGTAAGAATGAACAGCAGATGCTGGTTTAAACCGAAGATAGACACAAAAAGCTGGAGTAACTCAGCGAGACAGGCAGCATATCAGGAGAGAAGGAATGGGTGACGTTTTGGGTCGAGACCTTTCTTCAGTCTGAAGGTCTCGACCCGAAATGTCACCCATTCCTTCTGTTAGATAGCGGAGACTTAAAGATAGCGGAGTCAGGGGATATCGGGAGAAGGCAGGAACGGAGTACTGATTGGGGATGATTAGCCATGATCACATTGAATGGCGGTGCTGGCAGGAAGGGCCAAATGGCCTACTCCTGCACCTATTGTCTATTGTCTGTTGTCTGTTGTCTAGAGATGCTGCCTGTCCCGCTGAGTTACTCCAGCTTTTTGTGTCTAACAAAGGATGGCATTCTGACGGAGCGGTAGAGATGCTGTCTTATAATGCCAAAGACCCGGGTTCAATACTGACTACGGGTGCTGTCTGTACGGAATTTGTATGTTCCCACTGTGACCACAACAAGGGTTTTGTCCAGATGCTTCGGTTTCCTCCCACACTCCAAAGACGTCCAGGTTTATAGACTAATTGGCTTTGGCAAAAGTGTCCCTACTGTCTTGGATAGTGTTAGTGTACGGGATGATTGCTGTGCTGGCACAGACTCGGTGTTCCAAACAGCCTGTTTATGCGCTGTATCGCTAAAGTCTAAAGTCTAAAGTCAGAACAAAGGTGCAGAGTGTAGAATGATCTCAAACCCACAGATGATAGAACAAGGAAAACTAACCAAGTATATGCTCTAATATTCACATTTTGAGATAAAAATTACATTTCAAAGCATATTTTCATTAATTTCATTAATTCAATAAATCCATTAATTATATAAAACTTTAATTAATGAAATATGTAAATAATGTTAGATATAGATGACAGGAAAGTAATGTGAGATTAATTCACTGGATTTAATTTTATTTAACTAAAAGCAAACATTTTCCTCAATCTGTATCAAAATCCCACTCACCAGGTTCCCATTTTCCTATTCTGTTGACAAAATCCTCAGTTAACATTGCACCCTGTGTCTTATCAAACAACCTTCTGCTTTTGTAATAAAAACAAAAATCAGTGATAACAGATGAACCAGCAAGAGAGTGTCTATATGGTTCATTTGTTTCTTCCACAGCAATAAAGAGGGAAGATGGGCTAAGGAATATCATGGAAGGATATTGAGGATCCAATGTTACTTATCTAAAATAGATTTTATACAGTTTATAAGAACAGAAATATGATGACATGATATGTAAGTCCTTGAAGGTGGTATCATTTGATATGTAGACATTTTTGGTTTTAGATTAAAATATAACGAGGAATAGGATTTTCATGTTCATAAATGATAGAAGCAGAATTAGGCCATTTGGCGCATCAATATACATTAATGATTTAGATGAAGGGATTAAAAGTAACATTAGCAAATTTGCAGATGCCACAAAGCTGAGTGGCAGTGTGAACTGTGAGGAGGATGCTATGAGGATGCAGGGTGACTTGGACAGGTTCGGTGAGTGGGAAGATGCATGGCAGGTGCAGTTTAATGTGGATAAATGTGAGGTTATCCACATTGGTAGCAAAAACAGGAAGGCAGATTATTATCTGAATGGTGTTAAGTTGGGAAAAGGGGAAGTACAACGAGATCTGGGGGTCCTTGTTCAACAGTCACTGAAAGTAAACATGCAGGTACAGCAGGCAGTGAAGAAAGCGAATGGCATGTTGGCCTTCATAATGAGAGGAGTTGAGTATAGGAGCAAAGAGGTCCTTCTGCAGTTGTACAGGGCCCCGGTGAGACCACACCTGGAGTATTGTGTGCAGTTTTGGTCTCCAAATTGGAGGAAGGACATTTTTGCTATTGAGGGAGTGCAGCGTAGATTCACAAGGTTAAATCCCGGGATGGTGGCACTGTCATATGTTGATAGAATGGAGCGGCTGGGCTTGTTTTCGCTGGAATTTAGAAGGATGAGAGGGTATCATATTGAAACATATAAGATTATTAAGGGTTTGAACAGAGGTAGGAAACATGTTGGAGGAGTCCAGAACCAGGGGCCACAGTTTGAGAATAAGGGGTAATCTATTTAGAACGGAGATGAGGAAAAACCTTTTCACACAGAGGGTTGTGAATCTGTGGAATTCTCTGCTTGGAAGGCAGTGGAGGCCAATTCTCTGGATGGTTTCAAGAGAGAGTTAGATAGAGCTCTTCAAGATGAGGGAGTCAGGGGATATGGGGAGAAGGCAGGAATGGGGAACTGACTGTGGATGATCAGCCATGATCACAGTGAATGGCGGTGCTGGCTCGAAGGGCCGAATGGCCTACTCCTGCACCTATTGTCTATTGTCTATTGGTCTACTCCGCCATTAAATCATGTCTTATCTATCTTTCCCTCTCAACCCCATTATCCTGCCTTCTCCCCATAACCACTAACACCCTATGTCGTATTTGTGCTGTATAATTGCTCTTCACAATATGCTAAATTCTGAAAGTAAGTTTTGGAATTTAATAAACACAAGTCGATGAACAAATGTTACTCTAAATAGGCTTTCTTCCAAGACTCTCGCACAACATGCTGCGGGTGAGAGGTAGATGGGAAACATCTGTTATTCCAATATGATAATTTGTAAAACTATTTTTTTTTATTGAACTGCATCCTATAAAGATTGGACTGCTTTCCACACTCTTTTTATTGTTAATTTTAAAATGTTCTGAATCTTTTCCGGCAACAAATAAAATAAAATTTAAGGCTTTAACATTTTAGACAATAGACAATAGACAATAGACAATCTTCACAATCTGACAGTTAGGAATTGGTGGTATTTGTAACTGTACATTTGCAAGTTGATTTCACTCACTTCTTGTGCAGATCTGCGCTACGCTAGCAGTGTTCAGATATCTTCCACTGCTGTTTTGAGTTGCAGTCTTTAACGCTTTTTGGAATAAGTGCAAGTGTCTTGTATTTAATCACATTGAACATTTGGAATCTTTTTTTTTCTAGGGATATCAAATGTTACATCAGTAAAATAAATAATATGTTGTTCAGGATAAAGTCATAGAGCCATACAGCACAGAAAAAGACCCTTTGGCCCAACTCGTTCATGCCCACTAAGATGCCCCATCTAACATGCTCCCATTTGCCCATATTTGGCTCATATCCCACTGGGCTATAATTCTCTGCCACAGAAGGCAGTGGAAGCCAATTTGTTGGATGTATTCAAGAGATAGTTAGATTTAGCTCTTAGGGCTAATGGAATAAGGGATATGGGGAGAAAGCAGGAATGGGGTACTGATTTTGGATGATCAGCCATGATCATATTATGGCGGTACTGGCTCGAAGGGCCGAATGGCCTACCTCTGCACCTATTTTGTATGTTTCTATGTTTCTATGTTTCTAAACCTTCCATATCCATGTACCTGTTAAAATATATTTTAAGTGTTGGTATTGTACCTGCCTCAACTACTTCCACTGACAGCTCATTCTATACACCTCTACCCTTTGTGTGAAAAAGTCCCCTCTTTAGTTGCTACTAAATCTTTCCCCTCTCACCTTAAACCCACGCCCTTCCTTCTTGATTCCCCTACTCTAGGGGAAAACGACTCAGTGCGTTCACCCTATCTATTCCCCTCATGGTTTTATACAACTTGATATTATCACCCTTCAGTGTCTTGCGCTCTGAGAAATAAAGTCCAAGCCTGCCCAACCTTTCCCAATAGCTCAGGCCCTTGTATCCTGGCAACATTCTCATAAATCTTCCCATAAATCTTCTCTGCACTCTTTCCGGTTTTATCGTATCTTTCTTATAACAAAGGTGACTAAAACTGAGCACAATACTCTAAGTGCGGCCTCACTGATATCTTGAACAACTGTAACATAATGTCCCAACTGTAACATAATATCCTAACTTCCATATTCACTTCCCTGACTGATGAAGACCAATATGCCACAAGCCTTCTTCACCACCTGTGACGCCACTCTCAGGCAACTTTGTACTTTAACTCCTGGATGCCTCTGCTCTACAATACTCCCCATGGCCCTGCCGTTCTTCTGCCCTTGCTTGATTTCCCAAAATGCATAATTAATCTCTATTAGCACGTGATCAGCTGATCAAGACCGTTCTACACTCTCATCATAGTGCTGAAACGGTAGCATGTGCATGAAACGGTGGCATGTGCTAACACACATGCTTTTACCTACAGTTTTCTACCATTTCCTTCCTTCCTCTTCCAGAGATGAGGCCTCTTCCTGGGCCACACTGGCAAGAACACACCTTCCATTACTCCTGTCTCATCTAATCAATATTTATTAATATGAAGAAGGGTCTGAAGTAGGGTCTCGACCCGAAACGTCTCCCATTTCTTCTATCCATAGATGCTGCCTGTCCTGTTGAGTTACTACAGCATTTTGTGTCTATCCTAGATATTTATTAATATGTGAGTTTCAGAGGTAGTAAAAGCAGGCTATATTTTGCTCTTCTCCGGTTGCTCAGAAATACTCTTTTACACCCCTACAGAACATCGAAATTAAGAACCAGATTTGATTTTTCCCTTCACTGGCTCAAGGAGGTTGAAACCAATTATAAAAATTTTCTTTTCAGAATGGGAAATAAATTTTGACCTTGCCAGTGAGAGTCATACCTCATAAATAAAGAAATATCTTGGCTGAGACCTACTAACTCAGTACATTGCTCTTAAACCTGGAAGCTTCCTGGTTTTAAATGGCTTGAAACCACATCTGTTGGGATCATCGACTTACCAGTTCAGTAATACTTTCCTACAAAAATGTTAAATGAATGTTTCTTGTGCAAGTAAACAGATACTTTATTATTGAACTCTTGTTTAAGTACCAAGACTCTCTGTGTTAAAATAACAGATGGAAAACCTGCCTACATGCAGTCATTTCATAGGATCAAACTCTTTGACTGTAGCTGTGGATTACGTAAGCCAAAAAATAACTAAAAAATGTTGTTAGCTTGCATAGCTTATCTGACAACTCATCCACTTGTGACTGGAAATATCCTGAGAATTCTAGATTATCATTCATGGCGAAAATGGCGGCGGCGGTGGAAGCAGATTCGAATGCCGACTTATAGCGAGTCGGCTTCAATTGCCGACTGCGGTAGATTTCCACCTCGGACGAGGCCTGGACCCACCACCGATGAGGACCACTGGAGGGTCGCTCCGACTGCGGTGGTCTGCGGCGTTTCTCGCCGTGGCCGTGGAACGATCTTCTGCTGACAGCCGACGGCTGTCGCCCTGCGGCCTACATCCCTAGCCGCTAGAACCCTGCATTCTGCCCGGAGAGGACGCTGGCGTTGACTGTTCGCCGCTTCTCCGCCCGCCATTCCCCCCCCCCCCTTCTGTTACCTGTCTGTGCACCATCAACACTGGACACCTCCCTGCACCAGTGACGCTGGATCCTCTCTGCACCTGCCCCGCTGGACGGCCCCTGCACCTGCGTTGCTGGACGGCCTCTCTGCACCTGCACTGCTGGACGCCTCGCTGCACCTGCACTGCTGGATGCCTCGCTGCATATGCACTGCTGGACGGCCTCTCTGCACCTGCACTGCTGGACGCCTCGCTGCACCTGCACTGCTGGACGCCTCGCTGCACCTGCACTGCTGGACGTCTCGCTGCACCTGCACTGCTGGACGCCTCGCTGCACCTGCACTGCTGGACACCTCACTGCACCTGCCCCGCTGGACGGCCCCTGCACCTGCGTTGCTGGACGGCCTCTCTGCACCTGCACTGCTGGACGCCTCGCTGCACATGCACTGCTGGACGCCTCGCTGCACCTGCACTGCTGGACGGCCTCTCTGCACCTGCACTGCTGGACGCCTCGCTGCACCTGCACTGCTGGACGGCCTCTCTGCACCTACACTGCTGGACGCCTCGCTGCACCTGCACTGCTGGACGGCCTCTTTGCTCCCTCACTGCTGGACACCTCGCTGCACCCGCTCTATTGGACGGCCTCTCTGCTCCCTCACCGCTGGATACTCTCTCCACCTGCACCGCTGGACGCCTCTCTGCACCCGCATCGCTGGACGGCCTCTCTGTGCCCTCGCTGCTGGACACCCCTCTTCGCCTTCTCTGCTGGACACCTCTCTGCGCCCTCACCGCTGGACAACCTCTCTGCTGCTTCCTGCAGTTGCTCGGGCTCCTCATCATGCTCAAATACTCGGCTCTGCGGCTGACTGGTCTCTTCAACAATTACATCCCATCCTGCATCCCAGTCATTAAACAGTTTGGACTTCTGCGTCGACCCCGTTACATCCACAGAGCCTCTCGACGCAAGCTTGTTTGCTTCGGCCACGGACATTCCATTCCATCCATCTGCTCACTACCACGCTCTGCCCCCCCTCAACCGCGTCACCCCCCATCCCAGTTGACCACATGCACTGTCAACTGGGACAACCTCAGATTTCTCCAGCCTGCCCCCATCCCTCCACCCTCTCACAATGCCAACTGCCCTCCTCAACACCCGGTCACTCAACAACAAAGCCCTTGCCCTCCATGAACTAATCCTTGACAACACTCTTGACTTCCTTCTGCTCACTGAAACCTGGCAACAACCCAATGTCTTCTTCTCCCTCAATCAAGCATCCCCATCTGGATTTAATTATATCTCCAAACCCCGTCCCTCCCGCCATGGAGGTGGCCTCGCTGTTATTTTCAACCAGAACTTTCCGATCGCTGAACTCCCCCTCCCCCCAGTAGCATCATTTGAATTCCTCGCCTTCAAAGCCCTTTCCTCATTTACCGGCCACCTAAACCAAACCCCTCCTTCCTATCTGACTTCACTGAAATCCTCACACTTGCCTCATCTCTCTCCCCACGTCTGCTGCTACTTGGTGACTTAAATATTCATATGGACTCCCCCACCTGCAAGCTCGCATCTGAATTCGCTTTTTTACTTGACAACTTCTCTCTCACTCAGCACGTCACCTTTCCCACTCATGACAAAGGTCACATCCTTGACCTGGTCTGCTCCACAAATCAACCGGTACTCGACCTCCATCCATGCCTGTTCCCCCTCTCTGATCATAAGCTTATACGGTTCACCATCCCTTCTCCGACACCTCGCCCCCGCTTCCTCCGAGAAATCACCTTCCGTAATCTAAAATCCATCGAATCCCACCATCTCTCTGACCTGCTCTCCACCACTCTCCCCCTGGACTCAACCCACATCTCACCTGATGATCTCACAAACCATCTCAATTCCACCTTGTCTACCTCCCTTAACACTCTGGCCCCCCTCAAAACAAGAACCGTAACTTTTAATAAATCTTCACCCTGGTACACAGCTGCACTTCGTAAGCTGAAACAGACTGGTCGCTGACTTGAACGACTCATAAAGAAATCATCTCTCACAGTCCACCATGAAGCTTACAAACTCCACCTCACTGCCTACAAAGATGCCCTCATTGCTGCTAAATCTGCCTACCTCTCCTCCATATTCACCGACCCCTGCCTAAACCACAGAACCCTCTTCTCCACAGTGTCCAACCTCCTCAAGCCCCGAGCCAATACTCTCCCTACCTCCACTCCGGATCTCTGCAACTCATTCCTCCACTTTTTCGCTGACAGAATCAGCACCATCTATCAATCTTTATCCCCTGTACCCGACTCCCCAGCATCTACTCCACCACCTACCAAGGCCCCTCCTTTCAACATCTCCACTGACCTCCTTACCCCTCCTCCACACTGCTTCCTCTCTCAGTTTGACCCGGTCACCCCTACTGAAATCTCCAAACTCATCAGCTCTTCCAAACCCACTACCTGCTCCCTCGACCCTCTCCCCACTCCCCTGCTGAAGTCCTGCCTCCCCGCTCTCTGCCCCTACCTCACTAATCTCTTCAACTCCTCATTGTCCCAAGGAATTGTCCCCTCTGCTTTCAAAACTGCTGCTGTCACACCAATCTTAAAGAAACCTGGTCTTGATCCCTCCTCTCTCATCAACTACCGCCCTATCTCAAACCTCCCCTTTCTTTCAAAAACCCTGGAGCGTATCGTCGCGTCACAACTTCATTCCTACCTCCTCGCGTACAACCTATACGAACCCCTCCAATCTGGCTTTCGCCCCCTCCATAGCACAGAAACTGCTCTCCTTAAAGTCCTCAATGACCTCCTCACCTCTGCTGACACTGGTTCCCTCAACATCCTCATCCTCCTCGACCTGAGTGCAGCCTTCGATACCGTGAACCATAACATCCTGCTTACCAGACTTAAAGACCTTGGCATTGAAGGTTCTGCACTCAGCTGGCTCCGTTCCTACCTTTCCAACCGATCCCACTTCATCTCTCTCCATAACCACACCTCTGCCACAGCCACTGTCACTCAAGGCGTTCCCCAAGGCTACATCATCTACATCCTCCCCCTTGGTCATATACTCCGTCACTTCAACCTGGACTTCCATTGCTATGCTGATGACACCCAGATCTATCTCAGCACCAAGTCCCCCCACCACCCCCCTCTCTCCCATATCAACTCCTGCCTATCAGCCATCAAATCTTGGATGCAACTCAACTTCCTTAAATTAAACAGTAACAAAACAGAATTTCTCCTCATTGGCTCCAAATCAACACTTACCAAAATTAACAACCCCACTCTCACTATTGACGGCACCACTGTCTCCTCATCTCCTCAGGCCCGCAACCTTGGCGTGATCTTTGACTCAACCCTCTCCCTTGAGCCTCACATCCGCCATGTTGTCAAAACATCATTTTTTCACCTCTGCAACATTGCCAAAATCAGACCCTCTCTCACACCCCCCGCTGCTGAAAGACTCATCCATGCCTTCATCTCCTCCCGACTGGACTACTGTAACTCTCTTCTCTTTGGCATTAATTCCAGCAACATCAACCGACTCCAACTGGTCCAGAATGCAGCCGCCCGACTCATCACCCACACCAAATCCTGGCACCACATCACCCCAGTTCTCAAAGAACTTCACTGGCTTCCCATTTCCCACCGGATCATCTACAAAATCCTGGTCCTCACCTACAAAGCCCTCAACCACTTGGCCCCCCCTTATCTCACTGATCTCCTCTCCCCCCACCAACCCTCACGGTCCCTCAGATCCACATCAGCCGGTCTCCTCTCCATTCCGAAATCCAACCTCTGCACTTTTGGAAACAGAGCCTTCTCCAGGGCAGCTCCCAGGCTCTGGAATTCCCTCCCACAATTGATTCAAAATTCTGAGTCCCTCACCATCCTCCAGTCCCGCCTCAAGACCCATCTCTTCACCTCTGCATACCCTTAGTCCCATGTCCCCCTCCCCTTTGCATCTCTGTCTTACTGCTCTATTTTGTTTTGTTCTTGACTCTCCATGTAAAGCGACTTTGAGTCCTTGAAAAGCGCTATATAAATAAAATGTATTATTATTATTATTATTATTACTACTTTCTTCAAGTGAACTTTTCCCATGTATTGTATATCTCGACTTGTCCATGAATTGTTTTCTGCTCTGAACTTTATGGGATAACTTGTTTTGTTGATTGTATGTTTTATAAATATAAAAAGACAAAATGACAAATGAGGGCGGCAGGGTGATGCAGCGCTAGAGTTGCTGCCTTACAGCGGCAGAGACCTGGTTCGATCCTGACTACGGGTGTGTCTGTACAGTGTTTGTACGTTTTCCCTGTGCAGGAGACAATTTTGTAGGTTGATTGGGTTTGGTAAAAAAAATTGTAAATTGTCCCTTGTGTGTAGGATAGTGTTAGTGTACAGCGATTGTTGGTCAGCGTGAACTCGGTGGGCTGAAAGGCCTATTTCCGTGCGGTATCTCTAAACTGTATCTTTAAACTAAAAGATAAAGATAAAAACTGGCTTATTATAGATGGGTACAGTATGGAGTACACTGGATGATAAGGAAATAACAGACATGAAAAATAAATATTTAGTGACTTTTATTATGATAGAAATGGTATAAGAGATTAAACTGATTTAATATGATCTATTTATGAATTTAAAATGTTAAAATATAATAACAGGTTGTAAAGTGGACAAATCAAGATCCAATAGTTTCCTAAGATATTTTGGACTGCTTGAGGTATTAATGTATTGTCTTTTCATTGACTGGATAGCACGCAAACAAAAGCTTTTTACTGTACCTCTCAGTGCACGTGACGATAATAAACTAAACTAAATTAAATATTAAGAGAAATAGATAAAGAAATTGCAGATGCATTTGCTACAAATTTCCACGGCCCAATTGTGCCTTTGGACGGGAAATTTACAAATGTAACCCTATCCTTTGAAGGGACAGATGAGAAAACCCAATCAACAGCTGACCTATCAATTGCCAGGAAGCTGCTGGAAAATGTCAGTGATAATGACTATGGATTTAAATATGAAAGCTGATCAAAGCTTCAACATAGATTAGTGAAGAGTAGATCATGTCAGTCTAATTTGATTGAATTGTTTTAAGGAGGTCAGCAACATGGTGGATTAAGGGAGTGTCTATTAATGTTGTTACCTGCGGAAGGAACTCGGAATGATGTTGCCTTTGTTAAGAAGTGGCTTCAGGGAAAGAATGCATGATCACTGGGGTGTTGACTAATGGGCAGGTTGTTATTCAGCTTCAGATTCAGCTAAGTTCATCATCATATGTACCAGAGTGCTACGAAATTCTTTGTGCAAATGAAGATCACGGAGTAAACAGTATACACACTGTAATGATAAACACGTACAATAAGTATATCAACAAGTGCAAAACATAAGAATGGTGCAAGATTGTAGTGCAATCTAAAGTAGTGCAGAAAAAATATTAAAGTACAATAACAGAATTACCAAATAAGGTTGAGCTAAGATTAGGTATATATGGCAGTACCTCTAGGAAATGGGTGTGAAAGAGGTGATTGGCTTGGAAGTCTGATAGCAGTGAGGAAGAAGCTGTTCTTAAATCCAGATGTGCTGGATCTTCTCCCATAGGTAGTAAGGCCATTGTTCTATTTTCTTAGATTTAATTGCTCTTCACTCTTATGTTATGGAATGTTTCTTTCATTGAAACATGAATGTATATTGCTAAGTCAACAATTGGTGAGTGAAGGTACACAAAAATGCTGGAGAAACTCAGCGGGTGCAACAGCATCTATGGAGCGAAGGAAATAGGCAACGTTTCGGGCCGAAACCCTTCTTCAGACTGATGGGGGGTGGGGAGAAGAAAGGAAAAAGGCGGAGGAGGAGCCCGAGGGCTGAGGGATGGGAGGAGACAGCCCGAGGGCTGAGGAAGGGGAGGAGACAGCAAGGGCTAACAAAATTGGGAGAATTCAATGTTCATGCCCCCAGGATGCAGACCCCCCAAGCAGAATATGAGGTGCTGTTCCTCCAATTTCCGGTGTTGCTCGCTCTGGCCATGGAGGAGACCCAGGACAGAGAGGTCGGATACGGAATGGGAGGGGGAGTTGAAGTGCTGAGCCACCGGGAGGTCAGGTTGGTTATTGCGGACCGAGCAGAGGTGTTCGGCAAAACGATCGCCAAGCCTCCGCTTGGTCTCACCGATGTAGATCAGCTGACATCTAGAGCAGCGGATGCAATAGATGAGGTTGGAGGAGATGCAGGTGAACCTCTGTCGCACCTGGAACGACTGCTTGGTCCTTGAATGGAGTCGAGGGGAGTGGTGAAGGGACAAGTGTTGCATCTCTTGCGGTTGCAAGGGAAAGTTCCCGGGGAGGGGATGGTACGGGAGGGAAGGGAAGAATTGACAAGGGAGTTACGGAGGGAGCGGTCTTTGCGGAAGGCAGACATGGGGGGAGATGGGAAGATGTGGCGAGTGGTGAGGTCACGTTGGAGGTGGCGAAACTGACGGAGGATTACTTGTTGTATGTGACGGCTGGTGGGGTGAAAGGTAAGGACTAGGGGGACTCTGCCCTTGTTGCGAGTGGGGGGATGGGGAGAGAGAGCAGTGTTGCGGGGTATGGAAGAGACCCTAGTGCGAGCCTCATCTATGGTGGAGGAGGGGAACCCCCGTTCCCTGAAGAATGAGGACATTTCAGATGCCCTGGTGTGGAACGCCTCATCCTGGGAGCAGATGCGGCGTAAACGGAGGAATTGGGGGTAGGGGATGGAGTCCTTACAGGAAGCAGGGTGGGAAGAAGTGTAGTCCAGATACGACCTCTCTGTCCTGGGTCTCCTCCATGGCCAGAGCGAGCAACACCGGAAATTGGAGGAACAGCACCTCATATTCCACTTGGGGAGTCTGCATCCTGGGGGCATGAACATTGAATTCTCCCAATTTTGTTAGCCCTTGCTGTCTCCTCCCTTTCCTCAGCCCTCGGGCAGTCTCCTCCCATCACTCAGCCCTCGGGCTCCTCCTCTGCCTTTTTCCTTTCTTCTCCCCACCCCCCATCAGTCTGAAGAAGGGTTCCGGCCCGAAACGTTGCCTATTTCCTTCGCTCCATAGATGCTGCAGCACCCGCTGAGTTTCTCCAGCATTTTTGTGTACCTTCGATTTTCCAGCATCTGCAGTTCCTTCTTAAACAAATAATAAAAGAATACAGATCAGGAAAATGTATTCTGATCAGGAATCAATCTATTCACTCTCAAGCTTAGGGACACTGAGATCCATTAATAGTGGTCCCATTGCTTTCCCCAAATTTCTGTTTTGTTGACATGTCAATCTTGCATCATTCCCAATACACCGCTCAGTATAATACTCATGTGATATAATTCCCCTCTGATCTGTTAAGATTGCAATACTTTACTGGAAGGTTTTTTGGAGTGATAATCTCAATCATTATTGTTCTTACAAAGAATTGCCTGGCAACTTCAATTAACTCCAATGAAGTAAACTACAAGGTGGTGAAAGAACTAAATACATGTGTAAATGTTGCAGTATTATGAAAGTCTAATTGGATTCTGGTCAGCTTTTTGTTTTCTAAATGGGTTTTGTCTGAGAAATAAACTCAATTATCTGTTGTAGTTTTACTTTAATCCAAGCCTTGTGTTATTTAATTAAGAAGTGATTTGGTCTATATTTCAGAAAAGATAATTTAAGATCTTACAGAGTACCAAGCACTTTCCTACTGGACAATTTTTTCTCCTTAACATAATTTGATGATTTTCTTATCACTTCACAATGACAGAGATAAATGCATGATATTTTTGTGAGGATTTCCACTTTGTCTTACTTATTTATCTTAGCTCAAAACGTCTTATTGCACATTACTTTGAAGTATCTACATTACAACTAGCATACAGTATATCAAAAGTAACATATCCAAAAGAATATAATTGAACCTCAGGTTAACTATAAAACTAATATACCATTAAAAGTAAAGAACATCCACTTAAATAAATGATGTATTTTTTGAATATTTTTGTTATTAATTTATCCCATTAGCGATATACTCTGATGAGTATATTATCACTTTTGTTTTTAGCTATAAGATAAATACCATTATATTACAAAAACAAGCATAACATATTAATGCAAAAGCAGTTTATAGCCTTCTGGTCATCTTCCTCGTTTAGATTAATTCTTTAATGATTTATTGATACTCTCTTGTTACATGTCAAGTCAAGTCACATTTATTTATATAGCACATTTAAAAAACAACTCTCGTTGGCCAAAGTGCTTTACATTTGTTATAAGATTAGTATAAACAAACAAATTACATACATATATACATATAGCCCTCGCTCAGAGGACGTCAAGAAAAGGCTTGGGAGTATAGATAAGTTTTTAGTCTTGACTTAAAGGAGTCGATGGAGGGGGCAGTTCTGATGGGAAGGGGGATGCTGTTCCACAGTCTAGGAGCTGCAACCGCAAAGGCGCGGGCGCCCCTGAGCTTATGCCTAGACTGCGGGATATTCAGCAACCCCAAGTCGGCCGATCTGAGGGATCTGGAGGTGGAGTGGTGGGTAACTCAGTAACGTAAAATGCTTTGTTTTGCATACAATCCGGTAAAAATATACAGCAGACCTCACCTAGGCAGTACACAGGAGTTGCCATATTACTGGCGCCGACAAAGTTACAAGAAGTTCGTCAAGCAGTTTTATCTTCTGTGTTTTATCAGGTAGTGATTGACACCATCATATTGTCTAATGAAGGCACAAGCAAGAAGCTCAAATATTTACATGTGTAGGAGGGAACTGCGGATGCAGGTTTACACCGAATATAGACACAAAATGCTGGAGGAAAGGCTCTGTCTCACGGTGTTGCGGCCATCGGCGGTGAAGCGCGGCGGCGCCGGTAGAGGGGACCGCACGGCAACGGCGAGAGCGCCGAGCCTATGCCACGGGAGCGCCGCACGGGTGCTGCGCGGGGGCCGAGTGATTTAAGTACGGCTGGTCCCACGAGCTTGCGGTAAGTAAAAAAAAAGGGCGGGCCGACTGCGATGACGTCATTTCGGATCTGCGGGGCTGTGGCGGCGGCCGTGCTGATCACGACACTGTGGCGGTGGCCGTGCTGCACACGTGCCTCACTGGCGGAGGCTGTGGCGGCGGCTGTGGCGGCGGTCGTGCCTCACTGGCGGATGCTGTGGCGGTGCAAGTTCGATGCACGGCGCTCATGCCACACTGGCGGCGGGTGTGGCGGCGGCCGTGCCGCACTCGTGCCTCACTGGCGGCGGCTGTGCGGTAGGAAAAGTTTTTTGAACAGTGTTGGTTTTATTTTAGCACCGTGCGGTGTTGGGAACAACGCCGCACGGCCCCGGAATTGTGCGTTTGACCGAGTGCGCGGTCTATGGCGGCCCAGGAGCGGTAGATTCTTCCTGTTTCGCCGCCAATGACCGCAGACTCGTGAGACAGGCCTTTAACTCTGCGGGACAGGCAGCATCTCTGAATAGGAGGAATGGGTGACGTTTCGCATCTGAAGAAGGATCTCGACCCGAAACGTCACCCATTCCTGCAAACATTTACATACGCGAGCATTGCCACTTTTCATTTCACTGCACATCTCATATGTGTATGTGACGAATAAACTTGACTTGACTTGACATGGTTGATACAAGCCGAAGGGAGATGAAAAGAAACTGAAGCATCTGAGTGAAAGTCCTGCTTGTAGAATCAGCATGGGACAGTTGTACTGGAATGTTCTGGACTGTTCTGCAGGTACTTTGTAATCTGTAAAGTAGGCTGCTAACAAGGCAGAAAAGCATCACAGTGCTTTGTGGAGCTCAGCTGGAAATAGGCCATCAAAGAAAACAATCTGGAAGTAAAAAATATACATAAAAAGCTGTAGTACCTTAGCGGGACAGGCAGCATCTCTGGAGAGAAGGAATGGGTGACGCTTCGGGTCGAGACCCTTCTTCAGTCTTCAGAGTCTACAGTCTGAAGAAGGGTCTCGACCTGAAACATCACCCGTTCCTTCTCTGCAGAGATGCTGCCTGTCCCGCTGAGTTACTCCAGCTTTTTGTGCCTATCTTCAGTTTAAACCAGCATCTGCAGTTCCTTCCAACAATCTGGAAGTCAAGACTGGGCACTGATTCAGCATAAGCAAAATAAGACACAAAGTGCTGGTGTAACTCAGTGGGTCAGGCAGCATCCCTGGAGAAAATGGATAGATGACGTTTCAGGTTGAGACCCTTCTTCAGACACTTGCAACACCAGATGTGAACAGAAAGTGCTGGGATAATTGAAGGACATGGATTGATGATGTTTCAGTTTGGGACCCTTCTTCAGACCCAAAATGTTGCCTATCCATGTCCTGTACTTTGTATTCATGTCCTCTAAAGATGCTGCTTGACCCAATGGAATACTACAGCACTTTGTGGAGGAGGGGGGGGGAGCGGGGGGGAGAGAGTTTGTAACTTTAACTCTCCCAATTCTGCTAGCCCTTGCTGTCCCCTCCCCTTCATCAGCCCTCTGGTTGTCTCCTCCCCTCCCCCAGCCCTCGGGCTCCTCCTCCGCCTTATTTCCTTTTTTCCTTTCTTCTCCCCACCCCCTATCAGTCTGAAGAAGGGTTTCGGCCCAAAAAGTTGCCTATTTCCTTTGCTCCATAGATGCTGCTGCACCGCTGAGTTTCTCCAGCATTTTTGTGTACCTGTAACTTTAACTCTCCATTCTACTTTTACTCTTGACTTAAGTTTCTTTCTGTTTTCCAAGTGTGAAACATAAGTTTCACAAATACCATCTCATCTTCCAACTTGGTACATTGTAACCCTGAGAATTTAAAACTGAATTCAACAATTTCAAGGCTGGAAACCTTTGTCGAAAGGTCATAAATCTGAAATCTTTCCCTCTCTCCATGGTTCCTGTCAGATCTGCAGAGTATTTCAAGTATTGTCTCGTTTCAGTTCACAAGCGTTCCAGCACATTTTTCTGTTTTATTTTCCTTCTCTCTCCCTCTCTCACTCCCTATCTCTCTCTCTCACTTGCTTTCTGGCCCCATTGCAGAAGTATCCATGTCGCGGGGCTGGAAACTGGCAGTATCTCGATCTAATTCTGCTACCACCATCATCTATTGCAACAAGTGATGGCTCCCAATGATTGTCGTCGGAAGCTTGCGTCCTTTTCAGGACGGACGATGACAGCGATGTCAACATATGAAACATGGACTTTCTTTCTCTCTCTGGTCTCAGCCTTTCTATTTAAAACCTTTCACTATTGATTTGCAAGTGTTAACCTCTCATTCTTAACTGAAGAATTGCTTATCTTTTTCTCCAGAGTTGAGCTATGCCAGTACTTTGTGTCTATCTAGCTTGATTCGCTAGACCTCCCCTCTATCTCAGGCATTCCCTATTCTCGACCCATCACCCCTCTTTACAACTTGAAACATGTTCAATTTCTAAGCATTTTCAGTTTGGATAAAACGTCATCTTACTTTTGTTCTCTCCAAAGCTGCTGTCAGATCTACTGAGTTTTTCCAATATTCTCAATGTTTTGTAGTCTGAGCCTGAATCTTACATACTTTGGTCAGGTTAATGTATTTGGTAGCAAATTACTTTCTATCTTCAGAAAACTGAACCATCACAAAATACATCAGTAGATGTATGGACATTAGAAACATTGAGCTTGCTTATAAATTTATAATGTTCGAAAGGGCAGATTATCCTCACTGTATTTAATAAAAATGAATGTGTGTTTCTTTCTCCCTGAGGACATCGTATAAAATCTCAGAACTATCAAATATTTCACATTCCAAATGCAGATACATTTTAATAAATGAGATTCACAAATACATCTGGATTGGAAATAGAGCAAAATAATGAAGATGGTTATTAACCTATGAAAATATGAACAAACATATAGTGTGGAATAATTAGATCTTGCCTAGATATCTATCAAATCATTATTGCAAGGATTCACTCATTTGCACTGAATGTTTACTTGTGAGATAACCTTTAAATTATATATTCACTCTTGCTCATGTTAACACATGCATTTCTTATAAAACCTATATTTTCCCTTGCCAATTTATTCCTCTCTTCATTCCTGACGATATTAATTCTTTGGTATGACATAATTCCATGCATACAATCTTCGTGTGTGAAGCTTGAGTAATGTTGTCAATAGCCCATTGTATCATGCAGGGAAGGCAATTCTAATGCACCATTATTGCCTTAACTAATTCAAGAATGATATTTGAAACCAAAGATCCTATAGCGAGCAAGATAGACTACTCCTGCGAAATACAATGAACTGACATGTAGTACGCACCGGAGCGTAACTTCCGTCATTTCAGTAACCCCGACCCGACGCAATGCTCAGTGTAATGAGTGTTGCGGGGGGACAGTTTATGTGTTTTTAAATGTTTTAAATGGTTTTTTTAATTTTCTTTTGAAACGGCGCATACCTTGCACAGGGAGGAACTGCAGATGCTGGTTTAAACCAAAGACAGACACAAAAGGCTGGAGTAAATCAGCGGATCAGGCAGCATCTCTGGAGAGGACTAGGTGATATTTCGGGTCGACTTTTTCGATACACTGTGCATGTGTGTGTGTTTGTTTGGCGGAGTCTGAGGGGAGAAGTGCCGGCACCAAGAGCGAGCGAACGTGCGGACAGACGGACGAAAGCAACGATCATAGAGCGGCAAAGGTGACATTTCGGGTCGAGACCCTTCTTCAGACTGACAGTCAAGGGAAAGGGAAACGGGAGATTATAGGCATATCTTCCATTCATTTGTCCTTAGTACCGTCTATATCTCTTGTTCCTCTTTCCCCTGACTCCGTCTGAAGAAGGGTCTCAACCCGAAATATCACCTATTCCGCTCTATGATCGTTGCTTTCGTCCGTCTGTCCGCGCGTTCGCTCGCTCTTGGTGCCGGCACTTCTCCCGTTGGACTCCGCTAAACAAACACACATACACACACAGCATGTCCGGCAGATTAGTGCGGGCCGAGACCAGGAGCAAGGCGAAGGATGACATCAAACGGGTCATGGCAGCTATCGAAAAAGTACGGAAATGGTAAGGGGTAAATAAAAAACAAAAACCCGAAGGCAATATATGTTTAACAAAAAAAAGGGGGGGGGGAGGCGATCGCTCCATGTCCGTGTCGGAGAGAAGGGGGGGGGGGGGGGGAGGATGGTTTGAGTGAAGATGGTCTCGACCCAAAATGTCACCTATTCCTTTTGTCCAGAAATGCCACCCGACCCGTTGCATTTTGTGTCTATCCTTTAATCTCTCAGCCTGATATAGCAGAATCTCCCTGAATTAGCTTGACGCCATGATGGAATCCGGTTACGCAAATGGCGTTGAAGATTACCCATGACCTACTACGGCATTTTAGCGGAGTGGACCATCTTGCTCGCTATAGGATCTTTGGTTGAGACCTTCCTACTCTGTATGATTCAGCTACTTCAGCACATTAAGCTACTTGCATAACCAAAGTTCACATCTCTTAGCAATTAGAATGATGCATTCGGAAAAAAAATCACTAAAATGTCAATGAATTACTCTCTCCCACAAAATCCCCCCCATTGCCCTCTGAAATCAGCCATTTTTTGAGTGGTTTGGTGCCAAGGAATGTGATTGTCACCAATACTCTGTTCATTTGGCCATGCAAGTGTGATGGCATCAGTCAAGCCTGGGGAACTAACTAGTTTGAGATGTCAGATTGCAGCCTCACACAGTCACCACACATCTCCATTTCCCACCAGGTCTGTTGAAAAGTGATAAGGATCGGAAGCCCTGAATTCTCTATTTACGTAACGAAGAGATACTGTGGCTAAATATAACATGCTTACAACAATATTGGTTCAAAGGTAAGACTCTCCTGCTCTGTAAAGCTCATAAATTTGAGCAATGTTTAGGACTGCAGTGATATTGTCAATGGGAAAAACAGGAAGTCAAACGCTAACCCTAACCTCGTGTCTATTCAAACAGATTATGACCAAACGCTCATCAAACCCATCTTTAACTTATATCCCTTAATACTTTTGATTAACAAAAATGTATCAGCCTCAAATTTTAGTTGAACATGTTACCAATTAAGGTGAGGGGGGAAAGATTTAATAGGGACCTGAGGGGCAACATTTTTACGCAAAGGCTTTTACACAAATATGGAATGAGCTGTCAGAGGAAGTAGTTGAAGCAGGTTCTATCGCAACATTTAAAAAACATTTAGACAGATACATGGATAGGATAGGTTTAGAGGATTATGGGCCAAACACAAGCAGGAATTAGATAACTAAAATATTTTAAAATACATACAATAAATTAAAATATAAACATAAGAAAAGTAATTAAAATTGTTAATAATATGGAATTCATTTAAAACATGAAGGGTGAGAAAATAAAAATACACAAACTACCTGTATATGCTATAGACAATAGGTGCAGGGGTAGGCCAGTCTGCCCTTCGAGCCAGCACCGCATTGAATGTTGACCGATTCAATTCCATCACTCAGCGACTCAGGCAGCATTTCTGGAAAGAAAGGATGAGTCATGACCCTTCTTCAGACTCATATTTCACTTGGTGTAGTTAACAACCCCACGGTATGAACATTTAATTATCTAATTTTAAGTAACTGCTTCTTTGCACTCCCCTCCCATCAACCCACCCCCTCCCCCACGCCCCCCTCCGCCTCCTTCCTCCACCCTAGTCGTTTTTTAAAATTAGTCTGAAGAAAGTTCCCGACCCAATACTCCACCCATTCATTTTCTCCAGAGATGCTGCCAGATCCGCTGAGTTACTCCAGCACTTTGTGTCTATCTGTGGTATAAACCAGCATCTGCAGTTCCTTCTTTCTATATTCAACTCAGTCAGTGGCTTCATTCATGTTATATTTGTGAGCCGCGGCTGGTGAGAAGCTAACAGAATGGATGCGAGGTGCATCTGGACACCTCAGTACAACTGAGCCCAGCATCTGAACTCCAGCTCATTTGTCATTTCTGCAGAGTTGCCAGCTAGTTAGCAACACAGCCAGGACCAATCTATCGGGTTCATTCTCAACTCTTGTTATAAATGCAGCATCAATACCTCCTGGCAATTTTCCATTCATGAACACTCCAGTATGTTTCCTTCCCTCTAGTGACAACTAAAAAGACAAAAGTTACAAAGGAAAACAACGTTCAAAACCAAATGTTTTCGGGTCTGAAGAAGGGTTTCGGCCCGAACGTTGCCTGTTTCCTTCGCTCCATAGATGCTGCTGCACCCGCTGAGTTTCTCCAGCATTTTTGTGTACCTTCGATTTTCCAGCATCTGCAGTTCCTTTTTTAACTCAACGTTCAAAACCAAATGTACTCGACAAACAAAGCCACTCAAAGGTAAACTAGTCATCCTTTTGCATTACTTTAGTGCCAGTGTACCTCAATAGCTGTCCCATGGTTGGTAATACCTGTTGGTGTTCTGTGGAGGAAGCCACAAATGTCCATGCAGATTGACCACCAAGATTTCGGGCCTGATTAAAGATCTAGCGTTAAAATGCATCAGGGGTGGCAACCATCCAGACTGGCTGGTTTTTACCTCTCTTTTCCAGCATTCTCTCACCTACCATCAATCTGATGAAGGGTCCTGACCCGCAAAGTCATCAATCCAATCTGTCTATTCCCTCCACAGAACACTGACCAAGTGACATGCATGGGAAGATGACTGTTCTCTTCCCGAGTACAGTGCACCTGTTCTCTTCCCGAGTACAGTGGTCATCTGCGCAAGTATCCCGCCAATGTACAATATGCTTCCCACTACCAGGGCACTGCAATCATAACATGGAAACATTGAAACATAGAAAATGGGTGCAGGAGTAGGCGATTCGGCCCTTCGAGCCAGCACCGCCATTCAATATGATCGTGGCTGATCATTCAGAATGAGTACCCTGTTCTTGCGTTCTCCCCATATCGCTTGATTCCGTTAGCCCTAAGAGCTATATCCAACTCTCTCTTGAATAGATCTAATGAATTGGCCTTCACTGCCTTCTGTGGCAGAGAATTCCACAGATTCACAACTCTCTGGGTGCATGACACAAGTGCATAATCAGCACAAAGCTGGTGTGTTGCTCGCATTGCACAGAATGGGTGTGGTTTAATTGTGTTTAAAGCGTGCTGTGCCCATCTTAGTGAGCAATTGAGTTTAGTGTTAATTCTGCAAATAACAAACCTAGCAGGACCATGGGAATCAGCCGGTCAAAGCAAAGCACCCACAGTCAGCAGCTTTTAATCATATCATTGAGAGTTAAACCAGAGATTTTTGTTTTCAAAAGAGGAATCGTTATCAGGTCACACAACAACTTGTGTTTGTAGTTGAGGGCAGATGGGATCAGTACACATTAATTCTGATTCCAGGGTCATTTCGTCACAAAGTCAATAGTGTTCCTCATAAACAGATATTGAAAAACAAGTTGCTTTCTATTCTGTGACAGCACAAAAAAGAATTCACGCCACCATAATCCAAAACTCTGCCTCAATCTATTAAATTGGTATTACCAGTGCTGGGAATCAACGGATAAGTACATTCTTTCTCCTCCCACACCCCACCCGCCCCCACCCGTTAATCCTCTTAAAGACTGTGTTATGTAATGAAAGGATGGGATGAGAGAGGTTTTTTTGTGTTTATAATGAATGCACAAACCAGGTTCTGTAGCAGTGATTCATTACTGCCGACCAAGTACTTAACGCTGTCTGTCAATGAATGACTGCTATTATTTTGTAGGCCAAGTGCAAATGAGTGCTCAAACTGAGCAGCTTCAAACTTAGGACTGGGAGTAACTCAGCGATATGAATGGAGTGCCTCCAGGGACAAATGGTGTGAAATCAGAATGTATTTCTTACCATAACCCGTTGAAGATGTCAATACTGAACTTTATTAATGTTTTCCTTTAGTCAGTGTGGAGAAGTAAAGCGGTGAGATGGCAATGCATTATCAATTATTCCCAACTCCAGATGCTTGTAAAGTGGAAACTGATTTTCACTTGGAACAAAGAGGTGATCCATGTAGGACAGCAAACCACGTGCTAAGCCTACAGGACAGCAGCGGGGAAAATGAAATCATCTGTGAGTTTGAACGTGCTCTTCTGCTACAGAGCACGCACGGCCCACTGTGAAAAGGCAGCAAAGTCAGTTTATTTGCTTTGGGAATAGGGTTTTGGAGAGGTGATGAGGAGTTTGATGGGAAACATGCACACTATAATAAACAACCAAAGTGTGCAAAGAAGAGGGTAAAATTGCCTTTTCATCCACGTGAGATTGAAGTGCTTTGAAGATGGCAACTACAGCAATCACTAGAGGCTAGCGATGCTGCCTTCGATCGCCCCGACTGCGGATGGTTTGACTCCCCCGACTGCGGGAGAGAAAGGAGGAAAGAAGATAAGACTTTATTGCCTTCCATCACAGTGAGGAATGTGGAGGAGCCACTGTGGTGGATGTTTATGTCAAATTTTATGTAGTTGTGTGTCTTGTTGCTTTTTTGGTATGACTGTATGGCAAATCAAATTCCTCGTATGTTGCAAAACATACTTGCCTAATAAATTACAATTATGATTATGATTTATTTTAATTGGCAGGGATTAGCGAAAAATATTTATCTTCACTTTGTCCCAATTATTTTGCTTTTGCACATTTGTTTAATAATCACCAGATTACCTGAAAATAAAGTATCATTGAATCATCGAGTTGAGTCTTCTACCACCAAACACAAATGGGGCATAGCCCCCAATGGCTCTGAAGAAGGGTTTCGGCCCGAAACGTTACCTATTTCCTTCGCTCCATAGATGCTGCTGCACCCGCTGAGTTTCTCCAGCATTTTTGTGTGCCCCCAATGGCTCAGTTGTGCTAACACTACCCCCCCTCCCCCCCCCAAAGATGTATTCCTTGTGTTTGCGCTCGAGATTCCCACAGATTTTCTTCCTTTAATAATGATTATTTATTTACTCTAACAATGTTAAATTGATTAGGCAGAAAATTATGACCAAGGTTAATGAGGGGATCACATTATCTCTGTTCCTCCGCTTCTTTTTCTCTATCTTTAAAGAGGCAAACCGTCAAGTATTTTCTTTAAACAAATAAGGATTAAAAGACATTTGAACAGCACCCCTCCTACCCTTGCTAGTATGAATAATTCACTCCTACAGTCATTGGAGTGAGGCATTGCAGCAAGAATGATTCTCAGGCTAAAATAGACGGCTCATAGAAGAAGAAAATAAATTACAAATTCGCCTGCAGACATATTAATAAATTAACCAATGGGTTTATTTGCTCATCTGATCAGTGTGTCTGTCGCCTGCTCTGTGAATTAAGGAACTCAAAGCTGTTTTAAGCCATGAGGCACAGGAGTGTGTGGGGGAAGGGCAGGCAAACCTTTAACTTGTCTTTATAATGCATTGCTGATCGAGGGACGGCAGCTGCTGTGGTGACGAGATCTGCTAAGTGGCTCTTTAATATGCCGGAGGGTTGTATTTTTAGAGTCCAATTGATGCAAAATACACTATTGCATCAGAATTTCAAACACATTTTCATTACCCATAGGTTGATTATATTTGTAAACTCACACTTCAAATAAAATTAACAGTCATAAACATTGATATTAAGGCATCTGTGGTACCTCCACATCATTGCCCGATTTTGGGAGACTTTGTATTCACAGGATGTTATACTGAAACATTGAATAATGTGAAGGTACCACAAATGCTTTAATATCAATTTTAATGACTGTTAATTTTTTTTAGGTGTATTTCAGTATCACATCCCTTGGATATAAAATCCCCCTAATCTGGGCAATTTATCATTTAAAGTGCCATATTCCAATATAGAAAATTCCATAAAGTGCCATATTCCAATATAGAAAATTCAAATTTACTTCTCACATCTCTAATTGTGAATTTACTTGGTCCAGTTGGTAGCATTCCTGAATCCTAAATTATGGACTTCATCGCTGATCGTATCAGCGATGAAGTCCATAATTTAGGATGACATTCTAGAGTAGCACTGAGGGTATGGTGTGTTATGTGAGGTGTGACCTTTGGATATCATGTTAAACTAAGGTCTCTTTGAGTGGATGTCAAATATCCCACAGTAAAATTTAAAGACATTCAGCAAATTGCCACAAAGTCATATCCAGCTTACACATACCATTAGCAACAGAAATTATCTCACGACTGTTTTAATTCAGTGTATGGATTTTTTGGCATGATAACGCACCACACAAAAGCTAGTTTCATTAACAACACATTTCCACTGTCAACTGATTGTTACGTTAGAGCTCCGTTTATTCGACACTCTGTTTATGGCAATGCTTTTTTAATCAGCAAATAAATAAAAACAGAAAATGCAGGAGACATTCAGCATATTAATCTTAGTTTAGTTTAGTTTCAGTTTAGGTTTATTGTCACGTGTACCGAGGAAAAGCTTTTGTTGTGTGCTAACCAGTCAGCAGAAAGACAATACATGACTACAATCAATCCATTTACAATGTATAGGTACCATTATAAGGGAATCACGTTTAGTGCAAGGTAAAGCCAGCAAAGTCCGATCAAGGATAATCTGAGGGTCAACAAAGGGATAGATAGTAGTTCTCTGGTTGTGGTAGGATGATTCAGTTGCCTGATAACAGCTGGGAAGAAACTGTCCCTGAATCCGGTGGTGTGCGTTTTGTAGCATCTGTGGAGAGAGAAACAATAAAGATGCATTCTGATGAAACGTCATGTTGCAACTTTATTACATTTTGGTCAGTCTGCACTTAGAGTATTGTGTGTAATTCAAGTCAGCCCATTACAGGAAGGACGTGGAGGCTTTGGAAAGGGTGCAGAAGTGATTTACCAGAATGCTGCCTGAATTAGAAGATATTAGCTGTAAGAGGTTGGACAAACTTTGATTGTATTCTCTGGAGCATAGGATGTTGATGAGAGACCTGAAAGAAATGTACAAAATTATGAGAGGCATAGATAGGATAAACAGTCAAAATCTTTTTCCTAGTGTGGAAATGTCAAAGATGTGAGGGTGTCGCTATAAGGTGAGAGGGGCAATGTTTAAAGGAGACTAGTCCAAGTGCAGACCCGTTGGGTCTGTTTCCCCAACGCGCGTTTGCGGGGGGGGGCTCCGGCGTCACACTAACCACCCCCCCATTGGGTCTGTTCCTCCAAAGCACGGTTGCGGGTGGGAATCTGGCACCCACAAACACACACACTCATCACACCCCTTGATATTATCTTTATTTTATTAATTGGCTTTTATCCCATCTTCATCCTATCCACTGACGAATAGCCCTCACCTCTCAGGTGCGTCTAGAGGGGGGGGGGCAGAGAGAGAAAATTTTATGTTAGAAAAAAAAAATTGTGAGGATGGGGAGGAGGAGTGTGAAGAGGAAGGGGGAGAGGAAGGGGGGAGAGGAAGGGGGGAGAGGAGGGCAGAGAGGAGGGGGAGATAGGAGGGGGAGATAGGAGGGGGAGAGAGGAGGGGGAGAGAGAGGAAGGAGAGGATGGGGGAGAGAGGTGAAGGGGGGGTTGGAGCGGGCGTGCATGAGTCGAGCCGCAGGCTGTGAAGAGAGAAGGGCAGAGAGAGAGAGGGAGAGAGAGAGAGAGAGGGGAGAGACAGAGAGACTGGTACACAAAAAAAAGCTGGAGAAACTCAGCGGGTGCAGCAGCATCTATGGAGCGAAGGAAATAGGCAACGCTTTGGGCCGAAACCCATCTTGGGTTCCGACCCGAAACGTTGCCTATTTCCTTCGATCCATAGATGCTGCTGCACCCGCTGAGTTTCTCAAGCTTTTTTTGTGTACCTTCGATTTTCCAGCATCTGCAGTTCCTTCTTAAAGACAGAGATTAGATTAGATTTAGATTAGATTAGAGACATTTATTGTCACATACACCAGTTGGTGTAGTGAACTTCGACTTGCCAATGCAGCACATGAATAAAGTTAATACACAACATTAAAGAATTTAACAGAATTTAACAATAAACATAAAACATCCCCCCACAATAGTTCCCACTGTGGGGGAAGGCAGCAAAGTCCAGTCCCATCCCCAGTTCACCCATAGGCCTATTGAGGCCTCTGCAGTCGCCGCTACGGCAGCCCGATGCTTCAGGCCGTCTCGCCGGATGATGGAACTCTGGCGTCGGGTGAACACTCTCAGCGGCCCGGAGTGTCTGGAGCGGCCGCTTCCTCCCAGGAGACCGCGGCTCCCGAAGTCCACGAGCCGTGCTGGTCGATGCTCCGACTCTGGTGACCTCGTCGTGAGATCCCAGGCTCCGCGGTGTTTAAAGTTCAGCGCCGCCCGCGGCTGGAAGCTCCGCAGACCGCAGACCGCAGCTCCGCGATGTTGGTGCCGGCGGTCACAGCACTCCGGAGCTTGCTGCACGGCGACCCGGGTAAGGCATCGCCCGCTCCGCGATGGTACTTCAGCGCTGTGCCGCCGCCGAAGCTGAAGTCCTGGCCGGTCCCGGCAGGAAAACGCCGCTCCAGTCTGCCCGTAGGCCGCGAGGAAGGGGCAAAGATACGGCTCGGAGAAAAACCGCAACTCCGACCAGGTAGGGACTGAGAAGAATAGTTTCCCCCTTCCCCCCCCCCACATAAAAAGACTAAAAGACCTCCAAACAAACACTTTTAACTAACAAAAAATAAAAACAATAAAAAAGGGTGAAAAGACTAACAGCTGCTGGTAGGGCAGCCAGACTCGACGGCGCCCCAGAGAGACTGTTGGCGGGCTTTCCCCAATGAGCGTTTGCCGTGGGGGGGGCCCGGCATCACACTCACACTAACCACCCCCAAACACAGGCGGGTGGAGGGGGGAGAGGGAGACGGGGTGGAGAGAGAAGAGGGGGGGAGGGAGAGGGAGACGGGGTGGGGAGAGAAGAGGGGAGGGAGGGGAGAGGGGGAGGGAGGGGAGAGGGGGAGGAGGAAAGGGGAGAGATTGGGGAGGGAGAGGAGAGCAGGGTGGGGGAGAGGGAGGGGGAGGAGAGTGGGGAGTGGGAGGTGAGCGGGAGGGCAGGAAGGGGGGAGAGGGGTAGGGAGTGGGAGAGGGGGGGAGGGGATGTTAGAGGTGGAGAGGGGATGAGGGGAAAGGGAGAGAGGAGTAGGGAGAAGAGAGGGGGAGAGAGGGAGGGGGGAGGGAGAGAGGTAGGGGAGGGAGAGGGGAAGAGTGGGGAGTGAGGGGCAGAGGGGTAGCGGGGGAGTGGTGCCAAGAGAGAGGGGAAGGGGGTGGGGGGAGAGGGGGGTGAGGGATGGGGGAGGGGGAAGAGAGGGGGTGGGAGGGGAGAGGGAGAGGGGTGAGGAGAGAGGGGAGAGCGAAGGGAGGGGGAAGATTGGGGAGGGGAGAGGGAAGGGAGGGAGGGGGATGATTGGGGAGGGAGAGGGAAGGGAGGGAGAGGGGGAGAGAGGGGTGGGGGGGGGAGATGGGGAGGGATGGGGGGGATAAGTGGAAGAGTGGGGAGGGAGGGGTAGGGGGAGTGGGGGAAGAGGAACAGTGGGGGAGGGGAGAAGGGAGCGGGGGAGGGGGGGGGGGGAGGGAGGGGGGGGGGAGAGAGGGATGGGGTGGGTGGAGGAGGGGGTGGAGAGGGTGAGGGGTGTGGAGAGGGAGAGGGAGAGGGGGGTGGAGGGTGGGGGGGGGTG
>CM075977.1:134833432-134868761 GCA_038087875.1 Malacoraja senta
TCCTCCGTCAGTTTCGCCACCTCCAACGTGACCCCACCACTCGCCACATCTTCCCATCTCCCCCTATGTCTGCCTTCCGCAAAGACCGCTCCCTCCGTAACTCCCTTGTCAATTCTTCCCTTCCCTCCCATACCACCCCCTCCCCTGGTACTTTCCCTTGCAACCGCAAGAGATGCAACACTTGTCCCTTCACTTCCCCCCTCCACTCCATTCCAGGACCCAAGCAGTCGTTCCAGGTGCGACAGAGGTTCACCTGCATCTCCTCCAACCTCATCTATTGCATTCGCTGCTCTAGATGCCAGCTGATCTACATCGGTGAGACCAAGCGGAGGCTTGGCGATCGTTTCGCCGAACACCTCCGGTCGGTCCGCAATAACCAACCTGAACTCCCGGTGGCTCAGCACTTCAACTCCCCCTCCCATTCCGTATCTGACCTCTCTGTCCTGGGTCTCCTCCATGGCCACAGCGAGCAACACCGTAAATTGGAGGAAATGCACCTCATATTCCGCTTGGGCAGTCTACACCCTGGTGGCCTGAACGTTGAATTCTCCCAATTCTGCTAGCCCTGGCTGTCCCCTCCCCTTCATCAGCCATCTGGTTGTCTCCTCCCCTCCCCCAACCCTCGGGCTCCTCCTCCTCCTTTTCCTTTTTTCCTTTCTTCTCCCCACCCCCTATCAGTCTGAAGAAGGGTTTCGGCCCGAAACGTTACCTATTTCCTTCGCTCCATAGATGCTGCTGCACCCGCTGAGTTTCTCCAGCATTTTTGTGTACCTACAATTGATTCCCTTCAATTGACTCCATCTACACTTCCTGCTGCCTTGAGGGTCGATGCTTGGATCGATGTGGTTCCGACTCAAAACGTCACCTGTTCCTTTTCTCCAGAGATGCTGCCTGACCCGCTGAGTTACTCCAGCATTTTGTGTCTAGCCGGGATCGATATGTTAGTTCAGAGGCTGGGCAGCAGCCTGGGGCTCGATTGAATCGGGTTCCGCTTCAAAAGGCCGAGCGCGTGGATCGGACAATGCCTGTAGTATCTAGGAGCAATGAATGAGGGCATCGACAACACCTCAATGCAAGGCTGTCCCAGCAATTCTAACCCATGCTGCCGCCAGGACAATGGGTCTTTAAACCAAGTTAAGGCTACATTTTTAACAACTTTGAAACTTGAAGGTTACAAGATGGTGCCGGAAATGTGTCGACTCTTGTGTAATGCCTCGATGTAATCAATTATTCTTACACTCTTGTATGATTACACTTAAGTATGGTAAGATTTTACTGAACTGTATGCAAAAAAAGGAGTTTCACTGTACCTTGATACATGTGAGAATAAAGTATAATTGAATTATTGAATCAGATGATTGATTCATTAATCATCTGTGATAAAAATGTTTACTGACGCTTCTTTGCCCAAAACGCACATTGGCCCAGACCTTACTGCATGGGCTGCTTCATTTGCTGAGTTGTAAATGGATTTAACATTTGTAGAATCATCAACAAACATCCTCGTGATGGAATGAAGTTCATTAATCAAGCAGCTGAAGACAATTGGCTTATAAGACACTGCCCTAACAATCTCCTGCAGCCCAGCACCTGGGATTAGCCCCAAACATCTTATTTCTTGTGAGGTAAATACCCTTTGATGCCAAGTGACCAGTTTTATCAAGGCTCTGTTTGTAACAAGTATTCATCCCGACCCATAAGGTCACTTATGCATTCCGCACAAACATTCATTCTCACTGCTGCTAGAATTCAGCTTTTTGTTCCATGTTTGGTATGATGAGGTCTGGAGTCAAGTAGTCCAGGCAAAGCTAAAAATTAGCATTAGTAAACAGGTTCAAAACTCGTTCATTGTCTCCCGAACACGGCAAGGCCACCCGCATAATCAAGGATAAGTCTCACTCCCTCTTCTCCGCTCTCCCAATAGGCAAGAGGTACAGAAGTGTGAAAACGCACACCTCCAAATTCAGGGACAGTTCCTTCCCAGCTGCTATCAAACAACTGAACTATCCTATCAACAACTAGAGAGTGGTCTTGAGCTACCATCTACCTCATTGGTGACCTTTGGACTATCTTTAATCAGACTTTACCGGACCTTATCTTGCACTAAACGTAATTCCCTTTACCATGTATCTGTACACTATGGACGGCTCAATTGTAATCATGTATAGTCTTTCCACTGACTGGTTAACAATCAACAAAAGTTTTTCACTGTACCTCGGTACACATGACAAAAAACTAAACTAAACTAAAAATTATTTGAAAGAATTAGAACTTAAATCATTTTACAAACTAATAAAAATAGCCTGAAACTTTGCTAGATTGCATGATAGAAGAAACTTTTATAGCATACTAAACTGTAATTTCTGCTTAGTAAACTCTCTCTGGATAGAAATTTTCATAAATTATTTCAAAATCTAATGGAATGTATAATAAAATCGGTGATATTTCATTTTCACCCTTAATTATGAATAAATGTTCCAATCGTCACAAAGCACCCTGTAAAATGTTCACAGTTAATTTAAACTTGCATATTTTCCTTTCTGCATTGCTGCACAATCAAGTGGTTGGCAAAACAGGTCGATAGGGATCTTCAGTAAACTAAGACCTGACAGCAGCCTTTGAAAGAAAGGAGGTTAACAATGCAGAAAACACCAGATCTCAGTGGACAGTTTAGTTTAGTTTAGTTTAGTTTAGTTTAGTTTAGAGATACAGCATGGAAACAGGCCCCCGCTCGCCCACCGAGTCCGTGCCGACCAACGATCCCAACACACCAGCACTATCCTACACACACTAGGGACAACTTACATTTATACCAAGCCAATTAGCCAACAAGCCTGTACGTCTTTGGAATGTGGGAGGAAACCGGAGCTCCTGGAGAAAACCAACGCAGGTCACGGGGAGAAGGTACAATCTCCGTACAGACAAGTACACGTAGTCAGGATTGAATCCTGGTCCCTGGCACTGTAAGGCAGCAACTCTACCATTTTTGTCAAAGTCAAAAAGCAAGTACCCACCACTACCACCACGACATTCAAAATACTGGTTGGTCAAAAGTCCTTCACGCAATGTGATAGTTTTATCTGCATCAAGCTGTGAGCTAACTTGAGAAGCATTCTGTTATCATTCATATTCAATGAACTTATTGTACATGTGTAGGAAGGAACTGCACATGTTGGTTTAAACCGGAGATAGACACAAAAGGCTGGAGTAACTCAGTGGGTCAAGCAGAATCTCTGGTGAAAAGGAATAGATGATGTTTCAGGTCAAGACCCTTCTTTGGACCGACAGTCAGGGAAAAGGGAAAACGAGAGATAAAGATGGTGATATAGAGACATATAGAAATAGAGAGATATAGAATAAATGAATGAAAGATATGCAAAAAAGTAGGTAAGTGAAAATGAGTTACAGACAATGAAACTCACCAGGACGACATTGAAACTAGTACAATGACGAGGGTGGGGAGGGATGGAGAGAGAAGTGACTGGATAACATTCTCAGAATTATCCATGTGTTCTGCTTTTTCGTTGAACAAAAACCTGGACCAAATTCTATCAAACCTCAATAAATAAAACTCTGGTCTTGAAGGGCACAAGATGGCACCTCAAAAATGGCAACTCTTGTATACTGACTCAGTGTGGTCTTCTATCTTACAGTCTTATACTTAGTATGATTGTGTCTAATGTGAAGTAGTAGGTTTGTTACTGAACTAAATGCTAAATAAAAGGATTTCACCGTACTTAGGTACACTTGACAATAAAAATACCATTGGACCAATGCTAACCTTATAGAATACAGTTCACAGAAATTAAAGCCTGTATTCCTTTCAGATCAGAGTAAATAACTTTACACCTTCCAAAACAACTGTTAATAATCAGTTGCAAATTCCCAACATGTACATTTACAGCTGTACTGTAAATAACGCTAAAATCACCCAGGGTAAATTTTAATTGTTGTATATATACACACAGGAAAGCAACCAGTTAGTTTCATTGAAATTATTTGAATAAAAAATGTTAGTTGCACACAGCATTTATAGACAGAAGTATAGAACTCATGCCTATTTCACAGCAATACAGCAATCGCATGTTCTGAGTTCACACATTAATTACTCCAGACTGTTTAGTATCTGGTAATTAACACCCATACAGCAGCCCATGCAGTCAAAGACTGGAAACACGCACAGAAAAAAACAAAAACAGACGACACCATTGATGAGAGTTTGGCTCGGTTTTCTGGACTCGGAATTACTGATGAAAAGGACTGTAGCATCACAAGACACGCTGAGGAACAGGCTGCCAGAAGAGCTTGTGTACAGTGTGGCGCATATCAGTATTAATCAAATCCCATTCCTACACAGACTAACCGATATATCGGTATACGTTAATACATGTGGCCTCCTTTACACCACCAAGACCAAGCTTAGACTAGGCGACTGGTTCACCGAACACTTATGTTACGTTCACCAGGGCCTGCTGGATCTCCCGTTTGCTAATCATTTTAACTCCCCTTCCCATTCCCATGATGACTTTTCTGTTCTGGGCCTCATCCATTGCTAGAGTGAGGCAACATGCAAACTGGAGGAACAACACCTCATATTCTGCTTGGATGGCTTACAGCCCAACAGTATGAACATTGAATTCTCCAATTTCAAGCCAATATCCTTCCAACACCTCTTGTCTTTATCCTGCCCTCCCGCACCCATACTACATGCATTTCTCCCAGCAGCTCGCAACAACTCAGTCACCATGCTCCTTTCTGCCCACCACTGAATGCTCAATTCCCATCCTCAAGTCCCATCTTTCCTTTTATTCCTATTTACCTTCCTTGCTCTTCCCTTCCGCCCATATACCTCCATCTGGCCATTTAACGCCTCCTCATCTTTCCTTATGAACATTGGCCTAGATAGAGTAGATATGGAGAGGATGTTTTCAGTGGTGAGAGAGTCAAGGACCAGAGGGTACAGCCTCAAAATAAAAGGATATACCTTCAGAATGGAGATGAGGAGGAATTTATTTAGTCAGAAGGTGAATCTGTGGAATTTATTGCCACAGATGACAGTAGAGGCCAAGTCAATGGGTATTTTTAAGGCATGATTTCTAGGTTCCCAGTAGAATGGGATTGAGAGGGAAAAATATATCAGCCATGATCAAATGACGGAGCAGGCTCAATGCACTGAAGGCAAATTCTGCTCCTATGTCTTCGGGTCTTATGATATTCTCCAATTTTAGATAACGAACAGCAACGCCAACTCACCCCACCTCCCTCCACCCCTCATCTCTGGTCTTTGTCCACCCACCTCTTAATCAATCCTCCTCACCTGTATCCAGCTATCACTGCATGGCTTTGTCCCGGCCCCACCTCTTTTCCAGCTTCCCCCCCCCCACTACAATCAGCCTGAAGAAGGGTGCTGACCGAAACATCCCCAATCCATGTCCTCCAGATAAACTCCCTGACCAGCTGAATCACTCCAACACCATGTGATATTTGTACAAGATTCCAGCATCTGCAGTTCCTTGTGTCTCTGAGACTAACCAATAAGGTCAATAAGTAGAATTAGGCCATTCGGCCCATCAAGTCTACTCCACCATTCAATCATCGCTGATCTATCTCTCCCTCCAAACCCCATTATCCTGCCTTCTCCCCATAACCTCTGACACCCGTACTAATCAAGAATATATCTATCTCTGCCTTAAAAATATCCATTGACTTGGCCTCCATTGCGTTTTGTGGCAAAGAATTCCACTGATTCACCATCTTCTGACTAAAGAAATTTCTCCTCATCTCCTTCCTAAAAGAACGGTCTTTTATTCTGAGGCTATGACCTCTAGTCCGAGACTCTCCCACTAGTGGAAGCATCCTTTCCACATCCACTTCATCCAAGCCTTTCAATATTCTAGTTTGGAAAGAGCCAATGAATGTACGTCAGCTTCAATGGGTGACTGGAAAACCTGTTCACTCTATAAAGGTTTACATTTTTGAAATTAACAGAAATTACGGAGAGTGCACAGAGGTTGATTCACATCTGAAAGAGAAAGGTTAATGTTTTGACCAGGACTTGCAGCATCGTGAATGATTACGACCAAAAGCATGTGGAATACATTGTTCTACTACGTCCACTGACTCCTACGGTTACCTTAACTACATTTCCATCCACCCTACCTCTTGCAATGATGCCATTCCTTACTCTTAGCTTTCCATCTCCACCGCATCTACTCCCAAGATGTGGCTTTTCACTCTAGGACATCCGTTGAGATGTCCTGTTTCGTCAGCAAATGGTTTCCCTCCCCCCTGCTGTTGTGGATGGAGGTCTCACCCATGTCTCTTCTGTATCGCACAGTTCTGCTCCCGCTCCCCCTCCCCAAGATGGATCTAGGATTGTGTTTCTTTACTGCTCACCTTTCACTCCACCAGCCACTGCATCCAACAAATCATTCCCCAACATGATCTCCGCCGTCAACCTGATCTAAACACCAGTCACATCTTCCTGTCGATATCCCTTTCTGCTTTCCACAGAGACTGCTCTCTCCACATTTCCTTGGTTTACATATCCCTTGCATCCAATCTGCCCCCTCTCCAGGCATCTTCCACAGCAACCACAGGAGGTGTAACATCTGTCCCTATACCTCCTTTCTCACTTCCACCCAGGGACTCAGGAGTTCATCCAGGTGAGACAGAGCCTCATGTGCACCTCCCAACCTTCTCTATTGCATTCATGGCTCCCAATGTGACCTCCTTTACATCAAGACCAAGACCTAGCATAGACTAGGCAACCGTTTCACCAAACACTAGTGCTCTGTCCTCCAAGGTATACAATACAATACAATACAATACAATTTATTTGTCTTTTGGACAAATTTGTCATTTGGACCCCGTTGAGGTCCAAACGAAATGTCGTTTCTGCAGCCATACATTACAAAACGAAGAAGACCCGAGACACAACACAATTTACACATACATCCATCACAGTGCTGTGATGGAAGGCAAAAAAACGTATCTCTCCACTGCACTCCCCCCCCCCCCGATGTCAGAGTCAAAGTCAAAGTCAAAGCCCCCGACGGGCGATGGTGATTATCCCGCGGCCATTAAAGCCACGCCGGTTAATGCAGGGTCGCGCACCGGGTCTTGGTGTTAGAGCCCCGGCGCGCGCTCGCAAAGTCCAGCGGCCATTCCAAGCCGCGCGGGGGGATAAAGCCCCGCTCCAGGTGCTCTTCAACCCCGCAACTCGGGTGGGAGAAGTCGCCGCTGCGGAAGCCCCGAAAAGCGGTCTCCCCCCCAGGGGACCCGCGGGCTTCCGGTGTTGCCGTCCGCCAGACCCGCGGTTGTAGCCTCCGAATCTCCGGAGGTCGGGTAGCAGCAGCGATTGTCTCCACCACAGCTCCACCCGCTCCGGACTCGGCCAGCCCTGTGACGGTGAGTAGTCCGCAGCTCCGCAACTGGAGCCCCAGGTCGTTCCTGCTGGAGGCCGCTCCAAGTTGCCCAGCCCCAACGACAACGGAGACCCGACAAAGAAAAGGTCGGGTCTCCCGTGCAGGGGAAAGATTTTAAAGTTCCCCCCCACACACATACCCCGACAAAAAAAAACAATAAAAAACGACATAAAAACGAGACAAAAATAATAAAAAGACAGACGGACTACAGAGGCCGCTGCAAACGAGAGTCGCGCCGCTGCTGGATCTCCCGGTTGCTAACCATTTTAACTTCCCTTCAATGATTCAATGATACTTTACTGTTGTGATGATGAGAATACCTCCCATTCTCATAACAAACTTTCTGTTCCTGACCTCCTCACTGCTAAAGTAGGCCACATGCAAACTGCACCTCAAACCTTACACTAATAACTTTAAAACATTCACATCAAGTAAAAATTTGACAATTCCTAGATTTCACTATTATACAAGTAAAATTCAGTCAAAAGAGAATTTTACAATGATTTTCTTCTCATGGGTAATGCCTGCTTTTAGAGAGCACAATGGGCCCTGGTGAATTGAAAATAGATGGGGAGCTATTACACGCCATTTCTGTCCATTTTTCAGTCCATTTGATTTCACAATTGCTCCCTGTCTTGGCCTAAGAAATAGCTACCAGCAGATGAATAATGGTACTGTATGTAAGTGATATAAAATGATATCACAGAAATGTGTACACTATATTTTGTCACTTTGCTTGGTTTAGCACAATTTTCAATCTTTGCTTCTGCAATATGAGTGCCTGGGGTTGTGAGAAACTAAGCTGCATATAACATTAACTTTAACTAGATTGCCAAATTGTCAGCCCATTTCTCAAGTATATTTCACACCTGTTATATCCTTTACTTGTCACCATTTTGGTATTCAATAAGATGACAATGACTTGAATTCAAAAGCTTAACCATACAAAGATTAGCACCAAACCAATGTTCAATGGTTCAATACTCAATGCCGCTTCATTGTCACGTGCGTACTGCATAGTCAAATTCTTTATGCATAGATCACACATGCACAAGGCGCCATAATTTGGTATAATTTATGAAAAGTCCAATCCACGCGCTTGATGTATTGGAGTGGCTCCCGATCTAGGTAAGTCCCAGGGGACTCCTCTGTTGCCCTCAACCAGCTTCGGCCCATGAACCGATGTCCCTCTCCTCACCCCAGCACCTTTGTGTCCCGGAAGCGTCCCTCCTGCAGCCGACCGTGTAGGCGCAGGAGGAAATACCCCAGTCCCTCTCCTACGGGCCCATTCCTCGCGCCTGTCGTCACCAGCGGCTCCCTCCTTCGAGGCCTAGCTAGGCAGACTCCAAGCTTCTCCCCTGCAGGCCTCAGCTCGACATGTCTTTCTTCGCGGTGGCGAACCTGGGCTGCGACGAACGAAGCTGCGGGGGGTTCGGCAGCTTCCTCCTTTCGGCCACAGCCCACCTACCCTGGATGTTGGATGGAGTGATTTTACTTCGGAGTCACGTGAGTGACTATGTGAAGAACCCCGCCGGTGCGCCTGCGCATCATTACGTCAGACGCATTGGCGCAAACGAACGCGAGGAGCAGAGCTCCTCTAGTGGAATTGTAGTTTTCAACTACAAGGTAAGTATAAACTTTTTTCAAGTATTTCTGTGTCCGTTTGCTGTGGGTCTGTGGGGATTTTTCCACAGGCATCATGGAAAAACGGGCAAGTGGAGGAGGCGAGCGGCACAGCCGGTATAAAGTCGCAATATTGCGGTCGGCGACCAGCCGCCTCTGACCACGGTACAGTCGATAGCATAGCGACTGTGGATATTGGGGCTGAAGGGAATTTAGTCAGCACCAGTGGGGCAAGGCAAAGCCGATAAAAAGCTGCAGAAATGCGGTCGGTAAAGGACTGCCTCATACCCTACAACAGTCGCCGGCTGGGAGCAGGGAGAACTGTGGACTTGTGCATTAAAGAACGGAGCCAGCATCAGTTGGGTGCTAGGCACCATACAAGTCAGGGTCATGGAGCAAGAGTCAGTTAGGTTTCACCTCCAAGGTTGGATACCACTTTCTGAAGTGGATATTCCAAAAGGAGAACCTGTACACAGGTTGCTCCAACGAAACATACTCCAGGAGGAGTGATGTCAGAACCAGGCTCCAGAAGCCAGGTCAGCAGCACCTAGTATAGGGCTGCTTGATAGCACCCTCATTGATGAGGCGCGTGCACAGAGTCAGCAGAATTTCCAAAATAAGCGAAGATGGCAGCTGCCAGATGGGCTATTCCTGGCAGTACGATTTGCTGCTCTGTGAGAGTTCTGACCCTGAGTCTGACGGTGAGGCCGATACAAGCGAAGACGGCAGCTGCCAGATGTTTTATTCCTGGTAGTACGATTCGCTGCACCGTCAGAGTCAAGAGAGCCACTGGAAAGGACGTGGTCTCTGTGATCAACTATTGTGTCTACCATCAGCTCTAGTAGTTTACGATGGATGAAAATGCCAAAAAAGCATGAGATCCCAAGGAACTGCGTATTGCTGAAAGTACTAGCAGTGAACCAAGATAAAGGGGTCAGATGGGCGAAGGCATGTAAGCCTAAGGAAAGTAAACTGCAGAGAATATTGAAGCTGCTCGGTTGATGAACAACAGCAATTTGCAAAACAATGGATGGAGATGCATCAAGTGGCACTGAGGTTGCTATGTAGCGCCCACTTCAAGATGAATTGTTTCAGGAAGTATGCCATTCGGTCCACCATCATCCCAAAGTTGCAGCAACTCTGTAAAGCCCAGCAATGTGCAGTCATTCAACTTATTCTTCAGAGAAAAAACCTCATGAATCGTGGGAAAGAGTTGGATAATGAGGCAAAAACAGCAAAGTTGATCACAACATCAATGGTCGTCAAGTCTGCAAAGAGGACGTATCCTTTCAGACATCATACAAAATCCTGGACCGACATCAGGAGCAAATCGACCATTGAAGCAGGTACGCACTTGATGTCCTGCAGCAGGAAAACGAAAAAGCATGGGTTTTGCCTGCCAGGAGCCAGGGACCACAGGTCACTCAGATGACAAAGGAGGTAGGTGGACCTGGTTCTTATGGGAACATATTAAGGCAAAAACAGCCAAATATTGGAAGCAAATTACTTCAGTTATTATTCTGAGTATTATAGAAAGGTTTCTAATTGATTCGATTCAAATACTGATTTGCCATCCAGCATGTCCCAAGCAGAACACTCCAATTTCACATAAAAATAATTGATGGAGGTTCAAGCTGAATTGAAAACTTGTTTATAAACAAGTAATTGAAAGGTCGGTTTATCAAAACCACCAAATTGTGTTTAAAATTTCTCAACCTAAAAAGGTGAGGAGTATTTTAGATCTGACAAGTTTTTAAAAATGTTGTGAAGTATAGACACTTCAAAATAGAGACTTTGAGACTGCCAAACAAATTATTTCAAAAAAGATGTTTTATGGCACTTATAGATCTGAAAGATGTATATTACAATGTTTGTTCATTTATAAGATAAAATTACCTAAAGGAACAATTATGGCAATTCAAAGTTCTGTCTAACGGGTTGACTTCAGTCCCTAGAAATTCACTAAATTGATAAAACCAATTTTGCGGCTAATTAGATTCCAAGGACAGATGTGGATGGCTTAACTGGATGAGGTCCTAATTAGGACGAACAAGAGAATTCGTGAGTTATCTCTCTCAAATTATTCAAACCACTTTTAAAAGTTGGGTTTAATTCATCCAGAGAGAAATTAAGTTAACGATACTTACAACAATTGATTATTTGATTCAATTGAAAAGGTAGTAATTTACCCAGGGTAAAGGGTAAAGCTAATTGATAATAATAATAATAATAATAGATTTTATTTGTGGGCGCCTATACAAAAGTCTCAAGGACACCTTACAAAATTTAACAAAGAAACATATAATCAGAGTAAAATAAGTTATAAAGACATCACCAATACACAAATTAAAGACAGAAATTCCATCCAAAAAAAGACAACAACAAAAATTCAGAAACACAATGTGAAGGGAGAGCAGCGGCAGCCAAACCGCGCCAGCGTACACTCTCCCTTCCGACCGCCATCTTGGACATAGACTAACATAGACACTACACACAAAATCATCCCCCCACAATGGTTACCACTGTGGGGGAAGGCACAATGTCCAGTCCCCAACCCCAGTTCTCCCCAAAGTCAGGCCTATTGAGGCCTCCACAGTTGCCTCTATGGAGGCCCGATGTTCCTGGCCATTCTCGCCGGGTGCAGTTGCCCCGGCGTCGGGAGAGTCCTCCCAGCGGCTGGGACGGCTGGAACGGCCGATTTCCTACCGGAGTCCGTGGCACCTGAAGCCGACAAGGCCGCGCCGGTTTGGAGCTCCGAGGCTCCCGATGTTAGAGTTGGCGCCGCCGCCCGCGGCTGGCCGCTCCACAGTCCTGCAGCCCGGAGGTGTTGAACTCGCGGTCACAGCTCACCGGAGCTCCAGCGCGTCGATCCAGTGCGGCAACCCAGGCAAGGCATCGCCCGCTCCGCTCCGCGATAGCGCTCCAGCGCTGTGCCGCCACAGAAGCTGAAGGAAACTGGGCAGTCCCCACCAGGAAACGCCGCTCCAGGCCCGATGGTAGGCCGCAAGGATGGGTCGACGGGGCAGCCGGAGAAAAAGCTGCCTCACCGACTAGGTATGGACCTAGAAATTAGTTTCCCCCTTACCCCCCCACATGAAAAGTCAAAATTCCCTAACAGACATAGACCAAGAAAACTAAAAACTAAGACAAAAAAGTGAATTTAATGGACGGCTGCTAGTTAGCAGCCGTTCCCCAAGATAGCTCCTCCCATGAGGTTATATTAAGCAGTTGGAAAAGCAACAATCTTCAATTAAGAGAGGTGGCCAGCTTGTTAGGAGAATTAGTGTTATTTCCAGCAATACAATATGGGCCATTGGACTACCAGCAGCTGCAGACTGCAAAAAGAAAAAACACTAAGATGCATGATGGCCATTTTTTTGATAGGCCATGCAATTAAACAACAAGTGCTGCTTCTGATTGCAGTAATGGATTTAACATGTCGTCAGTAGTTCAAGCAAGATACAGATTGAACAGCCTTCCATGGTTTTAACAGATTGATATCAGTGTACTAGGATTGGTGCCACTGAAAAGCTACCCATCTGTGGACAGATGGAATATGCAAGAAGTATTATTTTACAAACATGGAGAATCGACGTTTTAAAGTCTATTGGAAGGCTTATGAGCTACAAGCTTGTTGTTATATACAACTAATCTGCATGTTCAGTTTCAAATTAACAACACTACAGCAATGGCATGTATTAATTGTATGGGTGGAATTTCCATGATAAACAAAGAATGGATGTTTAACCTTAAGATTTTTTAATGATATAATAGTCAGATTTGGGAAGCCAGATATGACTTGTTTCCATCCAGACTCAATCACCAGTTACAGAGATATGTGTTATGGGACTACATCGGGAGACAGTAGCGATGGATGTTTCTCGCTATATTAGGATGGTATGTTGTTATATGCATTTTACTTCATCCTGTCTCATAAATCGGTGTATGCTTAAAACGAAGCAGTATGCTGCCTCTGGGGTATTCGTGGTACCAGACGGGTCTACGCAGCCATGGTTCCCTTTGATATTGAAATTTATGACACAGTTTCTGATAAATGTTCCCAAAAGAAGGAAGTTACTGGTGTATTCGATAATTGGAGAGTAACATCCGTCATATGCCTGTATGGATGCAGGGTTTAAAAAAGAGGATTGTCTGGGCATGCTGTGGACATGCTTACAGCAGTCTGGCGGAAGAGTACTCAAAAGCAGTACATTTGGGAATCTGAGTTTTGACTCTGTAAATACCGCTTTCCCATTAGGTAAAGAATGAGGGGAAAAAAATTCTGTGTATAAAAGAATATGGAATGTTGTACGGCTCATGTCTCAAATATCTTGGATTGACCTCTATTTAATGGGTTGAGGTATAGTGCGATTTATTCACACAGAAGTATATTATTCCTCGGTTTTATTTGATGAGGTTGGAAAGACATCCTGTTGAGTCTCGTTCTTTTATTTCCAGATTAATAAAAGGAATTTTAATTCCAGACCTTCTAAAACTAGGAGGGAATCTGGAATATAGAATTGTTTTAAGCTACTTCAGCAAAGGAGTCTTGGTACGATTCTGATTTGGCCAAGTTCAGCATGAAGGTACTCATGTTTATGGCACTTGTAACATTACAAAGTTACAGATTCACAGAAGTACCTCAGGATTATGTTATGTTTTACATTTGATGACCTACTCAAATTAAGTAGGATCAGGTGTGATAAGATTCAAGTGTTTATTAGCATATTCTATGGATCCATATCTATATGTTAAGACATATTTGTTGCAATACATTGAGGCTACAAAGGTCTTATGAAATATGAAAACATTCACGAAAAAACATACAAGATAGTGTCAGTTTAGACTATTTTAAGATGGTTAAAAACAAGTTTTGGTTGCTGCAGGTGTGAACATTGATGGTTTTACATTCCATTCAGTTTAGCAGCAACATTGACGACCAGGGCGAAGGACGTACCGTCGACCATATTTTCACAGCTGCCGGGTGATCCAATAAGTTGGTGTTTCAACACTTTTACCATCGGCCTATTGCCAATACGGGGCTGTTTGCAGATACTATATTAAGTTCTGCTTAAATTTCCCTGGGTTAAAGGGGATACTGTTAATTCTTTTATTCAAATAAATGAATTACTGCATTTGTCAGGCAAATGTTATTATTAATGCATTATTGATTATTTCTCGTTCCGAGTCAATCAATGCAGTGAGAAGCCGGGATTTGTCTGCGGCATGAAATCACAAAGCTTTAAAATCTTCATGTAGTCACTCACGTGACTCCGAAGTAAAATAGTAAGATTAAACGAGAACTTACCTAAGTTTGAAGTTTGATCTTTATTTTATGAGGAGTTACGTTGGTGATTACGTGCCCACCACGACCCAACCCTCTATCATAAAGGTCAGATGGAAGTTCTTGTATTACTCGTTTTATTATGATAATATCTTACTTCGCTTATTGTTTTTTGTGATTTCACACCGCTGCTTTGAAGATTGACGCGCAGGCGCACTGGCGGGGTTCTTCACGTAATCACCAACGTAACTCCTCATAAAATAAAGATCAAACTTCAAACTTAGGTACGTTCTCGTTTAATCTTACAATTAAAGCCCAGTCAAAGAGGTGAATTATAAGGTGGGTCTGACAGGAGGAGTTAGATGGGGAAGTTGAGAGGAGTAAGAAGAGAATTACAGACCATTGTAACTGGATGCCGAGGACACTGCTATCAATTGTAAGAAGCGGGAATGTTGGGAGATGCCACGGGCCTGAATTCATGGAGGTAATCGCAGCTTTGAGATTATTATGGAGATGAGGGTGGCCCAGTAGCGCTGGGGCAGTACAGAGGCTCAGAGATAGAGTTGCTGCCTCACAGCACCAGAGACTTGAGTTTGATCCTGACTACAGGTACTATGATTATGGAGGTTGCCTGTGATCATGTGGGTTTTCTCCGGGTGCTCCAGTTTCCTCCCACATTCCAAAAAAGGGCCAGGTTTGTAAGTTAATTGGTTTCTGTAAAATTGTCCCCATGTATCTAGGATAGAACTAATGTGAATGGGTGATCACTGGTTGGCATGGACTCGATGGGCCGAAGGGTCTGTATTCACGTTGTATCTCGTAACTAAACTAAACTAAAACGAAGGGTAGGATCTATCATAAAGTGATTAAACTTGACAATGCAGATATATAAAATGTGAGGTGCTGGGGAGCCAGGGATTAACCTCGGACTACAGCACGGAAGATTGGCGTGAAAGAACCTGCTGTAGTTTGAGAAATGAGCTGAGGGATTTGGTGCCATTTGAGGCTGTTTTTTGCAATAATATTTTTCATGGCACAGAACTACATGGGAGAGGAAGATGATTATGGCTAGTCAAAGGAGGTTAGGCATATTAGGTTCAATCTGAAGCACATTACATCAGATAACTCACTGTACACATACCTTACTATACACGCAGAAGCATGAACTGTGAAAGAAGCCAAGCCCTGTGGAACCTCTGGTTTATGAGAACAACAATAACTTGTAGCTACAGAACAGCTTCTACATGATAAAATGTGTATCACAGGAGGATTCTCAAACCAAATTAGATACTGACGGAGGTATCAGGGCAGCTAACTAAAAACGTAGTCAAAGAAGACTGAGCATCTTAATGAAGGAATGAGAGAAAGACGGAAAGCGCACAGAGGGACCTTGGCACACGATGGGACAGATTCAGATTCAGATTAGTTTCTTTTCATATACACCAGTGTGCAATAAAATATCTTGTTTACCAAGAAGCTCACACAGTAAACAGTAAACGGGTGGCATGGTGGCGTATCGGTAGAGTTGCTGCCTTACAGCGCTTACAGCATCAGAGACCCCGGTTCTATCCCGACTACGGGTGCTGTCTGCATGAAATTTGTACGTTCTCCCCGTGCCAAGTGGGATTTCTCAGAGATCTTCGGTTTCCTCCCACACTCCAAAGACGTACAGGTTTGTAGGTTAATTGGCTTGGTGGTATAAGTGTAAATTGTCCCTAGTGTGTTTAGGATAGTGTTGGTGTGCGAGGATCACGAGTTGGCGCGGGCTCGGTGGGCCGAAAGGTCTATTTCCACGCTGTATCTCTAAACTAAACTAAAGTATACATATACGTAGTAATGATAAATACAACAATAAATACTGCTGATAAACAGCAGAATGGTGCAAGAGTGTAGTGCAATCCAAAAATATATGAATATATAATAGAATAACTGAATGAGGTGGAGTTAAGTAAAAGTACAACACCTCTCGGAAGGTGCTGTGGAAGAGGTGGTTGGTTCAGAAATCACATAGCATTGAGGAAGAACCTGTCATTTCATCTTAAGTCTGGAAGTCAAGGTTTCAACATTCTGCATCTTCTCCCAGAAGGTAGAAGAGAAAAATGGCCAGGGTGGCAGGCAGCCTTGACAATACCTCCAGCCTTCCTAATGCAACAGACTGTGAAGATGGACTCACCGCCCTCTGCAGCTTCAGGCAATCAAGTTCGAGAGACTCTTCGTGGACCTGCTGTATCTTCTCAGATTCCGAATAGTAAATATGCTGATGTGCTTTCTGGAGCGCCGCATCAGTGTGAAGGAACCAGGTTAGGTTTCTGGTGATTATGGATATCTAGGAACCTGAAGCCACCAACCATGCTTACAATAGCTCTGTTGATGGGGACAGGATTGTGTTCATCCCCTTGCTTCCTCACGTCAACAACCAACTCGTTGTCCTGCTGATGTCAGGGGCTCAGTTAATGTCCTGAACCATAACATTAATACTCAATCTTGTTCCCGTACTTCATCTCATCATTATTGTTGATCCAGCCGACAATGTAAAAATTGAGTTGGCTTCGTACCTGGCCACACAGTCATGGACACACAGGATGTAAAGTCAGGGACTGAGCTCACAACCCCGAGGAACACCAGCACTAAGGTGCAGGGTGAAGACAATGTTATAACCAATTTAAGGGGACATTGTCAGGACTTGAGGGCCTGAGCTATAGGGAGAGGTTGGGCAAGCTAGGACTGTATTCCTTGGAGCATAGAAGGATCAGAGGTGATTTTATAGAGGTGCATAAGATCATGAGGGGAATAGAAAGGGTAGATGAACTGAATAAGGGGAATCAATAACCTTTCCCCCTCACCTTAAACCTACATCCTCTGGCTCTTGATTCCCCTACTCAAGGTAAAAGATATACCCTATATCTCTCTCTCATGATCTTATACACATCTATAAGATCACCCCCTCATCCGCCTGTGCTCCAAGGAATAAAGACCTAGCCTGCACATCCTCTCCCTATAACACAGGCAACATCCTTGTAAATCTTATCTGCATCTTTTCCAGCTTAACAACATTTTTTTTCTATAACAGGGTGACCAAAACTGAACACGATACTCTAAACGTGGCCTCACCAACGTCTTGTACAACTGTAACATGACGTCCCAACTTCTATGCTCAATACTCTGACTAATGAAGGCAAATGTGCCGAAAGCCTTTTTAGAAACATAGAAACATAGAAATTAGGTGCAGGAGTAGGCCATTCGGCCCTTCGAGCCTGCACCGCCATTCAATATGATCATGGCTGATCATCCAACTCAGTATCCCGTACCTGCCTTCTCTCCATACCCCCTGATCCCTTTAGCCACAAGGGCCACATCTAACTCCCTCTTAAATATAGCCAATGAACTGGCCTCGACTACCCTCTGTGGCAGAGAGTTCCAGAGATTCACCACTCTCTGTGTGAAAAAAGTTCTTCTCATCTCGGTTTTAAAGGATTTCCCCCTTATCCTTAAGCTGTGACCCTTTGTCCTGGACTTCCCCAACATCGGGAGCAATGTTGGCAATCCTTTCCACTTTCAAGGAACTATTTACCTGCACTCCTCGATCCCACTGCTCTACATCACTCCCCAGACCCCTGCCATTCACTGTGCAGGTCCTGCCCTGGTAAACTTCCCAAAATGTAACGCTTCACATTTCTCTGTATTAAATTCCATCAACCATTCATCAGCCACCTGACCAACCAATCAAAATCCCGCTGCAAATTTTGACAATCATCTTCACTATCTGCAATATCACCCACTTTAGTGTCATCTGCAAACTTGCTAATCATTCCTTGTACGTTCTTATCCAAATCATTGATATAGATGATAAACTGCAATGGACCCAGCACCAAACTCTGAGGCACACATTAGTCACAGGCCTCCAGTCCGAAAAACAACCTTCCACAATTACCCTCTGTTTTACACCCCAGCGGTATAGACAATAGACAATAGTCAATTGGTGCAGGAGTAGGCCATTCGGCCCTTCGAGCCAGCACCGCCATTCAATGTGATCATGGCTGATCCTCCCCAATCAGTACCCCGTTCCTGCCTTCTCCCCATATCCTCTGACTCCGCTACCTTTAAGAGCCCTATCTAGCTCTCTCTTGAAAGTATCCAGAGAACCGGCCTCCACCACCCTCTGAGGCAGAGAATTCCACAGACTTACAACTCTCTGTGAGAAAAAGTGTTTCCTCATCTCTGTTCTAAATGGCTTACCCCTTATTCTTAAACTGTGGCCCCTGGTTCTGGACTCCCCCAACATCGGGAACGTGTTTCCTGCCTCTAGCATGTCCAAACCCTTAACAATCTTATATGTTTCAATAAGATGCCCTCTCATCCTTCTAAACTCCAAAGTGTCAAGCCCAGCCGCTCCATTCTCTCAGCATATGACAGTCCCGCCATCCCGGGATTAACCTTGTAAACCAGCTGCACTCCCTCAATAACAAGAATGTCTTTCCTCAAATTAGGGACCAAAACTGCACAGAATACTCCAGGTGTGGTCTCACTAGGGCCCTGTACCACTGCAAAAGGACCTCTTTGCTCCTATACTCGACTCCTCTTGTTATAAAGGCCAACATGCCATTCGCTTTCTTCACTGCCTGCTGCACCTGGATGCTTACTTTCATAGACTGATGAACAAGGACCCCCAGATCCCGTTGTACTTCCCCTTTTCCCAACTTGACGCCATTTAGATAATAATCTGCCTTCCTGTTTTTTATACCAAAGTGGATAACCTCACATTTATCCACATTAAACTTCATCTGCCATGCATCTGCCCACTCCCCCAACCTGTCCAAGTCACCCTGCATTCTCATAGCATCTTCCTCACAGTTCACACTGCCACCCAGCTTGTTGTCATCTGCAAATTTGCTAATGTTACTTTGAATCCCTTCATCCAAATCATTGATGTATAGTATGAATATTGACCTCTAATTTTAGATAGCCCTTGTTTTCTCCCTCCTTCCCCTTCCCCAGTTCTCCCACAAGTCCTTATGTCTCCCCTTACTTCCTTACTTCCCCTCCCCCCCCCGACATCAGTCTGACGAAGGGTCTCGACCCGAAATGTCACCAATTCCTTCTCTCTATAGATGCTGCCTCACCCGCTGAGTTTCTCCAGCATTTTTTGTCTACCCTCTGGTTTCTTCCATTAAGCCAATTTTCTATAGTCGGCTATCTCTCCTTGGATCCATGCAATCTAACTATCCAGAGCAGCCTACCATGCGGAACCTTGTCAAATGCCTTGCTGAAATCCATATATACATCTACAGCTCTGCCTGCATCAACCTGTTTGGTCACTTCGCCAAACAACCGTGGTAATGGGACTTGATGCGAGTAAGGATGCAGACAGCAGAGTTTTGGATAACATGTCTAATGTATTAACTGGAAAGCTAAGGAGGCATTAGAGCAGGCAAATCTAGAGGTAACAACGATATGGACAAAGACATAGCAGCAGATGGGATGATTCGGGTTAGACAGGGCAGTGCAATATGTTTAAGACTGACTTGCAGTCAAACTTGCATGACACTGACCATTCACAACACGCCTTAACTGTCATAGTCTGGAGTCATTCCAAGCTCCTACTGGGAACAACAGGAAAGCAAAGAAAACATCTGTCTCTGAATATATCATCCAAGGCACCAGTGCTCGGTTGATCAACCATGTAATTTTACCTTCTTACATGTGGTCATCTAGCAACATTATAGATCTGAGCAGCTGTATTAAGCAGCAGGATTCTGTTAGATACTGGGGTACAGATTATACTTGCACATGGTATGTTGTTCTGGCAAATGGAATACAGTACTGCACAAAGTAAAAGGAAAGGACTTCACTTTCTGAATATCCAGCTCATTTGCAATCATCAGCATTGCTTCAAATTCTGCATTAGATTCTTAGATGTCCATCCATCTTCATTGCACTCTCATTACTAGCTATAGAAATACGGAGTGGCAAGGTAGTGCAGTGGTAGAGTTGCTGCTTAAAGCGCCAGAGACCCGGGTTCGATCCTGACTACGGGTGATGTCTGTACGGAGTTTGTACGCTCTCCTCGTGGTTGCTCGGGTTTTCCCCGGGTGCTCCAGTTTCCTCCCACACTCCAAAGACGTACAGTTTTGTAGGTTAATTAGTTTTGGTAAAGATTGAAAATTGTCTCCAGTGTGTAGGATAGTGCTAGTGTACAGGGATCACAGGTTGGCATGGACTCGGTGGGACAAAGGGCCTGTTTCTGCCCTTTATCTCTAAACTAAACTAAACTAAAATGCAGGTGTCAGAGTGGCTCCTAGATTGTTGAATCCTCTGTAGACTTAGCAGAACTGTGGGACACAGAAAAGATACGGGTGAGGAGTTGTCCACAACATCAGGGAGGGAAAACACATTTACTGAAGAAAAATGTGCTGGAGTGTTATTGTGGTTTCCCTCCTGCTGGTGTGGATGGCAGGAGAAGGTATGGTTTTATTTTATTGTATAACTGTTCTTTGGTCTTAGTGGAATAGAGATGGGAATTGGAGCAGTATGTTTCTCCTGCAGGATGTGGGAAGTCAGAGAGACTTCCAGTATTTCTGTAGATTACATTTGTCGAAAGTATGTCTAGCTGCTACTCATGATTGACCGCATGAGGGAATTGGAGCTATGGCTAGTTGCCCTCAAGATTGTGAGGGAGAATGGGAGCCTCATAGATAGCAGTTATGGTGAGGTGGTCATACCTAAGGTAAATGCAGAGCGGTGACCATCATGAAAGGGAGTAGGCAGAGAGTGCATGAATCCCCTGTGCCCAATCCTATCCTAAACAAATATATCCAATTGGATACTGACTAAATGTGTAGGAAGGAACTGCGGATGTTGGTTTAAACCCAAGATAGACACAAAAAGCTGGAGTAACTCAGTCGGTCAGCAGCATCTCTGGAGAAAAGGAATAGGTGACGTTTCACGTTTTAGCATAGACTTCAGACATGCAATCCAGAAAAGCTTCAGGTTCATTTTCAGGTCTTCTTAATTCTGAAGAAGGGTGTCGACCCGAAACGCCACCTATTCCTTTTCTCAGGCAGAGGTGCTGCCTGACCCACTGAGTTACTCCAGCTTTTTGTGTTTATCTTCCATTTGGATACTGTTGGGTGGCGTGACCATTCAGAGAGCAGTAGCAGCAGTCAGATCTGTGGTACGAGGCCTGTCTCTGAGGCACAGCGGGGTGGGGTGAAGTTGGACAGGGCTACTGTGAGAGGAGACTCAATAGCTAGAGGAACAGACAGGAGATTCTGTAGCAGCAAACGGGGCTCCAAGATGGTGTGTTGCTTCCCTGATGCCAGGTTTCCAGGATGTCTCAGAGCATCTGCAGAACATTCTCAAGGGGAGAGGGAGCAGCCAGTCATTGTGCGCATTGGCACAAATGAGCTAGGTGGGAAAAGGATGAGCAGCAAGATGTAGCAAGGCCTCAGTTTCACCCCCAAGAGCCTCACTAAGAGAAGAATGAGCTGGAGCAATGTCTCCTTTCACAGTCTGTTCTAAGTGTTACAGAAACATAAATAATTACACAAATACTTTCTTTCATGAAGTGACAAAGAATGTTCATAAGGCCAAAAAATAATTGAAAACATTAAAACCAAAATACTTAGGGGTGGCACAATGGTGCAGCAGTAGAACTGCTGCCTTACAGCGCCAGAGACCTACGTTCGATCCTAACTACAGGATCTGTCTGTGCGGAGTTTGCACTCTCTCCCTGTGACCACGTGTGTTTTCTCCAGGTACTCCGGTATCCTCTGGCATTCCAAAGATGTGCACATTTGTAGGTTAATTGGGTCTGTAAATTGGACCTATTGTGTAGGAGAATTAGTATACAGGGTGATTGTTGGTCAGCCTGGACTCGGTGGACCGAAGGGCCCGTTTCCACACTGTATCTCTAAACTAAACTAAGCTACACTAAAATTAATTGAATCATGTTACCTACCTTTCTTCGTCTAATATAACAGAGCGAGGAAACAATTTATAAAGAAAATTAAGTTAGGTTCTACAAGATATCTAATATATATTTAAGTCTATATTTCAATCAGCAAGTCCACAATTTAGCATAGACTTCAGATATCCCGTCCAGAAAAGCTTAAGGTTCATTTTCAGGTCTTTACATAGTGAACTCACAATAGAGCAGGTAAAATTAATAGCCCTGGGCATGAACGAGAGGAAGCGGGTAGCAGGTTAGGTTGCTGATTTCTATTCAGTGAAAACTATTTAAACATTTGGAATGACTGCCTGATTGTTGAAAACTTGCCAAAATATATTGTTCAGACTCTTTTGGAAAATACTTTCAAGGATCACAGGTTCCATAAATATAGAACTGGTAAGTTAATACTTTCAGAAAAGGATGGGAGAAAATTGGAACGGAAAAAAATTATACCATGGTCTCATTCGCTCCAAATCACCATTCAAAATTACAATTTATAAAAATAACATAAATGTTAGAAATTTTAAAATTATAAATTATCCAGCCTCCAATATAAAAAGAACACTTTGGACATTTTTTTGGCAGAAGAGGCTCGATAAAGATAAAGGATGGGAGAAAATTGGAACGGAAAATAATAATACCATGGTCTCATTCGCTCCAAATCGCCATTCAAAATTACAAATTATAAAAATAATATAAATGTTAGATATTTTAAAATTATAAATTATCCAGCCTCCAATATAAAAAGAACACTTTGGACATTTTTTTGGCAGAAGAGGCTCGATAAAGATAAATAAATGACTACTTATCTGTGGCTTCATTGTACTGTGCTGTATTAATTACAAAAGTAATATGATAAAACACATATTTGTACCAATTAAAATTCTGGCAGCTCATGAGCTCATAAAAGGCCTGTCCCACTGTATGAGGTAATTCAAGAGTTCTCCCGAGTTTTCCCCTGATTCAAACTTGGAGAATGGCCGTAGCGGGTCCATAGGAGTTCGTGGATGTCTCGTAGCGGCTCGTACGAGTAAAAAGTAACAATTGTTTTCATCACGAGTATTTTTTTACTCGTGGACATTTTTCACAGTGTTGAAAAAACGTCACGAGTTTACCGGATTTCCCAAGTACCTACCGTTACTCGTACGAGCCGCTACGAGACATCCACGAACTCCTACGGACCCGCTACAGACATTCTCCTAGTTCGAATCAGGGGAAAACTCGGGAGAACTCTTGAATTACCTCGTACAGTGGGACAGGACCTTTAGAAAACAGTTCAATTTAGAGCAGCCCTTCACAAACATGTCAAAAGTGTTTTACTGACTGAGTTGCAGCAGCTTACAATAATTAATTTGAGACATTTCAAAACAATCAAGCTCATTGTTGAATGGTTTTAAACAATTACAGTCCAATGCAAGGCAACTTCACGTGGAAACATGGAGAACAAAATAGGCTCTGTCGATAATTTTTAAATAGCTGAGATAAAATGGAATTTTTTAAACATAATGGATTTTTTTCTGCATTAGTGTTTTTAAGACAACTAATCCATATCAATTCATCACAACCTGACCACTACAGGAGACATTTTGAATCTGGTTCATTTTGCACGGGGAAACTTAGTCCAATCCAAACAAAATACCGATTAAAAGGAATGTTCAGGGAAATTGGTTTGAATCTATCAATAAATAATTATTTCTTGTAGTTGTTTTTGAAGTGATTTGGGTAGAAAAATGGGCCATGTTTCATTTTCTTCTGTGAGTTTGAAAAAAAAAACAATCATTGAACAAATTATATACGTGTGCCCTTGACTTGTTATTTCATTAATCACACAGTTACAAACCTATATGGATTACTTGTAAATTAAATCACGTATGTTCTGTCAAGTTGATATTCAATGTTGAAGTATAGTGATTACTGACTTTGGTAAATGTGGTGCTTTATTAATGTAAATAAATACCAATAGAAAGCCCAAGTACTGCATAATTAACAATTCTCTTTCTTTTGTTTTAAATATTGCTATATATTTTCTTCCTCAGGTGTTAATGAAAATCAAATGTACAAATGTAGTAATGTACACACAGAATACAGCACATTAGGATATGACACATTTTAATTGGAATCTGTCACTTGTCTTTGGTTATTGTACTGCAGGCTTTTGAAGGAGGCGTTTGTAACTCATCTCTCTGTTGTAGTAAGTTTTCGCAGGAGGGTTCTTGCTTCTAAAGGTTAACTGCCGAGAAATCAAGGCTTTGTGCATTTTTGGAAAGGTCACACTCATCAACATTACCATAGAGACTGGTGGGCAGGGTTATAGTAACTACCCAATGATTGCAAAATGCTGCAGCTTTCAATTCCTCTACTAATACCCCACCTCAATCACTATCGGTGTCGTCAAGGGATAAGCTGTAACTGAACAACCTGCACACACTTGCTCAAAATTCAATTTGTACCTGACTTGAATCTCCTATACCTTTTTTTTTCTCTTTAGTGCCTGGAAGCAGTTTCAAAGACTTCTGCTTCAAAATGCCTTGTGCATCAACTAGTAGCTCAATAGACGGGATGGATTTTGATTAATGCAACAAGGTTGAAAAAGACAATGATGTAATTTATATCCCAGCAGAAATAGTGGGCTTTATACACACTTGAATAAATGAAGCTATATGAGCAGAATGAGCTCAAGCACCATGAGGGGAATATGGAAGTATTTATCTAAAGAATTTCACCGCATTGAATATTAATATGTAATACCATCAAGAATGTGTTTAATTTTTAATAGGTTATAAATATTTTAAACCTTAGTCTTGAGAAGGCGATCTGCTCATACTTTATAAAATTGTTCTCTCTCTTATATAAATTGTTTTTTCTTTTATATTTATTTCAAATATATGTGTCTGATGACTACCAGCACTTATTGTCCCTTACTTGATACCACGAGCAAGTGATGGTGGACTCACTTGAATCACTCCAGCATGAGTGGTGAAGTTGCTCTAACTACGTTTTGATTCTCCAGGCAATAGCCAACTTCAAGGAAGCTTTCAGAGTTGGGATTTTTCATGCGTGAGCCTTATCAGTGAATCTCAGCAGTCTATCGTCTTTGGAGAATGCCAGAGTGGAGCTTGATCTTAACATTGCCTGCAGTCCACACACATGCATTTCCATTTGAGATAAATGCACCATGGTCAGTGGTTGGAATCTTGATCGACATTTGCTAAAGTATTTATGCTGCAGGGTAGAATATGCATAATTTAAACAATTAGCTCAGAACGGACAGAGATGAATTTGAAGCACTTCCTCCTCTCTCACCCAAGGATGAAGACTGGATTTCTAAGGGATTAAGAGAGTTCGAATGAAGAACAAGCCAGGATTTTAGGTGTTTGCTTTATTGCTATTGAGAGCTGACAGCACATTTTGGCAAATTACTTGAATTGCCATTGTTAAGCAATACAAATAGCGATACTCAGCTATGTAAATTTTTTTTTTTAAATATTTACAATGCAGTTCCAATGCCATCTTTAAATTGCAGATGGCACCACCATTGTTAGATGATTCACGGGTAATGATGAGTCAGAGTACAGGAAGGAGATCGATAATCTGATAGAATGGTGCCAGGACAACAACCTACACATTCAACCTCACTCTCAACTTCAGCATGACCAAAGAGTTGATTGTTGACTTTGGAAGAGGGAAGCCAAGGATCCTGTGTTCATCAATGGGTTGGCAGTGGAGAGAATCAACAACTACATATTCCTGGGCATGCATATCTCTGAAGATCTGTTCTGAACCTAGCACATGAATGTAATCATAAAGCAAGCCCATCACCACCTCTACCTCCCTAGATGATCGAGAAGGCTCAGTATGTCTACAAATACTCTTCTGAACTTCTACAGGTGTACGGTAGAGAGCATGTTTCATCATGGTTGCTGGTTTGCATCATGGTTGCATCATAGCCTGGTTTGGCAACTCGAACGCCCAGGAATGAAGGACATTACAAAAAGTGGTGCATACTGCCTGGTCCATCATAGGAACTTACCTCCCCACCATCAAATGGATCTATAGGCATACCTGCCTCAAAAAGGCAGCCAGCATTACCAAACACCCACGCCACCCTGGCCACGCTCTCATTTTACTCCTATATCGGGAACAAGGTATAGGAGTTTGAAAACTGTGAGAACCAGGTTCAGGAATAATATCTTCCCAACAACCATTAGGCTCCCGAACACCACAAAATAACTAAACAATGAACTATGGCCTGTCTTTTGTTGCACTGAAAGGCTTAGAGAGGATGAATGTGGAGAGGATGTTTCCAGTAGTGGTAGAGTCTAGGACCAAAGTGTACAGCCTCAGAAAAAGAAAAGTGCCTTTAGAAAGGAGATGATGAAGAATTTCTTTAGTCAGAGAGTGATGAATCTGTAGAATTGATTGTCAAAGATGGCTGTGGAAGCAGAATCATTAGGTGCCTGTAGAGATTGATAGGTTCTTGATTGGTAAGGGTGTCATCACAGGCGATGGAATGAAGGCAGGAGAAAGGGAGTTGAGAGGGAAAAATTGATCAGCCATAATCGAATGGCAGAACAGACCTGATGGGCCGAATGACCTAATTCTGCTCCTATGTCTTATAGTCTTATGGTCCTAGGGTCACGAAGGACTTTGGTTTTTTTTGTTGCACATTTTGGGGTTATTAATTCCTTTAATATTTTGTGTTTACTGTATGTTATCTATGAGTTTTGTGTTTACAGGCCTGTTGTGCTGCTGCTGGTAAGAATTTAATTGTTCAATGCATATGACAATTAAAAATTCTTGACTTTATATTCTTACAGCAATAAAAATAGGAAAATCAAAACATTTCAGTTTCCACTCTCTTTCCTCTTAAGACATTCCTGTAAACTTACTTTTGACAGCTTTTAGTCATTTGCATTAACATCATCGTATTTCACTTGATGGTTTACATTTATCATTGTATAAATTACTGTATTTCATATATTAAACTATTGTTTGGCAGCGTGGGCATTCGTATTCTGCTTTAGTCTCTCTCTTCCCACCTGAGATTGCTTATTCAGGTCTACTGATTTTCAACAAAGGCATCTTGACCAATTTGGGCATGGGGTGTATTGTACTTATCTGGATGTTCACACACACACATGTACTTCCAGCATTGGTCAATTGTCAGTGATCAGTTGCAAGATTGTAGTAGATCTTCCCTTCACTATTGAGGCAAATTGAAACTAAGCCTTGCTGGATTATCCATTTTACCAGTCAACGGAGGTCACGGCCTCTGAGAGGAGTCAAACAGTACTGGAATGGTCTGCCTAGGCCGCCGGGGAGCCAGGATACTGGCCCGCAAAGTCGGCCTCAGAAGTTGGCTATGGGAACGGATCCATTGGCTCCAGCAGTGCCCCGGCCGCAGGGGGGCAAGTTTGACCTGCCAATCGGCCGCACAAGTCCAGATGTGGTCGAGGTTGGCTGCCGGACCCAGCCTAGGTGCCACACATTTTTGGAGGGACGTCCGGGGGAGATTTCAAAAGAGCTCGTCATTTTGTCTGGATTAAAGGTGCCAGACCATCAGTTGCCAGAAAATAAGTGGTGGACCTGTATAACATGGCACAAAAATTGCTCCTGGGACTTTATTCCTCTGCAAAATTCAGTTCCACGGAATTAAAGCTTGCTGAAGGATTGGGGAGTCTACTCTTTTCCAGCTGCATTTATGCATCCTTTATTGCATACCCAAAATTCACCATAAATTTTGGAATCTAATTATCCTCTGTGGTTTTCCTTAAGTGAAGCTACTGCTCAGGTTTCCTCCCAAAGACATGCAGGTTTATAGGTTAATTGACCCACTCTGAATTGCCCGTAGAAGGATAACATTGAATTAATGTGAATGGGTGATCGATCGTTGGCGTGAACTCGGTGGGTCCAAGGAAGAGCCTGTTTCTATGCTGTATCTTCCAATTAATCAATCAACCAGTGCTCATGGTCACTCTCAGATGTCAGTGAAACTGTAGAAAGCAGACTATATACCATTCTGTCTACCTGTGTTATCATTTTCAGAGAACTGTGGATTTGAACCTCCAGGCCCCCTAGTTCATCAATATTCCTTAGCACCCTATCATTTACTGTACATCCTACCCTTTAAAACATTTTAGCTGACAAGTATAAACACAAAAGTCTTAGCTGGGATTGTTCGGAATATAACGCACTCAGTAAGCAGGTTATTTTCTGAAACTATTTTTTTTTAAATCTGTGGCAGAGTTTTCATTTGAAGATCAATACCTCTGACATTAATTTTTCAGTGGGAGAGTTGAGAATTATGTAGAATGTTAAACTGTATTCCCAAGTTCAGCTGGCCTGATTTCCTGCTTAATGTTAAACAGTCAAGACCCGATACTGTAAACATCAGGCTATTAACAGGAGAAAGAAGATGGTGGTGCAGTGCATAAACAAGGGACCAAATCCCTTCACTGAGCACTGATCTTCTCACCTCCTGCATTCCGTTTGGCAGCATATGTTTGAGAAACGATCAGCATTTTGTGCACAGCACCATTTGAAATCATTGTCATATCTCTTTGTTTGTTTAGTCAATACAAACGCGAAAGACACAGCAGGATTATGTTTTGGTAGCACAGTTTATGGTAAATCAAAGGTCTAATTGCCATGGTACTAGAGAGCTTGCGAGTATATTTATCTAAATGATGAAAGGCTCCAAATGTGGTGCTGCAATACAAAACTAACTGTTAATAAAAGGATTCTATTCAGAAAATAGTGCCAGAATAGAATTGTCTAATGCAGAACATCAAACCATCAAAGCTCTCATAAACATACATTGTGGTTGAGATATCAAAGGTGTTTATAAATTAACTTCCTTTGCAACTTTATGAAGGCAATTTTGAGCCAGAACTACAATGGAAGCAGATTGTTTTCATTACTCTTACATCAAAAGGGAGGTATTGCATTCAATATTTTGCCCTATTGGAATATTGTCTGATCTCTTGACAAGTTACACAGCTCCACATCTTCTCATTCGTTTTTAAACGGATATAATTTATCCATGAACTGCATTATACACTGAATGCACTTCTAGCACAACATTATTGAATTAATATTTGAATAAGTTGTTTCTCATTTATAACCATTTCCTTTTACTGCCTGGGAAAAGAAACAAATTTATGCATTCAATATTCAACATCAAGCTTCAAGGCCCTGAATTGTGACACCTTCCCCTGGATATGAGTGGCATTTAAAGAACGTTAACTGATGTATGTTTTTATAATGTAATCCTGAGCCTCATGTGGTCTGGCTCCACCCTCGCCTCAACGGTTCTGGTTTGGTTGTCTTTCGCCTCAGCTATTCCATGGCACTCCTTGCTAGGCCTCCTATTTTCAACGCTCCTTAATCTTAAGATTATGAGAGGGGAAAGATTTAATAGGAACCTGAGGAGCAATATTTTCATACAGAGGGTGGTAAGTATATGGAACGAGCTACCAGAGGAGGTAATTGAGGCAGGTGCTATAACAATATTTAAATAATAGAAGATAGACATAAAATGCTGGAGTAACTCAGCGGGACAGGCAGCATCTCTGGATAGAAGGAATGGGTGACGTTTCGGGTCGAGACCCTTCTTCAGACCGTCAATAACGCTTGGACAGGTACATGGATAGGAAAGGTTTATAGGGATATGTGGCAAAGGTAAGCGGGTAGGACTAGCATAAATGGGGCATCTTGGTCGGCATGGGCAATTTGGGCTTAAGGCCCTGTTTCCCAGCTATATGAATTTGTGACTCTATGACTCCATTCAAAACAGGTCAGCCAGTCCATATTCCTTCACTGCCTAATTTTGTCAAAACCTAAGATGGACAAAAAATGCTGGAATAACTCAGCGGGTCAGGCAACATCACTGGAGAAAACAAATAGGTGCCACTTATCACCCCACAGCCACGTTGCCATGCTGGTCTAAATGGTCTAAAAGGCTTGGATAGAGTGGATGTGGAGAGGATGTTTCCACTATTGGGAGAGTTTAGGATGAGAGGTCAGAGCCTCAGAATTAAAGGGAGAAGATGAGGAGGAATTACTTTAGTCAGAGGGTGATGAACCTGTAGAATTATTTGCCACAGAAGGCCATGTCAGTGGATATATTTAAGGCAGAGACAGATAGATTCTTGATTCGTAGGGGTGTCAGAGGTTATGGGGAGAAGGCAGGAGAATGGGGTTAGGAGGGAGAGATAGATCAGCCATGATTGAATGGTGGAGTAGACTTGATGGGCCAAATGGCCTAATTCTACTCCTATTCCTCATGACCTTATGAAATAGAATCAAGATGAAACATCCTGATTTCTGACCATACGAAAGAAGGAAGGTCACTGTTGAAGCAGCTGAAGATAGATGGGCATGAGGTATTACCTTGAGGAACTTCTGCAGTGATTTCCTGGGATTCAGGACGATTGGCCTCTGACAACCACAACTATATTCAAGGTGCAGTATTAATTTATTGTTCATTTAAATGACTTTTCTTGTTTTCATAGAAACAGAAACATAGAAAATAGGTGCAGGAGGAGGCCGTTCGGCCCTTCGAGCTAGCACCGCCATTCATTGTGATCATGGCTGATCATCCACAATCAGTAACCCATGCCTGCCTTCTCCCAATACCTCTTACTAGCCCCAAGAGCTCTCTATAGACTCTCTTTTAAATTCATACAGTGAATTGGCCTTCACTGCCTTCTGTGGCAGTGAATTCCACAAATTCACAACTCTCTGGGTGAAAACGTTTTTTCTCATCTCAGTTTTAAATGGCCTTCCTTTTATTCTTAGACTGTAGCCTTTGGTCCTGGACTCCCCCAACATTGGGAACATTTTTCTTACATCTAGCTTGTCCAGTCCTTTTATAATTTTATATGTTTCTATAAGATATCCTCTCATCCTTCTAAATTCCAGTGAATACAAGCCCGGTCTTTCCTCATATGACAGTCCCGCTATCCCGGGGATTAACCTCGTGAACCTACGCTGCACTCCCTCAATAGCAAGGATGTCCTTCCTCAAATTAGGAGACCAAAACTGCACACATTACTCCAGATGTGGTCTCACCAGGGCCCTGTACAACTGCAGAAATACTTCTTTACTCCTATACTTAAATCCTCTCGTTATGAAGGCCAACATGCCATTATCAGGGATGAATGGATTTGAAACTTTGCTCTACCAACATGTCCAACTTGCTGTTTTCTGTGGTAAAATCCAATGCTTTGATTCTAGTCTATATCTAAAGAGTGAATAATCGTAGCCCCGATGTAGCCCCTTGCAGAAGACCACCAGTCGCATACTATCAAATATATCAAGAGTCTAAAGAATCTTGCCCAGAGTAGCGGAATAGTAAGATTAAACGAGAACTTATCAGTTTGAAGTTTGATCTTTATTTTATGAGGAGTTACGTTGGTGATTACGTGAAGAAGACCCGTCAGGGCGCATGCGCGTCAATCTTCAAAGCAGCGGTGTGAAATCACAAAACACCAATAACGAAGTAACATAGTAACATAGTAAAAATGAATAAATTTTAGAACTTCCAGCTGACCTTTATGAAAGAGGGTTGAGCGTGGTGGGCACGTAATCACCAACGTAACTACTCATAAAATAAAGATCGAACTTCAAACTGATAAGTTCTCGTTTAATCTTACTATTTTACTTCGGAGTCACGTGAGTGACTACGTGAAGACTTTAAAGCTTTGTGATTTCATGCCGCAGATTCAAATCCCGGCTTCTCACTGCATTGATTGACTCAGAACGAGAAATATTCAATAATGCATTAATGACATTTGCATGAAAAAATGCAGTAATTCATTTATTTGAATAATAGAATTAACAGTATCCCCTTTAACCCAGGGGAATTTAAGCAGAACTTAATATAGTATCTGCAAACAGCCCCGTATTGGCAATAGGCCGATGGTAAAAGTGTTTAAACACCAACTTATTAGATCACCCGGCGGCTGCGAGAATATGGTCGATGGGCCATCCTTCGACCTGGCCGCCGATGTTGCTGCTAAATCGAATGGGATGTAAAAACATCACTGTTAACACCTGCAGCAACCAAGACTTGTTTTTAACCATCTTGAAATAGTCCGAACTGACACCATCTTGTATGGTTTTTCGTGAATGATAAACAATCTTGTTTTCATATTTCATAAGACCTTTGTAGCCTCAATGTATTGCAACAAATATGTCTTAACACATAGACATGGAATATGCTAATAAAACACTCTTGAATCCTGTCACACCTGACCCTACTTCATTTGAGTAGGTCATAAATGTAAAACATAACATTATCCTGAGGTACTTCCTTCCTGTGTATCTGTAACTTTTGTAATGTCTGCACTCTCTGTGCTTGTTACAAGTGCCATAAGCATGACTAGCTTCATGCTGAATTTGGCCAAAATCAGAATCGTACCAAGAGTCCATTGATGAAGTAGCTTAAAACCACTCTATATTCCAGATTGCCATACCTAGGTTTAGAAGGTCTGGAATTAAAATTCCTTTGCCATTGCTGTAGTATTGTTAATTTGAAGCTGAACACGCAGATTTGTCGTATTAACAACAAGCTTGGAGCTCATAAGCCTTCCAACAGCTGTAAAACGTTGATTCTCCATGTCTGCAAAAAATAATGCCTCTTCCATATTCCATCTGTCCACAGATGGATACCATTTCAGTGGTACCAATCCTAGTGCACTGACATCAGTCTGTAAGACCATGGAAGGCTGTTCAATCAGTATCTTGCTCGAACTACTGGAGACATGTTAAATCCACCACTGCAAATCAGAAGCAGCATTTGTTGTTTAACTGCATGGCCTATCAAAATGGCCACCATGCATCTTAGTGCCTTTTCTTTTTGCCGTCTGTAGCTGCTGGTAGTGCAATGGCCCATATTGTATTGCTGGAAATAACACTAATTTTCCTAGCAAACTGGCCACCTGTCTTAATTGAAGATTGTTGCTTTTTCAACAGCTTAATGCAACCATCAATCAGCTCTACCCTTTACCCTGGGTAAAATTACTACCATGTCAATTGAATCAATTGTGAAATTAAAATAATCAATTGTTGTAAGTGGCGTTAACCTTGATTTTTCTGGATGAATTAAACCCAAAACTTTCAAAAGTGGATTGAACAATTGAGAGAGATAACTCACTAATTCTCTTGTTCATCCTAATTAGGACATTATCCAGTTAAGCCATCAACATCTGTCCTTGGACTCTAATTAGTCCCAAAATTGGTTTTACCAATTTAGTGAAATTCTCGGAACTGAAGTTAACCCATTAGACAGAACTTTGAATTGCCATAATTGTTTCATTCAGATAAATTTCAAATATTTTAATCTTACAAATGAACAGACACTGAGTAATATACATCTTTCAGATCTATAGGTGCCATATAACATCTTTTGAAATAAGTTGTTTGGTGTCTATACTTCACAACATTTTAAAGACTTGCCAGATCTAAAATATTTCTCACCTTTTTAGGTCGAGAAAATGTAAACACAATTTGGTGGTTTTGATAAACCAACCTTTCAATTACTTGTTTATAGACAAGTTTTCAAATTCAGCTTGAACCTCCATCACTTCTTTTTGTGAAATTGGAGTGTTCTGCTAGGAACATGCTGGATGGCAAATCACTATTTGGATCGAATCAATTCAAACCTTTGAATAATACTCAGAATAATGAATCTGAAGTAATTTGCTTCCAATATTTGGCTGTTTTTGCCTTACTATGTTCCCATGAGAACCAGGTCCACCTACCTCCTTTGTCACCTGAGTGACCTGTGGTCCCTGACTCCTGGCAGGAAAACCCACGCTTTTTTGTGTTCCCGCTGCAGGACGCCAACTGCGCCCCTGCTTCAATGGTCGACTTGTTCCTGGTGTATGCCCAGGATTCTGTATGATGTCTGAAAGGATACCTCCTCTTCACAGACTTGCCAACCATCGATGTTTTGATCAACCTTGCTGTTTTTGCCTCATCATCCAACTCTTTCCCATGTTTCGTGTGGTTTTTCTCTGAAGAGTAAGTTGACTGCACATTGCTGGGCTTTACAGAGTTGCTGCAACTTGGGGTTGATGGTAGGCCGAATGACATACTTCCTGAAACAATTCATCTCGAAGAGGGCACTACATAGCAACCCTAGTGCCTCTTGATGCATCTCCATCCCTGGCCTCCATCCATTGTTCTTGCAAAAATGCAGTTATTCCTCAACCCAGCAGCTTCAATATTCTCTGCAGTTTTATTTCTTAGGCTCACATGCCCTCGCCCATCTGACCCCTTATATCTTGGTTCACTGCTAGTACTTTCAGCAATACGCAGTTCCTTGGGGTCTCGCGCTTTTTTGGCATTTTCATCCATCGTAAGCTACTGGAGCTGATGAAAGACAAAATAGTTGATCGTAAAGGCCACTTCTTCTCCCAGTGGCTCTCCTGACTCTGACGGGGCAGCGAATCGTACTGCCAGGAGTAGAACATCTGGCAGCTGCCGTCTTCGCTTGTATCGGCCTCACCGTCAGAGTCAGGGTCAGAACTCTCACAGAGCAGCGAATCGTACTGCCAGAAATAGAACATCTGGCAGCTGCCGTCTTCGCTTGTATCGGAGAACTCTGCTGACCCTGTGCATGCGCCTCATCAATGAGGGTGCTATCAAGCAGCCCATTACTAGGTGCTGCTGACCTGGCTTCTGCAGCCTGGCTCTGTCATCACTCCTCCTGGAGTATGTCTTGTTGGAGTAACCTGTGTACAGGTTCTCCATTTGGAATATCCACTCAGAAAAGTGGTATCCAGCCTTGGAGGTGAATCCCAAACTGACTCTTGCTCCTTGGACCTGACTTGCATGTTGGCTAGCGCCCAACTGACGCTGGCTCCGTTCTTTTTCTAAATACACAAGTCCACAGTCGCCCCACTCCCAGCCGGCGACTGTTACAGGGGTATGAGGCAGCCCTTCACCAACGGCATTCCCATGGCTCTCTATCGGCTTTGCGGCTCGCCTCTTGCCCTTGCCCGTTTTGTTCATGGTGCCTGTGAAAAAATCGCAACAGAC